>OY787607.1:4713465-5313465 GCA_963678935.1 Umbilicus rupestris | reverse complement strand
CAGCCATGGTGCATCGTGCTTCCACCAGGCGGTCATTTTGAGCTAAGGAGCTCGCTCATCCGTCACATGCCCAAGTTCAACGGGATGAACAACGAAAATCCAGTCAAGCATGTGCGAGAGTTCCTAGTCATTTGCGAGAACATGAAGACCGAAGGGGAGAGTGATGAGGCACTGAAAATGAAGGCATTCCCATTTTCATTGTGTGATACAGCCAGACATTGGTTGATGAACTTACTCGCAGGATCCATTCACACATGGGAGCAGCTGCAGAAGAAATTCCTAGATAAATTCTATCCAGCAGCAAAGATTGCGCTGCTCAGAAGGGAACTGGCCGCGCCAAGGCAGAGCGCAGGGGAGTCTCTGTCAAAATATTACGAGCGTTTCAGGGAGCTGAAGGCCAACTGTTACAATCACGGCCTGCACCAGAATGTGCTGATAGAGAACTTCCTGAACGGGCTGCTTCCCATGGAGCTGCGACTACTGAATGCATGCGCAGGCGGGGACATTTGCAACATGTACCCAGAGGATGCGTGGCAGCTGATAGAAGACTCTGCTGGGCAGGTAAGACATCAACTAACGCTTGAAAATAGTCGTGCTCGTTCTGTGCATCAGGTCGAAACAAGCGCTGAGATCAAGGAAATGAAGGCCATGCTGCAGAAATTGATGAGTGCGCAGAGCGCACAACCAGTTGCGCCACAGGTATGTGAATTCTGCAGGTCCATCGAGCACAAGACAGATGAATGC
Source organism: Umbilicus rupestris (assembly GCA_963678935.1). Taxonomy (NCBI): domain Eukaryota; kingdom Viridiplantae; phylum Streptophyta; class Magnoliopsida; order Saxifragales; family Crassulaceae; genus Umbilicus; species Umbilicus rupestris. The sequence continues at coordinate 5,312,721 of OY787607.1, read as the reverse complement.
CCAACACTTTTTGAAGAATCTGGAGATGTCAACGCTCTTGGAGGATGGGACAACAGAGGGCCGCAGAGGCAGAATCAGCCGCGCTTTGGGCTTGCCGCAAATGGATTCAGATGGAGGGAAGAGAACAATTTCCAGAGGCAGTCCACTGATCAGCGCGCGCCACAGCAGACGCAACCAGCTGCGCCCTACAATCCACCGCATCGCCGCAATGACGCGCCAGCGCATAACAACCAGCAACCGAGGCGAACTTTAGAAGATATCGTGGGGCAGCTAGCAGACACAGTGCGCAAAAATGACGAGAAATATGACAAAAGGTTCGAGTCCATCGAAAAGCAGTTATCGCAGATCGCAACCACAGTATATGAGCTAAAAAAGAGCGATGGCAACCTGCCTTCGCAAGTGATTCAGAACCCTAAAGGAGGAGTCAATGCAGTGACACTGAGGACTGGGCGCACAGTAGGAACAGAGCAGACCGCGCAGGCGCCCGCGCAACCAGTTGCGCAAGTCCCGGATCCAGCAGATCAGAATGCGCAACCAGAGCAAGATGCACAACCAGAAGCGCCAGCCACAAACCAGCAGGGCAACACGCCAGGTATGCCTCAGTCCAGAAACAAGGACATAAATTGTACTAACATACCTGCACCTTTCCCTGTGCAGGCACCATTGGCTAGAAAGGAAGCGTTGGACAGGGAGCTTTATGAGTTGTTCAGCAAGGTGGAAATCAATATTCCCCTCATTGAAGCTATTCGACAGATTCCCAGGTATGCAAAGTTTTTAAAAGAGCTGTGCACAAACAAAAGGAGGAAGGGCGAATGCGCACAGGTAATGCTAAATGCGCAGGCCTCAGCAATCGTGCAGCAAAAGGTACCACCTAAGTGCCGAGATCCAGGTACATTTACTATTCCATGCACGCTAGGTAAGACCACAGTGAGTAATTGCATGATCGATTTAGGCGCATCCATCAATTTGCTACCTTATTCCTTATATACGACATTGCGCCTTGGACCACTAAAGCCTGCAGGTCTCACCATTCAGCTAGTAGATAGATCGTGCAAACAACCTGCAGGCATGATAGAAGATGTCCTAGTTCAAGTAGGAGAGCTGGTGTTCCCAGCAGATTTTTATGTGCTCGAAATGGAGGGTGAATCAAGCGCCAGCGGAGCGCAGATCCTCCTAGGCAGACCGTTTCTGATGACCGCGCGCACAAAGATAAACGTGTGGAGGGGCACGCTCTCCATGGAGGTAGATGGCGAAGAAATCCATTTCAACATATTCAAGGGGATGCAGCATCCACATGAGGACGCTACAGTGCACGCAATGGACAACATTGACGATTTAGTCACAGAAGCGCAATGTGCGAGCGCAACCGTAGGACCAGAGCTACTGACACAGGCAGAGCTGGAGGAGCAAGAGGAAGAGCTGAGCAGTGCGGAACCAGCACCCACACAGGTACGTGATATAGTTCATATTTGCACCGCTAACAAAATCTTGCCCTCTATTGAACAGGCACCCAAGATCGAACTGAAGCAACTCCCAGAGCACCTCAAATACATTTTCTTGGGAGATGAGGACACCCTGCCAGTGATCATAAAGAAAGGATTAGAAGAGGAGCAGGAGGCACGCTTACAGCAGGTACTGCGCAAGAACCAGCGCGCCATAGGATGGACACTTGCCGATCTGTGCGGAGTGAGCCCAGACGTGTGCATGCATAGGATTCTATTGGAAGATGGTGCCAAACCATCCAGAGAGGCTCAGCGTAGGTTGAATCCAAATATGATGGAGGTAGTGCAAAAGGAAGTCCTGAAATTGCTTGGCGCAGGGGTCATTTACCCAATCTCGGACAGCAAATGGGTCAGTCCGGTGCATGTTGTGCCAAAGAAAGGAGGAATCACAGTGGAAGAAAATGCGCAGGGCGAGCTAGTTCCCAAGCTCATACAAACTGGCTGGCGCATGTGCATCGACTACAGGAAGCTTAACGCAGTAACGCGCAAGGACCACTTCCCGCTACCCTTCATGGACCAGATGCTGGATCGCTTAGCAGGTAAACCTTATTTTTGTTTCTTGGACGGATATTCAGGGTACAACCAGATACCCATAGCTGCGGAAGATCAAGAGAAGACCACATTCACATGCCCATTCGGTACGTTTGCGTTTCGGCGCATGTCTTTTGGGCTGTGCAACGCGCCAGGTACGTTCCAACGCCTTGTCATGAGCATTTTCTCTGATATGATTGGTATATGCATAGAAGTGTTCATGGATGATTTTACCGTATATGGAAGTACCTTTGATGCATGCTTAACACATCTAGATAAAGTCTTAGCGCGCTGCATTTCTAAGAACTTAGTGCTAAATTACGAAAAATGTCATTTCATGGTAACGCACGGAGTAGTACTAGGTCATATCATTTCAGAGGAGGGGATCAAGGTAGACAAAGCTAAGATAGATCTTATTTCTAATCTACCTTATGCCACCAACGTGCGCGACGTGAAATCATTTTTAGGGCATGCTGGGTTCTACAGGCGTTTTATCAAAGATTTCTCTAAAATTTATATACCCCTGTCTAACCTTTTGCAAAAAGATGTGTGCTTCGACTTTACTGATGAGTGCAGGGCTGCGTTTGATAAGCTGAAAGAAGCGCTGACCAGTGCGCCAGTTATGCGCGCACCAGACTGGAACCTGCCGTTTGAGCTGATGTGCGACGCAAGTGATTATGCAGTAGGTGCAGTCTTGGGGCAGCACGTAGACAAGAAGCCGCATGCCATTTACTATGCATCGCGCACACTGGACTCTGCGCAGAGGAACTACACCACCACGGAGAAAGAGCTTCTGGCAATTGTATTTGCGCTGGAGAAGTTCCGAGCATATGTTCTAGGCGCAAGAGTCATCATCTACACTGACCACGCAGCTATCCGCTACCTCATGTCCAAGAAAGAAACCAAGCCGCGCCTGATGCGCTGGGTGCTCTTACTGCAGGAATTTGACTTGGAGATCAAAGACAAGGAGGGCACGGAGAATCCAGTTGGTGATCACCTGAGCAGGATCGTGAAAGAGGAGGAACCAGGGCAGATCACGGAAACATTCCCTGACGAGCATCTGATGGCGCTGACAGGTAAGGTACCATGGTATGCGCACATCGCAAATTACCTGGTCACATGTACGTTTCCTCTGCATTTCAATAAAACTCAGTGCATGCGATTAAAACATGAGTCCAAACATTACCTTTGGGATGATCCTTACATGCTTAGAATAGGACCAGATCAGATATTGAGGCGTTGCGTGCCTGACCACGAAATTAATTCTGTTTTGATGTTTTGTCATGCGCACGCATGCGGAGGACACTTCGGTCCCAAGCGCACAAGCAGAAAGGTTCTGGACTGCGGATTCTATTGGCCGCACCTGTTTAGAGACGCCTATAATCACTGCAGGAATTGTGACAAGTGCCAGCGCACAGGAGGAATATCCGCGCGCAATGAGATGCCGCAGACCCCGATTCTAGTGGATGAAGTGTTCGATGTTTGGGGAATCGACTTCATGGGGCCATTTCCTCCATCTGCAGGTTACGAGTACATATTGGTGGCAGTAGACTATGTCTCCAAATGGGTTGAAGCTAAGGCCACGCAGAAGGATGATGGTAAGACTGTCGCTGATTTTCTCAGAACTAACATATTTTGCAGGTACGGAGTACCTAAGGCAGTAATCAGCGACCAGGGGACACACTTTTGCAACAGGGTCGTGGCGCAAGTTTTCAAGCACTATGGGGTGCGCCACAAGACGTCCACCGCTTACCATCCGCAGACGAATGGACAGGCCGAAGTTTCTAACAGGGAGATCAAGCGCCTCTTAGAAAAGACTGTGAGACCATCGCGCAAAGATTGGAGCCAGCGCCTTGATGATGCGCTATGGGCATACCGCACTGCGCATAAGACGCCCGTTGGGACCTCACCATTTCGGCTGGTCTATGGGAAAGCATGCCACCTGCCAGTAGAGCTCGAGCACAAGGCATATTGGGCCTTACGCATTTGCAACCTGAACTTGGATGAGGCAGGAAGGGAGCGCGCATTTGAGCTGAACGAACTAGAAGAGCTGCGCCTGGACGCCTATGAGGGACTACGCGATTACAAGGAGCGCACCAAGGCCTTTCACGACAAGCATATCCTCAGACGCACTTTTGAACCAGGAGACCAGGTATTACTATTCTCATCACGCCTGAAGCTTATGCCTGGAAAGCTGCGCAGCAAATGGACGGGACCATACACGGTCACCAAGGTTTTCCCCTACGGAATAATCGAGTTAGAAGACGGGCACCGGCATCGTTTTCAGGTTAATGGGCAGAGAGTCAAACGGTACTTAGGAGAACCTTGGGATAGCACAACACGCAACATTGACTTGGCCGAACCAGAGATAATAGATGCGCCAGCTGCTGCGCCAGACACACCACCGGATGTACAAGAGGGAGAACTGGAACCTATTGCTTATATCTCTTCTTCCTCTGCATTTACCCTCGTTACGCATAATTTATCACATGCTGACTTCCCATCTTACCCTTTGCGCAGGACCAATGAGATCGCAACACACACACTGGCGCAGGAACACTCAGGAGCAAGAGTGGGGGAGGTCGCAGGCACACATTTTGGCGCGTAACGAGGTACAGTCGAGCCAACGACGTTAAACAAAGGCACTTGTCGGGAGATAACCCGACACGTTTTCACTTTTGCATATTTTATTTTCTACTTGTTTTGTTTTTTTAGTTTTTAGCTAGTTTAGGACTTGGTAGTTTTTTAGTCACGCAGTAGTGCGCAGGACCGTGCGCCTAGCACTGCGCAGGTCAGATGCGCTAGCCAGGGGAGTATATAAGGCAGGACTTAGGAAAAAAATCCAGCACTTTTCACTCGACCGTTGCACACGAGCCCCCGCCTTCAGACCTCTGCCCGTCGATCAGCGCCCAACCCAGCGTCCGTTTAGAGTGATTCAAGGACCGCACAGCCGCACTACCCCCAGGTAACCTCTCCCCCCGATTTGAGCAGCTTCCGTTAGGGTTTGTGCGGAGGAGAAGTTTTCTAGGGTTTTGAAATCGCACCGGGGTAGAGTGCGCCGATTGGAGTATTGTTTAGTGCGTTGTGTAGACGAGCAGTAGGCGCTCCTTCGGTGAGCATTTCAGAGATTTCTGTGCAGTTTGGATTTTTGAAGTTGTTGAGGGTGTTGCCACAGTTGACCGCAGCCCTAGCGCATCATGAGACCTGCCAAGGACCAGGAGACCCCAGCTGCGTTCGCCAGCAAGTATGCAGCGTTTATAAGCCTGGAAATGTACGGGACCCCGTACATCAGCCGAGAGTTCCTGCGCGAGGTTGGACTAGCGGACCTCGTGGCGCAGAGGCTGGCGCTCGCAGGCTGGGAAGCGCTGTTGGAACTCAACAGCGCATCTGACCAAGAGGACACGTGCGAGTTTTTAGCGTCTCTGGAGGCAGGAGACAAGGAGATCAGGTACAGACATAGAGGTATTTGGTTCATAGCCTCGGCAAGGAGGCTGAGGCACGCATTCGGGTGCGCCAAGGTGCGTGACGAGGATTTAGACACGCACACTAACCAGGAGGCCTGGCGCGAGATGGCGACTGGGCCAGCATTTGCCGCGGGGCGCAGCAGGGGCCGCGAGCTGCGCGACCCGTGGCTGTTCTACTTGTGGCGCATGGTCGCCTATGCAGTCATTGGCCGTTTCAACGGCGCACCGAAGATCAGCCTCCTGGATTTGGACATTTTGAAGGGGCTGTACTATGGGCGGAAGGTGCTTTTTATCCTGAACATGGTGCACCACTGGAGCCGCGTCAGCATGAAGGGGCCGCTGACTTGCGGCGGAGTCATAACGCACCTGTTGCGGGCATTACATGGAGAGCCCGAGGTGCCAGAGCACACTTTGGTACCGGCTGTCCCTCTCGATCGCGCCCATATGCTGCAGATCAGGGCGGTAGCTCTGAAGGAAGATGGCACGTTGGAATGGTGCTACCGCCTGCAGCCGGCCAGAGTTCCGCGGCCCAGAGCAGAAAGCAGTGCGCAGGGCGCAGCAGCCGCGCAGGACATGGAGGAAGATGAGGCCTCAGAACCAGAGGTGCCTCTGGTCAGGCGCCCAAGGACCCGGGCGCAGACTGGAGCGCACCAGAGGGCTCGTGCACCACAAGGGGAGCCAGTGACCATTTCCATAGAGGATTCTCCCCCTCGTGCACGTGGAAAGCACCCAAGGACTGAGCCTGAGGAGGCGCCCGAGGCAGCTACCGCCGAGCAGCGCATGATGTTCAACGTCATGCGTGTGCTCGAATACTTAGCGCCAGAGGGGGCGGATTTAAGTATGAGTCCACCATCCGGGTGGAGATTTGGAGACGCGATTCCCCTCTCCTCAGCCTGCACCGGCCACCTCCAGGTCCCCCTAGCCAGCCAGCCAGCCCTCCTACCCGAGCCCCAGCAGCCTCAGCAGCCCCAGTCCATCCGGCCGCACCCTCTCCAGTACCACCACCACCACCACCACCAGCACCGGCAGCCCCCGCAGCAAAATCCACCCCTGAACCAGAACCAATACCACCACCAGCAGTTTCCCCTGCCCGGCCTTCTGTTCTAGAGTCCCCCATAGCCTATCCCAGCGTAGACTCCGATTCCATTTGGGATTCCCTTTCCGAGGACGACCTCGTAGCGCCGCCTGACCCCCTCACCATAGTGCCACCAGCCTCCGACACCGACTACGTGACAGATTCTTCAGAGGATGAGGCGCTTGGCTCAGCAGCTGCGTCTAGCTCGGAGGACTTCTAAGGCCGAGGGGCAGCAGCATTAGTTTTCTTTAGGGTGGTGTCTTTTATTTTGCTGCGTCTTATTGGATATTATGTGCTGAATATTTGTGCCGCATATTTTGTGACCCTGTGCTATCGTTTATGCTGTGTGACTATTTGTTTTTTGTTCTTATGTTCTTTATTTTTGCATTACATGCCTGTGTGCGCTCTCCATGCGCTTGCGCTTGAGTCGTGGGGACACGTCTCTGTTCAAGTGTGGGGGGGGGGGGGGGGGCGTTACATTCCCTTTTCACGTTTTTGAGCATTTTAGTGTAGCTTAGTTTAAGTTAAAGAGAATAGTAGCAGTAGTGCGCTAGAGTGCAGGATGCGCATGCGCTCCAGCTTGTTTTGTGCTATCCATATTGCGTGCGCTGCTATCTACTGTTTTAGTATATTTTTTTCGTTTTTTTGCTCCTGTTAGTCGGGATATGCAGGGGATGTGGAGTTGACAGAAATGCTCCAGAGAGGCGGTTAGTCACTTTTGCTTCGAAGGCAAGGTATATGGTCGAGAGCGTTAGTGGAGGCCGGTGCTTCGCAGCCTTCGGAACAAAAGAGCGCGCTCAGTCACGCAGATGCCAAAGGCGAAATACCCATAGCGTGGCGAGGTGGGAAAACAGACCACCTTCTCTCTGGAAATCGAGCTAAGGAAGGCAGGCGCGGATGTAAACGCGTGCGCTGACCTGCGCAGACAGACCAAAGGAGAGAGAGCGGGGCGAGTTCCATAGCTGCTATCCGAAGGCTGAGACTGGAACTGCTCTGGGAATGTGAGAAATTAAAGAGAAAGCTGTACAAAAGAAAAATACCAGCAGATGATACGCGCTACAAAAGAATCAGCATGCGCACAAGCATCAACATGCGCAAAGACCATAAGGAAATCATCAGAAAGCTCAGGTTCCCAGGAGGTGCGCAGACGAATCACGCACTGGAAGAAGCTGCGTTATCCACCATATACCTATCTTCGGAGTAGGAGCTGGCAGCCTGGAGCCTTAGAAGAGCTATCTCCCAGCCATCCAAAAATCTTCATCCCGGCTGAGAGGTAATGAATTTCAAAATTATTATATTAGAACTGTTGAGTGCAGTTGTGCGCAGGTGATAGAGCAGTACGAGTTGAGCAATTGTGCATTTGCATCAGAGTGCAAGACTGTGCGCTAAACTCCAGAAGAGGTAATTGTATCCGCGCTTTAGTGCTTGTTCGGGACGAACAAGGGGCAAGTGTGGGGGGTTTGATAGAGGCTATTTGTACGCATTATTTAGATCATAACCCTATGCTTGTTTGCAATATTTTATGAGCAAGATTACTCGTTTCTAATGTTTTTGTATTACAGGGCAAAACGAGTCTGTGAGTCGGATACGCGCTAACAGGCAGCGTTCTAGGAGTGAAAGATCCGCCTGCGGAGCTAGCAGCACAAACAGGAGAGAAGTTGGCGAGAGTCAGCAGAGGTGCGCTAGCCGATGCCGTGCGCCAAGCGCAAAGTCCAAAACTGCCTAATCTTGACGTGACCAGATTTGGAAGTTGCCAAAAGTGAGCTTCCCAAGCAGTAAATAAACAAGAGGAAGGCTAGGGCAACGGAGAGGAGAAACAAGAGACCTTCTGGAGACACATCAGAGATCACCAAGAGGCACTGCGCAGCAGAACTGGAAAACACACGGACGTGTTGAGAGGATTTGCGCCAGACCGACTGCGCCAGCCGAGAAGACAAGCTGCACGCACTGTTTGCTACTGTTTTCTCAGACACATTAGTCATTATTTACTATTCTATGATGTTTATCAGTAGCATGTCTAGCTAAACTCTTAGTGTTGGTTGGGCATGAATCTATGATGTATTTTCTTTGAGACTTGAGCTTAATGCATAGTTTACTTACTTGTATTAATCCTGTGCATACGGAGACAGCCAGTTGCATGAGTAGGGGAAGCCTTGAACCGCAATCTTACTTGTGTTGCTTGCTTGTCATATGTTAAACTAGTTGATAGCTTTACGGTGACAACTAGGAGTAACGAGCTAGGGTGATCAGTTGCTACCTTGAACGGATTCGCAGCTGTTTTAGTCTATGTTCTAAGGATTAATAGCACATGAACTTTGAACGGAACATGCGCACGTGTTAGAAGCCTTGACCGGACACTAGCCCAAGTAAACCGAAAACTATAGACGTTTAGAGTCGATGATAAGGAATGCACTCATAGAGGATTGTCTGCCCAATGCTTCTCATAATCATAGTATTTGATCTCTACTGCTTGCGCACGTCTAGTGCAAATTTCCCGCGTTACATTAGTTACTGTTCACTTGCGCATCGCGCATTTCAATTACTCACACACCCCCCCCATCTTCGTAAGTGTAGGTCACTGGCTAGAACTGAACTACTTGCTCCCTGTGGAGATCGACCCTTACTTAACCGCTGTACTAGTGGAAGAGGAAGGAATTATATTTGACGCGCACGACGACGCGCGATAAGAAGACCTGGAGAGCTGTCGTAATCCAGTGGTCTCCCCCAATCACCATGGATGAACAAGGAGTCACAAGGATAAAGCCTGAAGAACAATGGACTGCTGAAGAGGGTGCTGCAGCAACTGGAAATTCAAAGACCCTGAATGCAATTTTTGCTGCAGTTGATGCCAACAACTTCAGGCTGATTTCAAATTGTGACATGGCCAAACAAGCATGGGAAATTCTGCAAACTGCACATGAAGGAACTGATAGAGTGAAGCTGTCAAGACTCCAGATCATTGCCACTCAGTTTGAGAATCTGAGAATGCTGGAAGAGGAGACTGTCACTGAGTTTAATGCCAAACTCTGTGATCTTGCAAATGAAGCCCATGCCCTTGGTGAACCTATCCCTGAAGAGAAGCTGATCAGGAAGGTTCTCAGATCGCTGCCCACAAAATTTGACATGAAAGTGACGGCCATTGAAGAAGCTCAAAATGTCAGATTCATGAGGTTGGAAGAATTGATGGGGTCTCTTAAACAATTTGAGATGAAACTGGTTAAAGAGGACACCACTCCCAAGGACAAGAATGTTGGACTGAAAGCTGAAACAGAAGCCAAGAAGACAGTTCCAGATGATCAGCTGAGTATGCTTGTCAAGAATCTTGGAAAGCTCCTGAAGAAAATGGACTCAAGAAATGGGAAAAGCTCCTCCTCACGAAAACAATTCAGAAGAGGTGGTGAAAATAAAAGGAAAGGGAAGGAACCAGCTCAGGATGAAGATAAGAAGAAAGAAATGAAAAAGGGAGTTCAATGCTGGAACTATGAAGGGTATGGACACATTGAGGCTGACTGTCCAAGCAAACCCCTCCAAAACTCAGAGAAAAAGAACAGTAAGTCCATGACAGCAAAATGGAGTGACTCTGATGAAAGTGATGAAGAAAACTATGTTGTGCTGACCAGTGTATCAGATTTCAACCTCAAAGAGCTTAAGAAGGAAGAATTTCACTATGGGATTGAAGTATCTGAAAGTGAAGATGAAGAGGACCCATCTGACAGCCTTGTTGACTATCTGAGGAAGATACTCGAGCAGTGTGAGGCAGTTCTTCAGACCAATCAAGCATTGACTGATAGAGTCAATCTCTTGGAAGAAGATCGAAGGAAAAGTCTCTTCTCATCCAATAATCAAGTCACCATTCTGAAAAGGGAAGACTCTGGAAGACAGATCTCTGTTGGATCCTCTCCAGCAACAGCCAAGACAGCTGATCCGCAGAATAATATCTTGGACGAAATACTGTCTTACCAAAGACTTGGAAAAGGGAGAACAGGGCTTGGATATACTGGTGAAGAAAGCTCTAGAGGGACAGTTTTCATTAAGGCCTCAAATGCTGAGATAGATGAAAAGAATAATTCAGATGACTCTTCAAAACTTGCAGAGAAAGATGGAACTAGGCATGTGAACAAGAGGATGCTGCAGCACCGGGCACATCATTTTTCTCTAACAAAGCTAAAGACTCAGAATAAAAGGGGCTCTTGTACTAGTGTTGGGAATTAGAAGATTACCTCCAATCTGAAGCAGCTGCACAAAACCTCCTCAGTTGAAAAAGGAGGAGCAAAATCCAGAACCAACACATGCTGCATAAAGACTGCGTATCATGTAGCTTCAAGAAAAGCTTCTTGCTGGAAAGAATCGCAGAGGATGATTGCTAAGACTGCTGCACAAGGGCACTGGATCGCTAAAAACAAGGGAAAACCACAGACTTTACAGGTATGGAAACCCAAACATGACAAACGAAGAGATAGAAGGCTGGAGGGTCAGAAAAGGAGAAACTATGGCGTATCTCAGGTGTGGGTAAAGAAATCTCCATCAGAACCTCTTAAGGATCCTCCAAGCAAAGCTATTGTCTGAACTAAGCAGGTGAACTAGCTCGCTTGTGCTATAGCAACCTGGCCAAGAATAAGCTTGTTCACATGTTTTGGTTGCTAATGATGGGAGAAGGCACATGTGAGGCACGTGATCTATCAACTTCAAAATGGAAAAGAAAATAACGGGTAAATCATTTTCTAGGGCAAAGACAAGGTGCAAGGCGCTTACCAAAAATCGCTGCCGATCATCCTCTGAACGCTCCTTAAACCTTCTGCAATGTAGCTACAATGGTGAAGACGCGCGGTTTGAAGAAGAATCTGGCAGCAGACCGACAAAACAGGTCTGAAAGAAGGACCAAGTCTCGCAATGAAGCCCCTGCTCAGCGACTGGATGTGGTAGTGTGGGAACCAGCTCCTATTCCCGTGTCGCACAGCCATCCCAACTCACAAGAAGGAACCTCACAGAAAAGGAGGCGCCTGGTGCGTGATGGAGAACCTGTATCCAGTTCAGCTGTGCTATCTGAAGAAGCTGTGGCTGAGGAAGACTCTGGAGAAGAACAAGCTACAGAAGATGCTGTAGCAGGTTCTGCAGAAGAAAGTTGCAGAACACTTGTTATGTCACCTGGCATTGTGGGTGAAGGGGAGGAAACAGGAGTCGAGTCTCCTGAAAAAGAACCTGCTGCAGCACATCCTCCTCCACCTTCAGACAAAGGAAAAGCTCCTATCCTAATCCCAGTCTCCAGCAGTGAAGAAGAAGTATCAAGTGAAGAAAATGCTGGTGCTTCTGGTGAACCGTCTGTGAGAGGACATTCAGTGGCAGACTTATCTGCTCTCACAGTTGAAGGTATTTGGTTCAGAAACAAGAGTGCGTCTCAATCTTGGAGTGCTGTTGAGAGGAAGCACATTGTGGCCGAAAAGAGACTGGTTCAAGACAAGTACAAATCAGCAGCTATGATCCAGCTTCTCACAGAGGTAAACCTTCTCAAGTCCCTAACCTTTCCTTTCAGATTCAACATAGCTCTGGTTAGGGAATTTATTGTGAATATGGAAGAGAAATTTGGAGAAGAAGGAGCGGATGAGTTTGGGAAAAGTTGGGTAAGGGGTAAGACTGTGATTATTACCCCTGAAAAAATTGATGAATTTCTTGGGATCCATGAGAATGCAAGAGCTCCCACTATTGTTCAGCTAGAGATATTGGCTAAAGTTCTGACAGGGGGAGTGTGCCTGTCTTGGGGCGGTCCAAACCTCAGTGCTGCTGAGCTAACCTCCAAGAATGCCCTGCTGTATCATCTGGGCATCAGAAACTGGATCCCTAGCTCTCACAGGGGGAAGGTTAGCAGAGACTTTGCTAACCTTCTCTACTCTATTGGGAAGAAAAGGAGAATCAGCCTGGGCAGTGTTATGTTTCCTCAGCTGGCTACTCATGCAGGGAGTGCCTCCTCCAGCAAGCCCATAGTGCTACCCTCTCTCATCTATGGGATAATGGTCTCTCAGCATCCGGAACTTGGTGAGATTTCTGAAGGCTTATCTGAGGAGCTGCAGGTCTTCACAGTAGACCACAAGTTATTCAAAGGAAAGCATGCAGTGGATATTGCATATGAGGATCCTCTTCTGGTTGGTTCTTCAGCATCAGCCCCTCTGGAGGAATCTCTTCCCTCTGCTGCAACAATTCAGTCAGCTCTTCGTGCCAGAATTGTGAGCCATCTCAGGTCTGAGCTGCTCATTCTTGAAGCTGAAGCCAAACGAAGGGATGCCAGGCATGGCCAGATTAGGAGTCTTCTCAGAGACTTGGAGTTCCCGGAGGATGAGGAGCAGGCCCCTTGAGCATCTGTGACAAAAAAGGGGAGAGAAAATTTATATTGCTGAACTGCTATTGATGAACTGGAACTGGTGTTTTTTTTCTTTTGACCCTGCGTGGTCATGCTATGGCTGTGTGTGGCCACCCTCTGAATATTTTTCTCTCTTGTTCTCTTGTTGAATTTTTATTTAGAACCTTTCTGGTTCACGCTAGTTTGCTCCAGTGTTCTAAGGTTTTGTCAAAATGCCAAGGGGGAGATTGATGATGTAAGTATGGCAGTGTTTGACAAAACCAGCACAAGTGAACAAGGAGTTGCTGCAGCTCAAGTTATCAAGCAGGCCAGCAGAAGTGAACTAGCAGCAGCTGCAGCAGGGGATGCTGCTGCAGGATCTTGTTCAACTGGCTGTATCAACCGTCCAAGAAGCAGCAGCAACCTGGGCTTGTCCAGAAGGGCTGGAAACTCTATGGAGAGCATTTGAAGAATTTCTAAACTGCTGAAGAGTTTATTCCAGTGAGGTTTACTAATCAGAGAAGGAGATTTATATTGAAGATAAATATCAAATCTAATCTCCTAGATTTTAGGAGATAATTGTTCTTGTTGGACATTGTCTAAACCTGGACATTGCTAAAAGCTGTTGATGCTATTTAAGCAGAAGGGGTTTAGAGCAGAAGGGTGGATCGAAGCTGAGGGATACACGAGTGCATACACGGAATTCAGAGAGAACATTCTTGGTGTGCGACGGACGAATTCTTCGATCATCACCCGTGAGCAGAGCGTGAGCGCAGAGCTGTGGTGATAGAAGCTGAAGGGAATCAGGACTTGCAGAGTCTGATTCGAGCTTGATCTGGAAGCCAATTCAGAGCTTGGTGCTTGTTGGTTGATCAAGGGCAGCCGCGGAAGAACTGACGCGTGGTTGGCTCGGTCAAGTGTCGTGCGGCAGTACTCGCTAGTGGCAGGTGGTCACTGAGTGAGGGGGAGTATTCCAGAGTGTGCAGCGCTTGTGGAATCGTTCGAACGGCTCGGCAGAAGGCTTTGGAGCGACGCGGAAAAATTGTGCTTCAGCTGTGTGTTACAGCAGTTGCTACAACAACCCTGCTGAGTAGGTGTAGTTTAGAATAGGCTGAGTTCTTTGAGAAGACTGTAGCTATTCTCGATTGACATATTTTAGAGGGTGTGCAGACACAAATCAGAGCTTGTTCTGATTGTGCCGAGTGATCCACACAAGGTTGAGTAGCATAGGTTGCGTGAGTTGTAACCGAGTGTACTTGGAAACCTTTGGTTTGAGTGGATTGAGGACTGGAGAATAGTCCTCCCCAGACGTAGGCAGTTGGCCGAACTGGGTGAACAAGCTTGTCTTGTTCATTGTTTGCTGAGACAATTTCCGAGTGAACAAGAGTGTGCTGCAGCAACTGCTTGTTCACGAATCTGTCGAACTGAGACACTGCGAATTTCACAAAAGAGTTGGAAATATCTCTAATGGAAATGAAATGCTTTAAATACCTATTGTGGTCAATGAAATTTTTGATATTTGAGGTATAGTGTTGGATCATTAGTTAGCTATCCTCCGAAGTAACATAATTGTATGTTACTCGGCAGGTATAATAGCAGCGGAATAGTAAGTGCAGAAAAGTAAAATGACTTACTCGGCGAGTTATAGTAAAAACCTTAATACCAATCAAATAACAGAGTAAAACCACTATCTTCTAGTATCCCCTTAAAGGATTTATGAAATAGACTGTTTTTATATTTAGGATATGCTTGCCGAGTATAACTCACTAGTACACTCAGTACAAAGTCTTACTTATCTTTGATACTATCGGCTCAACCCGACCCTCGAACAGATTTCTTTCACTCTCGAACTTGACCGTCCGAGCTTTTGGAGTTCTGATCGCGCGTCGTTGTACGCGTCAAATTAATCCTTCCTTCTCCACTTAGTACAGCGGCTAAGTCAGGGTCGATCCACAAGGAGCGTGCAGACTCGTCTTAGCTAGCAACCTACAACTTACGAAATTGGGGATTATGAGTGATTGGGTTGCGCAGGTGCGCGAATGAATAGTAGTGAAAGCAGAATTGCACGATACGTGCGCGGGCAGTAGATATTAAGTACTATGACTATGAAAAGTATCGGTAAAGACAATCCTCTATGAATGTACCCCTTATCATCGACTCCAAACATCTATAGTGCAGTTCTACTTAAGTTAGTGTCCAATCAAGGCTTCCTAACGTGCGCGCATGTTCCGATCAAAGTCCATGAGCTATTAATTCCTGAAACTAGTCTAAGCAACTACGAATCCTATCACAGTAGTAGCTGATTATCCTAGTGTGTTACTCCTAACTGTCACCGTCAGGTTATCAACCAGTTTAACATACAATAACGAGCAGTTAGAATAAGATTGCGGTTCAAGGCTTCTCTTATTCGCACAACTAATTGTCACCCATGTGCATAGAATTAATATAAGTAGACGAACTAAGCATTAAACACAAGTCTCAAAGGAAATACTTCAAAGAATCATGCCCAACCGATACAAGGTGTTTAGCTAGACATGCTAGAAGCAAACATCATAGAAATAATAAGTAAAACTAAAGCAGCCAAGGAAAAGTAGCAGGTCGGCGCAATTGCAGGTTGCTGTTTTCGGCTGGCGCAGGTGGTTCGGGCAGAACCTCGGCGGCAGAATTCCTGGAGCTCGTGTGTCCTTGCTGCTATATGTCTCTCTCTCTCTTCTCTCTAAACCCTAGCTTCCCTCCTTTTTATATACTGGTCTTGAAGCCCAAGGAAAGCTTAGATTTGGCCTGTGAGAATCTTAGCTACTTCCCAAATCTAGGAGATTTTGTAGGGATAATGATGATCAAAATTTAGAAACTCAGCTATCCTACGCATGGCTTGCTGCGCATGTTGATTGCGCTACTCGCTTTGCGCAGTTGGTTTGCGCACTGCAGTCCGAATCAGCTATCTCCTATCTCCTTAAGCTATCTCCTATCTCCTTTTCCTCCACTGTGATGCCTCTTTTCTTTGGTACAACGTGCACTGGACTTACCCACTTACTGTCTAAGATCGGGTATATTACTCCTGCGTCAAGCAGCTTCAGGATCTCTTTCTGCACTACCTCCATCATAATTGGATTCAGTCTGCGCTGAGGTTCCCTGGATGGTTTGGCATCATTTTCCAGCAGAATTCTGTGCATACACACATCAGGGCTTACTCCGCGCAGGTCAGCTAATGTCCATCCTATAGCGCGCTGGTTGTTGCGCAACACCTCCTGTAATCGCGCCTCCCGCTCCTCCTCTAATCCTTTCTTTATAATGACAGGCAGGATGTCCTTATTACCCAGGAAGATGTACTTTAAGTGCTCGGGCAATTGCTTCAGCTCAACTTTGGGTGCCTGTTCAATAGAGGGTAGGATTTTATTAGTAGCGCAAACATTAACCAGATCATATACCTGCCTGGACACTGGTTCTGTGCTGCTCAGCTCATCATCATGCGCCTCAATCTCTGTCTGTGTCAGTGGCGCAGGCTCCCCTGTTGCGCATGCACACTGCGCATGTGCAACCAAGTCGTCCATACAATCTAATGCGTGCACTGTGGCGTCCTCATGAGGATGCTGCATCCCCTTAAAAATGTTAAAGTGAATCTCCTCGCCATCTATCTCCATTGAGAGCGTACCTTTCCACACGTCTATCTTTGTGCACGCTGTCATCAGAAATGGTTTGCCCAGTAGGATTTGCGCGCTTCCCTTGCTCGGCTCACCCTCCATCTCCAAGACGTAGAAATCTGCTTGGAATACCAGCTCTCCCACTTGGACGAGAACGTCCTCTATCATGCCCGTCGGTTGTTTGCACGACCGATTTGCTAATTGGATGGTGAGACCTGCAGGCTTTAGTGGACCAAGGTGCAATGACACATACAAGGAGTAAGGAAGCACATTTATAGATGCACTGAGATCAATCATGCAGTTGCTTACCGTAGTCTTACCTAAGGTGCACGGTATGGTGAACGTACCTGGATCCCGGCATTTAGGTGGTACCTTGTGTTGCACAATTGCTGATGCATGCGCGTTAAGCATTACTTGTGCGCACTCGCCTTTCCTCCTCTTGTTTGTGCACAGCTCCTTCAAGAACTTGGCGTATCTAGGGATCTGCCGAACTGCCTCAATCAGGGGAATGTTTATTTCCACCTTACTGAATAATTCATACAGCTCCTTGTCTAGCGCCTCCTTCCTTGCTAAAGGTGCCTGCACAGGAAAAGGTGCAGGTGCGTTAGTACGATTGATACTCTTTTCTCCTGATTGTAACATACCTAGAGCCACCCCCTATTGGTTTGTAGCTTGCGCAGTTGGTTGCGCATCCGGCTGTGCTGGATCTGGAGGTTGCACAACTGGCTGCGCGGGCACCTTCGCGGTCGGAGCTGTCCCAACTGTGCGCCCAGTCCTCAGCGTTACGGCGTTAACTCCTCCTTAGGGTTTTGAATCACTTGCCATCGCTCTTTTTCAGCTCATAAACCGTGGTAGCAATCTACGACAACTGCTTCTCAATTGACTCGAACCTCTTGTCATACTTTTCATCATTCTTGCGCACAGTGTCTGCTAACTGACCCACTATGTCTTCTAAGGAGCGCCGCGGTTGCTGGTTATTCTGTGCTGGTGCGTCATTGCGGCGGTGCGGTGGGTTGTATACTTGCTGCGCCTGCTGTGGTGTGCGATATTCCCCGGGCTGCCTTTGGAGATTGCTGTCTTCCCTCCATCTAAATCCATTTTCGGCTAGTCCAAAGCGCGGCTGGTTCTGCCTCTGCGGTCCTCTATTGTCCCATCCTCCTAGAGCATTTACATCTCCTAATTCCTTAAAAAGTGTGGGACATGCGTCGGTTTTGTGCTCAGTGGACGTACAGAACTCGCATGCCTTCGGGGCAACTGGTTGCGTGCCTTGCGCACTCATCAGCTTCTGTAGCATGGCTTTCATCTCCTTTATTTCAGCACTGGAATCCACCTGATGCACAGCGCGCGTACGACTATTCTCGAGCGTCAATTGATGCCTCACCTGTCCAGCAGAATCCTCTATCATCTGCCATACATCCTCCGGGTACATGTTGCATATGTCACCGCCTGCGCATGCATTCAATAATCTAAGTTCCATCGGTTGTAGGCCGTTCAGGAAATTCTCTATCAGCACATTTTGGGGCAGGCCATGATTATAGCAGTTGGCTTCCAGCTCCCTGAAACGCTCATAGTACTCTGACAGTGACTCTCCTACGCCCTGCCTAGGCGCGGCCAATTCCCTTCTGAGTAGCGCGATCTTAGCTACGGGGTAGAACTCATCCAAGAACTTCTTCTGGAGCTGCTCCCATGTGCGAATATATCCTGTTGGTAAGCTCATCAGCCAATGCCTGGCTGTATCACACAATGAAAAGGGAAACGCCTTCAGCTTCAGCGCTTCTTCACTCTCCCCATCGGTCTTCATGTTCTCACAGATAACTAGGAATTCACACACATGCTTGACCGGGTTCTCGTTGCTCATCCCATGAAACTTAGGCATATGATGAATGAATGAGCTCCGTAGTTCAAAATGCCCCTCGGGTGGAAGTACTATGCACCAAGGTTGATTGACTATGATTGGAGCCGACATCTCGCGCACTGTTCTGCGTCGCACGATCTGTTGCGCGGGTTGCGCATTATACACTGCTTCAGCGGCCATCCGAGCATCAACTTCGCGCTGTACTTCCTCTCTGAACCGGGCTGTGCGGTTATCTGCCCTTGCATTGTTAGGTCCCTCTGGGGTTCTGTCCCCTAAGTTATCGCCGATGACAACTATTATTCTCAATGCCCTGTTCTAAGCTTAAAGAAAACGAAATTAAAAGACAACTAGGTTGTTGCCCCTGTCGGTGCGCAACTATAATCTACGCAGCGCAACCGTTTCAAGGTTGCGCAGGCTGATGTTGATTGCGTACTGGCAGAAACACCAACGAAAAAAATAAAAAAGAAATAACTAACTACTGTAAAAGAAAACTTGAACTAGTTAAAACTTATCTGTAATGCTCCCCGGCAACGGCGCCAAAATTTGATCGCTCGTCGTTGTACGCGTCAAATAAATCCTTCCTTCTCCACTTAGTACATCGGCTAAGTCAGGGTCGATCCACAAGGAGCGTGCAGACTCTTCTTAGCTAGCAACCTACAACTTACGAAATTGGGGGTTGTGAGTGATTGGGTTGCGCAGGTGCGCGAATGAACAGTAGTGAAAGCAGAATTGCACGATACGTGCACGGGTGATCGCGCGTTGTTGTGCGCGTCAAATATAATCCTTCCTCTTCCACTCAGTACAGCGGTTAAGTAAGGGTCGATCTCCACAGGGAGCAAGTAGTTCGGTTCTAGCCAGTGACCTACACTTACGAAGATTGGGGGGTGAGTGATTGGTTTGCGCAGTGCGCAAGTGAACAGTTGTAAAACACAGAAATTTGCACTAGACGTGCGCAGGCAGTAGAGATTAAGTACTATGACTATGAGAAGTATGGGGTAGACAATCCTCTATGAGTGCATTCCTTATCACTGACTCTCATATGTCTATAGCTTGATTTCACTTGGGTTAGTGTCCGGTCAAGGCTTCCTAACACGTGCGCATGTTCCGTTCAAAGTTCATGTGCTATTAATCTCTAGAACTAGACTAAAACAGCTACGAATCCGTTCAAGGTAGCAACTGATCACCCTAGCTCGTTACTCCTAGTTGTCACCGTCAAGCTATCAACTAGTTTAACATATGACGAACAAGCAACAAGAGCAAGATTGCGGTTCAAGGCTTCCCCTACTCATGCAACTAGCTGTCTCCGTATGCACGAAGTTTAATACAAGTAAGCAAACTATGCATTATGCTCAAGTCTCAAAGGAAATACATCATAGATTCATGCCCAACCAACACTAAGCGTTTAGCTAGACATGCTAGTGATAAACATCATAGAAAAGTAAATAATAACTAATGTATCTGAGAAACAAGTAGCAAACAGTGCGTGCAGAATGTTTCTCTGCTGGCGCAGTTGGCTGGCGCAAATCCTCTCAATAAGTCCGTGTGTTTTCCAGTTTGCCGCTCTGTGTGTTTCTGATGATGATCGTCTCTTCCTCTTATTGTTCTCTCTTGAAACCCTAGACCTCCTCCCCTTTATATACTGCTCGAGAGGTCCATCCTTGGCAACTTCCAAATCTGGTCATGTCGGGATTAGGAAATACTGGACTCTGCGCTTGGCGCACGGCGTACTGCGTAACGCATTGGTCGGCGCAACTCTGCTGTGTCTCGCCATTTCTTCTGTTTGCGCCGCTAGCTCCGCAGGCTGTGTGCTGCGCGTCCTAAACGCTGCCTGTTAGCGCGTATCCGGCTTAGGCCCTTGTTTTGCCCTGAAATACAAAAACACTGGAAACCAGTAATCTTGTACATAAAATAATGCGAACAAGCATAGGGTTATGATCTAAATAATGCGTATAAATAGGCTCTATCAAACCCCCCACACTTGCCCCTTGTTCGTCCTCGAACAAGCACTCAAGCACGGATACCATTACATCTCTGGAGTCTAGCGCACAGTCTTGCACTCTGGCGCGGTCTACGCTGCTGAACACCTTGCGCTGCTTTACCACCTGCGCACATCTGCTCTCAACAGTTTCAAGCATAATAATTTCGAAATTCATTACCTCTCAGCTGGGATGAAAAATTATTTTGGATGGCTGGGAGATAGCTCTTCATAGGCTCCAGGTTGTCAGCTCTTGCTCCGAGGATAGGTATATGGTTAACAGCGCAAGCTTCTTCCGATGCGTGATTCTTCCGCGCACTTCCTGGGAACTCAAGCCTTTTTGATGATGATTTTTTCTCTTTTGTGAACTTGCGCACGCTGGTGTTTATCAGTGCGCATGCTGATTCTTTTGTAGCGCGTATCATCTGCTGGTATTTTTTCCTTTCGTACAGCTTCGTCTATGGTTCCTATCTTCCTAGAACGGTTCCAGTCTCGGCCTCCGGATAACAGCTATGGAACACCGCCCCGCTCTCCCTCCTTGGCCTAACTGCGCAGGTCGGCGCACGCGTTTACACCCGCGCCCGCCTTTCTTAGCTCGACTTCCAGAGGGAAGGTGGTCTGTTTTCCCACCTCGCCACGCTTTGGGTATTTCGCCTTGGGCATCTGCGTGACTGAGCGCACTCTCTTGCTCCGAAGGTCGCGAAGCATTGGCCTCCACTTGCGCTCTCGACCATATACCTTTCCTCTGAAGCGCGAACGACTAACCGCCTCTCTGGAGCGTTTCAGTCAACTCCACATCCCCTGTATATCCCAACTAACAGGAGCAGAAAAAACGAAAAAATATACTAAAAATAGTTGATAGCGCACGGCGCAATATGTATAGTGCAAACAAGCTGATCAGCGCGCGCAACCCGCACACAGCGCACTACTGCTACTGTTTCCTTCAATAAAACTAAGCTACACTAAAAAAACGTGAAATGTAAGTGTAACGCTCCCCCCCACACTTAAACAGAGACGTGTCCCCACGACTCAAGCTCAAGCGCACGGAGGCGGCGCACACGTATGCAAGCAAAAATAAAGAACATAAAACCCTAAAAAACATAATAATCAAAGCAGCGCAAATATAGCATAGGGGCACAAAAATATGTAGCACACAAGTTCAACACAAATATAGCAACAGAATAACAAATAGAGTTCAGCACCAGAAAGAAAAGAACACCACCCGAAAAGAAAATATGCGCTCCCCTCCACAGCTCTAGATGTCATCGGAGCTGGACGCAGCCGCTGAACTATGCGCCTCCTCCTCTGAAGAATCCGTCGTATATATTCGTATATTAAAATTCTAAGTCCTGCGCACTGCTGCTCGACTAAAAATAACAAATCCTAAACTGCCTAAAAAAAAACACTAGAAAAACTAAAAAGAAAACATGTAAAAATAAAAACGAGTCGGGTTACCTCCCGACAAGTGCCTTTGTTTAACATCGTTGGCTCGACTGTACCTCGTTACGTGCCAAAATGTGTGTCAGCGACCTCCCCCACTCTTGCTCCTGAGTGATCCCGCGCTTGTGCAGGCGCTGCGTTCGTCTTAGTTCTGCATAAAGGATAAAAAGGGAAATCAGTATGGTTAATATGTGATAAATCTGCAGTAACGAGGGTGGATGAAGAGGAAGAAGAAATGTGAGCAATCGTCTCCAGTTCTCCCTCTGGTGCATCCGGTGGTGCCTCTGGCGCGGCATTTGGCGCATCTGTTATTTCTGGTTCTGCCAACTCAATGTCGCGCATTGCACCATCCCAAGGTTCTCCGAGATACCGTTTGACTCTCTGCCCATTTACCTGAAAACGATGCCGGTGCTCGTTTTCTAACTCGATTGTTCCGTAGGGGAAAACCTTGGTGACTATGTACGGTCCTGTCCATTTGCTGCGCAGCTTTCCAGGCATGAGCTTAAGTCGTGATGAGAATAATAATACCT
Organism: Umbilicus rupestris; assembly: GCA_963678935.1. NCBI lineage: Eukaryota > Viridiplantae > Streptophyta > Magnoliopsida > Saxifragales > Crassulaceae > Umbilicus > Umbilicus rupestris. Next base: position 5,290,377 of record OY787607.1, on the reverse strand, counting down.
GGTCTCCTGGCGTGAAAGTGCGTCTGAGGATATGCTTGTCATGAAACGCCTTTGTCCGCTCCTTGTAATCGCGCAGTCCCTCATAGGCATCCAGGCGCAGCTCTTCTAATTCGCTGAGCTCAAATGCGCGCTCCTTTCCTGCCTCGTCCAAGTTCAGGTTGCAAATGCGCAAGGCCCAATATGCTTTGTGCTCTAGCTCCACTGGTAAGTGGCACGCTTTTCCGTAGACCAACCGGAATGGTGAAGTCCCGATCGGTGTCTTATGCGCAGTGCGGTATGCCCACAGCGCATCGTCCAGGCACTGGCTCCAATCTTTGCGCGAAGGTCTGACAGTCTTTTCTAGGATGCGCTTGATCTCTCTGTTGGAAACCTCGGCCTGTCCATTTGTCTGAGGATGATAGGCAGTGGACGTCTTGTGGCGCACTCCATAATGCTTGAAAACTTGCGCCACAATCTTGTTGCAAAAGTGCATTCCCTGGTCGCTGATGACTGCCTTAGGCACCCCGTACCTGCAAAAGATATTAGTTTTCAGAAACTCAGCAACCGTCTTACCATCATCCTTCCGCGTGGCCTTAGCTTCGACCCATTTGGAGACATAGTCCACTGCCACTAAAATGTACTCGTATCCGGCAGATGGAGGAAATGGCCCCATGAAGTCAATGCCCCATACATCAAACACTTCATCCACTAGAATCGGCGTCTGCGGCATCTCATTGCGCGCTGATATGCCTCCTGTGCGCTGGCACCTATCACAATTCCTGCAGTGATCATATGCATCTCTAAACAGGTGCGGCCAATAAAATCCGCAATCCAGGACCTTTCTGCTTGTGCGCTTGGGACCAAAGTGTCCTCCACATGCGTGCGCATGACAAAACAACAAAACAGAGTTAACTTCATGGTCAGGCACGCAGCGCCTCAATATCTGATCTGGTCCTATTCTAAGCATATACAGATCATCCCAAATATAATGTTTGGACTCATGTTTTAATCTCATGCACTGGGTTTTATTGAAATGCGGAGGAAACGTACCTGTGACCAGGTAATTCGGAATGTGCGCATACCATGGTACCTTACCTGTCAGCGCCATCAGATGCTCGTCAAGAAATGTCTCCGTGATCTGCCCTGGCTCCTCCTCTTTCACGATCCTGCTCAGGTGGTCAGCAACTGTGTTCTCCGTACCCTTCTTGTCTTTGATCTCCAAGTCGAATTCCTGAAGTAAGAGTACCCAGCGCATCAGGCGCGGCTTAGTCTCCTTCTTGGACATTAGGTAGCGGATGGCTGCGTGATCTGTGTATACGATGACCCTGGCGCCTAGAACATATGCACGGAACTTCTCAAGCGCAAACACATGTGCCAGAAGCTCCTTCTCCGTGGTGGTGTAGTTCCTCTGCGCAGCGTCCAGTGTGCGCGAAGCATAGTAAATGGCGTGCGGCTTCTTGTCCACGCGCTGTCCCAAGACTGCACCTACTGCATAATCACTTGCGTCGCACATTAACTCAAATGGCAGGTTCCAGTCTGGCGCGCGCATCACTGGCGCGCTGGTCAGCGCTTCCTTCAGCTTATCAAATGCGGCCCTGCACTCATCAGTAAAATCGAAGCACACATCTTTTTGCAAGAGGTTAGACAGGGGTATGCAAATTTTAGAGAAGTCTTTTATAAATCGCCTGTAAAAGCCGGAATGTCCTAAGAAAGACTTCACATCGCGCACGTTAGTGGCATAAGGTAGATTAGAAATAAGGTCTATCTTAGCTTTATCTACCTTGATCCCCTCCTCTGAGATGATATGTCCTAGTACTACACCATGCGTTACCATGAAATGACATTTTTCATAATTTAGCACTAGGTTCTTAGAAATGCAGCGCGCTAAGACTTTATCTAGATGAGTCAAGCATGTATCAAAGGTACCTCCATATACAGTAAAATCATCCATGAACACTTCTATGCATATACCAATCATATCAAAGAAAATGCTCATGACTAAGCGTTGGAACGTACCTGGCGCGTTGCACAGCCCAAATGACATGCGCCGAAACGCAAACGTACCGAACGGGCAAGTGAACGTGGTCTTCTCCTGATCCTCCGCAGCTATGGGTATCTGATTATACCCTGAATATCCGTCCAAGAAACAGAAATAGGGTTTACCTGCTAATCTGTCCAGCATCTGGTCCATGAAGGGTAGCGGGAAATGGTCCTTGCGCGTAACTGCGCATTTTCCTCCACTGTGTACATGCGCCATCCAGTCTGTATGCGCTTGGGAACTAGCTCGCCCTGCGCATTTTCCTCCACTGTGATTCCTCCCTTTTTAGGCACAACGTGCACTGGACTGACCCATTTGCTGTCTGAGATGGGGTAGATGATTCCTGCGTCAAGCAACTTTAAAATTTCCTTTTGCACTACCTCCATCATGTTTGGGTTTAATCTGCGCTGAGCCTCCCTGGTTGGTTTGGCACCATCTTCCAACAGAATTCTATGCATGCATACGTCTGGGCTCACTCCGCGCAGGTCAGCAAGTGTCCATCCTATGGCGCGCTGATTCTTGCGCAGCACCTGCTGTAAACGCACTTCCTGCTCCTCTTCTAATCCTTTCTTGATGATCACTAGCAGGGTGTCCTCACTTCCCAGGAAAATGTATTTGAGGTGTTCTGGGAGTTGCTTCAGCTCGACCTTGGGTGCCTGTTCAATGGAGGGCAAGATTTTATTAGCGGTGCAAATATGAACTATATCATGTACCTGTGTGGACTCTGGTTCAGCACTGCTCGGCTCGTCTTCCTGCTCTTCCAACTCTGCTTGTGCCAGTGGCTCTAGTCCTACTGTTGCGCTTGCGCAATGCGCATCTGTGACTAAATCATCCAAGCCGTCCATTGCGTGCACTGTGGCGTCATCATGTGGATGCTGCATTCCTTTGAATATGTTGAAATGGATCTCTTCGCCATCCACTTCCATGGAGAGCGTGCCTTTCCACACATCTATCTTCGTGCGCGCGGTCATAAGGAAAGGTCTGCCTAGTAGGATCTGCGCACTGCTGGTGCTCAATTCGCCCTCCATTTCTAGCACATAAAAATCAGCTGGGAACACCAGCTCTCCCACGCGTACGAGAACATCCTCTATCATGCCTGCAGGTTGTTTGCATGATCGATCCGCTAGCTGAATAGAGAGACCTTCAGGCTTTAGTGGTCCAAGGCGCAATGTTGCATATAGAGAATATGGTAACAAATTTATGGATGCGCCTAAATCAATCATGCAGTTGCTCACCGTGGTTTTACCTAGAGTGCATGGGATAGTGAATGTACCTGGGTCTCGGCACTTAGGTGGTACCTTATGTTGCACGATTGCTGAGGCCTGCGCATTTAACATTAACTGTGCGCACTCGCCTTTTCGTCGCTTGTTCGTGCACAGCTCCTTCAAAAACTTGGCGTACCTGGGAATCTGCCGGACTGCTTCGATAAGGGGAATGTTGATTTCCACCTTGCTGAATAACTCGTAGAGCTCTTTGTCCTGCGCTTCCTTCCTAGCCAAGGGTGCCTGCACAGGGAAAGTTGCAGGTATATTAGTACGATTCGTGCTCTTGTCTTTTAATTTTGTTATACCTGGTGCTTCGCCCTGCTGGCTTGTGGCTGACACTTCAGGTTGCGCATTCTGCTCTGTCGATTCTGGGACTTGCGCAGCTGGTGGCGCGGGCGCTTTTGCGGTCTGCTCTGTTCCTATCGTGCGCCCAGTCCTCAGTGTTACTGCATTGACTCCTCTTTTGGGGTTCTGAATCACTTGCGAAGGCAGGTTGCCATCGCTCTTCTTCAGCTCATATACCGTGGTTGCGATCTGTGATAGCTGCTTTTCAATGGACTCGAACCTCTTGTCATATTTCTCGTCATTTTTGCGCACTGTGTCTGCCAGCTGCCCCACGATATCTTCCAGCGATCGCCTCGGTTGCTGGTTGTTATGTGCTGGTGCGTCAGTGCGGCGATGCGGTGGATTGTAAGGCGCAGCTTGTTGGGTCTGCTGTGGTGCGCGCTGATCTGTGGACTGCCTCTGGAAATTGTTCTCCTCCTTCCATCTGAATCCATTTGCTGCCAGTCCAAAGCGTGGCTGATTCTGCCTCGGTGGCCCTCTGTTATCCCATCCTCCAAGAGCATTGACATCTCCAGTTTCCTCAAATAGTGTGGGACATTCATCAGTCTTATGCTCGGTGGATCTGCAAAATTCACATACCTTTGGCGCAACTGGTTGTGCGCTCTGCGCACTCATCAACTTCTGCAGCATGGCCTTCATTTCCTTGATCTCAGAGCTTGTTTCTACCTGATGCACAGAACGAGTACGACTATTTTCAAGTGTTAGCTGATGTCGTACCTGACCAGCAGAGTCTTCTATCAGCTGCCAAGCGTCCTCTGGGTACATGTTGCAAATGTCGCCTCCTGCGCATGCGTTCAGTAGCCTGAGCTCCATGGGCAGCAGTCCATTTAGGAAGTTCTCTATCATCACATTCTGGGGTAGGCCATGATTGTAGCAGTTGGCCTCTAGCTCCCTGAAACGCTCGTAATATTCTGACAACGACTCCCCTGCGCTCTGCCTTGGCGCGGCCAGCTCTCTTCTGAGTAGCGCGATCTTTGCTGCGGGATAGAATTTGTCCAGGAATTTCTTCTGCAGCTGCTCCCATGTGTGAATGGATCCTGCGGGTAAGTTCATCAGCCAATGTCTGGCTGTATCACACAGTGAAAATGGGAATGCCTTCATTTTCACCGCTTCATCGCTTTCCCCTTCGGTTTTCATGTTTTCGCATATAACCAGGAACTCTCGCACATGCTTGACTGGATTTTCATTGTTCATCCCGTGGAACTTGGGCATGTGATGGATGAGCGAGCTCCTTAGCTCAAAATGACCGCCTGGTGGAAGCACGATGCACCATGGCTGGTTAACAGTGATAGGGGCTGACATCTCGCGCACTGTTCTGCGTCGCAGCCTATTGCACGGGTGGCGCATGATACACTTCAGCGGCTCTCCTTGCTTCAACCTCGCGCTGCACTTCCTCTCTGAACAGGGCTGCGCGGTTATGCGCCCTTGCTTCCTCTGGGGTCCTGTCCCCTAGGTTGTCGCCTACGACACTGTTATCCTCCATAACCTGTTCTATATCTAAAAAAAAACGAAATTAAAAGATAACTAATGCTGCTGCGTCTGTCAGTGCGCAACTAGAATCTGCGCAGCGCAACTGTTTCAAGGTTGCGCAGGCTAATGGTGATTGCGGCCTGTCAGAAACAACAACGAGAAAACAAAACAAACTGAAATAACTTGTTACTAAAAGGAAAAACGTAAACTAACTAGAACTTAGCTGTGTTGCTCCCCGGCAACGGTGCCAAAATTTGATCGTGCGTCGTTGTACGCGTCAAATATAATCCTTCCTCTTCCACTCAGTACAGCGAGTAAGTAAGGGTCGATCTCCACAGGGAGCAAGTAGTTCGGTTCTAGCCAGTGACCTACACTTACGAAGATTGGGGGGTGAGTGATTGGTTTGCGCAGTGCGCAAGTGAACAGTTGTAAAACGCAGAAATTTGCACTAGACGTGCGCAGGCACTAGAGATTAAGTACTATGACTATGAGAAGTATTGGGCAGACAATCCTTTATGAGTGCATTCCTTATCACTGACTCTAATATGTAGCTTGATTTCACTTGGGTTAGTGTCCGGTCAAGGCTTCCTAACACGTGCGCATGTTCCGTTCAAAGTTCATGTGCTATTAATCTCTAGAACTAGACTAAAACAGCTACGAATCCATTCAAGGTAGCAACTGATCACCCTAGCTCGTTACTCCTAGTTGTCACCGTCAAGCTATCAACTAGTTTAACATATGACGAACAAGCAACAAGAGCAAGATTGCGGTTCAAGGCTTCTCCTACTCATGCAACTAGCTGTCTCCGTATGCACGGAGTTTAATACAAGTAAGCAAACTATGCATTATGCTCAAGTCTCAAAGGAAATACATCCTATATTCATGCCCAACCAACACTAAGCGTTTAGCTAGACATGCTAGTGATAAACATCATAGAATAGTAAATAATAACTAATGTATCTGAGAAACAAGTAGCAAACAGTGCTTGCAAAATGTTTCTCGGCTGGCGCAGTTGGCTGGAGCAAATCCTCTCAATAAGTCCGTGTGTTTTCCAGTTTGCCGCTCTGTGTGTCTCTGATGATGATCGTCTCTTCCTCTTATTGTTCTCTCTTGAAACCCTAGACCTCCTCCCCTTTATATACTGCTCGAGAGGTCCATCCTTGGCAACTTCCAAATCTGGTCATGTCGGGATTAGGAAATACTGGACTCTGCGCCTGGCGCACGGCGTACTGCGTAACGCATTGGTCGGCGCAACTCTGCTGTGTCTCGCCATTTCTTCTGTTTGCGCCGCTAGCTCCGCAGGCTGTGTGCTGCGCGTCCTAAACGCTGCCTGTTAGCGCGTATCCGGCTTAGGCCCTTGTTTTGCCCTAAAATACAAAAACACTGGAAACCAGTAATCTTGTACATAAAATAATGCGAACAAGCATAGGGTTATGATCTAAATAATGCGTATAAATAGGCTCTATCAACGGGCAGTAGATATTAAGTACTATGACTATGAAAAGTATCGGTAAAGATAATCCTCTATGAATGTACCCCTTATCATCGACTCCAAACATCTATAGTGCAGTTCTACTTAAGTTAGTGTCCAATCAAGGCTTCCTAACGTGCGCGCATGTTCCGATCAAAGTCCATGAGCTATTAATTCCTGAAACTAGTCTAAGCAACTACGAATCCTATCACAGTAGTAGCTGATTATCCTAGTGTGTTACTCCTAGTTGTCACCGTCAGGTTATCAACCAGTTTTACATACAATAACGAGCAGTTAGAATAAGATTGCGGTTTAAGGCTTCTCTTATTCGCACAACTAATTAACACCCATGTGCATAGAATTAATATAAGTAGACGAACTAAGCATTAAACACAAGTCTCAAAGGAAATACTTCATAGAATCATGCCCAACTGATACAAGGTGTTTAGCTAGACATGCTAGAAGCAAACATCATAGAAATAATAAGTAAAACTAAAGCAGCCAAGGAAAAGTAGCAGGTCGGCGTAATTGCAGGTTGCTGTTTTCGGCTGGCGCAGGTGGTTCGCGCAGAATCTCAGCGGTAGAATTCCTGGAGCTCGTGTGTCCCTGCTGCTATATGTCTCTCTCTCTCTCTCTTCTCTCTAAACCCTAGCTTCCCTTCTCTTTATATACTGGTCTTGAAGCCCAAGGAAAACTTAGATTTAGCCCGTGAGAATCTTAGCTACTTCCCAAATCTAGGAGACTTTGTAGGGATAATGATGATCAAAATTTAGAAACTCTGCTATCCTGCGCATGGCTCGCTGCTCATGTTGATTGCGCTACTCGCTTTGCGCAGTTGGTTTGCGCATTGCAATCCGAATCAGCTATCTCCTATCTTGTTTTGCGCTGCAAGCTCCGCAGGTCGTGCATTGCGCTCTTTAAAAGCGCCCGTATTAGCGCGCATCTGACTTATGCTCCTGTTTTATCCTGAAATACAAAAATACCGAAAACCAGTAATCTTGTACATAAAATAATGCAAACAAGCACAGTGTTAAGAACTAAATAGCGCATATAACTAGGCTCTATCAAGTTCACAAAAGGATTCTCTTCTCTTTGCACACTCTTTCTTTTTCTCTCAAAATCCCGCACAAGATCCGACGCTCTAGCTCGCCTGTTATAGCTTTTGCGAATCCACGGATATCTTAGCTTGACCGCCAAGAATATATTTGGTTAAGATTTCAACTCCAACAAGCGAATATTTAAATATCTCTAATTTTAATCGAAAACTTTATCTATTTAAAATAGATTTGTTTCCAAATTTAAGGAATAGTTATATTCGTTGTTATCTAGAAGATATCTCATAATATTCCTCTGGATTTAATAACAACTTCCCATAAAGTCATTATCAATATATTCGGATTTCTTTTAAATATTCATGATATCTTATCTGAATATTTATCTTTCCTTTCTGTTTCGTCTCCTTCTTTGTTGACACGTTTCAGCTTGCATTTGAATCAATTTAAGCTAGCACTCGAAAAAAGCTTCATCGCTGTGCTTTGCCTCGATCATAGCTTCATTCCCTGACTGGTAACTCAGCTGTGCCTTGCCCTTGTTTTCCTGCACATTTATTGAAATTATTATTTGAGTGTTTGTGATCATCAAAACCCTAAGAATCCAACAAATTCCCTATTTTTGATGATGACAAACACTCATTCGATAGTTAGGAAAAAACATTGAAATTCGCATCGTCTCTTGACAGACAGATTTGTGAACAAGCAGTTGCTGCAGCACACTCTTGTTCACTCGGAAATTGTCTCAGCAAAACAATGAACAAGACAGAAGTTTGTTCACCCAGTTCGGCCAACTGCCTACGTCTGGGGAGGACTATTCTCCAGTCCTCAATCCACTAATCACAAAGGTCTCCAAGTACACTTGGTTACAATTCCACGCAACCTATGCTACTCAACCTTGTGTGGATCACTGGACACAATCAGAACAGGCTCTGACTTGTGTCTGCACACCCTCTACAAATGTCAATCTAGAATAGCTACTGTCTCCTCGAAACTCAGCCTATTCTAAACTACACTCAACTCTGCAGGGTTGCTGTAGCAATTGCTGTAGCACACAGCTGATGCACAATTGTCCGCGTCGCTCCAAAGCCTTCTGCCGAGCCGATCGAACGATTCCACGAGCGCTGCACACTCTGGAATACTTCCCCTCACTCAGTGACCTCCTTCCACTAGCGAGAACTGGCGCTTAGACACTTGACCGAGCCACACACCCGTCAGTTCTTCCGCGGCCTTCCTTGATCAACCAACAAGCACCACTGCTCTGAATTGGCTTCCAGATCAAGCTCGGATCAGACTACGCAAGTCCTGATCTCCTTCTGCTTCTGTCACCACAGCTCTGCGCTCTCGCTCTGCTTTCGGGTGATGATCGAAGAACTCGTCCGTCGCACACCAAAATTCCTCTCTCTGAATTCTGCCACGCACTCGTATATCCCTCAGCTTCGATCAACCTTTCTGCTCTAACCTGTTCTCCTTTAAGAAGCAACGCCAGCTTCAATCCAGAACAAGATTTAGCAATGTCCCAAAAAGAACCAATTATCTCCTAATTTTTAGGAGATTAGATTTGATTTAATCTCCAAAACAAATCTCCTTCTCTAGCTAGGAATTCCCACTGGAATATTCTTGGCAGCAACTTAGAAATTCCTTCCGATGCTCTCAATAGGGCTGCCAAGCCTTCTTGCCAAAGGCCCAGGTTGCTGCTGCAACTCGGACAGATGCTGCAGCCACTTGAACAAGCTCCTGCTATAGCATCCCCTGCTGTAGCTGCTCCTTGTTCACTTGTGCTGATTTTGTCAAATACTGCCATACTTGCATCATCAATCTCCCCCTTGGCATTTTGACAAAACCCTAGGAAGTATTTTAATACAGATTTTTTTCGGTAACCTCCCCTTCTTCTTCTTTTTCTCCTCCCCCTTTTTGGAATAAATGACAAGGGGGTGCTCCTGGCTGCCCTAGAGAGGCAAAACACAGAGCCCCAGAGAGGCTCTCAGATCTTCGAACGAACTGCATCCAGAGCTTTTGTGAAGATATCAGCAAGCTGTTTGGCCGACACCACATGCTGTAGCGCAATGATATTCTTTTCCACAAGATCACGGATGAAGTGATGACGAATGTCAATGTGCTTGGTTCTGCTGTGCTGAACCGGATTCTTAGAGATGCTGATGGCACTCATGTTGTCACAGTAGAGAGTCATTTCATCTTGATCAAGACCATACTCACCCAGCATTTGCTTCATCCACAGCATTTGAGCACAGCAGCTCCCGGCAGCTATGTATTCAGCCTCGGCTGTGGATAATGAAATGCTATTTTGCTTCCTGCTGAACTAGGACATCAGGTTATTTCCTAGGAAGAAGCATCCTCCAGAAGTGCTCTTTCTGTCCTCTGAGCATCCTGCCCAGTCCGCATCACTGTATCCCACCAAATTAGCATTTGTGTCCTTAGTATACCATAAGCCATAGTTCACAGTTCCTCCAACACACCGAATGATTCGCTTGACCAACTGCAAGTGATATCTTTGGGACAGGCTTGAAATCTGGCACAGACTCCTACTGCAAAGGAAATGTCAGGGCGGCTGGCAGTCAGGTACAGTAAGCTCCCAGTAGATTGTCTGACTCACTTCCACTCCATATTCATCTTTGATGGCTTTGACATGAGTGGCAGCAAGGGTTCATTTGTGATTGGCCTTATCTAGCTGGAATTTCTGCACAAGATTCTTGCTGTATTTGCTTTGTGCAATAAAGATGCCATCTTCTTTCTGGGTAATCTCCAGACCAAGAAAATAGGACAGTTCTCCGACCATACTCATTTGGAATTCCTGCTGCATGTGATCCACAAACTGCTTCACCAGGTGCTGAGACTTTGATCCGAAGACAATGTCATCCACATAAATTTGTGTAATGATCACATCTGACTTGGTTCTTTTTATAAAAAGAGTTTTGTCAGCTCCCCCTCGTTTGTAGCCATGTTTTTCCAGAAACACTGTCAGCCTCTCATACCATGCCCAAGGAGCCTGTTTCAGTCCGTATAGGGCTTTCTTCAACTTGAACACATGCTCTGGGTGATGAGGATCTTCAAAGCCTTTTGGCTGAGAAACATATACTTCTTCAGAGAGGTCTCCGTTCAGGAACGCACTTTTGACATCCATTTGATACAGTTTAAACCCAAGGAAACAAGACATAGCTAGAAGGAGTCTGATGGCCTCCAGACGAGCAACTGGAGCAAACGTTTCTTCAATATCTAGGCCCTTAATCTGAGAGTATCCTTGAGCAACCAGTCTGGCTTTATTTCTTGTGATGTTTCCCTTTTCATCAGTTTTGTTTTTGAAGATCCACTTGGTGCTTATAATATTCACTCCATTGGGTCTGTCCACCAGGTCCCAAACATTGTGTCTTCCATTGGTTCTTTTAGGTATAGCATGTCTGATTATTTCTTATCAGGTATAGTTCCCTCTCAGAAAAACATATGTATAAATTTGGATATTTACTTCCCCCTCAGACCGTGCCTTCCATTTATAACTTTCCCTTTTGGCATCATCAAAAAAAAGTTAAATACCACATCAAATTTGAAACAATTTATCATTTATATTTGGATGCCGTACGAAGTGGCACCACCCTCAAGATAGGAGCCAAAATTTAAAACTAACATAGATAAAAGGCAGTGCATGATGAGGAACAAATTTTTTTTTTCAAGGCCCGGGGATACTGAGGCATGGGAACAAGGAGAGGCTGAACCATAAGAGCATAAACCGATCATTGGGAATTGCGAATAATTTTTTTTGTAGTGGTTCGAGCAGCTTAGTCCTCACATAGATTGGTAATGCTCTCGGAATGCTTGAGGTGATTCCAAGGGATGTGATCAATGGACTCCTCCATTCTGGTCACCCACTCCACCAGGGAGGCAACCATACCCTCCAGCCTTTGAATGCCCTCCATGACAGGGTTGACATCCACCCGAGGGACATTGTATTTCCTCCATCGGGGGCAACACCTTGGCAGCTTTGGATTTTGGAGCCTCTTTTACCAACCGACCCAGAGGTGAATGTATAGCCAATTTTGTCATAGTTGAAATTTCACAGTGTCTTAGTTCGACAGATTTTGTGAACAAGCAGTTGCTGCAGCACTCTCTTGTTCACTCGAAAATTGTCACAGCCAACAACGAACAAGTCACAGGTTTGTTCACCCAGTTCGGCCAATCAGCCTACGTCTGGGGAGGACTATTCTCCAGTCCTCAATCCACTCAACCAACGGTTCCAAGTACACTCGGTTACAACTCACGCAACCTATGCTACTCAACCTTGTGTGGATCACACGACACAATCAGAACAGACTCTGATTTGCGTCTGCACACCCTCTGCAATATGTCAATCTAGAATAGTTACAGACTTCTCAAGACTCAGCCTATTCTACACTACAACTACTCAGCAGGGTTGCTGTAGCAACTGCTGTAACACACAGCTGAAGCACAATTTGTCCACGTCACTCCAAAGCCTTCTGCCGAGCCGATCGAACGATTCCACGAGCGCTGCACACTCTGGAATACTCCCCCTCACTCAGTGACCACCTGCCACTAGTGAGTACTGCCGCACGACACTCGACCGAGCCTTCCACCCGTCAGTTCTTCCGCGGCTGCTCTTGATCAACCAACAAGCTCCACAGCTCTGAATTGGCTTCCAGATCAAGCTCGAACCAGACTCTGCAAGTACTGATTCCCTTCTGCTATAATCACCACAGCTCTGCTCTCACGCTCTGCTTTCGGGTGATGATCGAAGAATTCGTCCGTCGCACACCAAAGATTGCCCTCTCTGAAATCTGTGTATGCACTCGTGTATCCCTCAGCTTCGATCACCCTCTCTGCTCTGAACACCTCTCGCTTAAAAAGCAGCACCACTTTTAGCAATGTCCAAGTTTAGGCAATGACCCAACAAGATCAATTATCTCCTAAAATCTAGGAGATTAGATTTGATATTTATCTTCAATGCAAATCTCCTTCTCTGACTAGTAAACCATGCTGGAAAATACTCTTCAGCAATTTAGAAATTCTTCAGATGCTCTGCAAAGGGTTTCCAGCCCTTCTGGACCAACCCAGGTTGCTGCTGCTATTGGACAGATGAACCAGTCAGTTGAACAAGCTCCTGCTACAGCATCCCCTGCTGCAGCTGCTGCTAGATCACTTCTGCTGCCTGCTTGATAATTTGAGCTGCAGCAACTCCTTGTTCATTTGTGCTGGTTTTGTCAAACACTGCCATACTTGCATCATCAATAGTTATCATCTACAGACCCTTTCCATCCACTGATCTCCTCCTCTTAAAGGTATATCTAACTATTCATGAGAATGACCTTCACCACATTATGATAGGCATACCATGTTTACCGATGGTGCGAATACGAGCCATATGATGCAACATGATCTGGTAATCAAACACCTCGATTTTAGGAAAACTAAAGGTTTGGTAATCATATCCTAAAATTTCTCCAACTTCAGTTTTTGTATCCAATGATTTGATGAGTATATCTATAGATTAGTGATGGATCGTATTTATACGACCATTGAATCAACTAACTACATGCATTTATACATCCTTTTATGTCTAAGATTACTTGCTTTGCGTAGTTTTGTACGTCAAATGTACTGAAGATGCTTAGGAAGAAAATTCAGAAAAAGAAGAATTCTGATAAAAAAGAGGCAGTCTGGACCTATGATGATTCAAGCACTCGCTGCACATTCTAGACTTGTCCGATGAAAACGAGATACATGACATTGCGAAGCTAACTCGAGAAGCCACAACTCAACTATTTATGACGAGCACTAATTCGCATCCGAAGGGCATCAAAATCGAGCCACACAACAGACTGGGCCAAAGCAAGAAGAAGAATTGGGCTCTGACTAATCCCGCGAGCAAGGCCTATTTTACAAACCGCGAGCGCCCTAGCCAATCGTGGGAATTCTTAAGGCAGCACTCGCGGATGACATCAGCGTGACATCAGCATGAGAAGATGCAATTTTCCTCATGAGCGCCCTAGCATGATGTCACAACCGAATATTCACCTTTCCCAATTTTGAGAAGATGCAACCTTCCTCATCTGATCCCCACTGAGCAGTATAAATACACGGGATCAGTCTAGGGTTCAAACACACATACATTACACATATTGAAATTGTAGCACTTTCGTTTTCTGAGAGTGTACTAGTAGGTTGTTATAGGAACCTCTTGTACCACTATGCGGAAATAACCTTATGTAGTAATGAAAGAGAGCACACGCAGATTTGGTCACCTAGTTCGGCCAATTATCTACCTCTGGGAAGGACTGCTCAGGAGTCCTCAACGATTCACTAGCCTCGGTTTCTAGTACAAAGATTCAGTTCAGCCTATGCTCGAACAACTTCTAACCTAGCTACACTGAATCAGGGCTCGATTTAAACACCTTAGTTCAGCATGCACTACCTACTACTCTCTTGACCTAATACAATAGCTAATCTGCTCACATACCTAGCCTATCTGAATTAAAACACTAATTACCATAGGTTGCTATAGCACACTTGATGGAGCGTATTTATACGCTCCATTGAGTTATTTATTCCCATAGTTTTATTACATTTTGCGTGAATCGATTACTCTTTTGTAGTGTTTTCGTATCGCAGGTGTGTTCAAGATCGCATTGGATTTCATCGCATATTTGAAGCATTCATCCAAGGCCAAGTAGTCAACAGCAGTCAAAGTCAACAGCAGCAGTCAACTCTGCCGGTTTAATCAGAAATCAGATGTGGTTCAATGCGGTTCATCCTGGTTCAACCCAAAAACCCTAAACCTAAAAGATGGACAAAAGAGGAAAAGAATCCTCTCACTTGAACTTGAACTTGACTTCACTTGGACGACACTATTCAGATGGCGGAGCTACAGTAGAATGGCAGAAGGAGAAGATTAAAGTTTGCCGGAATTCACTATTCACGGCGCTACAGTAACTTACTGTTCATTACTGTTCTGTCCGGGAAACACTATTCACGGCCGGAAAACACTATTCACTCAGATTTTGGACTAAGGGCCTGTTCTTTAGCCATTAAATTTTCAGCACTTAAGTTAAGTTAAGGTAAGTTAAGTTAAGTTCAGTTAAGTTCAGTTAAGTTAAGGTAAGTTAAGTTAAGTTAAGGTAAGTTAAGTTAAGTTAAGGTAAGTTAAGTTAAGTTAAGGTAAGTTAAGTTAAGTTAAGTACTACCCATCACCCCAACCCACCATCACACCCCACCACCACCACTCCAACCTACCACCACCACCACTCCAACCTACCACCACCACCCAAACCCACCACCCCAACCACACCACCACCATCACAACCACACCATCCCCCACCCCCACCAGCAACACCCCAACCCACCACCCCAACCACAACATCACACCATCACCACCACCACCCCAACCACCCCACCCCCACACCACCACTCCAACCACACCACCACCACCACCACCACCACCCCAACAACACCACCACACTACCACCACCCCAACCCACCACCACCACCCCCATTACCACCACCACCAACCCACTACCACAACCCCAACCCAACACCACCAACACCCCCACCACCAGAACCCCAACCCACCACCCCAACTATACCACCACCACCATAAAAATATGTTTGTAAAAGTACTTAAGTTAAGTTAAGTTAAGGTAAGTTCAGTTAAGTTAAGTTAAATTCAGTTAAGTTAAGGTAAGTTAAGTTAAGTTAAGGTAAGTTAAGTTAAGTTAAGGTAAGTTAAGTTAAGTTAAGTTAAGTTAAGCATAAGTTAAGGTCTAAAGAACAGACCCTAAGGCAGAATTCACTAGGTAGAATAGGTAGAATTTGATTGTTGACATATCTTTAGCGGGAATGTTGGACTAAGGCAGAATTCACTAGCTTATGCATGTATTCGTTCGGTGATAACTAGTTGCATTGTATTCCCCGAACTGATTTTCTCTGAATTGATATCCTCAGTTTGTTCCTTTTTCTATGACTTTCATTAGAACTCTATCTTACTTGCTCTCTTTGGGTTCGACCCTGCTTACCGCTTGCTAGTGTGTTAACAGGAGTTATAAATACAAACTTGACGCGCACGACGGCGCGCTGTCAACACTCTTGTGTCGTATAGCTTGTCCCGATTCTGTCCGCATCGCTCCAAGCCTTCTGCTGAGCCTATCGAGCTGTTCCGCGAGCACTGGTCACTCTGGAATACTCCCCTTTGCTCCGTGACCACATTCACTGGCGGGAGTGAGTCTTCTGCCATAAGTCCGAGTTCCTCAGACACTCACGACACTCCTCAACTCTCGTTGATCAATCAAGGAGCCTTCTGCTCCAGCTGACCTTAAATGAGTGATGATCAATCTCTTTCGATCAATTCTTAGTTCTGCACTCGCTGCTTTACTCAATTGATTCTGGATTGATCGATGCTTCTTGCTGCTCTGCCGAGCCTTCAATATGTAGCGACCTCCAGGCCGTATCGAAAACAGAATAGGAAGTAGGCTGTTAAACATTAGGACACCCACCTTCCAAAACATCCTTATCTTTAAGAAAGCCATCAATATCTTGTAGCTGACTTGTTGCGGCAGGTTGGTGACTCTTGGAATAATCCAAGCTGAATTTAGAAAGCTCCCGTTGCTCTTCTCTACGATTCTGGGCACCCTGTTCTTCACGTGGAAACTGTTGTTTAGGATGCAACAGCTCTTCTGTCACAGGAAGCTATAGCAACCACTTGTTCACTCTGAAGGGTTTTGTCAATTTGAATGCCATTAGCGTAACAATCTCCCCTTTGGCATTTTTGACAAAACCCGATGACCTCTGATGTCGTGAATTGTCTGTGCTTCTTGTTGAGCATTCAATCGTTGACGGACTCCATAAAATTTGGCCAAGGCTGGTCTGTTTCTTTAACCTTTTGGTTGGTCATTGCTGGCCTAATTCTACAATAGTAAACTACTTATGTTCCTATCTTAGGCTTACATGCTTGATTACTACTTAGAGGTTTTTTGTTGTTTGGGACGGTTCTGGCCACATGCGGCCTTAGTCTCAGCCACGCAAAGCCACACAAAAAATGTAGTAGCTACCTATTACACAAGGTTCAATTCATCATCATTTTTCTTCGCCCCCTTTTTGTCATAAATGAGAACGGGTAGGAGACTCTAATCTGATTGCGTCTTTCAGAAACCTTTTTAACCATAGTTGACAGGAGACTGAGCTCGAACTTCAGATGACTAATCATTCTTGCTCTGAGGGTAGCCTGAATGGCTGGAGCAGGGGCCTCTCCCTATTCTTCTGCTTTTGATTCTGGTAGAGGGGCAGTGGGCAGGGGATCTTCTTGAGTAATGTCTACTATATTCTTCCCTTTAAACAGTTTTTGATCAACCACAAACACCTGAGGCTTTTCAGATAACCCTTCTGACACATTTTTCAGCTAGGGTGTTGTGCAATGATCAGCTCATAGATAAGGAAGGGGAGCACAAGGGACTGTACTGTCTTTTTGCAGCCAGTGTGGGCAGCAATTTGGGAGAACATAATCTCACCTATATTCACTCTTCTCTTCCTCCCAATGGCATACAAGAGATCCCCAAAGGCTTTGCTGATTTTCCCCCTATGAGAGCTGGGAATCCAGTTCCTTATTCCAATGTTGTATAGAAATGCAAACTTGGAAGTCAGTTTTGAGGCACTCAGATTATGTGTAGCCCACCAGTGAGGGTGCTGGCCAGGGCATCAGAACTTATTATGGCAAGGACCCGGAACTCACTATTTATCCCAAAATGCTCATTTATTGTTGCTGGATTGACCACCACTAACTTTCCTCTCACCTAGCTCCTACCATATTCACTGCTCCTCTCATCATCGAATTTCTCCTGTAGGTTCACTAAGAACTCCCCAACCAATTGACCACAATATCTTTTAGGAAGAGTGAGGGTTTTGAGAAGGTTTACCTCTTCTAATATTCTGATGAGCTCAGCTGACTTGTATCTCCCAGATATCAACACCTTTTTCTGGGCAATGGTCTTCTTCTTCAAAATTGGCCAGAATGTTGACGCCTTCTGTTCTCTAAACCAGATGCCACTAATGGTGATCCCAGGCAAGGTCTCAGACAATGGTTGAGAGGCTTCAGTCTGTGTCCGGGAGGGTTCTCCAATGGTGGCAGCTAAGTCTTCAGAGTCTTTTTCTTCTTCACTGCTGGAGTGAGGAATGATAATAGGCATTTTGCCTTTGTCTGCTTCTTCTGTTGACGTATCCCGGAAACAAGTGTTCTCAGAATCTTCATCTAGGCCAGGAGTGGTGACAACAGCTTTGCTTGGTTCTTCAGTCGCTTGGGGTGCTGCAGCAACCGCTTATTCAACTTCTTCACAAGATGATTCTTCTTTTGTCCCAGCGAATTCTTCAACCGCTTGGCGCGTTTCCGGGGAACCGACAACAAAGAAAGTACTTTTTTTTCACTATTTTTCACTATTTGTTTTTTTTTTCCGACCCGTACAGAAACCGCGGGCAATGTACATTTCGGAGAACCTGCGATCAATCTTATTTTGACTAAGGTCGCGGTTCCGAATCCTATTACGGTCGCGGGATTCGTCAGACCGCAGTATTGTTTTAGTTTACATCCAGTAATTTTTTATTTGTTTTAGTTCACAGAAATTTATCTCAGTCATCATGGTTAACAATGTTGCTGTGATACCAATAAACGATAATAGTGATGTAGAGATTAATGTAGAAGAACAATTGCAAGAACCACCAATGCCACAGCGGAGGGAGGAAGCCTCGTAATCGGAATCCAGTTAATGTCCTCCATCCAGAAGAGGAATAAGAGAAAGACAGACGATGAGGGAGATGTCTGGACCAACGTTTCAAACCCAACCATGGTGCATCTGAATTGACCAAGAAGAGGATATGTTTGAACTCAAGAGTGGATTTCATCTACCGAAAATTGCAGGAATGGAGGGAGAGAGTTTTACCCAACATTTGAAGGAGTTCACGTCATTAGCACTACGATGAAACCTAACGGAGTTGCCGCAGAAACTTATAAATTAAAGGCTTTTCCCTTTTCAGTTATTGACTACGCTAGATCATGGCTAATGACTTTACCTGCATGTTAGTGCACTCATAGAACAAATGCAGCGCAAGTTCTTGAATAAATACTTCCCACCTTCAAAAGCTTCGATGATTCGGATGGAACTTGCAGGCATAAGGCAACAGCCTAGAAAGCCGCTCCACGAGTACCTCGCACGGTTCAAATAACTGGAAAAAGCTGCCATAACTTGGGTGTGCCACAAAGATTACTCATTGAGTATTTCTTAGATGGGATGATTCCATTAGAGAGGAATATGCTGGACTATTCAGTTGAAGGTTCAATAATGAACCTGTTCCCTGAGGAAGTGTGGGTTTTAATATATGATGTTGCAGAAAATGCCAGGTATCATGATACAGATTTAAATGCTAAACATGTTTCTAAAGGAAGTGCGGTATATGTTCATCAGTGAATCACATCACAAGTGCATGCTCAAAACCCCTAGAGGAGGAAGAAGTCAATGCTATTGGAGGGTACCCAAGCTCCAACAGAAGATGGCAACAAAAGCAGCCTGAGGGAAATTGGCGGAGCAACCAGCAGACTTACCAGAGAGACAATAGTCAGTCGTCCGAATAGCAACAATCAAGACAACCGTACTGACCCTCATATAGCCAACACAATCAGTACAACAGACAAGAGAGTTCAGACGTAACGGAGACAATACGAGAACTCGCCAAAACGGTCAAGAAACATGATGATGACTTGACGGACATCAAGAAGAATTTGTCCCAAATCGCAAGTGAAGTGTTGGAGATGCGCGACTCACAAGGGAGATTGTTGTCTCAGACGCTGCCTAATCCGAAGGGAGGAGTGAATGCAGTCACACTGTGTAATGGAAGGACAGTCAGAAGAAATGCGAAGCAGAATGACCCCACAGATCTGTCCAATCCCGCGAGTGAAGACAGTATAATAGAGGTCGAGGAAACCGAAAAGGCATCGATCGCGGGAAATGACAAAGAGGCGATCGCGGATTCGGGCAGAGAGCAACCCAAGTAGCCAGACGAAGAACTCAATGCGAAAATTCAAAATAACAACAATAATGAACGTCATACTGATACTCCATTTTTAATCCGGGCAGTGACGTGTAATATTTTTGTACTCCAAATTCAGTGAATACTTGTAAACCGACAATTTGTAAACCGAAGTTCCAATGCAGGTAAAAAACAATCTGTAAACCGAAGTATTTCGGGTCGTCCAAGGAGTAAACTAAGCTTATGCACTACGTAAAATCTAGTTTTGTTTAGCTAACTCGATTTGTGAATTGATTTTCTGTAATGATTTGGATTGAGACAAGCAAGCTAAGGTTAAATTGCCAAATTTCAAGAAGATTCCAAGGATGATTTCACTTGCCTAGTGTTTTCTAATAAAGTGACAAAGATGAATGGATGATTGAAGGCTGTAGAGGTTATGAATAAATCAATCTTCTAAATCAGCTTTCGCTCAATTTCAAGTGTCAATCTATTACAGAAGTTGAATCTCAATCTCTCAATCTAACATCCTCCACTAATCACAAACCATCGTTATGATGATCAGTAAAAGAGTTCGGATTAAGCTTACCTAACCTCCAACTTATCTCTTTACGCTACTTTCGTATGTCAATAAGATCAAAGCCGATTTTACTCTCGTCTTTCCTAATATGTATCTCTCAATAACGTACTTAAGTTAAAACGGATTTCATGCTGACATTCTTTCAAACATCTAGCATGCATAACTTAACATACTTAAAGTAAACCATAATCCATCGATCATCCACCTAAACTTTCATTTAGAACATCATCACAATACTTTGAACACACTAGGCAAGATTCATCAAACCTTGGAATTAGGTAGATTACTCACAATACATGGAAAATGAGTTCATTGCTTTCATAGATAAAGATCGAGTTACGAATCCAATTCTCTAACGAAAACAGTAGATTACAACCATGCACTCGAGTAACGAAGGATCGAAACACCTCTTTTCTTCCTTCTTTTCTTCTCTGGTTCGTGCCCTTTCGTCCCCAGCTCGTCTTCCTCTTCTCCAATCTAATCTGCCCCCCTTTTCTTTCTTTCCATCCCTTCAAATTCTGTGAAAATAAGCTGAGCTGTCCGTGTCGGTCATACCAATACGGTCGATACGACAGATACAAAATTATCAACTCCGCACGGTCGATACGACCTCAGCTGAAAAATTGAAGATTCGACACGGTCGTATCGACCGTGCTGAACGTACCTCCCGTATGGATGCGGGCAGTACGGGTGATATGGGCCAGGGATGATTTGAGATCTTCTTCGGCACTTTTCCACACAATTGCTTCTGACCTTGCTTTCCATGGCGCCTGAGCTGATTTGTCCTGAAATAAGAAAGAAAGTGTATAAAGGCCAATAATACTCACAAAACGAACGAAAACAACCAATAAACGCAAGCGATAATCGGTCGGGAATCCAACCGATCAGGCAGCATGGAGGTTGATTCGACCAAGGGTGGCCGAATCACATGTGATTCGTGCACCCCCTGGCCAAATTAAATCAACCCTTGGGCGAATCACTTTTGCCCTTTTGCTCAATTTTGCTCGTTTTCGACCAGAATTCATTCAGATTTTTTTCGGGCCACTTCACATCATGTAATAGACATTTTTAACCTGAAATGGACAAAGAAAGCATCAAACGATTTCATAAAATAAGGGAACAAACAAGAAGTAAATTGAAAATATGAACAAATATAAGGTTATTTGTCCTCTCATCAAAACACCCCACACTTAAGTCTTGTTCGTCCCGAACAAGTATATACACAAGTCAAGCGGAGAGTAAGATGCTAAATCATATATGACAGTATCAAAGCATGTAGCAAATCTTACCCACATAAAACACATCCATCCCCTACTCATGAACATAATATAAAAATAACTACACAAAGAAAATTAATCTACTCCTAACTCACTGTTGTAGGAATCACGGATGCATTTAGCGTATGCGTCAAGCCTTTAAACCTTTAGGCTACACTAGTGGACGAGTTATAGTCTCGTGAGAGTTTTCAGAATAGTAGTACTCACAAATCCCACTCGCAATCATCCATAAGAGTTCAAAATCAAAATATAGTTCGCAAAGCAAGTAGTTCTTTTATCAACCATCATTACAATAGAGTTGTGCAAATCATTCTTTTGACGCAAACTCTAAGGATCATTCACTTCATTGCGACAACAAATATTCATAGGTTCGAAATCAAAATGTGATCCGGCCACACCTTGGTCGAATCAAATCAGTTCGGGTATGTGAGCTTGCTCGAATCAAAAGTGATTCGCTCGAATCAAACACTCAGTGCTTTTTTAAACAGTTTCAAGCCGCACGAATCAAAAGTGACTCGGACAAGCCAGAAACTGATTCGGGCGAATCAACTGCTGTGTGTTACAGCCTGCCCTCTCCACTAAATTCTCCCAAAATTTACCAGATTCCACAAATCGAATTACCCAACACTAAAAACTCCTACATATAGATAATCAAACCAAATGTGTAATTCGAGTACACTCAAACACAAAAATCCCTAAAATTGCTAATCAAGTATTTGGTGCATGGCGCGACACAAAGTCCAAAACAATTCTATACTACTAACAAGTAGAAGCAAAAGCACAAATACTCACCAGCCTAGTTTAACGTCTTGGCTAAGACGTAGCTGATTCTCTTCTTCATAAGAAACACACTTGAGAAGTCTTGTGCGAGGATCCCTTCTCAACTGGGATGTGTCGATAGCGTGGAAATTCAACCAGTCTCTCATCTTCCTCTTGCGAAAGAGCGGCATTTCCTTCCCTCCTCGGATTCAGTTGATCCATAATTTCTGTTGGTGGTTGATCAACGTGAATTTGAGGTGAAGGAGTATCAAAATATGGCAATTTCTAATCTGGGTTTGGCATTGATGTGGAGGCTTGTTCTTGTGCCTTTTTCGTGCGTGCTTTGGTTTGCATTCAAACATCTACCAAGCGATCAAAGAAAGCGTTAATAAGTGTGAACTTAAAACAAAGTAAGCAAGAATAGCACGCAAACACGCAATCACAATCAACAAAAAAAGGAAAAAAAAGTAGACTAACTAAAATAATACTAAATAGCAAACTAGTCTAATGGCTAATCCCCGGCAACGATGCCATTTTGAACGTTATCGAAATTGTGGTAGTATAAATATTAGTCCAATCACGGTACGCAAACAATATTTATAATCCAAGTGTCCTTGAGTCGAACCCAAGAGAAACGCCTAGATTAGTCTACAGCTAGCTAGTAATGCCTAATGCGAGTCTACTAAATAAAAATGGGAATTTTTCCTCTCTGCGAGGTATCTCTAGTGAATACTAAAGACAAGATCAAATTTGGTTAAAAGAAAGTAATAGAGAAAACGTAGTCGGAATTCTATTTCACCCCTAGGTCATACGATTGGCAATGCAAAACAGAAATATATTCATGAGTTAATTTGATTGATTATTCTAGGCTAAAGTATCACGCATTCAAAATTCAACTCTCGCTCCTTCTCTAGAATGGGAATGATACCTAAGTGACACAATTCTCAAACTCTCGCTCTGTTGAATCGTGTAGAACAAAAGTCTCCTAATCTCAACCTCTCGGTCTATTGATAGTTAACTAAAGTCCGCTCTATACTTAGCCTAATAGAAGGCGAATGTCACTCTCGCACACAAACGCTATCTAACATAATCATGCTTAATCTTCTAAACAACCTAAGTTCAATTCTCATTCCATCCCTAGGTGTTTTATCAATTCATACTCACTCATGTGTTTTGTCAAATACTTGGTGTGCATAGAATTAACATGAAGAACAAGCATAAGAATTTTTAATCAAACTTCACTCATATAGACAAATAACATGTATGGCATTACAATCTAACCTAAGGGATCCATAAGAATCCCTACTACTAAACAACTACTCATTCATGGTGAGTTTGAAACAAAACATAATGAAATTGTTCAACAAGGAAAAGTAAAGAAAGTAAAGTAGTAGAGAAGTAGGGTTAGAGTAGAAGGGTGTCATAGAGTCTTCAATTGTTGGTGTCTCCTTCGGAATCTTGACGATTCTCCAAGTTCTCGAATTAGGGTTTAGTTCAAGAGATGAACCCTAGGCGTCGGAGGCACCCCAAGGAACAATCTAATTTTTCCCATCTTTTTTCTATTTATATTTACCCGCCGTGCCCGAATCAAAAGTGATTCGGACACGCTTTAGTTGATTCACTCGAATCAATGTCTGTGTTGTTTCATGGCTGGCCGAATCACTTTGTCCTAGGGTGAATCACTTTTGATTCAGTCAAACCCTTCAATTTATTCGGTCAAAATCCTTATCAAGCCAAACTGATTTGGTCTATAGCACGCCTCAACCGGATAAGAATCATGTGCTCGGCAAGCCTTTGAAGGTGAACATGTCACTCTGCCCACATTTAGTCTCGGGTGAACATGTCATTTTTGATCCGGGCAGCATGGAGGTTGATTCGACCAAGGGCGGCTGAATCACATGTGATTCGTGCACCCCCTAGCCGGATCAAATCAACCCTCGGGCGAATCACTTTTGCCCTTTTGCTCAATTTTGCTCGGTTTTGCTCTCGATCGACCAGAATGCAGCCAGATTTTCTTCGGGCCACTTCATATCATGTAATAGATATTTTTAACCTGAAATGGACAAAGAAAGCATCAAACGATTCATAAAATAACCGAACAAACAAGAAGTAATGTGAAAATATGAACTAATATAAGGTTATTTGTCCGCTCATCAACTCACAAGGGAGATTGCTGTCTCAGATGCTGCTTAATCCGAAGGGAGGAGTGAATGCAGTCACTCTATGTAATGGAAGGACAGTCAGAAGAAATGCAAAGCAGAATGTCCCCACGGATCTGTCCAATCCGGCGAGTGAAGACAATATAACAGCGGTCGCGGAAACCAAAACGGCATCGATTGCGGGAAATGCCAAAGAGGCGATCGCGGATTCGGGCAGAGAGCAATGAAGCAGCCAGACGAAGAACTCAGTGTAAAAAATGAAAATAGCAATAATAATGAACGTCATAGTGATACTCCATTACCTTTTCCTTCGCAGGGCACTAAATCTAGGAAGATGATGGTCGATAAAGATGTCTGGGAACTTTTCTGCAAGGCGGAGATCAACATTCCATTGCTTAACGCCATCAAGAAAATTCCACGGTACACGATATTCCTTAATGAACTGTGCATGACGTTCTTTAGTTACAAAGCAGGTCCTCTTTAGAGAGACTGTTTTAGCTGCTATCCAACGTAAGGTACCACCCAAATGTAAAGATCCAGGTACATTTACATTTCCATGCACAATTGGTAAGACTTGAATTGAGAATTGTATGCTTGATTTGGGTGCGGTAATAAATGTTTTACCATACTCACTGTATAGTACTTTGCGTATCGGTCCTCTAAAGCCTGCAGGTTTGACCATTCAGTTAGCAGATCGATTGTGCACTTATCCTGAAGGTGTCATCTAGGATGTGCTGATACAATTGGGGGTTTAGTGTTCCCGCAGATTTTTACGTTTTGAAAATGGAAAACGACGTAGTCAGAGACTCGCCTCCCATCTTGCTTGGATGCCAGTTCATGATGACAACACATACAAATATCGATATGTACTGTGGAACCCTGTCTATGGAAGTTGAGGGCGAAATCATTCATTTCAACATTTACAAGGCCATGAAACATCTGAAAGTTGGTACTGCATGTGGTAGATATCATAGACCACTTGGTACAGAACACTAATATATGTGACGGAGAGGACGTACTTGAGCTGGTTCTAAGAAAAGCCATCGATACACAGAGGGATACCGTGGGCCTCATTCATGATGTTAGAGACGAAGCTCGTCAAACTCAGAGTTTCCCCACCATTGACGCTAAGGTATGAATCCAACCATGTAACATTGTCTAGTCATTCTAAATTGGCTCGATCTATCGTACAGGCACCGATGGTTGAGCTCAAACCACTACCAGAATATTTGAAATATATTTTTATCGGGAAAAATGAGACGCTACAAGTGATAATCAAGGACTTGGACGGAGACCAGGAGGTTCGCTTAGCTGCAGTAATAGGACAACACAAGGAAACTATCGGCTGGACTATCGCCGACATTAAGGGAATCAGCCCCACAGTACGTATGCATTGCATTCTCCTAGATGCTGAAGCAAAGCATTCACGACAACCACAGCGCCAGCTCAACCCTGTAATGATAGAAGTTGTCCAGAAGAAGGTTCAAAACTATTGGACGGCGTCGTGATTTATCCCATTTCTGATAGTCAGTGGGTAAGTTCAGTTCACGTGGTTGCGAAAAAGACAGGGATGACAATGGAACTTAATGACAAGGTAGAACTGGTGGCAAAGAGAATTCAGAATGACTGGAGAATGTGTATCGATTACAGGAAGCTCAATGCTGTCACACGCAAGGACAATTTCCGGCTTCCATTCATCGATCACATGTTAGATCGTCTTGTAGGTAAACCTTTCTTTTGTTTTCTTGATGGATACTCAGGATATAATCAGATTCCCATTGCTGCTGAGGACCAAGAAAAGACTACATTCACATGTCGATTTGGTACCTTTGCAGTTCGTCGTATGTCTTTTGGATTGTGCAATGCACCAGGTACGTTTCAGCGTGTAGGGATGAGTATTTTTTCTGAAATGATTAGTGATTGCATGGAAGTATTCATGGACGAATTTACGGTATATGGAAATACATTTTATGCATGCATAGTAAATTTGAGTAGAGTGCTAGCTCGGTGTGTTGAAATGAACCTTGTGCTGAATTATGAGAAATGTCATTTTATGGTGATGTATGGCTTTGTTTTAGGTCACCTCATGGCTAGGGAAGGCATACAAGTAGACAAAGAAAAAATTGATTTGATTTCGGGTCTCCCTTATCCTTTTAACGTGCGCGATGTAAAGTCTTTTCTAGGCCACGCAAGATTTTATCGCAGGTTCATCAAGAATTTCTCAAAGATAGCGTTGGCACTATCCACACTCATGCAGAAAGATGTGTCATTCGATTTTGATGAGGCTTGCAAGGAGGGGTTTGATGCGCTTAAGAAGTCACTCACTAGTGCATCTATCATTCAGGGTGTTTTCTTTTGAACTTATATTTTATACTTAAACTTATTACTTTACTTATATTTACTTATATGTCTTATATTTACTTAGATGTACTTATATTTACTATTCATCATCTCTTTCCACAATATCACACCACAAAAACATCCACACACATCACCACCACCACCACCACCACTGAAATTTCACAGCGTCTCAATATAGGCAGATTTCGTGAACAGGCAGTTGCTGCAGCACACTCTTGTTCACTTAAATGTTGTCACAGCAAGCAATGAACAAGGCACACGTTTGTTCACCCAGTTCGGCCAATCTGCCTACGTCTGGGGAGGACTATTCTCCAGTCCTCAATCCACTCAACCAAAGGTTCAAAGTACACTCGGTTACAACTCACGCAACCTATGCTACTCAACCTCATGTGGACCACTCAACACAATCAGAACAAGCTCTGATTTGTGTCTGCACACCCTCTACAATATGTCAATCTAGAATAGCTACAATCCTCTCAAAGAACTCAGCCTATTCTAAATTACACTACTCAGCAGGGTTGCTGCAGCAATAGCTGTAACACACAGCTGAAGCACAATGTCCGCGTCGCTCCAAGGCCTTCTGCCGAGCCGATCGAACCTCTCCAAGAGCGCTGCACACTCTGGACAACTCCCCCTCACTCAGTGACCACCTGCCACTAGTGAGTACTGCCGCACGACACTCGACCGAGCCTTCCACCCGTCAGTTCTTCCGCGGCTGCCCTTGATCAACCAACAAGCTTCCCAGCTCTGAATTGGCTTCCAGATCAAGCACGAATCAGACTCTGCAAGTCCTGATTCTCTTTTGCAATACTCACCACAGCTCTGCGCTCAACGATTGACCTGTTTACTTTCGAATGCTTGCCGAGCACACGATTCTTATCCGATTGAGGCATGCCATATCTTGTTGGAAAACTCACTCAAAGGACTACAACTTTATAGTTACATCACGACATAATTCGAATGTTTAAAGGATCAAAAAGGCAAGAATTTAGCACTGCAAAGTTGATTCGGGCACTGCGGGTGATTTGGTAATTTCCAGATACAGTATAAATAGAAGAAGAGGAGAAAAATCAAGGTGTGCCTTGGGGTGCCTAGGGTTCCTCTCTTGGGACGAAACCCTAATTGGAGAACTTGGAGAATTCGAAGAAGGCATCATCAATTGAAGATTCTACATCAACTCTTTACTCATTCTCTACTTCCCTACTACTTTATTTTCTTTACTTTTTCTTGTTGAACTATTTCATTATGTCTTGTTTCAAACTCACCATGAGTGACACATGAGTGAGTAGTCTTTTAGTAGTTGGGGTTCTGATGGATCCCTTAGGTTGAAAATTCTCATGCTTTCTTTTCATATCAATTTTGTGCACACCAAGTGTTTGACGAAATACCCAAGTGAGTATGAATTGATAAAAGACCTAGGGATGGAATGAGAGTTGAACCTAGGTTGTTTAGAAGATTGAGCATGTTAATTTTAGGTTGCGTTTGTGTGCTAGAGTGATATACGCATTACACTAGGCTAAGTGTTGAGCGACTTTAGTTAACTATCAATAGACTGAGAGGTTGAGCGAGAGTTGAATTTAGAATGTGTGATACCTTAGTCTAGAACCATCACTCGAATTTACTCATGATTTAGACAAGTTTTGTATTGCTAATCGCATGACCTAGGGGTGAAGTAGGATTCCGACTACGCTTTCTCTCTTACTTTACTTCTTCATAAATTTAAACTTGTCTTTAGTATTCACTAGAGATGCCTCACCTAGAGGAAAAACCCCCCTTTTCTTTAGTAGACTCGCACTAGGCATTACTAGCTAGCTTTAGACTAATCTAGGCTTTTCTCTTGGGTTCGACTCGAGGTCACTCGGATTATAAATATTCTTTGAACACCGTGATTGGACTAGTATTTATACTACCATAACAACCACAGCATTTGAACTTCTTCAGGAGTTCGACCTAGAAATCAGCGACAAGAAGGGAACCGAGAGCACCATGGCTGATCACTTGAGTCGCATAGTGAGGGTGGAAGATACACTGCACATCACGGAAACATTCCCTGATGAACACCTTTTCTCAATTGAGAAGGTGACTTGGTATGCAAACATTGTCAATCATTTAGCGTGCGGTAAGTATCCACCTTCGTTTTTGAAAAATCAGTACCGTAGACTGAGGCATGATTCTAAATATTATGTATGGGATGACCCATATTTGTGGAAGATAGGTGCTGATCAAGTGCTTAGACATTGTGTGCCTGATACTGAAATTGAATCTGTCTTGTCATTTTATCATGAACATGCTTGTGGTGAACATTTCGGTCCATGTAGAACAGGTAGGAAAATTCTTATGAGCGGTTTTTTTTGGCCTACTATTTTTGGTGATGCATACAAACACTGTCAGAAATGTTATAATAGCCAATGAGTAGGCAACATATCTGCGAGGAAAATGCCTCAAACCCCTATTATTGTTGATGAAATTTTTGATATTTGGGGAATTGACTTTATGAGACCTTTTCCTCCCGCAGTTGGCATGCAATATATCTTAGTAGTAGTGATGATGCAAGTATGGCAGGTTTGACAAAACCAACATATGTGAACAAGGAGCTGCTGCAGCTCAAACAAACAAGCAGTAGCAGATACAGCAGGGGATGCTGCAGCAGGTGCTGGTTCAAGTGCTGTATCAACTGTCCGAGTAGAAGTTATGTACTTGGTGAGCTTTGAAGGTATGGCAGTTGTGTTCTTGCTCTTAGAAGAATTTCTAAAATGCTGTTGAGCATATTCCAGCAAGGTTTACTGGTCAGAGGAAGGAGATTTGCATTGAAGATATTAATCAAATCTAATCTCCTAGATTTTAGGAGATAATTGATCTTGTGGATCAATGGCCTAAACCTGGAAACTGCTTAAAGTGGTGTGGGTATTTAAGCAGAAGGTGTTAGGGCTGAAGAGGGTGATCGAAGCTGAGTGATACACGAGAGTAGACACAGATTTCAGAGAAGGAACTTTCTGGGTGCTACAGACGTTGTTCTTCGATCAAACACACACGGGCAGAGCGTTGAGCGCAGAGCTGTGGTGAGCATTGCAGAAGAGAATCAGGTCTTGCAGAGACTGATTTGTGCATTGATCTGGAAGCCAATTCAGAGCTGTGGAGCTTGTTGGTTGATCAAAGGCAGCCGCGGAAGAACTGACGGGTGGAAGGCTCGGTGGAGGTTCGTGCGGAAGAACTCACTAGTGATAGGTGGTCACTGAGTGAGGGGGAGTTACTCAGAGTGTGCAGCGCTCTTGGAGTGGTTCGATCGGCTCGGCAGAAGGCCTTGGAGCGACGCGGACATTGTGCTTCAGCTGTGTGTTACAGCTGTTGCTGCAGCAACTCTGCTGAGTAGTGTAGTATAGAATAGGCTAAGTTCTTTGAGAAGATTGTAGCTATTCTAGACTGACATACTGTAGAGGGTGTGCTGACACAAATCAGAGCTTGTTCTGATTGTGTTGTGTGATCCACACGGGGTTAAAGTAGCATAGGTTGCGTGCGTTGTAACCGAGTGTGCTTGGGACCTTTGATTGAGTGGATTGAGGACTGGAGAATAGTCCTCCCCAGACGTAGGCAATTTGGCCGAACTGGGTGAACAAACCTGTGCCTTTGTTCATTGCTTGCTGAGATTATTTCTTGTGAACAAGAGTGTGCTGCAGCAACTGCTAGTTCACAAATCTGTCTAAGTGAGACGCTGTGAAATTTCAATTGGTATCAGAGCGGGAACTCGACACACAGAGTTAAAAGATCCTACAGTGTCTCTGAAGAAGCCAAGACAATGAAGGAAGGACTGAGCACAAGCAGACCTCCATTATTGGAAGAGAGCAATTATGGATATTGGAAAGCTAGAATGAAAGCTTTTCTCAGGGCTATCGATGAGAAGACATGGAGAGCTGTTGTGGTTCAGTGGTCTCCTCCAATCACCATGGATGAGCAAGGAGTGACAAGAATAAAACCTGAAGAGCAGTGGACTGCTGAAGAAGGTGCTGCAGCAACTGGTAATTCAAAGGCTTTGAATGCAATTTTTGCTGCAGTGGATACTAACAATTTCAGGTTGATATCAAATTGTGACATGGCCAAACAAGCATGGGAGATTCTGCAAACTACCCATGAAGGAACTGATAGAGTGAAGCTGTCAAGACTCCAGATAGTTGCCACACAATTTGAGAATCTGAGGATGCTGGATGAAGAAACAGTCACTGAGTTTAATGCTAAACTCTGTGATCTTGCAAATGAAGCTCATGCCCTTGGAGAACCCATTCCTGAAGAAAAGCTTATCAGAAAGGTTCTCAGATCATTGCCCACAAAATTTGACATGAAAGTGACAGCCATTGAAGAAGCTCAAAATGTCAGATTCATGAAGTTGGAAGAGCTGATGGGGTCTCTCAAACAATTTGAGATGAAGCTGGTCAAAGGAGACGCCACTCTTAAGGATAAGGATGTTGGATTGAGAGCTGAAACAGAAACCAAGCAGTCAGTTGCAGAGGATCAGCTGAGTATGATGGTCAAGAACCTAGGAAAACTTCTGAAAAACATGGACTCAAGAACTGGACAAAGCTCATCTTCACGAAAATTCAGAAGAGGTGGAGAAAACAAGAGAAAGGAAAAGAATCTGCCCATAATGAAGATGAGAGGAAAGAGATGAAAAAGGGTGTTCAATGCTGGAATTGTGAAGGGTATGGACACATTGAAGCTGATTGTCCAAGCAAACCTCTCAAGAATTCAGAGAAAAAGAACAATAAGTCCATGACAGCAAAATGGAGTGACTCTGATGAAAGTGATGAAGAGAACTGTGTTGTGCTGACAAGTGTTTCAGATGTCAACCTCAGGGAGCCAAAGAAGGTAGAAATTCATTATGGAATTGAAGTCTCTGAAAGTGAGGATGAAGAAGACTCATCTGACAGTCTTGCTGATCTTCTGAGGAAGGTATTGAAACAATGTGAGGCAGTTCTTCAGACTAATCAGGCCGTGACTGACAGAGTCAATCTTTTGGAAGAAGAACGAAGGAAAGGTCTACTCCCATTCGACAATCGAGTTACTATTCTAAAAAGAGAAGATTCAGGGAGACAGATTTCTGCTGGGTCCTCTCCAGCAACAGTCAAGTCAGCTGATCCGCAGAGTAATATCCTGGACGAAATACTGTCTTACCAAAGACTTGGAAAAGGGAAAACAGGGCTTGGATATACTGGCAAAGAAAGCTCTAGAGGGACAGTTTTCATTAAAGCTTCAGCTGTTGAGACAGATGAGAAGAAGAATTCAGATAGCTCCTCAAAATCTCCAGACAAAGTTGGAACCAGACATGTGAACAAGGGGATGCTGCAGCACCGTGCACATCATTTTTCTAAAACAAAACTAAAGACTCAGAATAAACAGAGTACTGGTACAAGTGTTGGGAATCAGAAAATCAACTCTAATTTGAAGCAGCAGCGCAGAACCTGCTCAGTTGAAAAAGAAAGAGTAAAATCCAGGAACAACTCTTATTGCATAAAGACTCTGTTTCTTGCTGTTTCTTAGAAAAACAGTTCCTGGAAAGAATCACAGAGAAGGATTGCTAAGACTGTTACACAAGGGCACTGGATTGCAAAAAACAAATGTAAACAGCAGTCGTTACAGATATGGAAACCCAAACATGACAAAGGAAGAGACAGGAGGATGGAAGATCAGAAGAAGAAAAACTCTGGTTTGTCTCAAAAGTGGGTGAAGAAAGCTCCATCAGAACCTCTTGAGGATCCTCCAAGCAATGCTGCAGTCTGAACTGAACAGGTGAACCAGCTCGCATGTGCTATAGCAACCGGGTCAAGAATAAGCTTGTTCACATGTGTTGGTTACTGAGGATGGAAAGGGAAATATTTGCACATGGGAGGCACGTGTCTTAACAACTTCAAAAGAAAAAAAAATAACGGGTAAATATTTTCTAGGGCAAAGATCAAGAGCAAAAGGGCTTCTCAAAAATCTCTGCCGATCATCCTCTGAGCGCTCCTCAAACCCTCCACATCTCTGCAAAAGTGGTGAAGACACGCGGGTTGAAGAAGAATCTGGCAGCAGACAGGCAGGGCAGGTCTGAGAGAAGGACCAAGGCACGCAACGAAGACCCTGCTCAGCGGTTGGATGTAGTGGTGTGGGAACCAGCTCCTCTTCCTGTGTCGCATAACGAGCCTGTTTCTCCCACAGAAACAACCCAGAAGAGGAGGCGGCTGGTACGTGATGGAGAACCTGTTTCCAGTACTGCTGTGCTGCCAGAAGAGGCTGTGACTGAAGTTGCCTCTGAAGAAGAACAAGCAGCAGAGGCTGCTGTAGCAGCCTCTACAGAAGAGGAGTACAGATCACTCGTCCTGTCCCCAGGCATTATTGGTGAAGGGGTTGAAACAGTTGCTGAGTCCCCTGAACAAGAAACTGCTACAGCACATCCTCCTCCTTCAGACAAGGGAAAAGCCCTTATCTTGATCCCAGTCTCCAGCAGTGAAGGAACAGCCAGTGAAGAAGAAGAAGAAGGTTCTCTTGGTGGACCTTCTGAGAGAGGACCTCCAGTGGTAGACTTATCTGCTCTCACAGTGGGAGGTACATGGTTCAGAAATAGAAGTGCCTCTCAATCCTGGAGTGCTGTTGAGAGGAAACACATTGTGTATGAGAAGAGACTGGTCCTCGACAAGTACAGATCAGCTGCTATGATTCAGCTTCTGACAGAGGTAAATCTTCTCAAGTCCCTAACCTTTCCTCACCGATTCAATATTATTCTGGTTAGAGAATTTATTGTGAATATGGAGGAGAAATTTGGAGATGAAGGAGCGGCTGAGTATGGGAAAAGCTGGGTACGGGGTAAGTCAGTGGTTATTACCCCTGAAATTATGGATGCATTTCTTGGAATTTCTGAGAATGCAAGAGCTCCCACTGATGTTAAGCCAAAGTTTGTGGCGAAGATTCTGACAGGGGGAGTGTGCCTGTCGTGGGGTGGTCCTAACCTCAATGCTGCTGAGCTTACCTCCAAGTTTGCCCTGCTGTATCATCTGGGCATTCAAAATTGGATCCCTAGCTCTCACAGGGGGAAGGTTAACAAAGACTTTGCTAACCTTCTCTACTCTATTGGGAAGAAGAGGAAGATCAGCCTGGGCAGTGTTATGTTCCCTCAGGTGGCCACTCATGCCGGGAGTGCCTCCTCCAGCAAGCCTATTGTGCTACCCTCTCTCATCTATGGAATCATCGTCTCTCAGCACCCAGAGTTTGGTGAGATTTCTGAAGGTTTATCTGAGGAGCTGCAGGTCTTCACAGTAGATCACAAGCTATTCAAGGGAAAACATGTCGTGGATGTTGCTTATGAGGATCTTCTAATGGTTGGTTCTTCAGCTCCAGCTCCCCTGGAGGACTCTCTTCCCCCTGCTGCATCCATTCAGCCAGCTCTTCGTGCCAGAATTGTGAGCCATCTCAGGTCTGAGCTGCTCATTCTTGATACTGAGGCCAAACGGAGGGATGCCAGGCGTGGCCAGATTAGGAGCCTAATCAGAGACTTGGAGTTCCTGGAGGATGAGGAGCAGGCCCCTTGAGCATCTATGACAAAAAGGGGAAGAAGAAGATTAATACTGCTACTGTTGATGAACATTTCTTCTACTGACCCTGCGTGGTCATTATGCTATGGCCGAGTGTGGCCTTTTTATACTTACTCTCTCAAATGTTTTTTTGGAGTAATTAGTGCTTGTTTTTTTTCTTTCGGTTCATCGGAGCAAGCTTTGGTTTTGTCAAAATGCCAAGGGGGAGATTGATGATGCAAGTATGGCAGGTTTGACAAAACCAACATATGTGAACAAGGAGCTACTGCAGCTCAAACAAACAAGCAGTAGCAGATACAGCAGGGGATGCTGCAGCAGGTGCTGGTTCAAGTGCTGTATCAACTGTCCGAGTAGCAGTTATGTACTTGGTGAGCTTTGAAGGTATGGCAGTTGTGTTCTTGCTCTTAGAAGAATTTCTAAAATGCTGTTGAGCATATTCCAGCAAGGTTTACTGGTCAGAGGAAGGAGATTTGCATTGAAGATATTAATCAAATCTAATCTCCTAGATTTTAGGAGATAATTGATCTTGTGGATCAATGGCCTAAACCTGGAAACTGCTTAAAGTGGTGTGGGTATTTAAGCAGAAGGTATTAGGGGTGAAGAGGGTGATCGAAGCTGAGTGATACACGAGAGTAGACACAGATTTCAGAGAAGGAACTTTCTGGGTGCTACGGACGTTGTTCTTCGATCAAACACACACGGGCAGAGCGTTGAGCGCAGAGCTGTGGTGAGCATTGCAGAAGAGAATTAGGTCTTGCAGAGACTGATTTGTGCATTGATCTGGAAGCCAATTCAGAGCTGTGGAGCTTGTTGGTTGATCAAAGGCAGCCGCGGAAGAACTGACGGGTGGAAGGCTCGGTGGAGGTTCGTGCGGAAGAACTCACTAGTGATAGGTGGTCACTGAGTGAGGGGGAGTTACTCAGAGTGTGCAGCGCTCTTGGAGTGGTTCGATCGGCTCGGCAGAAGGCCTTGGAGCGACGCGGACATTGTGCTTCAGCTGTGTGTTACAGCTGTTGCTGCAGCAACTCTGCTGAGTAGTGTAGTATAGAATAGGCTAAGTTCTTTGAGAAGATTGTAGCTATTCTAGACTGACATACTGTAGAGGGTGTGCTGACACAAATCAGAGCTTGTTCTGATTGTGTTGTGTGATCCACACGGGGTTAAAGTAGCATAGGTTGCGTGCGTTGTAACCGAGTGTGCTTGGGACCTTTGATTGAGTGGATTGAGGACTGGAGAATAGTCCTCCCCAGACGTAGGCAGTTTGGCCGAACTGGGTGAACAAACCTGTGCCTTTGTTCATTGCTTGCTGAGATTATTTCTTGTGAACAAGAGTGTGCTGCAGCAACTGCTAGTTCACAAATCTGTCCAAGTGAGATGCTGTGAAATTTCAAGTAGTCAGTTACGTGTCCAAATGGGTTGACTCAAAGGCAACTAGATTAGATGATCGGAAGACCGTGGTAGATTTCTTGCGCACTAATGTATTTTGCAGGTATGACGTGCCTAAAGCTATTATCAGCGACCAAGGCTCCCATTTCTGCATTAAGGTGATAGCTGCAGTCTTTTAACAATATAAGGTGCATCATTGGGTCTCTACAGCCTCCCTCAGTCGAATGGACAAGCCGAAATCTCTAATCGAATCAAAACAATTTTGGAGAAAATGGTTAAACCTTCTAGAAAAGACTGGCCGCAAAGATTAGATGATGTGTTATGGGCGTACAGAAATGCCTACAATACTCCTATTAACACTACTGCATTCCGTTTTGTCCATGGAAAATGAAATTTCACAGTGTCTTAGTTCGACAGATTTGTGAACAAGCAGTTGCTGCAGCACACTCTTGTTCACTAAAAATTGTCTCAGCAAGCAATGAACAAGACAAGGTTTGTTCACCCAGTTCGGCCAACTGCCTACGTCTGGGGAGGACTATTCTCCAGTCCTCAATCCACTAACTCGAAGGTTCCCAAGTACACACGATTACAACCCACGCAACCTATGCTACTCAACCTTGTGTGGATCACTCAGCACAATCAGAACAAGCTCTGACTTGTGCCTGCACACCCTCTACAATATGTCAATCCAGAATAGCTACAGACTTCTCAAGACTCAGCCTATTCTAAATTACACTTGACACAGCAGGGTTGCTGTAGCAACTGCTGTAACACACAGCTGAAGCACAATTTGTCCGCGTCGCTCCAAAGCCTTCTGCCGAGCCGATCGAACGATTCCACGAGCGCTGCACACTCTGGAATACTCCCCCTCACTCAGTGACCACCTGTCACTAGCGAGTACTGCCGCACGACACTCGACCGAGCCAACAACTCGTCAGTTCTTCCGCGGCTTCCCTTGATCAACCAACAAGCTCCGCAGCTCTGAATTGGCTTCCAGATCAAGCTCGAATCAGATTCTGCAAGTCCTGATTCCCTTCTGCTACACTCACCACAGCTCTGTGCTCACGCTCTGCTCTCGGGTGATGATCGAAGAATTTTTCCGTCGCACACCAAAGACTGCACTCTCTGAAATCTGTGTATGCACTCGTGTATCCCTCAGCTTCGATCAACCTCTCTGCTCTAAACCCCTTCTGCTTAAATAGCATCACCAGCTTTTAGCAATGTCCAGGTTTAGGCAATGTCCCAACAAGAACAATTATCTCCTAAAATCTAGGAGATTAGATTTGATCTTTATCTTCAATGCAAATCTCCTTCTCTGACTAGTAGACCACACTGGAAAATACTCCACAGTATTTTAGAAATTCTTCAGAGGCAATCCATAGAGTTTCCAGCCCTTCTGGACAAGCCCAGGTTGCTGCTGCTTCTTGGACGGTTGAAACAGCCAGTTGAACAAGCTCCTGCTGCAGCATCCCCTGCAGCATCCCCTGCCAGTTCACTTCTGCTGGCCTGCTTAAATACTTGAGCTGTAGCAACCCCTTGTTCACTTGTGCTGGTTTTGTCAAACACTGCCATAGTTGCACCATCAATCTCCCCCTTGGCATTTTGACAAAACCTTAGAACATATGCACTCTCCCATGAGCCAGAAAAAAAACTCTGAATACTCTAAAAGGAAAGATCCAACAATAGAGAGTAAGTAGTAAATAGGTGTGGCCACACTCGGCCATAGCACAACCACGCAGGGTCAGCAAAACAAATAAAAAAAAGTTCATCAGTAGCAGCAGTAGCATCTTCTCTCCCCCTTTTTGTCATAGATGCTCAAGGGGCCTGCTCCTCATCTGACGGGAACTCCAGGTCTCTGAGGAAGCTTCTGATCTGTCCACGCCTAGCATCCCTTCGTTTGGCTTCTGCTTCAAGAATGACCAGCTCCGATCTGAGATGGCTCACAATTCTGGCGCGGAGGGCTGATTGTATTGTTGCAGCAGGGGGGAAGAACATCCTCCAGGGGAGCTGGAGCTGAAGCTGAACCATCTACCATGAGTAGATCCTCATATGCAATGTCCACTGCATGTTTTTCTT
This sequence comes from Umbilicus rupestris, assembly GCA_963678935.1. Taxonomy (NCBI): domain Eukaryota; kingdom Viridiplantae; phylum Streptophyta; class Magnoliopsida; order Saxifragales; family Crassulaceae; genus Umbilicus; species Umbilicus rupestris. The sequence goes on along the minus strand of OY787607.1, from coordinate 5,252,579 downwards.
TGAACAACTTGTGATCAACAGTGAAGACCTGCAGTTCCTCAGAAAGTCCTTCAAAAATCTCACCAAGCTCCGGATGTTGAGAGACCATTATCCCATAGATGAGAGAGGGTAGCACAATGGGTTTGCTGGAGGAAGCGCTGCCGGCATGAGTAGCCAGTTGGGGAAACATCACACTGCCCAGGCTGATGCGCCTCCTTTTCCCAATGGAGTAGAGAAGGTTAGCAAAGGATTTGCTAACCTTCCCTCTGTGAGAGCTGGGGATCCAGTTTCTGATGCCCAGATGATATAGCAAGGCATTCTTGGAGGTCAGTTCAGCAGCACTCAGATTGGGACCTCCCCAGAACAGGCACACTCCCCCTGTCAGAACCTTGGCCAGCATCTTTGGCTGAACATCAGTGGGAGCTCTGGCATTCTCATGGATCCCAAGGAATTCATCAATTCGTTCAGGGGTAATAGAAACTGACTTACCCCGTACCCAACTTCTACCATACTCATCTGCTCCTTCCTCTCCAAACTTCTCCTCCATAGTTACAATAAATTCCCTAACCAGAGCTATATTGAATATGAATGGAAAGGTTAGGGACTTGAGCAGGTTTACCTCTGTGAGAAGCTGAATGATTGCTGCTGACATGTACTTGTCTAGGTCCAGCCTCTTCTCTGACACAATATGCTTCTGCTCAACAGCACTCCAGGATTGAGAAGCACTCCGATTCCTGAACCAAATACCTCCCACGGTGGTTGCAGTTGTGTCTACCAATGCAGGTCCTCTCACAGACGGTTCACCAGGAGCACCAATATTTTCTTCACTTGATTCTTCTTCTTCACTACTGGAGACTGAGACTAAGATAGGAGCTTTTCCTTTGTCGGCTGGAGGAGGAGGATGTGCTGCAGCAGGTTCTTGTTCAGAAGACTCGGCTCCTGTTTCCTCCCCTTCACCCACAATGCCAGGGGACATAACAAGAGTTCTGCACCCTTCTTCTGCAGAACCTGCTACAGCATCCGCTGTAGCAAGTTCTTCTTCAGAGACATCCTCAGCCACAGTCCCTTCAGATAGCACAGCGGTACTGGAGACAGGTTCTCCATCGCGTACCAGGCGCCTCCTTTTCTGCGATGTTCCTTTGTGCGGGGAGGGCTCGCTGTGCGACACAGGGAGAGGTGTTGGTTCCCACACCACCACATCCAGTTGCTGTGCAGGGGCTTCATTGCGCGACTTGGTCCGTCTTTCAGACCTGCCTTGACGGTCTGCAGCCAGATTCTTCTTCAACCCGCGCGTCTTCACCATTGTAGCTAGATTGCAGACAGTTTAAGGAGCATACAGAGGATGATCGGCAGCGATTTTTGGGAAGCACCTTGCACCTTGTCTATGCCCTAGAAATTGATTTACCCATTATTTTCTTTTCCATTTTGAAGTTGTTAGATCACGTGCCTCACATGTGCCTTCTCCCATCATTAGCAACCAAAACATGTGAACAAGCTTATTCTTGGCCAGGTTGCTACAGCACATGCGAGCTAGTTCACCTGCTCAGTTTAGACAAACAGCTTTGCTCGAAGGATCCTTAAGAGGTTCTGATGGAGATTTCTTCACCCACACCTGAGATACGCCATAGTTTCTCCTTTTCTGACCCTCCAGCCTCCTATCTCTTCGTTTGTCATGTTTGGGTTTCCATACCTGTAAAGCCTGTGGTTTTCCCTTGTCTTTAGCGATCCAGTGCCCTTGTGCAGCAGTCTTAGCAATCCACCTCTGCGATTCTTTCCAGCAAGGAGCATTTCTTGTAGCTACATGATACGCACTCTTTATGCAGCATGTGTTGATTCTGGATTTTGCTCCCCCTTTTTCAACTGAGGAGGTTTTGTGCAGCTGCTTCAGATTGGAGGTAATCTTTTGATTCCCAACACTTGTACAAGATCCCCGTTTATTCTGAGCCTTTAGCTTTGTTGTAGAAAAATGATGTGCCCGGTGCTGCAACACCCTCTTGTTCACATGCCTAGTTCCATCTTTCTCTGCAGGTTTTGAAGAGTCATCTGAATTGTTCTCTTCACCTATCTCATCATCTGAGGCTTTAATGAAAACTGTCTCTCTAGAGCTTTCTTCACCAGTATATCCAAGCCCTGTTCTCCCTTTTCCAAGTCTTTGGTAAGACAAAATTTCGTCCAGGATATTATTCTGTGGATCAGCTGTCTTGGCTGTTGCTGGAGAGGATCCAACAGAGATCTGTCTTCCAGAGTCTTCCCTCTGGAAGAGACTTTTCTTTCGTTCTTCTTCCAAGAGATTGACTCTGTCAGTTAATTCTTGATTGGTCTGAAGAACTGCCTCACACTGCTCGAGTATCTTCCTCAGATAGTCAACAAGGCTATCAGATGGGTCCTCTTCATCTTCACTTTCGGATACTTCAATCCCATAGTGAAATTCTTCCTTCTTTAGCTCTTTGAGGTTGAAATCTGATACACTGGTTAGCACAACACAGTTTTCTTCATCACTTTCATCAGAGTCACTCCATTTTGCTGTCATGGACTTACTGTTCTTTTTCTCTGAGTTTTTGAGGGGTTTACTTGGACAATCAGCCTCAATGTGTCCATACCCTTCATAGTTCCAGCATTGAACTCCCCTTTTTATTTCTTTCTTCTCATCTTCATCCTGAGCTGGTTCCTTCCCTTTCCTTTTATTTTCACCACCTCTTCTGAACTGTTTTCGTGAGGAGGAGCTTTTCCCATTTCTTGAGTCCATGTTCTTCAGGAGCTTTCCAAGATTCTTGACAAGCATACTCAGTTGATCATCTGGAACTGTCTTCTTAGCTTCTGTTTCAGCTTTCAGTCCAACATTCTTGTCCTTGGGAGTGGTGTCTTCTTTAACCAGTTTCATCTCAAATTGTTTGAGAGACCCCATCAATTCTTCCAACCTCATGAATCTGACATTTTGAGCTTCTTCAATGGCTGTCACTTTCATGTCAAATTTTGTGGGCAGCGATCTGAGAACCTTCCTTATCAGCTTCTCTTCAGGGATAGGTTCACCAAGGGTATGTGCTTCATTTGCAAGATCACAGAGTTTGGCATTAAACTCAGTGACAGTCTCCTCTTCCAGCATTCTCAGATTTTCAAACTGTGTGGCAATGATCTGCAGTCTCGACAGCTTCACTCTATCAGTTCCTTCATGTGCAGTTTGCAGAATTTCCCATGCTTGTTTTGCCATGTCGCAGTTTGATATCAACCTGAAGTTGTTAGCATCCTCTGCAGCAAAAATTGCGTTCAGAGCCTTTGAATTACCAGTTGCTGTAGCACCTTCTTCAGCAGTCCATTGCTCTTCAGGTTTTATCCTTGTCACTCCTTGCTCATCCATGGTGATTGGAGGAGACCACTGGATTACGACAGCTCTCCATGTCTTCTCATCAATAGCTTTGAGAAAAGCTTTCATTCTCGCTTTCCAATATCCATAGTTGCTCTCTTCCAACAATGGAGGTCTGCTTGTGCTCTGTCCTTCCTTCATTGTCTTGGCTTCTTCAGAGACATTGTAGGATCTTTTACTCTGTGTGTTGAGCTCCCGCTCTGATACCAATTGAAATTTCACAGTGTCTTAGTTCGACAGATTTGTGAACAAGCAGTTGCTGCAGCACACTCTTGTTCACTAAAAATTGTCTCAGCAAGCAATGAACAAGACAAGGTTTGTTCACCCAGTTCGGCCAACTGCCTACGTCAGGGGAGGACTATTCTCCAGTCCTCAATCCACTAACTCGAAGGTTCCCAAGTACACACGATTACAACCCACGCAACCTATGCTACTCAACCTTGTGTGGATCACTCAGCACAATCAGAACAAGCTCTGACTTGTGCCTGCACACCCTCTACAATATGTCAATCCAGAATAGCTACAGACTTCTCAAGACTCAGCCTATTCTAAATTACACTTGACACAGCAGGGTTGTTGTAGCAACTGCTGTAACACACAGCTGAAGCACAATTTGTCCGCGTCGCTCCAAAGCCTTCTGCCGAGCCGATCGAACGATTCCACGAGCGCTGCACACTCTGGAATACTCCCCCTCACTCAGTGACCACCTGTCACTAGCGAGTACTGCCGCACGACACTCGACCGAGCCAACAACTCGTCAGTTCTTCCGCGGCTTCCCTTGATCAACCAACAAGCTCCGCAGCTCTGAATTGGCTTCCAGATCAAGCTCGAATCAGACTCTGCAAGTTCTGATTCCCTTCTGCTACACTCGCCACAGCTCTGCGCTCACGCTCTGCTCTCCGGTGATGATCGAAGAATTTGTCCGTCGCACACCAAAGACTGCACTCTCTGAAATCTGTGTATGCACTCGTGTATCCCTCAGCTTCGATCAACCTCTCTGCTCTAAACCCCTTCTGCTTAAATAGCATCACCAGCTTTTAGCAATGTCCAGGTTTAGGCAATGTCCCAACAAGAACAATTATCTCCTAAAATCTAGGAGATTAGATTTGATCTTTATCTTCAATGCAAATCTCCTTCTCTGACTAGTAAACCTCACTGGAAAATACTCCACAGTATTTTAGAAATTATTCAGAGGCAATCCATAGAGTTTCCAGCCCTTCTGGAAAAGCCCAGGTTGCTGCTGCTTCTTGGACGGTTGAAACAGCCAGTTGAACAAGCTCCTGCTGCAGCATCCCCTGCTAGTTCACTTCTGCTGGCCTGCTTAAATACTTGAGCTGCAGCAACCCCTTGTTCACTTGTGCTGGTTTTGTCAAACACTGCATACTTGCACCATCAGGAAAGATGCCACCTGCTGGTTGAGGTACAACATAAAGCATATCGGGCGCTGAAATCTTATAATTTTGACCTGACCAGTGTAGGTGTGGAGAGAAAGATGCAGATGGCCGAGCTGGAAGAATTACGCCTTGACGCTTATCAAAGCCAAACATACTACAAGGCGAAAGCAAAACTCTATCATGACAAATTCATCCTTAGGCAAGAATTCAAAGTTGGTCCATACACAGTCGTGAAAGTCTTCAATCATGGAGCATTAGAGCTAGAGAATCCATTAATAGGAGATCAATTTAAGGTCAACGGCCAGAGCATGAAGCATTATCATGACAAAAGAATTGAGCCTCCGCAAGAATCAACCTTGAAAACCCGATTGGAGGGACCATACAGATAAAGGCTGTGATGTTTAATGATGAGAACACCAGTGAGGAGTCAGATGAGTTGTCGTGGTCTGATATGAGTGACAAAGAGGAGATCCTCACTGATGGGGATAGTGAGGAAGAAGATCCAATGGATGATGTAGAGATGGTCGACGAATTCACGGTCAAACAAAGTGACCCTGGCCTTTTCACATTGAATATCGGCATTGGGATGACTAAGCTTGAAGACAACTTGATTGACTCTGGAGCTTCGATGAATATCCTGCCGTAGGCCACCTACAAAGCCTTAAAGCACATGTTACCCGAGTTGCAACCAATCCATCATATACTTGAATTTAGGGATCAGTCCCACAAGCGTAGTTCAGCCTTTATAATACAGGATGTGAAGCCGGAGGATGCCCAATGAATATAGACTTTATAGTACTGGATATGAAGCCGCCTGTTGGTGGAGGGACCTCACAATTTTTGCTCGGGCGCACATTTCTAACAACCACTAAAGCAAACACAAATTTTGACAGTGGGCTTTTGACTTTGCAGGTACCTGGCAAGATTCTCACATTTGATTGTCAAGGGAGGTTATTTAAAAGCGTAGCGCCTAAAACACCAGGAATATTAGCGAAACAATTTACAAGGATGCTGGGGAAAAAGTCCCAAACGGATTAAGCTTGCACTCAAGGTACTGTCGAGCTAACGACGTTAAATAAAGGCATTGGACTGGAGGTAACCCGTCAGGTTTAATTTAGTTAGTTGTTTTGTATTTTTTTTTTTTATGTTTGTTAGAATAGAATTGAATTTTGTCTAAGTGGGGAAGAATTTTTGCCTCTGCTCAATCCCGCGAGCGAAGCTTATTTTCGCAAACCACGAGCGCTACCAAAAAATGCGGCTCGTGGGACTCATAACCAAGGCATAGGTCAGACCGCCCCGCTCACTAGCTCCGCAAATAACACATCCCCCCCCCCCCCCATTTGCGTACCTCACGCCACCCTCCCCAAAGCTCTTTGCATCGCTACCTGCTGCCGCATTCAGTTGCCGCCGCCGGGTCTAGCTGCCCTAGGGTACACAAGAGGTAATTCAGATATGTTCTTCCCTCTCCTATTTGGTGAAATTTTGATATAACATAGTGAAATTGGAGATTGGGATAAGTTGCAAAGCTGTTAAGGAGTGTTTGGAGGTCGAATAGGAGTCAAATTGGTAGCAGTTGTGATCGGATCAAAAGAAACAATGCTGCACGAGTTCTAGAATTCACGCTACCAGATCCAGAAATCCAGCGAGCGACACTGACAGCGCGTCGTCGTGCGCCTCAAATTTGTATTTGTAACTCCTGTTAACACACTAGCAAGCGGTAAGCAGGGTCGAACCCAAAGAGAGCAAGTAAGATAGAGTTCTAATAAAAGTCACAGAAAAAGGAACAAACTGAGGATATCAATTCAGAGAAAATCAGTTCGGGGAATACAATGCAACTAGCTATCATCGATCGAATACATGCATAAGCTAATGAATTCTGCCTCAGTCCAACATTCCCGCTAAAGATATGTCGACAATCAAATTCTACCTATTCTTAACCGCTAGGTTTTCGAACAAGTGCAATAGTTACTCAACTAACACCACAAAATCGGTTCTACCGTTAGGTTCTCCCCAACAGTGCAATCCAATCAAGTATAACACAATTGACATCAATATAGCTCACCGCTAAGCTGCACTAAACTGACAATCAAAGCATTCATTCATTCATACAAGGGGAGCAAATCAAAAGCTCGAATCATGTATTCATTGACCTCAAACCAAATGTTGCATTATAAACCCCAAACTAAAAATAGGATTTAGCTACTCATATTATTCATGGAATACAATAAAGATGAGTTCATTACACTACAATAAGTTAGAGAACAAAAACTGAACTAAAACAAAACCTGATTGAATAGTGTTTTTCGGTCGTGAATAGTGTTTGCCGGCCGGAACAGTAATGAACAGTGCTGGAACAGTAATGAACAATAAGTTACTGTAGCGCCGTGAATAGTGAATGCCGGCGAACTTCAATCTTCTCCCTCTGCCGTTCTACTGTAGCTCCGCCGTGAATAGTGCCGTCCAAAGTGAAGTCAAGTTGAAGTGAGAGGATTCTTTTCCTCTTTTGTCCATCTTTTTAGGTTTAGGATTTTTGGGTTGAACCAGGATGAACCGCATTGAACCACATCTGATTTCTGATTGAACCGGTAGAGTTGACTGCTGCTGTTGACTTTGACTGCTGTTGACTTCTTGAACTTGGATGAATGCTTCAAATATGCGATAAATTCCAATGCGATCTTGAACATTCCTGCGATACGAAAACACTACAAAAGAGTAATCGATTCACACAAAATGTAATAAAATTATGGGAATAAACAACTCAATGGAGCGTATAAATACGCTCCATCAAACTACCCCACACTTATTCTTGTTTGTCCCCAAACAAAAACAAGATACGCAAGCACTCAAATCATTCCTATCATGCCATGATATAAGCATTGAAATTACTCGAGAAGTCATCTCTAATCAGTTAATCAATACATGCTCACAATCATTCTCAAATAATGATCAACAAGAACTAGAATGATACATGTTACCTTTAAGCTTGAGATGGGATTTAATGGATGACTAGGAGTTAGTCCTTTTTAGACTCCTAACTCCACTCTTTGGTTCAACTTCATAGCCACGCGCATACAACTGAATTTGCTTTCTTTGGCATGTGATGAATCCGAGTTATGAGAGGATCAACCTTTTCTTCTTTTCTTGTAGGACATATTTCTTGATTTTGGACTTTGCTCGTTTTCCGATTGCTTTTCTTTCACATCTTGTAAAATCTGAATTTTTCTTTTTCGAGCTTTCCATGTGACATGCTTGCTTGTCCCTTTTGAGCTTTGCGCTTTAATTTTAACCGTTCCAATCATATCCTTCGAATAGCAGCATAAGGAACGCGTCCTGCTCTTTCTCATCATTGCCCTTTCAGCGCGAGGCAGGAAAGGGGTTACCCACCCATTCCCGGTTACTCGGACTAGAGATAGGACGGTTTGTTTTCCCGTTCCACCACTGCATAACACTGCAATGATGGAGTCAATATCACCCCTCATAACCCGAAGTGTCAACCTCCACAAATTCAGCGCGCTACGCAACTAATCCTTTGAACCTCCGAATGAATGCCAAGTCCCTCTAGGACATTTCTATCAACTCCACATCCTGAAATATCTCAGCTCAAAAGAACATATAACATTAAAGCGCAAGCATCACAATATTTTGGAATTCATGGAAAGCATACATATCAAAACTTCAAAGAGAAGGCATCATCTCATAAAATCAGCATTTACATCACAGCACAATGTGTCATCTCATTAATCCAGCAGCAACTCAGTAGCATAATCCTCATAAACATGGCAAAAAATGCTCACAAACTCAGCAACTCATAAAAAAAAAAAAACTAACATGCTCTACTACTAACTAATGCAAGCTAACAAAGGCACACATGATGAACATAGGATGCATACTAACTTCCCACCCCACACTTGAATCGAAACGTGTCCTCATGGTATAATCTAGGGTAAGGAAAGAAAGCTCACGCAAGATTCACACAGGAATTAAGCTACTAACATGGCTAAACTAGTGAAGATAAAAAAAGGTCAGAAAGAATTGCGCGCCAAGAAGATATTAAATTGCGCGCCCCAAGAAGACATTAAGTTACTAAAGTGTGAAGCTGAAGCGGAGCGTAACGTTGCCTGGAGGCACCAAACTCACTGAGATGGAAAACTCAAAAGATTGTTATTCAAACAACTAATACTCTAATGACTCTCTTATACACTAAATAGGCTCACACTAAGACTCTAAAATAAAACACCGGGTTGCCTCCCGCAAGCGCCTTTGTTTAACTTCTTTGGCTCGACGATACCTCCCATTTGAAGCTCATGTCGATTCGGCCAAATGGAACTCCTCATCATGTAGGATATCGGGTGGAACATCAAGTGGAATATCAGGTGGAATGGTACGCTTCAGGTGCTCCGTCAAGGGCTTTAATTGAATATCCGGGGGCTGCACAACAGATGGGGGGAGGATAATTTTATTGCACAATTTGATGGCATTGATATCATACCTAGGGATGTCATGGATTAATTGCCCAATAGCAATCTCCTTGGCGTTGAGCCCCTCTTTGGTGTCTAGCTTCGATATGTCCTCCCCACATCGTGCGAGTGTAGCATCTTCAATGGTGTCCAAGGCTTGTATTTCTGGAAGGTTAGGTAGGAATTGCATAGGCTTATGAATATTAAAGTTGATCATTTCCCCTTCTACCTCCATGGAGAGATCACCCGTATGTATATCAATTTTCATCTTCGTGGTTGCCATAAATGGTCTCCCTAGCAGAATTGGTGAAGACCCTCTCTCATCCTCCATCTTGACCACATAAAAATCTGCAACCAATGAAAGTTGTTCCTACCTGCACTAGCACATCAACAACAAGACCCTCTGGCTTTGTGCACGATCTATTAGCCATTTGAATTGTAAAATCAGTGGGTCTAAGAGGACCGATACGCAATGTTTCATATAAGGAATAAGGCAAGATATTAATCGAGGCACCCAAATCCAACATGCAATTATCCACTTGAACATCATTAATTATGCATGGAATTGTAAAGATACCTGGATCCTTACATTTCGGTGCTACCTTGGATGGAAGAATGGCCGAGATGTTGAACCTCAGATTCACTTGCTCAGGTCCTCCTCGTCGAGTAGTGCACAAATCCTTAACGAAGTTGGCATACTTGGGAATGTGCTTGATTGCATCAAGGAATGGGACTGTAACTTCCATCTTGTTGAATAGCTCTAGCAGCTCTTGATCCATTGCTGGGCTCTTCTTTGCTTTGGATATCTGCATAGGAAATGGAAGGGGAGAGTTAGTTTGGCGAAATTCAGAATTTGAGGCAAGAGATACCGCGCCGTATGAAGACATTATTGGCGCGCCAACTGAAGACATTAAGGGTCCGCGTGCCGTGCTAATGTTCTCTTGGGGCGCTGTATACTCTGTTTCGGTTTCTTGTCTTGCCTCTTCTGCAATTTTCCTCCCACTTATCAAAGTGACTGCACAGACATTTCCTTTTGGATTGGGAATTGTTTGTGAGGGAAGCTTTCCTTTGTCCTTGCCATTCTTCAATTCGGACACGGTAGCCGCCAGTTGGGACATTTGCTTAGATAACTCAGCTATGGTGCTATCGGTCTTGGCTTGATTATTTTGCATAGTCATCGCCATCTCTTTAACAACTTCCTCTAATGATTTCCCTTGATTTGCATTGCTCGGGCCAGCTTGGCTGTAGTTGCACCTTTGTTGTTGCCCAAAAGAATTGCCATTTCCACTTCCATTGTATCTCTCTTGTTGGTGAAATGGTGGGCGGTAGGCTTGTCCTTGGTTCTGATTCTGATTTTGTCCTTGATTAAATCCTCCTTCATTCCTCTAACTGAAACCGTTAGCTGCAAGTCCGAATTGCCTTGGCGCTTGCCTATTGTTGAACTGCTGGAATCCTCCCATAGCATTGACATCAGCGGCCTCTTCCTCATGTAGGCTAGGACATTCATCTGTCTTGTGGCTCGCAGTGCTACAAAGTCCACAAGCTTTAACTTCACTGACTTGGCCAACCATAAGTTTCTGCACCATTTGCTTAAGCTCCTTGATTTCATTGGCCATTTGATTTGTGTTGGACTCCACTTGTGAGACATTCCTTGTCCTACCGGTCTCATCTCTTCTACCGGTGTCTTCCCTGAATCTAGCACTCTCGGCATGCTCATTCATCAAGTCTCGCACCTCAGCCGGTGTCAAATTCATAACCGTGCCACCTGCTGCTGCGTCTAACAACCTCCTCTCCAAAGGTCTCAATCCATCCAGTAGACATTCTACAAGCATTTCCTCTCTCATATTCAAATTGCAACAACTTTGCTCCAAAGCACTGAATATTTCCATATACTCATACAAAGACTTAGTTGGCCCTTGTCTCGTGTTGTAAAGCTCTCTCCTTACTTGGGCAGCTTTAGCAGGGGGATAGTATTTATCGAGAAACTTCCTTTGCATTTGCTCCCAAGTTCTAATACTTCCTGAAGGCAAAGATAAAAACCAAGTTTTTGCAAGGTCAGTTAAACTGAAGGGAAATACTTTTAACTTAAACCTCTCTTCAGGGGCAGCATATGGTCTCAGAGTCCGACATATCCCGTTGAATTCTTGTAGATGCCTAGATGCTACTTCTCCTGGCAGCCCTCCAAATTTTGTCAGATGATGGACCACTGCTGTCTTCACTTCAAAGTCATCCTCATCTTGATCAATGTTAATACACCATGGTTCATTGTTGAATGTTGGGGCTGAAAGCTCTCTAAGTGTAGGTGGTCTCATCCTTCCACGTGCATATTGATGAGGTTGAGGTTGAGGTTGAGGTTGAGGTGGCTGTCTATACTCATATTCATCTTGCTCATCCATTCTTTCAACTCTATGATATCGAGCTTGCCTTAGCCTTTGGTTGAAAACTCTCTCTGGCTCATCATAGAAAGGGGGGATAATTGGATTGTTGATGGGGTCTGGTTCATTGTCGCCTTGAACACTACCATGAGAACCTCCTGCATTAGACATACTGAGAGGCAGGTGAAGTGCAAATGTGAACAACTATGAAAATGAAAAAATGCAAAATGCAAAATAGGAAAAACAACTAAACAATTCAAAAAGAAAATGTAAACGAACTCGGATGGCTAAAAAAGCACACAGTTCACGCTATAGCGTGAGTCCTGATCGGGTGCCCGTTCCGCTCAAAGAAAGGTGTCCTGATCTTCAATCAGACTCCGGTGACACTATTCACACCCTTGGCTGGCAACAATATTCATCAGGGTTTAGAAATTTTTTTTCTTTTTTTTTAATCTGCACCACAGCTAGCAAACCAAGACAAAACAAGTAAAAACAGGAAAGACAAAGTTCAGAACTCTAACTGAATGTTGCTCTCCCCGGCAACGGCGCCAAAATTTGACAGCGTCGTCGTGCGCCTCAAATTTGTATTTGTAACTCCTGTTAACACACTAGCAAGCGGTAAGCAGGGTCGAAGCCAAAGAGAGCAAGTAAGATAGAGTTCTAATGAAAGTCATAGAAAAAGGAACAAACTGAGGATATCAATTCAGAGAAAATCAGTTCGGGGAATACAATGCAACTAGCTATCATCGATCGAATACATGCATAAGCTAATGAATTCTGCCTCAGTCCAACATTCCCTCTAAAGATATGTCGACAATCAAATTCTACCTATTCTTAACCGCTAGGTTTTCGAACAAGTGCAATAGTTACTCAACTAACACCACAAAATCGGTTCTACCGCTAGGTTCTCCCCAACAATGCAATCCAATCAAGTATAACACAATTGACATCAATATAGCTCACCGCTAAGCTGCACTAAACTGACAATCAAAGCATTCATTCATTCATACAAGGGGAGCAAATCAAAAGCTCGAATCATGTATTCATTGACCTCAAACCAAATGTTGCATTATAAACCCCAAACTAAAAATAGGATTTAGCTACTCATATTATCCATGGAATACAATAAAGGTGAGTTCATTACACTACAATAAGTTAGAGAACAAAAACTGAACTAAAACAAAATCTGATTGAATAGTGTTTTCCGGCCGTGAATAGTGTTTTCCGGCAAGAACAGTAATGAACAGTGCTGGAACAGTAATGAATAAGTTACTGTAGCGCCGTGAATAGTGAATGCCGGCGAACTTCAATCTTCTCCCTCTACCGTTTTACTGTAGCTCCGCCGTGAATAGTGTCGTCCAAAGTGAAGTCAAGTTGAAATGAGAGGATTCTTTTCCTCTTTTGTCCATCTTTTTAGGTTTAGGGTTTTTGGGTTGAACCAGGATGAACCGCATTGAACCACATCTGATTTCTGATTGAACCGGCAGAGTTGACTACTGCTGTTGACTTCTTGAACTTAGATGAATGCTTCAAATATGCGATAAATTCCAATGCGATCTTGAACATTCCTGCGATACGAAAACACTACAAAAGAGTAATCGATTCACACAAAATGTAATAAAATTATGGGAATAAAAAACTCAATGCAGCGTATAAATACGCTCCATCAGACAGCCAAATTCAAAGGGATCGCCGGATTGGTCTAAAGCGTGGACCGTGGGATTTGACAGAGTAGTCTACCAGCATTAATCGGTGCCCCTATTGACGTGTCTTCGGTCTATTCATTCCTCATGGCACAACCTAGTACTTTTGTTGAGCAATATGAGAGGTCCTCGACTGTGAACAAAAGCCAAGTGTTTTTGTGGATGAAATTCCTCCAGGATAAGGGGATGTTCGTGGAGATACGTAGCATCGTCATTGCTGCAAGATGGTCTAGCCTGATGACCCTATCCAGTGACACAGATGTGGAGGAAACCTGCGAGGTTTCGGCATCTTTTCGATACCTAGGTTTCTTGCACCATCAAGGGAACAGTATAGACACCGAGGGGTGGAGCGTCGTACGTGCATGGATGTGATCTGGGACGCATTTGGATTTCCGATAAACCATGATATAGGACCACAATCTATTGAAACTTTTAGACCAGGAAATGTGGAGAGAGCTGACCGATGGATTAAGATATGAGGCTATGAAGAGTGCTATACGTTACTTACAAGGGTTTTGCTATGGACTGGCCATGGATTATGGGCATATTATGTGCACACATTGGCGGCACATCAAGGGCAATGGCCCTATTCTGGTTGGTGGGATGTTCACTTACTTGTTGCATTAGGTTTATTACGGATATGGCATCTGTGACAAAGCGGAAGCTCTCGAGCGGAAGAAGAGGCTACAATAAACTCTGGTACCAGAAGCTAGTATTTACAAAAGAAGACTGACAAAACAAAAGAAGCAGAAGCTGCTATAGCATCCCCTGAAGTTTTAAGGCTAAAGGTAAAGAAAGTATCTTTGTAGCAGATCTATCTGGAGGTGCTTGAAGGATGTCCGGGATATTGCTGTCGGCGTAGCACAGGCCAGAGAGAGCCCAGATGATAGTGATCTTCAGCAGAGGCGCAGTTGGCAGAGATGAAGGCCAATAAGATAAGGTTCCAAATTAAGGAACTGAATCTCAACAACTTCTAGAAATCTAGGGAAGGTTATAGAAGGCGGCAGTATCGTGTGGGAATCCAGGAGAATTCGGAAGGTAGGAGTATCTGCTGGAATAAGTTGCTGCGGTGCAAAAGATATATGAGCAGGCAGAGACCGAGGAGACTAAAGCGAAAAAAGAGAGATACTAGAAGAGACCGAATCACAGAAGACACACTGAGCAGAGATCAAAGCAAAGAGTGCTAAAGCGTGAGTTATGTGAGAGCAGAGGAGTAATCTGGACTGGAGCACGCTGCTTACTATATTAATTCGATGCAGTCGACTAGAGTGGAGTCTTGATTGACCGGCTGAACGGTAGACAGTTACGGAGTGGAGCTTGCGCGGACTGCCAAGCGTGCTCTTTGATAGTGACAGGAGGTCATTGATTGAGGGGGAGAATCTCCGTGTGTCCGACTACTCAGTAGGAAGAGCTTGAAGAAGTCATCGACATTAGCGTCAGTAACTTTGCGGAAGAAGTTGCTGCAGCATTCGCTGTAACACATTGTAATAGGATAGGCTGTGTTTGAGAGTTCAGGTCGATAGTTATCTATTAAAGAAAGTGTGTTGATAGTGTTGGGTAGTCTGTGTTGACAGATTGAGCGGAGACTTCAATTGGGTTAGGAGTAGTGGTTAGACTAGCATGGCTGAGTTGTTGGAAACCGTTGTACTCTAATGGAGATAGTGAATTCTTGAGGACTGAAAGCTGTCCTCCCCAAGCGTAGGCTATTACCGAACTGGTTAAACAATTATGTTTTTTTCTTCAAGTTTGGCAGAAGCTAAGAAACAGCAGCTTAGCGTCAGAAGTTGCTGAAGCAAAACGTGGGGTGTCGGCTACTATTACGCAGTGCGAATTTCAATTGGTATCAAAGCCGGTCGCTCGACACACAGAGTGACGTCTGGGAAGGCACTACAGACCGCCACGATGAAAGAAGGAGAGATCACCAGCAGACCACCACTGCTCGAGGGAGGCAACCATGACTATTGAAAGCACGGAGATCCATGATTGCTGAATGGTCGCCTCCATTAACCATTGAGACCCAAGGAGTTACTCACAAGAAGTCAGAGGACAAGTGGACAACGGAAGAGGAAGCTACAACATCTGGTAATTCCAAAGCCTTGAATGGTATTTTTGCTGCTGTCGATGCAAACAATTTTGGATTGAAATCCAACTGCGACGGAGAAAAACAGGTTTGGGATATTTTTGAGACAGCTCACGAGGGAACTGACAAAGTAAAAAGTTTAAGAATGCAGATGATCACCTCGAGGTTTGAGAGCCTGAAGATGCTGGAGGAAGAGTCCATTACTGAATTTAATGCCCGTCTATTTGACCTGTCCAATGAAGCTTATGCCCTTGGAGAACCCATATAAGAAGAGAAGCTTGTTAGAAAAGTCCTCAGATCACTAACCTCAAAATTTGGTATGAAGGTCACAACCATTGAGGAAGCATAGTGATGTGCACGCAAAGTAAATAGTATTTATGCGCATTCCCCTTTTAGTTCTTGTTCATTCTGTGAGGTTATATAAGTCTTTTGATGCTTTTCGCATGTGTTTCAGGTTTATATCGAGTAGTTGGAGTCACGCAGCAGCTTAGAAGAGTTTTGGACAAAATTCCGTCGATTGCGGACGAAAGCGCAAAAGAATCATGGTAATGAAGATTTGCCCGAGTCACATTGTGACTCGGCCTGGACTATTTGACTCGCCCGGATCAAAGCACTCGGGCAAATTGGAACTCTCTGGAAAGTTGACTCGCCCGAGTCAACTATTTGACTTGCCCGAGTCAGTTCTGCCCGAGTCAAGAAGCGCAAGACTGAGTCACTGACTCACTCGGCCAAATTGGAACTCTCTGGAAAGTTGACTCACCCGAGTCAACTATTTGACTCGCCCGAGTCAACTATTTGACTCGCCCGAGTCAACTATTTGACTCGCCCGAGTCAATTCTGCCCGAGTCAAGAAGCGCAAGACCGAGTCGCTGACTCACTCGGCCAAATTGGAACCCTCTGGAAAGTTGACTCGCTCGAGTCAACTATGTGACTCGGTCAATGCTGGTCAAACCTTCTAGGTATAAATGGAAAGCTTTGAAGCGAGAGAAATATATATCTCAATTTCAAGAAAGCTCAAAAACTCTCTCAAACCCTAAAGAGCAAAGATCAAACATTTGGAGAAGATCAAGCTTGGTTGAAGATTGGAGCTTGGATTGAAGATCATTCAAGACCTAGACTACTTTTCTAAACCCTTAACTTTGTATTTACATTCATGTTTCACTTATTAATCATGTATTTGTGCACACTCATTATGAGTGAGTAGTTGTTTATGTGATTGGGGATCAAATGGATCCCCTATGACTGGATATGATGTAGAACACTATTTTATTGTATTGAATGAAGTTTGGTTTGATTATTTGTGCCCTAGCTATGTATTTATTTTATGTACACTGATCCGCGCGTCGTTGTGCGCGTCAAATTAATTCCTTCCTCTTCCACTTAGTACAGCGGTTAAGTCGGGGTCGAATCCACAAGGAAGCAGTAGATTAGCTTTAACTAGTATCCTGCACTTATGAGAACTGGGGGTGTGAGTGATTGGGGTTGCGCAACGCGCGAGTAAACAGTAGTAAATGCAGGAATTGCACTAGACGTGCGCAGGCAGTAGAGATTAAGTACTATGACGATGAGAAGTATCGGCGCAGACAATCCTCTATGAGTGTATTCCTTATCATCGACTCTAAATGTCTATAGCTCGGGGTGCTAATGTTAGTGTCCGATCAAGGCTTCCTAACATGTGCGCATGTTCTGATCAAAGTTCATGAGCTATTAATTCTTAAGACTAGTCTAAACAGCTGCGAATCCTGTCACAGTAGCAACTGATTACCCTAGCGCGTTACTCCTAGTTGGCACCGTCAGGCTATTCAACTAGTTTAACATACAACAACAAGCAACAAGAGCAAGATTGGGGTTCAAGGCTTCCCCTACTCATGTAACTAGCTGCCAACAATGTGCACAGAATTAATATAAGCAAACAAGCTATGCATTAAGCGCAAGTCTCAAAGGAAATACTCTTAGATTCATGCCCAACCGATACTAAGCGTTTAGCTAGACATGCTAGTAGTAAACATCATAGAAATAGTAAATAATATCTAAAGTGTCCAAGAAAACAATAGCAAACAGTGCGTGCAAGTTGCAGTCTTGGCTGGCGCAGTCGACTAGCGCAGGTCCTCTCAGCAAGCTTGTGTGTTTTTCAGTTCTGCCGTTCTCCCGTGTGCTGTGGTCCTCTCTGAATGATGATATGATGGTTGTATGATTGTATCTCGATGATCAAACCCTAGTCCTTCCTCTCTTTATATACTGCTCAAGAGGCTCATCCTTGGCAACTTCCAAATCTGGTCGTGTCAGGATTTGGAAACACCACCATCTGCGCATGGCACACGACATCTTGGTTAGCGCAAACGGTTAGCGCACCATGGTCGACTCTGCCAATTCTTCTGTTTGCGCCGCTAGCTCCGCAGGCTGTGTGATGCGCGTCCTAAACGCTGCGTGTTAGCGCGTATCCGACTTAGGCCCTCGTTTTGCCCTGAAATACAAAAACACTGGAAACCAGTAATCTTGTACATAAAATAATGCAAACAAACATAGAGTTAGGATCTAAATAATGTGTATAAATAGACTCTATCAAACCCCCCACACTTGCCCCTTGTTCGTCCCGAACAAGCACTCAAGCACGGATACCATTACCTCTCTGGAGTCTAGCGCACAGTCTTGCACTCTGGCGCGATCTGCACTACTGATCACCTTGCGCTGCTCTACCACCTGCGCGCATCTGCCTTCAGCAGTTCTAATAGAATGATTTCGCAATTCATTACCTCTTAGCTAGGATGAAGATCATTTCGGATGGCTGGGAGATAACTCTTCATAGGCTCCAGGTTGTCAGCTCTCACTTCGAGGATGGGTATATGGTTGATAACACAAGCTTCTTCCCGTGCGTGATTCTTCCGCGCAATTCCCGGGAACCTGAGCCTTTTTTGATGATTTTTTCTTTTTCGTGAACTTGCGCACGCTGGTACTGAGTAGTGCGCATGCTGATTCTTTAGCGCATATCATCTGCTGGTATTTTTTCTTTTGTACAGCTTTCTCTGCAATTTCTTACGTTCCCAGAACGGTTCCAGTCTCGGCCTTCGGATAGCAGCTATGGAACAACGCTCCGCTCTCCCTCCTTGGTCTGTCTGCGCAGGTCAGCGCACGCGTTTACACCCGCGCCCGCCTTCCTTAGCTCGACTTCCAGAGGGAAGGTGGTCTATTTTCCCACCTCGCCACGCTTTGGGTATTCGCCTTCGGCATCTCGCGTGACTGAGCGCGCTCTCTTGTTCCGAAGGTCGCGAAGCACAGGCCTCCACTAGCGCTTTCGACCATATACCTCACCTCTGAAGCGCGAACGACTAACCGCCTCTCTAGAGCGTTTCTGTCAACTCCACATCCCCTGTATATCCCAACTAACAGGAGCAGAAAAATGAAAAAAATATACTAAAACAGTTGATAGCAGCGCACGCAATAATGGATAGCGCAAAACAAGCTGACAGTGTGCGCAACCCGCACACAAGCGCACTACTGCTGTTTTCTTCAATTAATCTAAGCTACACTATAAGGCTCACAAATACGTGAAATGTAAAGGTAAAGGTAGCGCTCCCCCCCACACTTAAACAGAGACGTGTCCCTACGACTCAAGCTCAAGCGCACGGAGAACGCGCACTGCTGCTCGACTAAAAAACTACAAGTCCTAAACTAGCTAAAAGACACTAGAAACACTAAAAGAAAAAACATGAAAAAGTAAAACGAGTCGGGTTACCTCCCGACGAGTGCCTTTGTTTAACGTCGTTGGCTCGACTGTACCTCGTTACTTGGGTGAAAGTATACCAGCGGCCTCCCCCACACTTGCTCCTGAGTGACCCTGCGCTTGTGCATGTGTTGTGTTCTTCTTGGTCCTGCGCAAAGGGTTGGACGGGTGGTCAGCATGGTTAAGAGTATGTGATAAATTATCAGTAACGAGGGTAGGTAAAGAGGGAGAAGAAATATGACCAATAGTCCCCTGTTCTCCCTCTGGCGTGTCTGGTGATGACTCTGGCGCAGCAACCTGTTCATCTGCTATCTCAGCTTCTGCCAATTCAATTTCGCGCGCTGTGCCATCCCAAGGTTCTCCTAGATACCGTTTGACTCTCTGTCCATTGACCTGAAAACGATGCCGGTGCTCGTTTTCTAACTCGATTGTTCCGTAGGGGAAAACCTTGGTGACTGTGTACGGTCCCGTCCATTTGCTGCGCAGCTTTCCAGGCATGAGCTTCAGGCGTGATGAGAACAATAATACCTGGTCTCCTGGCTCAAAAGTGCGTCTGAGGATATGCTTGTCATGAAATGCCTTTGTGCGCGCCTTGTAATCGCGCAGTCCCTCATAGGCATCCAGGCGCAGCTCTTCTAATTTGCTTACCTCAAATGCACGCTCCTTGCCGGCCTTGTCTGTGTTTAGGTTGCAAATGCGCAATGCCCAATATGCTTTGTGCTCTAACTCCACTGGCAGGTGGCATGCTTTTCCGTAAACCAACTGAAACGGTGAAGTCCCAATTGGCGTCTTATGCGCAGTGCGGTATGCCCACAGCGCGTCGTCAAGGCGCTGTCTCCAATCTTTGCGCGATGGTCTCACAGTCTTCTCCAGGATGCGCTTGATCTCTCTGTTGGAAACCTCAGCCTGTCCATTCGTCTGAGGATGGTAAGCGGTGGACGTCTTGTGGCGCACTCCATAATGCTTGAAGACTTGTGCCACAATCCTGTTGCAAAAGTGCGTCCCTTGGTCGCTAATGATCGCCTTAGGTACCCCGTACCTGCAAAAGATGTTAGTTCTCAAAAAATCAGCAACTGTCTTACCATCATCCTTTCTTGTGGCCTTAGCCTCGACCCATTTGGAGACATAATCCACCGCAACCAATATATATTCATAGCAGGCAGATGGGGGAAATGGCCCCATGAAGTCAATTCCCCATATATTGAACACTTCATCCACTAGAATCGGCGTCTGCGGCATCCCGTTGCGCATTGATATACTCCCTGTGCGCTGGCATCTGTCACAGTTCTTGCAGTAGTCATATGCGTCTCTAAACAGGTGCGGCCAATAAAATCCACAGTCCAGGATCTTTCTGCTGGTGCGCTTTGGACCGAAGTGTCCTCCACATGCGTGCGCATGACAAAACATCAAAACAGAGTTAATTTCATGGTCAGGCACGCAGCGCCTTAAAATATGATCAGGCCCTATTCTGAGCATATATGGATCATCCCAAAGGTAATGCTTGGACTCATGTTCAATCTCATGCACTGGGTTTGATTGAAATGAGGAGGAAACGTACCTGTGACCAGGTAATTTGCAATGTGCGCATACCATGGTGCCTTACCTGTCAGCGCCATCAGATGTTCGTCAGGAAATGTCTCCGTGATCTGCCCTGGCTCCTCCTCTTTCACGATCCTGCTCAGGTGGTCAGCAACCGTATTCTCCGTGCCCTTCTTATCCTTAAATTTCCAAGTCAAATTCCTGAAGTAGGAGCACCCAGCGCATCAGGCGCGGCTTAGTTTCCTTCTTGGACATTAGGTAGCGGATTGCTGCGTGGTCTGTGTATATGGTGACCCTAGCGCCTAGAACATATGCGCGGAACTTCTCCAGCGCAAACTTAATTGCCAGAAGCTCCTTCTCCGTGGTGGTGTAGTTCCTCTGCGCAGCGTCCAGTGTGCGCGATGCATAATAAATGGTGTGCGGCTTCTTGTCCACTCGCTGCCCCAGAACTACACCTACTGCATAATCGCTTGCGTCGCACATCAGTTCAAATGGTAGGCTCCAGTCTGGCGCGCGCATTACTGGCAAACTTGTCAGCGCCTCTTTCAGCTTATCAAACGCTGTCTTGCACTCATCAGTAAATTCGAAACACACATCCTTTTGCAAGAGGTTAGACAGGGGTATACAAATTTTAGAGAAATCTTTTATGAAGCGCCTGTAAAACCCGGCATGCCCAAGGAATGATTTCACATCGCGCACGTTAGTGGCATAAGGTAGATTGGAAATAAGATCAATTTTAGCTTTATCTACCTTGATCCCCTCCTGTGAGATAATATGTCCTAGTACTACACCATGTGATACCATGAAATGACATTTTTCGTAATTGAGCACTAGGTTCTTTGAAATGCAGCGCGCTAAGACCTTATCAAGATGTGTTAAGCATGCATCAAAGGTACCTCCATATACGGTGAAATCATCCATGAACACTTCTATGCATATACCAATCATATCAGAAAAAATGCTCATGACTAGACGTTGGAACGTACCTGGCGCGTTACACAGCCCAAATGACATGCGCCGAAACGCAAACGTACCGAACGGGCAGGTGAACGTGGTCTTCTCTTGATCCTCCACAGCTATGGGTACGGAACGGGCAGGTGAACGTGGTCTTCTCTTGATCCAAGAAGCAAAAGTAGGGCTTCCCCGCTAATCGATCTAGCATCTGGTCCATAAAGGGTAGCGGGAAATGGTCCTTGCGCGTGACTGCGTTAAGCTTCCTGTAGTCGATGCACATGCGCCATCCAGTTTGTATGCGCTTGGGAACTAGCTCGCCCTGCGCATTCTCTTCTACTGTGATTCCCCCTTTCTTTGGCACAACGTGCACTGGACTGACCCATTTGCTGTCTGAGATCGGGTAAATGACTCCTGCGTCGAGCAACTTTAGAATCTCCTTCTGCACTACCTCCATCATATTCGGGTTTAATCTGCGCTGAGCCTCCCTGGATGGTTTGGCACCATCTTCCAATAGAATTCTATGCATGCATACGTCTGGGCTCACTCCACACAGATCGGCAAGTGTCCATCCTATAGCGCGCTGGTTCCTGCGCAGCACCTGCCGTAATTGCGCCTCCTGCTCCTCTTCTAATCCTTTCTTTATGATCACTGGCAGGGTGTCCTCGTTTCCCAGGAATATGTACTTGACGTGTTCTGGGAGTTGCTTCAGCTCGACCTTGGGTGCCTGTTCAATAGAGGGCAGGATTTTATTGGCAGTGCAAACATGAACTATATTGTGTACCTGTCTGGGTTCTGGTTCAGTACTGCTCAGCTCGTCCTCCTGCTCCTCCAAGTCTGCTTGTGCCAGTGTTATAGGTTCGTCTACTGCGCTTGCGCATTGCGCATCTGCGACCAAGTCGTCTATGCAGTCCATTGCGTGCACTGTGGCGTCTTCATGAGGGTGCTGCATCCCTTTGAATATGTTGAAATGAATTTCTTCGCCATCAACCTCCATGGAGAGCGTGCCCCTCCACATGTCTATCTTTGTGCGCGCGGTCATCAGAAAAGGTCTGCCCAGTAGGATTTGCGCACTGCTGGTGCTCGATTCACCTTCCATTTCTAGCACATAAAAATCTGTTGGGAACACCAGCTCTCCTACTCGCACAAGAACATCCTCTATCATGCCCGCAGGTTGTTTGCACGACCGATCTGCTAGCTGAATGGTGAGACCTGCAGGCTTTAGTGTCCAAGGCGCAACGTCGCATATAGGGAATAAGGTAGCAAATTTATGGATGCGCCTAAATCAATCATGCAATTACTCACTGTGGTCTTACCTAAAGTGCATGGGATGGTGAACGTACCTGGGTCTCGGTACTTAGGTGGTACCTTATGTTGCACGATGGCTGAGGCCTGCGCATTTAGCATTACCTGTGCGCACTTGCCTTTCCTTCGCTTGTTTGTGCACAGCTCCTTTAAAAGCTTGGCGTACCTAGGGATCTGCCGAACTGCTTCAATAAGGGGGATGTTTATTTCCACCTTACTGAATAATTCGTAGAGCTCCTTATCGAGCGCTTCCTTCCTAGCCGATGGTGCCTGCACAGGGAAAGGTGCAGGTATGTTAGTACGATTCGTGCTCTTGTCTTTTGATTGTGTTATACCTGGCGCTTCGCCCTGCTGGCTTGTGGCTGGCACTTCTGGTTGCGCGTTTTGCTTCGATTGCGCATTCTGCTCTGCTGGATCCGGGACTTGCGCAACTGGTTGCGCAGGCGCCTGCATGGTCGGCTCTATTCCTATCGTGCGCCCAGTCCTCAGAGTCACTGCATTGACTCCTCCTTTGGGGTTCTGAATCACTTGCGAAGGCAGGTTGCCATCGCTCTTCTTTAGCTCATATACCGTGGTAGCGATTTGTGATAGCTGCTTTTCAATGGACTCGAACCGCTTGTCATACTTCTCGTCATTTTTGCGCACTGTGTCTGCTAGTTGCCCCACGATATCTTCCAAAGATCGCCTAGGCTGCGGGTTGTTATGCGCGATGCGGTGGATTGTAGGGCGCAGCTTGTTGCGTCTGCTGTGGCGCGCGCTGATCAGTGGACTGCCTCTGGAAATTGTTTTCCTCCTTCCATCTGAACCCATTTGCGGCTAGTCCAAAACGCGGCTGATTCTGTCTCTGTGGCCCTCTGTTATCCCATCCTCCAAGAGCATTGACATCTCCAGATTCCTCAAAAAGCGTGGGACATGCATCAGTTTTGTGCTCGGTGGAATTGCAGAATTCGCATACCTTTGGCGCAACTGGTTGTGCGCTTTGCGCACTCATCAACTTCTGCAGCATGGCCTTCATTTCCTTGATCTCAGCGTTTGTTTCTACCTGATGCACAGAGCGAGCACGGCTATTTTCAAGTGTTAGCTGATGTCTTACCTGCCCAGCAGAGTCTTCTATCAGCTGCCACGCGTCTTCTGGGTACATGTTGCAAATGTCGCCTCCTGCGCATGCGTTCAATAGTCTCAGCTCCATGGGCAGCAATCCATTTAGAAAGTTCTCTATCAGGACATTCTGGGGCAGGCTGTGATTGTAGCAGTTGGCCTCCAGCTCCCTGAAACGCTCATAATACTCTGACAGGGATTCTCCTGCGCTCTGCCTAGGTGCGGCCAGCTCCCTCCTGAGTAGCGATCTTTGCTGCGGGATAAAATTTGTCCAGGAATTTCTTCAGCAGCTGCTCCCATGTGTGAATTGATCCTGCTGGTAAGTTCATTAGCCAATGCCTGGCCGTGTCACATAGTGAAAATGGGAACGCTTTCATCTTCAGCGCTTCATCGCTTTCCCCTTCGGTCTTCATGTTCTCGCACATGCTTGACTGGATTTTCGTTGTCCATCCCGTGGAACTTGGGCATGTGATGAATGAGCGAGCTCCTTAGTTCAAAATGTCCGTCTGGCGGAAGCACGATGCACCATGGCTGGTTAACTGTGAGTGGGGCTGACATCTCGCGCACTGTTCTGCGTCGCGCGGGTGGCGCATTATATACTTCAGCAGCCATCCTTGCTTCAACCTCGCGCTGCACTTCCTCCCTGAACAGGGCTGCGCGGTTATGTGCTCTTGCTTCTTCCGAGGTTCTGTCCCCTAAGTTGTCCACAACGACACTGTTATCCTCCATGACCTGTTCTAAATCTCAAAGAAAACGAAATTAAAAGATAACTAAGCTATTGCGTCTGTCAGTGCGCAACTAGAATCTGCGCAGCGCAACTGTTTCAAGGTTGCGCAGGCCAATGGTGATTGCACGCTGTCAGAAACAACAAAAGAAATCCTAAGCTGGTTAAAGCTTATCTGTATTGCTTCCCCGGCAACGGCGCCAAAATTTGATCCGTGCGTCGTTGTGCGCGTCAAATTAATTCCTTCCTCTTCCACTTAGTACAGCGGTTAAGTCGGGGTCGAATCCACAAGGAAGTAGTAGATTAGCTTTAACTAGTATCCTGCACTTACGAAAACTGGGGGTGTGAGTGATAGGGGTTGCGCAACGCGCGAGTAAACAGTAGTAAACGCAGGAATTGCACTAGACGTGCGCAGGCAGTAGAGATTAAGTACTATGACGATGAGAAGTATCGGCGCAGACAATCCTCTATGAGTGTATTCCTTATCATCGACTCTAAATGTCTATAGCTCGGGGTGCTAATGTTAGTGTCCGATCAACGCTTCCTAACATGTGCGCATGTTCCGATCAAAGTTCATGAGCTATTAATTCTTAAGACTAGTCTAAACAACTGCGAATCCTGTCACAGTAGCAACTGATTTCCTAGTTGGCACCGTCAGGCTATTCAACTAGTTTAACATACAACAACAAGCAACAAGAGCAAGATTGCGGTTCAAGGCTTCCCCTACTCATGTAACTAGCTGCCAACAATGTGCACAGAATTAATATAAGCAAACAAGCTATGCATTAAGCGCAAGTCTCAAAGGAAATACTCATAGATTCATGCCCAACCGATACTAAGCGTTTAGCTAGACATGCTAGTAGTAAACATCATAGAAATAGTAAATAATATCTAAAGTGTCCAAGAAAACAATAGTAAACAGTGTGTGCAGGTTGCAGTCTTGGCTGGCGCAGTCGTCTAGCGCAGGTCCTCTCAGCAAGCTCGTGTGTTTTTCAGTTCTGCCGTTCTCCCGTGTGCTGTGGTCCTCTCTGAATGATGATATGATGGTTGTATGATTGTATCTCGATGATCAAACCCTAGTCCTTCCTCTCTTTATATACTGCCCAAGAGGCTCATCCTTGGCAACTTCCAAATCTGGTCGTGTCAGGATTTGGAAACACCACCATCTGCGCATGGCGCACGGCATCTTGGTTAGCGCAAACGGTTAGCGCACCATGGTCGACTCTGCCAATTCTTCTGTTTGCGCCGCTAGCTCCGCAGGCTGTGTGATGCGCGTCCTAAACGCTGCCTGTTAGCGCGTATCAGACTTAGGCCCTCGTTTTTCCCTGAAATACAAAAACACTGGAAACCAGTAATCTTGTACATAAAATAATGCAAACAAGCATAGGGTTAGGATCTAAATAATGTGTATAAATAGGCTCTATCACACACCAAGTGTTTGACGAAATGCCTAATTGAGTATGCATGAGTACAACTCCTAAGGATGGAATGAGAATTGAACTTAGGATGTTTAATAGCTATCGTATGATCATATATGGAGTGTTTGTGTGCGAGAGTGACATACACTCTTGACATGAGGCTAAGTTTTAAGCGGATTTGAGTAACCGGCTGATAGAGCCTATTTATACGCATTATTTAGATCATAACCCTATGCTTGTTTGCATTATTTTGTGTACAAGATTACTGGTTTCCAGTGTTTTTGTATTTCAGGGCAAAACGAGGGCCTAAGCCGGATACGCGCTAACAGGCAGCGTTTAGGACGCACAGCACACAGCCTGCGGAGCTAGCGGCGCAAACAGAAGAAATGGCGAGACACAGCAGAGTTGCGCCGACCAATGCGCTAAGCAGTACGTCGTGCGCCAGGCGCAGAGTCCAGTATTTCCTAATCCTGACATGCCCAGATTTGGAAGTTGCCAAGGATGGACCTCTCGAGCAGTATATAAAGGGGAGGAAGTCTAGGGTTTGAGACATCAATCAATCAGGAGACACACAGAAAGGCAACACCCCACATCAGAGGGCCACGAGAGAGCGAGAGAGCGGCAAACTGGAAAACACACGGACTTGTTGAGAGGACTTGCGCCAGCCGACTGCGCCAGCCGAGAGACATACTGCACGCACTGTTTGCTACTTGTTTCTCAGATACATTAGACCTTATTTTACTATTCTATGATGTTTATTACTAGCATGTCTAGCTAAACGCTTAGTATCGGTTGGACATGAATCTATGAGTATTTCCTTTGAGGCTTGCGCTTAATGCATAGCTTGCTTGCTTGCTTATATTAATTCTGTGCACATTACTGGCAGCTTGTTGCATGAGTAGGGGAAGCCTTGAACCGCAATCTTACTCTTGTTGCTTGTTGTTGTCTGTTAAACTAGTTGAATATCCTGACGGTGCCAACTAGGAGTAACGCGCTAGGATAGGTGATAGAGCCTAGTTATACACATTATTTAGGTCATAACCCTGTGCTTGTTTGCCATATTTCATGAGCAAGATTACTCGTTTCCAATGTTTTTGTATATCAGGTCAGAACGAGTCCTTGAGTCGGATACGCGCTAACAGGCAGCATTCTAGGAGTGAAAGATCAGCCTGCGGAGCTAGCGGCGCAAACAGAAGAAGAAATGGCGAAAGACAGCAGAGGTGCGCTACCCGATTGCGCCAATCAATGCTGTGCGCCAGGCGCAAAGTCCCAGTGACCAGATTTGGAAGTTGCCAAAAGATGAACTTCCTGGGGCACTATTTAAACAAAGAAAGTCTAGGGTTTCAGGAGATCGGAACATCATCACTCAGCGGCATTCCAGAGGCACTGCGCGGCAGAACTGGAAAACACACGGACCTGTCAAGGAGAGTTGCGCCAGCCGACTGCGCCAGCCAAGAGAAGACACTGCACGCACTATTTGCTACCGTTTTCTCTGATACAGTAGTTGTTATTTACTATTTTATGATGTTTACCACTAGCATGTCTAGCTAAACACTTAGTGTTGGTCGGGCATGAACCTATGATGTATTACCTTTGAGACTTGAGCTTAATGCATAGTTTATTTACTTGTATTAATTCTGTGCGTACTGAGACAGTTAGTTGCATGAGTAGGGGAAGCCTTGAACCGCAATCTTACTTGTGTTGCTTGCTTGTCACCTGTTAAACTAGTTGCATGCGTAGGGGAAGCCTTGAACCGCAAACTTACCGTGACAATTAGGAGTAACGAGTTAGGGTAGGCAGTTGCTACTGTGACAGGATTCGCAGCTGTTTAGTCTAGTTCTAGGATTAATAGCACATGAACTTTGAACGGAACATGCGCGTGTGTTAGGAACCCTTTACCGGACACTAACCCAAGTAGGACACAAACTATAGACATTTAGAGTCGATGATAAGGAATGCATTCATAGAGGATTGTCTGCCCAGCACTTCTCATAAACATAGTATCTCATCTATACTGCCTGCGCACGTCTAGTGCAATTCCCCGCGTTACGATATTCACTGCTACTCGCGCATCGCGCAAAACCCCAATCACTCACGCAACCCCCGTTTTCTTAAGTGTAGGTTACTGGCTAAGACTCACTGCTTGCTCCTTGTGGAGATCGACCCTTACTTAACCGCTGTACTAGTGGGAGAGGAAGGATTATATTTGATGCGCACGACGACGCGCGATCAATAGGCAATTACTACCTTGATCAGATCCGTAGTTGCTTAGGTCTAGTGCAAGAATTAATAGCACATGAACTTTGATCGGAACATGCGCACATGTTAGGAAGCCTTGACCGGACACTAACTTAAGTAAAATCAAGCTATAGACATTTAGAGTCGATGATAAGGAATGCACTCATAGAGGATTGTCTGCGCCGATACTTCTCATAGTCATAGTATCTAATCTCTATTGCCTGCGCACGTCTAGTGCAATTCCCTGCGTTTTACAACTGTTACTTGCGCACTGCGCAACTCAATCACTCACCCCCCCAATCTTCGTAAGTGTAGGTCACTGGCTAGAACTGAACTACTTGCTCCCTGTGGAGATCAACCCTTACTTAACCGCTGTACTAGTGGAAGAGGAAGGAATTAATTTGACGCGCACAATGACGCGCGATCAAATTTTGGCGCCGTTGCCGGGGAGCAACACAGCTAAGTTCTAGTTAGTTTACGTTTTTCCCTTTTAGTAACTAGTTATTTCAGTTTGTTTTGTTTTCGTTGTTGTTTCTGACAGCACGCAATCACCATTAGCCTGCGCAACCTTGAAACAGTTGCGCTGCGCAGATTCTAGTTGCGCACTGACAGACGCAGCAGCATTAGTTATCTTTTAACTTCATTTTTCTTTAAGATTCAGAACAGGTCATGGAGGATAACAGTGTCGTAGGAGACAACTTGGGGGACAGAACCCCAGAGGAAGCAAGAGCACATAACCGCGCAGCCCTGTTCAGAGAGGAAGTGCAGCGCGAGGTTGAAGCAAGGAGGGCCGCTGAAGTGTATCATGCGCCACCCGTGCAACAGGCCGCGCGACGCAGAATAGTGCGCGAGATGTCAGCCCCTATCACTGTTAACCAGCCATGGTGCATTGTGCTTCCACCAGGCGGTCATTTTGAGCTAAGGAGCTCTCTCATTCATCACATGCCCAAGTTTCACGGGATGCACAATGAAAATCCAGTCAAGCATGTGCGAGAGTTCCTAGTCATATGCGAGAACATGAAGACCGAAGGAGAAAGCGATGAAGCGCTGAAAATGAAGGCATTCCCATTTTCACTGTGTGATACAGCCAGACATTGGTTGATGAACTTACCCACAGGATCCATTCACACATGGGAGCAGCTGTAGAAGAAATTCCTGGACAAATTCTATCCCGCAGCAAAGATCGCGCTACTCAGAAGAGAGCTGGCCGCGCCAAGGCAGAGCGCAGGGGAGTCACTGTCAGAATATTACGAGCGTTTCCGGGAGCTAGAGGCCAACAGCTACAATCATGGACTGCCCCAAAATGTGCTGATAGAGAACTTCCTAAATGGATTGCTGCCCATGGAGCTGAGATTATTGAACGCATGCGCAGGAGGCGACATTTGCAACATGTATCCAGAAGACGCGTGGCAACTGATAGAAGACTCTGCTGGTCAGGTACGACATCAGCTAACACTTGAAAATAGTCGTACTCGTTCTGTGCATCAGGTAGAAACAAGCGCTGAGATCAAGGAAATGAAGGCCATGCTGCAGAAGTTGATGAGTGCGCAGAGCGCACAACCAGTTGCGCCAAAGGTATGTGAATTTTGCAGGTCCACCGAGCACAAGACTGATGAATGTCCCACGCTATTTGAGGAATCTGGAAATGTCAATGCTCTCGGAGGATGGGACAACAGAGGGCCACCGAGGCAGAATCAGCCGCGCTTTGGACTGGCAGCAAATGGATTCAGATGGAAGGAGGAGAACAATTTCCAGAGGCAGTCCACAGATCAGCGCGCACCACAGCAGACGCAACAAGCTGCGCCTTACAATCCACCGCATCGCCGCACTGACGCACCAGTACATCACAACCAGCAACCGAGGCGATCCTTGGAAGATATCGTGGGGCAGCTAGCAGACACAGTGCGCAAAAATGACGAGAAATATGACAAGAGGTTCGAGTCCATTGAAAAGCAGCTATCACAGATCGCAACCACGGTATATGAGCTGAAAAAGAGAGATGGCAACCTGCCTTCGCAAGTGATTCAGAACCCCAAAGGAGGAGTCAATGCAGTAACACTGAGGATTGGGCGCACAATAGGAACAGAGCAGACCGCGAAGGCGCCCGCGCCACCAGCTGCGCAAGTCCCAGAATCGACAGAGCAGAATGCGCAACCTGAAGTGCCAGCCACAAGCCAGCAGGGCGAAGCGCCAGATATAACAGAATTAAAAGACAAGGGCACGAATCGTACTAATATAACTGCACCTTTCCCTGTGCAGGCACCCTTGGCTAGGAAGGAAGCGCAGGACAAAGAGCTATACGAGTTATTCAGTAAGGTGGAAATCAACATTCCCCTTATTGAAGCAGTTCGGCAAATCCCAAGGTACGCCAAGTTTTTGAAGGAGCTGTGCACAAACAAGCGACGAAAAGGCGAATGCGCACAGGTAATGTTAAATGCACAAGCCTCAGCGATCGTGCAACATAAGGTACCACCTAAGTGCCGAGACCCAGGTACATTCACTATCCCATGCACTCTAGGTAAGACCACGGTAAGCAACTGCATGATTGATTTAGGCGCATCCATTAATTTGTTACCTTATTCTCTATATGTGACATTGCGCCTTGGACCACTAAAGCCTGCAGGTCTCACCATTCAGCTAGCGGATCGATTGTGCAAACAACCTGCAGGCATGATAGAGGATGTTCTTGTGCGAGTAGGAGAGCTGGTGTTCCCAGCAGATTTTTATGTGCTAGAAATGGAGGGCGAATCGAGCACCAGCAATGCGCAAATCCTACTAGGCAGACCTTTCCTTATGATCGCGCGCACGAAGATAGACGTGTGGAGGGGCACGCTCTCCATGGAAGTGGATGGCGAAGAAATCCATTTCAACATATTCAAAGGAATGCAGCACCCACATGATGACGCCACAGTGCACGCAATGGACAACTTGGATGATTTAGTCACAAATGCGCAATGCGCAAGTGCAACAGTAGGACCAGAGCCACTGGCACAAGCAGAGTTGGAAGAGCAGGAAGACGAGCCGAGCAGTGCTGAAACAGAGTCCATACAGGTACATGATATAGTTCATATTTGCACCGCTACTAAAATCTTGCCCTCCATTGAACAGGCACCCAAGGTCGAGCTGAAGCAACTCCCAGAACACCTCAAATACATTTTCCTGGGAAGTGAGGACACCCTGCCAGTGATCATCAAGAAAGGATTAGAAGAGGAGCAGGAAGTGCGCTTACAGCAGGTGCTGCGCAAGAACCAGCGCGCCATTGGATGGACACTTGCTGACCTGCGCGGAGTGAGCCCAGACGTATGCATGCATAGAATTCTGTTGGAAGATGGTGCCAAACCATCCAGGGAGGCTCAGCGCAGATTAAATCCGAATATGATGGAGGTAGTGCAGAAGGAGATTTTAAAGTTGCTTGACGCAGGAGTCATCTACCCCATCTCGGACAGCAAATGGGTCAGTCCAGTGCACGTTGTGCTTAAGAAGGGAGGAATCACAGTGGAAGAGAATGCGCAGGGCGAGCTAGTTCCCAAGCGCATACAGACTGGATGGCGCATGTGCATCGACTACAGGAAGCTTAACGCAGTTACGCGCAAGGACCATTTCCCGCTACCCTTCATGGACCAGATGCTGGACAGATTAGCAGGTAAGCCCTATTTTTGTTTCTTGGACGGATATTCAGGGTATAATCAGATACCCATAGCTGCGGAGGATCAGGAGAAGACCACGTTCACTTGCCCGTTCGGTACGTTTGCGTTTCGGCGCATGTCATTTGGGCTGTGCAACGCGCCAGGTACGTTCCAACGCTTAGTCATGAGCATTTTCTCTGATATGATTGGTATATGCATCGAAGTGTTCATGGATGATTTTACTGTATATGGAGGTACCTTTGATACATGCTTGACCCATCTAGATAAAGTCTTAGCGCGCTGCATTTCTAAGAACCTAGTGCTTAATTATGAAAAATGTCATTTCATGGTAACGCATGGTGTAGTACTAGGACATATCATCTCAGAGGAGGGGATCAAGGTAGATAAAGCTAAGATAGACCTTATTTCTAATCTACCTTATGCCACTAACGTGCGCGATGTGAAGTCTTTCTTAGGACATGCCGGGTTTTACAGGCGTTTTATAAAAGACTTCTCTAAAATTTGCATACCCCTGTCTAACCTCTTGCAAAAGGATGTGTGCTTCGACTTTACTAATGAGTGTAAGGCCGCATTTGATAAGCTGAAGGAAGCGCTGACCAGTGCTCCAGTGATGCGCGCACCAGACTGGAACCTGCCATTTGAATTAATGTGCGACGCAAGTGATTATGCACTAGGTGCAGTCTTGGGGCAGCGAGTGGACAAGAAGCCGCACGCCATTTACTATGCATCGCGCACACTGGACGCTGCGCAGAGGAACTACACCACCACGGAGAAGGAGCTTCTGGCAATTGTGTTTGCGCTTGAGAAGTTCCGTGCATATGTTCTAGGCGCCAGGGTCATTGTATACACAGATCACGCAGCCATCCGCTACCTAATGTCCAAGAAGGAGACTAAGCCGCGCCTGATGCGCTGGGTGCTCCTACTTCAGGAATTCGACTTGGAGATCAAAGACAAGAAGGGCACGGAGAATACAGTTGCTGACCACCTGAGCAGGATCGTGAAAGAGGAGGAGCCAGGGCAGATCACGGAGACATTCCCTGACGAGCATCTGATGGCGCTGACAGGTAAGGTACCATGGTATGCGCACATTGCGAATTACCTGGTCACAGGTACGTTTCCTCCGCATTTCAATAAAACCCAGTGCATGAGATTAAAACATGAGTCCAAACATTATATTTGGGATGATCCATATATGCTTAGAATAGGACCTGATCAGATATTGAGGCGCTGCGTGCCTGACCATGAAATTAACTCTGTCTTGTTGTTTTGTCATGCGCACGCATGTGGAGGACACTTTGGTCCCAAGCGCACAAGCAGAATGGTCCTGGATTGCGGATTTTATGGGCCGCACCTGTTCCGAGACGCATATGATCACTGCAAGAATTGTGATAGGTGCCAGCGCACAGGAGGCATATCAGCGCGCAATGAGATGCCGCAGACGCCGATTCTAGTGGACGAAGTATTTGATGTATGGGGCATTGACTTCATGGGGCCATTTCCTCCATCTGCCGGATACGAGTACATATTAGTGGCAGTGGACTATGTCTCCAAATGGGTCGAAGCTAAGGCCACGCGGAAGGATGATGGTAAGACGGTTGCTGAGTTTCTGAAAACTAATAGCTTTTGCAGGTACGGGGTGCCTAAGGCAGTCATCAGCGACCAGGGAACGCACTTTTGCAACAGGATTGTGGCGCAAGTTTTCAAGCATTATGGAGTGCGCCACAAGACGTCCACTGCCTATCATCCTCAGACAAATGGACAGGCCGAGGTTTCCAACAGAGAGATCAAGCGCATCCTAGAAAAGACTGCAGACCTTCGCACAAAGATTGGAGCCAGCGCCTGGACGATGCGCTATGGGCATACCGCACCACGCATAAGACACCCATCGGGACTTCACCATTCCGGTTGGTCTACGGAAAAGCATGTCACCTGCCAGTGGAGCTAGAGCACAAAGCATATTGGGCCTTACGCATTTGCAACCTGAACCTAGACGAGGCCGGAAAGGAGCGCGCATTTGAGCTCAGCGAATTAGAAGAGCTGCGCCTGGATGCCTATGAGGGACTGCGCGATTACAAGGAGCGGACAAAGGCGTTTCATGACAAGCATATCCTCAGACGCTCTTTCACGCCAGGAGACCAGGTATTATTGTTCTCATCACGCCTGAAGCTCATGCTTGGAAAGCTGCGCAGCAAATGGACAGGACCGTACACAGTCACCAAGGTTTTCCCCTATGGAACAATCGAGTTAGAAAACGAGCACCGGCATCATTTTCAGGTGAATGGGCAGAGAGTCAAACGGTATCTCGGGGAACCTTGGGATGGTGCAACGCGCGACATTGAGTTGGCAGAACCAGAAATAACAGATGCGCCAGCTGACGCGCCAAAGGCACCACCGGATGCACCAGAGGGAGAACTGGAGACTATTGCTCACATTTCTTCTTCCTCTTCATCCACCCTCGTTACTGCAAATTTCTCACATATTATCCATGCTGACTTCCCTTTTTATTCTTTGTGCAGGATCAAGGAGAACACAGCGCCTGCACAAGCGCAGGATCACTCAGGAGCAAGTGTGGGGGGGGGTCGCTGACACACATTTTGGCGCGTAACGAGGTACAGTCGAGCCAACGACGTTAAACAAAGGCACTTGTCGGGAGGTAACCCGACTCGTTTTACTTTTACATGTTTTTCTTTTTTCTAGTG
This sequence comes from Umbilicus rupestris, assembly GCA_963678935.1. Classification (NCBI taxonomy): domain Eukaryota; kingdom Viridiplantae; phylum Streptophyta; class Magnoliopsida; order Saxifragales; family Crassulaceae; genus Umbilicus; species Umbilicus rupestris. The sequence continues at coordinate 5,217,890 of OY787607.1, read as the reverse complement.
TTTTCTTTAGTTAGTTTAGGACTTGTCATTTTTAGTCGAGCAGCAGTGCGCAGGTCCGTGCGCACTACAGTGCGCAGGACCTCTGCGCCAGCCAGAGGGGTATATAAGGGCAGGACTTAGAATTTTTTCAGCACTTCTCTCATTCAGATTCTCCCCCTCGTGCACGCGGACAGCGCCCAAGGACTGAGGCTGAGGAGGCGCCCGAGGAAGCATCAGCCGAGCAGCGCATGATGTTCAACGTCATGCGTGTGCTCGAATACTTAGCGCCAGAGGGGGCGGATTTGAGTATGAGTCCACCATCCGGGTGGAGATTTGGAGACGCAATTCCCCCTCTCCTCAGCCTGCACCGACCACCTCCAGGTTCCCCCAGTGAGCCACATCAGCCAGCTAGCCCTCCTACTCAGCCCCCAGTATATCCAGCCGCACCCTCCCCAGTACCAGTACCACCATCAGCCCCAGCACCAGCAGCACCAGCACCCGCACCTTCCCCTGCCCAGCCGTCCATTCCAAGGTCCCCTATAGCCGAACCCATCATTAGCACCAGCTCAGAATCGCTATGGGACCGCGTTTCCGAGGATGACGGCGAGGCGCAGCCTGTCGCCCTATCAGTTGTACCGCCTTCCTCCAGCTCCGAATATACGACGGATTCTTCAGAAGAGGAGGCGCATAGTTCAGCGGCTGCGTCCAACTCAGATGACCTCTAGAGCTGCGAAGGGGAGCGCTTATTTTTTTCGGGTGGTGTCTATTTTTCTTTATGTGCTGAACTCTATTTGCTATTATGTTGCTATATTTGTGTTGAACTCGTGTGCTACATATTTTTGTGCCCCTATGCTATATTTGCGCTGCTTTGACTATTATGTTTTTTTTAGGAGTTTTATGTTCTTTATTTTTGCTTGCATGCGTGTGCGCATCCTCCGTGTGCTTGAGCTTGAGTCGTGGGGACACGTCTCTGTTTAAGTGTGGGGGGGGAGGGAGCGTTACACTTACATTTTACGTTTTGTTTTGAGCTTTTTAGTGTAGCTTAGTTTTATTGAAGGAAACAGTAGCAGTAGTGCGCTGTGTGCGGGTTACGCGCACTGATCAGCTTGTTTGCGCTATCCATATTGCGCCGTGCGCTATCAACTATTTTTAGTATATTTTTTTCGTTTTTTCTGCTCCTGTTAGTTGGGATATACAGGGGATGTGGAGTTGACAGAAACGCTCCAGAGAGGCGGTTAGTCGCTCGCGCTTCAGAGGAGAGGTATATGGTCGAGAGCGCGAGTGGAGGCCAGTGCTTCGCAACCTTCGGAACAAGTAAGTGCGCTCAGTCACGCAGATGCCAAAGGCGAGATACCCAAAGCGTGGCGAGGTGGGAAAACAGACCACCTTCCCTCTGGAAGTCGAGCTAAGGAAGGCGGGCGCGGGTGTAAACGCGTGCGCCGACCTGCGCAGATAGACCAAGGAGGGAGAGCAGGGCGGTGTTCCATAGCTGTTATCCGGAGGCCGAGACTTGAACCGTTCTGGGAAGATAGGAACCATAGACAAAGCTGTACGAAAGAAAAATACCAGCAGATGATACGCACCACAAAAGAATCAGCATGCGCACTGATAAGCACCAGCGTGCGCAAGTTCACAAAAGGAAAAAATCATCATCAAAAAGGCTTGAGTTCCCAGGAAGTGCGCGGAAGAATCACGCATCGGAAGAAGCTTGCGCTGTTAACCATATACCCATCCTCGGAGCAAGAGCTGACAACCTGGAGCCTATGAAGAGCTATCTCCCAGCCATCCGAAATGATTTTTTTTCATCCCAGCTGAGAGGTAATGAATTTCGAAATTATTATACTTGAAACTGTTGAGAGCAGATGTGCGCAGGTGGTAGAGCAGCGCAAGGTGTTCAGCAGCGCAGACCGCGCCAGAGTGCAAGACTGTGCGCTAGACTCCAGAGAGGTAATGGTATCCGTGCTTGAGTGCTTGTTCGAGGACGAACAAGGGGCAAGTGTGGGGGGTTTGATAGAGCCTATTTATACGCATTATTTAGATCATAACCCTATGCTTGTTTGCATTATTTTGTGTACAAGATTACTGGTTTCCAGTGTTTTTGTATTTCAGGGCAAAACGAGGGCCTAAGCTGGATACGCGCTAACAGGCAGCGTTTAGGACGCACAGCACACAGCCTGCGGAGCTAGCGGCGCAAACAGAAGAAATGGCGAGACACAGCAGAGTTGCGCCGACCAATGCGCTAAGCAGTACGCCGTGCGCCAGGCGCAGAGTCCAGTATTTCTTAATCCTCACATGCCCAGATTTTGAAGTTGCCAAGGATGGACCTCTCGAGCAGTATATAAAGGGGAGGAAGTCTAGGGTTTGAGACATCAATCAATCAGGAGACACACAGAAAGGCAACACCCCACATCAGAGGGCCACGAGAGAGCGAGAGAGCGGCAAACTGGAAAACACACGGACTTATTGAGAGGACTTGCGCCAGCCGACTGCGCCAGCCGAGAGACATACTGCACGCACTGTTTGCTACTTGTTTCTCAGATACATTAGACCTTATTTTACTATTCTATGATGTTTATTACTAGCATGTCTAGCTAAACGCTTAGTATCGGTTGGACATGAATCTATGAGTATTTCCTTTGAGGCTTGCGCTTAATGCATAGCTTGCTTGCTTGCTTATATTAATTCTGTGCACATTACTGGCAGCTTGTTGCATGAGTAGGGGAAGCCTTGAACCGCAATCTTACTCTTGTTGCTTGTTGTTTTCTGTTAAACTAGTTGAATATCCTGACGGTGCCAACTAGGAGTAACGCGCTAGGATAGGCAATTACTACCTTGATCGGATCCGTAGTTGCTTAGGTCTAGTGCAAGAATTAATAGCACATGAACTTTGATCGGAACATGCGCACATGTTAGGAAGCCTTGACCGGACACTAACTTAAGTAAAATCAAGCTATAGACATTTAGAGTCGATGATAAGGAATGCACTCATAGAGGATTGTCTGCGCCGATACTTCTCATAGTCATAGTATCTAATCTCTATTGCCTGCGCACGTCTAGTGCAATTCCCTGCGTTTTACAACTGTTACTTGCGCACTGCGCAACTCAATCACCCACCCCCCAATCTTCGTAAGTGTAGGTCACTGGCTAGAACTGAACTACTTGCTCCCTGTGGAGATCGACCCTTACTTAACCGCTGTGAAATTTCAAGTGTCTCTACTTATGCAGATTTGTGAACTAGCAGTTGCTGCAGCACACTCTTGTTCACTTAAATGTATGCACAGCAGACAATGAATAGGACACAGATTTGTTCACCCAGTTCGGCCAATATGCCTACGTCTGGGGAGGACTATTCTCCAGTCCTCAATCCACTCAACCAAAGGTTCAGATCACGCTAGGTTACAACGCACGCAACCTATGCTACTTTAACCCCGTGTGGACTACTCAACACAATCAGAACAAGCTCTGATTTGTGCCAGCACACCCTCTACAATATGTCAGTCTAGAATAGCTACAATCCTCTTCAAGAACTCAGCCTATTCTAGCCTACACTACTCAGCAGGGTTGCTGCAGCAACAGCTGTAACACCAGCTGAAGCACTCTGTCTGCGTCGCTCCAAGGCCTCCTGCCGAGCCGATCGAACCACTCCAAGAGCGCTGCACACTCTGAGTAACTCCCCCTCACTCAGTGACCACCTGCCACTAGTGAGTTCTTCCGCACGAACCTCGACCGAGCCTTCCACCCGTCAGCTCTCCCGCGGCTGCCTTTGATCAACCAACAAGCTCCACAGCTCTAAATTGGCTTCCAGATCAAAGCACGAATCAGTCTCTGCAAGACCTGACTCTCTTCTGCAATACGCACCACAGCTCTGCGCTCAACGCTCTGCCCGTGTGTGTTGATCGAAGAACAACTTCCGTAGCACACCCAGAAAGTCCTCTCTCTGAATTTCGTGTCTACGCTCGTGTATCACTCAGCTTCGATCACACTCTTCAGCCCTCAAACCTTCTGCTTAAATACCCTCACCACTTTAAGCAATTTCCAGGTTTAGGCCATAATCCCACAAGATCAATTATCTCCTAAAATCTAGGAGATTAGATTTGATTAATATCTTCAATGCCAATCTGCTTTTCGGACAAGTGAACCGTGCTGGAAAAATGCTTAGCAGTATTTAGAAAACCTCCTAAGAGCAAGAACACAAACTGCCATACCTTCAAGCCGCACCTAGCACAAACTGTTACTCGGACAGATGAACCAGCATTTGAACCAGCACCTGCTGCAGCACCCCTGCTGTATCTGTTGCTAGCTGTTCTGCTTGATTGCTTGAGCTGCAGCAGCTCCTTGTTCACAAATGACCTATGTTGGTTTTGGCAAAACTGCCACACTTGCATTATCAATCTCCCCCTTGGCATTTTGACAAAACCACTTCATAACTCCACTTCTCAGCCTGCTCTTTCTTCTCCCCCTTTTTGGAACAAATGACGAGGGGGTGTCTCTGCCGGGAGCACTTATGACGGCAATACACAGAGCCCGAGAGAGGCTCTCAGGTCTTCAAACCGAACTGCATCCAGAGCTTTGGTGAAGATATCAGCAAGTTGTTTGGCAGACACAACATGCTGGAGCGAGATGACTTTCTGTTCAACAAGGTCACGGATGAAGTGATGACGGATGTCAATGTGCTTGGTTCTACTGTGCTGGACAGGGTTCTTGGATATGCTGATGGTACTCATATTGTCACAGTAGAGAGTCATGGCATCTTGAGCAACCCCATACTCACTCAGCATTTGCTTCATCCACAACATTTGTGCACAGCAGCTCCCAGCAGCAATGTACTCAGCCTCGGCAGTGGATAGAGAAATGCTATTCTGTTTTCTGCTGAACCAAGAGACCAGGTTATTCCCCAAGAAGAAACATCCTCCCGAGGTGCTCTTCCTGTCTTCTGAGCACCCTGCCCAGTCTGCATCACTGAATCCAACCAGATTAGCCTTTGTGTCTTTAGTATACCATAGGCCATAGCCCACAGTTCCCCCGACATACCGAATAATGCGCTTGACCAACTGCATATGGCTGTCTCTTGGACTGGCTTGGAATCTGGCACAGACTCCTACTGCATAGGAAATGTCAGGACGGCTGGCAGTCAGGTAAAGAAGGCTCCCAATCATGCTTCTGTAGACAGTCTGACTTACTTCCAAACCTTGCTCATCTGTAATGGCTTTCACATGAGTAGCAGCAGGAGTACGCTTGTGACTGGCTGAGTCGAGCTGGAATTTCTTCACAAGGGCCTTGCTGTATTTGCTTTGAGCAATAAAGATCCCGTCCATTTTCTGAGTAATCTCCAAACCAAGAAAATAGGAAAGTTCTCCTACCATGCTCATCTGAAATTCTTGCTGCATGTGTTGCACAAACTGCTTCACCAGGTGCTGGGACTTTGATCCAAAGACAATGTCATCCACATATATTTGAGCAATGATCACATCAGACCGAGTTCTTTTGACAAACAAGGTTTTGTCAGCTCCCCCTCGGTTGTAGCCATGATTTTCCAGGAAGATTGTCAATCTCTCATACCAAGCCCGAGGAGCCTGTTTCAGCCCATATAAAGCTTTCTTCAATTTATACACCTGCTCTGGATGATGAGGGTCTTCAAAACCTTTTGGTTGAGAGACATAGACTTCTTCAGAGAGATCTCCGTTCAAGAACGCACTTTTAACATCCATTTGATATAATTTGAATCCCAGGCAGCAAGACATTGCTAGAAGCAGTCTGATGGCCTCCAGGCGAGCTACTGGAGCGAATGTTTCTTCAAAGTCAAGACCTTCAATCTGAGAGTATCCCTGGGCAACCAGTCTGGCTTTATTTCTTGTAATGTTGCCCTTTTCGTCAGTTTTATTTTTGAACACCCATTTTGTGCCGATGATGTTTACCCCTTTAGGTCTGTCTACCAAATCCCAGACATCGTGCCTTTCAAACTCTGCCAACTCCTCTTGCATAGCCATAATCCAGAATTCATCACTCATGGCCTCCTTGAAGTTCTTTGGTTCAAGACTGGACATGAAGCATGTATTGAGGTAGGCATGGCCTCTGGTTCTTCTTCTATCTGAGGGATTCCCAATCACATTTGTCAAGGGATGATCCTTCTGTATCTTCTTTGGGGGCTGCCTTGAAGGTGGATCAGGAGCTTCAGTGTGAAAATCCTCAGACAGACTCTCTGCTTGGTCATCTGGAATCTCTGCTTCAGCACTTGCTGTAGCATCTGCTGGAGCCGCAGCTTGTCCACTTCTGGTCTGTATATCAGACATTTCTTCAGGATCAGAATCTTCTTCACCAGTGTCAGACTCAGAGTTAGGTGCTTCATCTACATCTTTGACAACCACATTTATTGATTCCATGACAGTCTTTGTTCGCTGGTTGAACACACGATATGCCCTGCTGTTTGTTGAATATCCCAAGAATATTCCAGGATCACTCTTTGGATCGAGTTTCTTTCGATACTCCCGGTCTCTCAGAATGAAGCAGTCACTTCCAAAGATATGAAAGTACTTAACAGTGGGCTTTTTCTGATTCCAGAGCTCATAGCAGGTCTGCATGGTACCTCTTCGCAAGGTAACTCTATTGATGATGTAGCAGGCGGTATTCATGGCCTCTGCCCAGAATTTCAGAGGAATCCTCTTAGCATGGATCATTACCCTGGCCATTTCTTGAATTGTTCGGTTCTTCCGTTCCACCACACCATTTTGCTGAGGAGTAATAGGAGACGAGAACTGATGTGTTATACCCCTTTGTTGACAGAACTCATCCATGTCTTTATTTTCAAATTCTCTGCCATGATCACTGCGAATGCTGCTGATTCTAAGATTCTTTTCTTGCTCTAGCCGAGACACCAGAGACACAATGACACCCACAGTATCTGATTTTTCTCTGATGAATTCAATCCAAGTGAATCTAGAATAGTCATCAACACAAACAAATGCATACCTTTTCTTGCCTAGGCTCTCCACTTCCATTGGTCCCATCAGATCCATATGGATCAGCTGAAGAGGCCTGATGGTACCAATATCTTTGACCCGAGGATGTGAAGCCTTCTTTTGTTTCCCAATCTGACAGTCTCCACAGATGGAGTCTGTCTCTCCTTTCAGCAATGGAATTCCTCTGACCAGCCCTTCTGTGGCAATTCTCTTTAGGGTTCTCAGGTTAACATGTCCCATCCTTTTGTGCCATAAGGTCATTTCCTCGGCCTTTGTCAGCATACATTTCTGAATCCGTGAGTTTGAACTCACATTGAGAAGGTAGCAATTGCTCTTGGATCTGGCTCCTTCCATTATGCACTTTCCAGATTTATCAAGAACTTGGCATGAGTCTCTTGTAAACTTAACTTGTTTAGTTCCATCACACAACTGGCTGATGCTGATAAGATTAGCCTTTAATCCTTCCACCAAAAGAACATTGCTCAGATTCGGCATTCCTTCTACAGCCAAAGTTCCTCTTCCCAGAACCCTTCCTTTCAGACCATTACCAAACTTCACATTTTGTTCCAGACAGGGAGTAATATTCTTCAGAAAGGATCTTTCTCCTGTCATATGGCCTGAACAGCCACTGTCAAAGTACCAGCTTATCTTGTCTGAGGTGCTAGCTGTGCTGACAAGGGCGAGGAGCTGAGTCTGCGCATGTTTCTGCTTGGCAGATTTCCTGGACGATGTAATTCTGGCATGAGCTGAGGAGCAGTTTCTTTGAATATGTCCTCTGCGACCACAGCTGTAACATTTCTTAAACTTCAAAGCTCTCTTGTTACGGTGAAATAGACATTGCTGCAGCAAGTCCTGATTCACTCCTTTTTGTGTTTTTGTGCCTCTTCTTGCTGACCTGTATCTGGCCATGTTGCATTCATCTTCACTCAGATCTTCACTTTCACTGGCAGAAAGAGCTTTCTTTTTCATCCGTTTGCTGGTGCAGTTGATCTGTCGATGGCCGTAGCCTGCACAATTCCAGCATTGGACTCCTTTCTTCACTTCGTTCTTTTCTTCTTCACTCTGAGCTGGTTCCTTACCTTTCCTCTTGTTTTCACCGCCCCTCCTGAATTGTTTTCGCGAAGAAGATCTTTTCTCAGTTCTGGATTCCATGTTTTTCAGAAGCTTTCCTAGGTTCTTAACCAGCATGTTTATCTGATCATCTGGATCTGTCTGCTTGCTTTCCGCTTCTGCCTTCAACCCAACATTCTTATCCTGGGAGGTGGTGTCTCCTTTGACCAGTTTCATCTCAAATTGTTTGAGAGACCCCATCAGTTCTTCCAACCTCATGAATCTGACATTTTGTGCTTCTTCAATGGCTGTCACCTTCATGTCAAATTTTGTAGGCAGCGATCTGAGTACCTTTCTGATGAGCTTTTCTTCTGGGATGGGCTCACCAAGGGCATGAGCTTCATTTGCAAGATCACAGAGTTTAGCATTAAACTCAGTGACTGTTTCTTCATCCAGCATCCTCAGATTCTCAAATTGTGTGGCAATTATCTGGAGTCTTGACAGCTTCACTCTATCAGTTCCCTCATGGGCAGTTTGCAGAATCTCCCATGCTTGCTTGGCCATGTCACAGTTTGAGATCAACCTGAAGTTATTAGCATCAACTGCAGCAAAAATTGCATTCAAAGCCTTTGAATTCCCAGTTGCTGCAGCACCTTCTTCAGCAGTCCATTCCTCTTCAGGTTTAATTCTTGTAACTCCTTGCTGATCCATGGTGATTGGGGGAGACCACTGAACCACAACAGCTCTCCATGTCTTCTCATCAATAGCTTTGAGAAAAGCTTTCATTCTAGCTTTCCAATAACCATAGTTGCTCTCTTCCAGGAGTGGAGGTCTACTCGTGCTCTGTCCTTCCTTCATTGTCTTGGCAACTTCGGAGACACTGTAGGACCTTTTAAACTCTGTGTGTCGAGTTCCTGCTCTGATACCAATTGAAATTTCAAGTGTCTATACTTATGCAGATTTGTGAACTAGCAGTTGCTGCAGCACACTCTTGTTCACTTAAATGTATGCACAGCAGACAATGAATAGGACACAGATTTGTTCACCCAGTTCGGCCAATATGCCTACGTCTGGGGAGGACTATTCTCCAGTCCTCAATCCACTCAACCAAAGGTTCAGATCACGCTAGGTTACAACGCACGCAACCTATGCTACTTTAACCCCGTGTGGACTACTCAACACAATCAGAACAAGCTCTGATTTGTGCCAGCACACCCTCTACAATGTGTCAGTCTAGAATAGCTACAATCCTCTTCAAGAACTCAGCCTATTCTAGCCTACACTACTCAGCAGGGTTGCTGCAGCAACAGGTGTAACACCAGCTGAAGCACTCTGTCCGCGTCGCTCCAAGGCCTCCTGCCGAGCCGATCGAACCACTCCAAGAGCGCTGCACACTCTGAGTAACTCCCCCTCACTCAGTGACCACCTGCCACTAGTGAGTTCTTCCGCACGAACCTCGACCGAGCCTTCCACCCGTCAGCTCTCCCGCGGCTGCCTTTGATCAACCAACAAGCTCCACAGCTCTAAATTGGCTTCCAGATCAAAGCACGAATCAGTCTCTGCAAGACCTGACTCTCTTCTGCAATACGCACCACAGCTCTGCGCTCAACGCTCTGCCCGTGTGTGTTGATCGAAGAACAACTTCCGTAGCACACCCAGAAAGTCCTCTCTCTGAATTTCGTGTCTACGCTCGTGTATCACTCAGCTTCGATCACACTCTTCAGCCCTCAAACCTTCTGCTTAAATACCCTCACCACTTTAAGCAATTTCCAGGTTTAGGCCATAATCCCACAAGATCAATTATCTCCTAAAATCTAGGAGATTAGATTTGATTAATATCTTCAATGCCAATCTGCTTTTCGGACAAGTGAACCGTGCTGGAAAAATGCTTAGCAGTATTTAGAAAACCTCCTAAGAGCAAGAACACAAACTGCCATACCTTCAAGCCGCACCTAGCACAAACTGTTACTCGGACAGATGAACCAGCATTTGAACCAGCACCTGCTGCAGCACCCCTGCTGTATCTGTTGCTAGCTGTTCTGCTTGATTGCTTGAGCTGCAGCAGCTCCTTGTTCACAAATGACCTATGTTGGTTTTGGCAAAACTGCCACACTTGCATTATCACGCTGTACTAGTGGAAGAGGAAGGAATTAATTTGACGCGCACAACGACGCGCGATCACCGGCCAATAGACCGAGAGGGTGCGGTTATAGGACTCAAGTTCTACACTTTCAATAGAGAGAGAGTTTGAAAATCGTGTCATTTGTATATCCTCTCCACTCTAGGGAAGGAGCGAGAGTTGAACCTAGAGTGGACGATGCATTAGCCTTGCTTTTATCATCCAAACGTAGTTCATGCATGTATTAGTGATGTATTTCATTTTCCGCATATCTTAGGGGAGAAGTTGAATCCCTAGTCACCTTTTATTCATTAGACTAACCCAACTATCATTTATCTTTAGTACTTACTAGAGATACCTCTATAGGAGGACAAAACCCCCCTTAAACCGTAGAATTTCAATAGTAGCATTAATTAGTTATCAATTAGTCTAGGCTTTTCTCTAGGTTCACTCGGTTATAAATATTATTTGATATTTGCGTGACTAGAATAGCACTTCATTTTGCTTGCCTAAAACGCCAACGTCACATAGCACATCAGAAACATGAGGCTGGAGGCCCTGATTGGATCCTTAAGGCAGTTCGAGATGAAGAGGATAGAAGATGCTACACCAACATCTGGGAAGAAGGTTGGGCTAAAGGCTGAAACCAAGGAGAAAGTAGACTCGACAGAAGAGTTGGGACAGTAACTGGGTCTTCTGGCAAAGAATGTCAGCAAGCTCTTCAAAAAGGTAGAGCAAACCTTTTCATCTACGGGACAAAGATCTGGTGGAAAAATCGTTCCAGGAGAGGAGGAAATTCCCAAGGAGAAACCAAAATACAGAACAAAGTGAAGAAGAGAAGAATGACAGGGCAAAAGGAATTCAATGCTGGGAATGTGAAGGATACCGTCACAGGAAGGCAGAATGCCCCAGCTTTCAAAAGAAGAACAACAAGTCTCTGGCTGTCAACTGGAGTGATGAGTACAACGAAGAAGAATGTGCCTTCACTACTTTATCTGCCATTGAACATTTTGATTGAATGAATTCTGAGATTGTCTATGGGATTGTTGAGTCGGATAGCAGTGACGATGAAGAATTCTCGAAGAATTCACTAGAAAGAGACTTTTCCTTGCTGCACGAAGAATGGCTAAAAGTTGCTGAGATCAACAAGGAGCTGCAGGCCAAGCTTGTCTCTACTAAGAAAGAAAGGCTCTGTTCTTTAGAGCTTAAATTTTCAGCACTTAATTTAAGTTAAGTTCAGTTAAATTAAGTTAAATTATTATTCTTATTGGTAGTGTGTTATTTTTTTTGTGGTGAATTATTGTGGTTTTGGAAGTGGGGTGGTAATAGTATTTGTGGTGGTGGTGGGTTGTTGTGGTGGTGTGTAGTGGTGTGTAGTGGTGTGGGGTGGCGGTATGGTGAGTGGTGGTGGTGGGTTGTTGTGGTGGGGGTATGGTAGTGGTGTCGGGTGGTGGTATGGTGAGTGGTGGTGGTGGGTTGCTGTGGTGGTGGTGTGGTAGTGGTGTGTTGTGGTGGTGGTGGTGGGTTGTTGTGGTAGTGGTTTGGTAGGGGTGTGGTGGTGGTTGTTGTGGTGATGGTGGGTGGTTGTTGTGGTGGTCGGGGTGGTATATTGTTGTAGTGTGGGGTGGTGGGTTGTTGTGGTGGGGGTATGGTGGTGGTAGTGGTGGTAGTGGTGTGGTAGTAATTGTGTTATGGGGTGGTGGTAATGTGTTGTTGTGGGGTGGTAGTGTGTGGATATGTTGTTGGGGTGATAAATAGTAATTTAAGTTAAGTTAAATTCAGTTAAGTTAAGTTATGTTAAATTCAGTTAAGTATAAGTTCAACTCTAAAGAACAGACCTAAAGAGATGAACTCAAGAAGACCATCACCATTGTTTCAGAACAGACCAAAGAACTTGATGAGAATGACAAGGTCTGTGATACAGAGAAGAGAGACAACTACAGATGAACAATATTGGATGAGATCTTGTCCTGTCAGAGGTATGGGGGTGGAAAGAGCCTATCTTAAATACACGGGAGAAGGTGGCTCTGGAGTGACAATTTTTGTCAATGCCATGGATACATAAGCGGTTGATCCAGAATTAAAGAGGAAGGAGGATCCCATCAAGCAAGATAAACAAGTTCGGAAGAAAAGCCAAGAAGAAAGAACCAGAGGTTGCCGCAGCAACCCCTTCCGCTCTCAAGTAGAACTTCTTTGAATAAACGCATGTGTTACTTACTGCAATCAACATGAGCACATTCAACGGGATTGCCATGGTCTAAACGAGTTTTGGGAGCACAGAGACTATCTCACCCGAGACACAGAGAAGGTAACAAAACTTGTCAAACTAATAGTCTTCCCTGCAGATAACTGAACGTGACCTTGAGGAATGATCAAAGAGGAAGAATGTTCCGCAAGGGAACTGCTGATGTTCACAGATTACCTTGGACAAAGACTGTGGTGCTCGTGGATAAGATGAAGAAAAGACCCTGGAAGGCCAGAACACAAAGTAAAAGTGACCAAGGTTGGTGGAAAAAGAAAGAACGAAAGACAAATGTTAGGAAAGGGAAAGAATTCCATCACAAAGCTCAAGTTGTAACACAGACCCAATGGAGACAAAATACTGGGGTGATGGATCATGATCAAACTGAGGTGTTGTGGGACAGAAGAAGGTGCATTCAAACCGGAGAAAAGTCAGCTCGAGCAACAAAAACCAGAAGAGAATGTTTCAGTAAAAACAGATTGTAGTTGCTGCATCAACTTCTGTCGCTCGGAGCTGACGATGTGCAACGGGAAGCACTCGACGAATAAATAGCTGACACGTGTCCAAAAAAACTTCAAAAAGAAAAGAAAAAGGGAATAACGGATTTTCTATGGCTTGTATTTGCTGCTTCAATCAACAACGATCTCCGAATCTGACAAAGAACAACATTGGTGCGCACCAGAGGCGAAAAGACAACCAAGGCAAGCTCAAACAGTGGATCAAGGAAGAGAAAAGATGTAAGTGCTTAGAAGTCAGCTTCGGAAGGGTCCGAGCGGACCCCATTCAAATAAGGGAACCCGTGGGGGTTCCGCTGCTCATGTGGAAGCCGACTATGCCAGAGGAAGGGCCGGCCACAAATAGAAGGGTGGTTGAAGTTTGTGAGCACCCCTCTGTGGAGACTGAGGAGGAACTGGCTTTAGAAGAAGTAAGCAAAAGCCAGAAGTTGCTGAAGCTTCCTGATCGCGCGTCGTTGTGCGCGTCAAATATAATCCTTCCTCTTCCACCAGTACAGCGGTTAAGTAAGGGTCGATCTCCACAGGGAGCAAGTAGTTCAGTCTTCAATCCTGTCGTCTACACTAAAAATGGGGGTTGTGTGAGATTGGGGTGCGCGATGCGCAAATGAACAGTAGCTAGCGTAACGCAGGAAATTGCACTAGGCGTGCGCAAGCAGTAGAGATTAGATACTATGACTATGAGAAGTATTGGGCAGACAATCCTCTATGCGTGCATTCCTTATCATCGACTCTTAAACGTCTATAGTTTGTGTTTTACTCGGGTTAGTGTCCGGTAAAGGCTTCCTAACACGTGCGCATGTTCCGTTCAAAGTTCATGTGCTATTAATCCTAGAACTAGACTAAAACAGCTGCGAATCTTGTCACAGTAGCAACTGCTTACCCTAGCTCGTTACTCCTAGTCGTCACCGTAAGATTGCGGTTCAAGGCTTCCCCTACTCATGCAACTAGTTTAACATATGACAAGCAAGCAACACAAGTAAGATTGCGGTTCAAGGCTTCCCCTACTTATGCAACTAACTGTCTCATTGTGCACAGAATTAATACAAGTAAATAAACTATGCATTAAGCTCAAGTCTCAAAGGTAATACTTCATAGATTCATGCCCGACCAACACTAAGAGTTTAGCTAGACATGCTAGTAATAAACATCATAGAATAGTAAATAAGGTCTAATATGTCTGAGAAACACAGTAGCAACAGTGCGTGCAGATTGTCTTCTCGGCTGGCGCAGTCGGCTGGCGCAAATCCTCTCAACAAGTCCGTGTGTTTTCCAGTGTTGCCGCTCTCTCTGATGTTCGTTGTCCAATGACGGCTGTGATATCTCTCTCTCTGAAACCCTAGACTTCCTTTGTTTATATATTGCCCAGGAAGTTCACCTTTGGCAACTTCCAAATCTGGTCACTGGATTTTGCGCCTGGCGCATGGCATTCGGCTAGCGCATCGGCTAGCGCACCGCTACCGACTCTCACCAACTTCTCTTCTACTTGTGCTGCTATCTCCGCAGGCGGATCTCTCACTCCTAGGACGCTGCCTGTTAGCGCGTATCCGACTCAAGGACTCGTTTTGCCCTGTAATACAAAATCACTAGAAACGAGTAATCCTGCTCATAAAATATTGCAAACAAGCATAGGGTTATGATCTAAATAATGCGTACAAATAGCCTCTATCAAACCCCCCACACTTGCCCCTTGTTCGTCCCGAACAAGCACTGAAGCGCGGATACAATTACCTCTTCTGGAGTCTAGCGCACAGTCTTGCACTCTGATGCGAATGCGCAATTTGCTCAACTCGCACTGTTCTATCACCTGCGCACAACTACTTTCAACAGTTCTAATATAATAATTTCGAAATTCATTACCTCTCAGCCGGGATGAAGATTTTTGGATGGCTGGGAGATAGCTCTTCTTAGGCTCCTGGCTGCCAGCTCCTACTCCGAAGATAGGTATATGGTGGATAACGCAGCTTCTTCCAGTGCGTGATTTGCCCGCGCACTTCCTGGGAACCTGAGCTCTCTGATGATTTCCTTATGGTCCTTGCGCATTTTGATGTTTGTGCGCATGCTGCTTCTTTTGTAGCGTGTATCATCTGCTGGTATTTTTCTTTTGTGCAGCTTCATCTTTAATTTCTTACATTCCCAGAGCAGTTCCAGTCTCAGCCTTCGGATAGCAGCTATGGAACTCGCCCCGCTCTCTCTCCTTTGGTCTGTCTGCACCGGTCAGCGCACGCGTTTACATCCGCGCCTGCCTTCCTTAGCTCGATTTCCAGAGAGAAGGTGGTCTGTTTTCCCACCTCGCCACGCATTGGGTGTTTCGCCTTTGGCATCTGCGTGACTGAGCGCACTCTTTTGTCCCGAAGGCTGCGAGGCACCGGCCTCCACTAACGCTCTCGACCATCGATTATCTCTGGGTCTGCCAGCTCAATGTCGCGTGCTGTGTTATCCCAAGGTTCTCCTAAGTACCGTTTGACTCTCTGCCCATTAACCTGAAAACGATGCCGGTGCCCGTCTTCTAACTCGATTGTTCCGTAGGGGAAAACCTTGGTGATGGTGTATGGTCCCGTCCACTTGCTGCGCAACTTTCCAGGCATGAGCTTCAGGCGTGATGAAAATAACAATACCTGGTCTCCTGGTTCAAATGTGCGCCGGAGGATATGCTTGTCATGATACGCTTTGGTGCGCTCCTTGTAATCGCGCAGTCCCTCATAGGCGTCCAGGCACAGCTCTTCTAGTTCGCTCAGCTCAAATGCGCGTTCTTTTCCTGCCTCATCCAAGTTCAGGTTGCAAATACGCAAGGCCCAATATGCCTTGTGCTCGAGCTCTACTGGCAGGTGGCATGCCTTCCCATAGACCAGCCGAAATGGTGAAGTCCCAATGGGCGTCTTATGCGCAGTGCGGTATGCCCATAGCGCATCATCCAGGCGCTGGCTCCAATCTTTGCGCGATGGCCTCACAGTCTTTTCCAAGATGCGCTTGATTTCTCTGTTAGACACTTCGGCCTGTCCATTCGTTTGTGGATGGTAAGCGGTGGACGTCTTGTGGCGCACCCCATAGTGCTTGAAAACTTGCGCCACAATCCTGTTGCAGAAGTGCGTCCCCTGGTCGCTGATGACTGCCTTAGGTACTCCATACCTGCAAAATATGTTAGTTCGGAGAAAGTCAGCGACAGTCTTACCATCATCCTTGCGCGTGGCCTTAGCTTCGACCCATTTGGATACGTAATCCACGGCCACCAGTATGTACTCGTAGCCGGCAGATGGGGGAAATGGACCCATGAAGTCGATTCCCCAAACATCGAACACTTCATCCACCAAAATCGGGGTCTGCGGCATCTCGTTGCGCGCGGATATTCCTCCTGTGCGCTGGCACCTATCGCAATTTCTGCAATGGTCATATGCGTCTCTGAATAGGTGCGGCCAGTAGAATCCGCAGTCCAAGATTTTCCTGCTCGTGCGCTTGGGACCAAAGTGCCCTCCACATGCGTGCGCATGACAAAACATCAAAACAGAGTTAATCTCATGGTCAGGAACGCAACGCCTTAATATCTGATCTGGACCTATTCTAAGCATGTAAGGATCTTCCCAAAGGTAATGCTTGGACTCATGTTTCAATCGCATGCACTGAGTTTTATTGAAATGCGGAGGAAACGCACCTGTGACCAGGTAATTTGCGATATGCGCATACCATGGTACCTTACCTGTCAGCGCCATCAGGTGCTCGTCAGGGAATGTCTCCTTAATCTGCCCTGGCTCCTCCTCCTTGACGATCCTGCTCAGGTGATCAGCGACTGTATTTTCCGTGCCCTTCTTATCTTTGATCTCCAAGTCGAATTCCTGAAGCAGGAGCACCCAGCGCATCAGGCGCGGCTTGGTCTCCTTCTTGGACATGTGGTAGCGGATAGCTGCGTGGTCAGTGTAGATGATGACTCTTGCGCCTAGGACATAAGCTCGGAACTTCTCCAGCGCAAATACAATTGCCAGAAGCTCCTTTTCCGTGGTGGTGTAGTTCCTCTGCGCAGAGTCCAGCGTGCGCGATGCATAGTAAATGGCGTGCGGCTTCTTGTCCACGCGCTGCCCCAAGACTGCACCCACTGCGTAATCACTTGCGTCACACATCAGCTCAAATGGCAGGTGCCAGTCTGGTGCACGCATCACTGGCGCACTGGTCAGCGCTTCCTTCAGCTTATCGAACGCCGCCCTGCACTCATCAGTAAAATCGAAACACACATCTTTTTGCAACAGGTTAGACAGGGGTATACAAATTTTAGAGAAATCCTGAATAAAACGCCTGTAAAACCCAGCATGCCCTAAGAATGATTTCACGTCGCGCACGTTGGTGGCATAAGGCAGATTAGAAATGAGATCTATTTTAGCCTTGTCTACCTTAATACCCTCCTCTGAAATGATATGTCCTAGTACTACTCCGTGCGTGACCATGAAATGACATTTTTCGTAATTGAGCACTAAATTCTTAGAGATGCAGCGCGCTAAAACTTTATCTAGATGAGTTAAACATGCATCAAAGGTACTCCCATACACAGTGAAATCATCCATGAACACTTCTATGCATATACCAATCATATCAGAAAAAATGCTCATGACTAGGTTTTGGAATGTACCTGGCGCGTTGCACAGCCCAAAAGACATGCGCCGAAACGCAAACGTACCGAACGGGCATGTGAATGTGGTCTTCTCTTGATCCTCCGCAGCTATGGGTATCTGGTTGTACCCTGAATATCCATCCAGAAAAAAAAAATAAGGCTTACCTGCTAAGCGATCCAGCATCTGGTCCATAAAGGGTAACGGGAAGTGGTCCTTGCGCGTGACAGCGTTCAGCTTCCTGTAGTCGATGCACATGCGCCAGCCAGTTTGAATGCGCTTGGGAACTAGTTCGCCCTGCGCATTCTCTTCCACTGTGATTCCTCCTTTCTTTGGCACAACATGCACCGGGCTGACCCATTTGCTGTCCGAAATTGGGTAGATGACTCCTGTGCTAAGCAATTTCAGGACTTCCTTTTGCACTACCTCCATCATGTTTGGATTCAACCTGCACTGAGCCTCCCTGGATGGTTTGGCACCATCTTCCAACAGAATTCTGTGCATGCACACGTCTGGGCTCACTCCGCGCAGATCAGCAAGAGTCCATCCTATAGCGCGCTGGTTCCTGCGCAGTACCTGTTGTAAGCGCGCCTTCTGCTCTTCTTCTAATCCCTTCTTGATGATCACTGGCAGGGTGTCCTCATCTCCCAAGAAAATGTACTTGAGGTGCTCTGGGAGTTGCTTCAGTTCGATCTTGGGTGCCTGTTCAATAGAGGGCAAGATTTTGTTAGCGGTGCAAATATGAACTATATCAAGTACCTGTGTGGGTGCTGGTTCAGCACTGCTTAGCTCCTCCTCTTGCTCCTCCAGCTCTGCCTGTGTTAGTAGCTCTGGTCCTATGGTTGCGCTCGCACACTGCGCTTCTGTGACTAAATCGTCAATGCTGTCCATCGCGTGCACGGTAGCGTCCTCATGTGGGTGCTGCATCCCCTTGAATATGTTGAAATGGATTTCTTCGCCATCTACCTCCATGGAGAGCGTGCCCCTCCATACGTCTATCTTCGTGCGCGCGGTCATCAGAAATGGTCTGCCTAGGAGGATTTGCGCATTGCTGGCGCTTGATTCACCCTCCATTTCGAGCACATAAAAATCTGCTGGGAAGACCAGCTCTCCTACGCGAACTAGGACATCTTCTATCATGCCTGCAGGTTGCTTGCACGATCTGTCTGCTAGCTGAATGGTGAGACCTGCAGGCTTAAGTGGTCCAAGGCACAATGTCGTATATAGAGAATAAGGTAGCAAATTGATGGATGCGCCTAAATCGATCATGCAATTACTCACTGTGGTCTTACCTAGCGTGCATGGGATAGTAAATGTACCTGGATCTCGGCACTTAGGTGGTACCTTTTGTTGCACGATCGCTGAGGCCTGCGCATTTAGCATTACCTGCGCGCATTCACCTTTCCTTCGCTTGTTTGTGCACAGCTCTTTTAAAAACTTCGCATACCTGGGGATCTGTCGAATAGCTTCTATGAGAGGTATGTTGATTTCCACCTTGCTGAATAGCTCATATAATTCCTTGTCCAGCGCTTCTTTTCTCGCCAATGGTGCCTGCACAGGGAACGGAGCAGGTATGTTAGTACAATTTTTGTCCTTGTTTTTCGAGTGAGACATACCTTGCGCTTTGCCCTGCTGGTCTGTGGCTGGCGCTTCCGGTTGCGCATCTTGCTCTAGTTGCGCATTCTGATCTGCTGGATCCGGGATTTGCGCAACTGGTTGCGCGGGCGCCTGTGCGGTCTGCTCTGTTCCTACTGTGCGCCCAGTCCTCAGTGTCACTGCATTGACTCCTCCTTTAGGGTTCTGAATCACTTGCGAAGGCAGGTTGCCATCGCTCTTTTTTCAGCTCATACACTGTGGTTGCTATTTGTGATAGCTGCTTTTCTATGGACTCGAACCTTTTGTCATATTTCTCATCATTTTTGCGCACTGTATCTGCTAGCTGCCCCATGATGTCTTCCAAGGAACGCCGCGGCTGTTGGTTGTTCTGCGCTGGTGCGTCATTTCGGCGGTGCGGCGGATTGTAGGGCGCAGCTTGTTGCGTCTGCTGTGGTGCGCGCTGATCTATGGGCTGCCTCTGGAAATTGTTCTCCTCCTTCCATCTGAATCCATTTGCGGCAAGCCCAAAGCGCGGCTGATTCTGCCTCTGCGGTCCTCTGTTGTCCCATCCTCCAAGAGCATTGACATCTCCAGTCTCTTTGAAAAGTGTTGGGCATTCGTCTGTCTTGTGCTCAGTGGACCTGCAGAATTCACATACCTTTGGTGCAACTGGTTGTGCGCTCTGCGCACTCATCAGCTTCTGTAGCATGGCCTTCATTTCCTTGATCTCAGCGCTTGTTTCTACCTGATGCACAGAACGATTACGGCTACTTTCAAGCGTCAATTGATGTCTTACCTGCCCAGCAGAATCTTCTATCAGCTGCCACGCATCCTCTGGGTACATGTTGCAAATGTCCCCTCCTGCGCATGCATTCAGTAGTCGCAGCTCCATGGGTAGCAGTCCATTTAGAAAGTTCTCTATCAGCACATTCTGGGGAAGCCCGTGATTGTAGCAGTTGGCTTCTAGCTCCCTGAAACGTTCATAGTATTCTGACAGAGACTCCCCTGCGCTCTGCCTTGGCGCGGCCAGTTCCCTTCTGAGCAGCGCAATCTTTGCTGCTGGATAGAATTTATCTAGGAATTTCTTCTGCAGCTGCTCCCATGTGTGAATAGATCCTGCAGGTAAATTCATTAGCCAGTGTTTAGCTGTATCACATAATGAAAATGGGAATGCCTTCATTTTCAGCGCCTCATCACTCTCCCCTTCGGTCTTCATGTTCTCGCAAATGACTAGGAACTCTCGCACATGCTTGACTGGATTTTCATTGTTCATCCCGTGGAACTTGGGCATGTGATGGATGAGCGAGCTCCTTAGCTCAAAATGACCGCCTGGTGGAAGCACGATGCACCATGGCTGGTTAACAGTGATAGGGGCCCACATCTCGCGCACTGTTCTGCGTCGCGCGGCTTGTTGCACGGGTGGCGCATGATACACTTCAGCGGCCCTCCTTGCTTCAACCTCGCGCTGTACTTCCTCTCTGAACAGGGCTGCGCGGTTATGTGCCCTTGCTTCCTCTGGGGTTCTGTCCGCCAAGTTGTCTCCTACGACACTGTTATCCTCCATAACCTGTTCCGGATCTCAAGAAAAATGAAATTAAAAGATAACTAATGTTGTTGCGGCTGCCAGTGCGCAACTAGAATCTGCGCAGCGCAACAGTTTCAAGGTTGCGCAGGCTGATGTGAATGCGCGCTGTCAGAAACAACAACGAAAACAAAAAAAACTGAAAGAATTACTATAAAGAAGGAAAAAAACTCAGACTAAAGACTTAGCTGTGTTGCTCCCCGGCAACGGCGCCAAAATTTGATCGCGCGTCGTTGTGCGCGTCAAATATAATCCTTCCTCTTCCACCAGTACAGCGGTTAAGTAAGGGTCGATCTCCACAGGGAGCAAGTAGTTCAGTCTTCAATCCTGTCGTCTACACTAAAAATGGGGGTTGTGTGAGATTGGGGTGCGCGATGCGCAAATGAACAGTAGCTAGCGTAACGCAGGAAATTGCACTAGGCGTGCGCAAGCAGTAGAGATTAGATACTATGACTATGAGAAGTATTGGGCAGACAATCCTCTATGCGTGCATTCCTTATCATCGACTCTTAAACGTCTATAGTTTGTGTTTTACTCGGGTTAGTGTCCGGTAAAGGCTTCCTAACACGTGCGCATGTTCCGTTCAAAGTTCATGTGCTATTAATCCTAGAACTAGACTAAAACAGCTGCGAATCTTGTCACAGTAGCAACTGCTTACCCTAGCTCGTTACTCCTAGTCGTCACCGTAAGATTGCGGTTCAAGGCTTCCCCTACTCATGCAACTAGTTTAACATATGACAAGCAAGCAACACAAGTAAGATTGCGGTTCAAGGCTTCCCCTACTTATGCAACTAACTGTCTCATTGTGCACAGAATTAATACAAGTAAATAAACTATGCATTAAGCTCAAGTCTCAAAGGTAATACTTCATAGATTCATGCCCGACCAACACTAAGAGTTTAGCTAGACATGCTAGTAATAAACATCATAGAATAGTAAATAAGGTCTAATATGTCTGAGAAACACAGTAGCAACAGTGCGTGCAGATTGTCTTCTCGGCTGGCGCAGTCGGCTGGCGCAAATCCTCTCAACAAGTCCGTGTGTTTTCCAGTGTTGCCGCTCTCTCTGATGTTCGTTGTCCAATGACGGCTGTGATATCTCTCTCTCTGAAACCCTAGACTTCCTTTGTTTATATATTGCCCAGGAAGTTCACCTTTGGCAACTTCCAAATCTGGTCACTGGATTTTGCGCCTGGCGCATGGCATTCGGCTAGCGCATCGGCTAGCGCACCGCTACCGACTCTCGCCAACTTCTCTTCTGCTTGTGCTGCTATCTCCGCAGGCGGATCTCTCACTCCTAGGACGCTGCCTGTTAGCGCGTATCCGACTCAAGGACTCGTTTTGCCCTGTAATACAAAATCACTAGAAATGAGTAATCCTGCTCATAAAATATTGCAAACAAGCATAGGGTTATGATCTAAATAATGCGTACAAATAGCCTCTATCACTTCCCCTGAAGCTCGGACTAAGAAGGCTACTGACAAGCAACTTACTAAGCTGCCTAGCTTTTCCACTGAGGAGTACGAGTCCGAGGAAGAAAGCAGCAATGAAGAAGAAGAGACTGGAGAAGACAGTGCCTCCGAGGATGTTGTGATCAAGGGTAAGGAAACCATCGAGATTGACTCAATCAGTGATGAGTATGAAACACAGTCGGCCGACTCCAGATTTCCCCCTCTGATCCAGACCGGAGAATCATCCAAGGGACCACATGTGACCCCAAAAAAGTCAACCGGGTTTGTGCACAAGGGGATTTGGTTCAGAAGCAAGACTGTGTCCACAAGGTGGGAGGTGGTGGTGAAGCGCACCATTATTCACGAGAGGGTCCTGGAGGCAGAGACTTACAAGGTGCCGGAGGTCATTAAGCTGCTGAAAGAGGTAAATCTGTTTACATCAGTTTCTATGTCAAAGAAGTACTATAGTCAGCTTGTTAGAGAGGTGATAGTTAATCTCCCTGAGCACTTTGGGGATGTGGGGAAGGTTGACTATGGAAGATGTTATGTGAGGGGCTTGGAAGCTTGATCACTCCTGCTGTGATCAATGATTATTTTGGGATAGAGGAAGGTGCAGGGGTACTGAACGTTGTCGAAATTGTGGTAGTATAAATACTAGTCTAATCACGGTACGCAAACAATATTTATAATCCGAGTGACCTCGAGTCGAACCCAAGAGAAAAGCCTAGATTAGTCTAAAGCTAGCTAGTAATACCTAATGCGAGTCTACTAAATAAAAATGGGTGGTTTTTCCTCTAGGTGAGGTATCTATAGTGAATACTAAAGACAAGTTCAAATTTGGGTGGGAATAAAATAATAAAGAGAACGTAGTCGGAATCCTATTTCACTCCTAGGTCATGTGATTAGCAACACAAAACAGAAATATATCCATCAGTTAATTTGATTGACCATTCTAGGCTAAAGTGTCACGCATTCTAAATTTAACTCTCGTTCCTTCTCTAGAATGGAAATGATACCTAAGTGACACAATTCTCAAACTCTCGGTCTATTGAATCGTGTAGAACAAAAATCTCCTAATCTCAACCTTTCGGTCTATTAATAGTTAACTAAAGTTCGCTCCATACTTAGCCTAATTAGAATGCGAATGTCACTCTCGCGCACAAACGCTATCAAAAATAATCATGCTTGATTTTCCAAACAACCTAAGTTCAATTCTCATTCCATCCCTACGTGTTTTATCAATTCATACTCATTCATGCGTTTCGTAAAACACTTGGTGTGCATAAAATTGACATGAAGATAAATCATGGAAATTTTCAATCAAACTTCACCCATATAGATAAAAGAACATGTTTTGCATTACAATCCAACCTAAGGGATCCATAAGGGTCCAAACTACAATGAGACTACTCACTCATGGTGAGTTTGAAACAAAACATAATGAAATAGTTCAACAAGGAAGAGTAAAGAAAGTGAAGTAATAGAGAAGTAGGGTTTAGAGTAGTAGGATGTCGTAGAAGCTTCAATTGTTGTTGTCTTCTCCAAATTCTTGACAATTCTCCAAGTCTTCGATTTAGGGTTTTGTTCCAAGGGAGGAACCCTACGCGCCGGAGGCACCCCAAGGCACAATCTGATTTTTCTCTTCTTCTTCTATTTATACTGTTTCCGAAAATTACCAAATCACCCGCAGTGCCCGAATCAAAATGTGATTCGGGCAAGCCTTGAGTTGATTCGGCCAAATCAATACCTCAGTGCTATAATGGAAAATATCAAAGCTGGGTGAATCACTTTTCCTGGCCGAATCAGTTTTTTGATTCGGGTGAATCAACTTTGCTGTACTAGAAACTAGCCTTTTTGACCCTTTAAACATATGAATTACGTCTTGCAGTAAACTACAAAGTTCTGGCCTATGAATTATCTTTCCAACAAGCTATAGCACGCCTCAATCGAATAAGAATCACACGCTCGGCAAACCTTTGAAGATGAACATGTCATTCTGCCCAGATTTGGTCCTGGACGAATCATTTATGATTTTTGCTTGATTTTGCTCTCTTTTGCTCTCGATCAACTAGAATTCACCCGAAACTTCTTCAGACCACTTCGTATCATGTAGTATGCATTTTCAACCTCAAATGGACAAAGAAAACATCAAATGACTTTATAAAATAACGGAACTAACAAGAAGTAAAGTGAAAATACGAACAAACATAAGATTATTTGTCCGCTCATCAAAACACCCCACATTTAAGTCTTGTTCGTCCCGAACAAGTATATGCACAAGTCAAGCGGAGAGTAAGATGCTAAATCATATATGACAATATCAAAGCATGTAGCAAAACTTACGCACATATAACACATCCACCCCCTACTCATGTAACATATAAAAAAATAACTAAACTGAGAAAATTAATCTACTCCTAACTCACTGTTGTAGGAATCACGGATGCATTTAGCGTATGCATCAACCTTTAAACCCCTAGGCTACCCTAGTGGAAGAGTTATAGTCTCGTGAGAGTTTTATGAATAAGAATACTCACAAATCCTACTCGCAATCATCCATAAGAGTTCAAAATCCAAATATAGTTTGCTAAGCAAGTAGTTCTTTATCAGCCCACATAATAATAAAGTTGTGCAAATCATTCACTTCACGCAAACTCTAAGGATCATTTACTTCATTGTGACAACAAATATTCATAAAATCGATATCAAGACTAGCATTCGTCACATTCAAATTATCGCTCAATTTCCTAGGCAAGTAGTATGAAGAAAAGCGTCGCTTACACAAAAAATATGTCCAGCCAATCACACATGCTTGCTAAGGGCAAGTCCATAAGCTCATGACAACAAACTCATTCCCAAGTTTTAGACTATACGTCATAATCCGTAAGAGGAGGAGTTTCGACATTGAAATTTTAAAATTCACTCGTACAAATCTTGACGCTTAAGCAATAAATTACGAGGGTCATACCTTAGACATTTCCTAAAAGCGAAGTGCAAATGCCTTACTCACACACATGCAAAAGAATTTGCGGAATAGGCACAAAGTTAAGAATTAAGTGTATTTAATATTTTTCTTGCGTTTACACAAATGCTTTCAAGGAGGAACTTACCTTCCTAACCCTCGGCATTTATAAAATTTTTCCTTGACCCAAAAAATAAACAAATAATATTTTTGTATTTATTCAAAAGCTTTCAAGGAGGAACTTACCTTCATAACCCTCGGCATTTGTAAAACCTAAAAAATATAATTTTCTTCTTTCTTGCGCCTTTTTCGCAAACACTTTATTTGACCCCACACTTAATACTTGACAATGTGTCTAAGTGATACATAATGGAGCATGAAGTGTGAGCTAAACAAATACAAAGGCTAAATAGGAATGCTAAAGTCATCTAAATGCAAACAAAAGCAAGCACAAGGTTCTATATGAAAACTTTTTTTATTTTATTTTTGTGCTCGCTAAACTTAACTTCATTTTTCATGCACGAAAAGAGCTTAAAAATAAATCAAACTAAGCTAGTCGAAACACGAATCACGTGAATAAAATCATCACAAAGAATGTCAATCGACTTAAAAATACGATTCATGAATTCAAAGCACAACTCATCCCAAAATTTTTTTAAATGATATTACTTAATTCCTTAGCTAAAATTACTTCGTGTGATCAATACTTAAAGCTAGGATGAAAGCAATCATGCGAGTATAATGCGCGCAAAGTAAATATGTAGCATAGAATCATGTTGTTAATAAAATAAAAGCGAAAGCGCAAAACACCCCACACTTAAAAATTTGCTTAGTCCCTAAGCAATATAAAGTAAAAGAAGTAAAGAGAGTGTCGATGGAACTTCGCTCGTGTGGGGGTAGCCAAATGCGCATCGCTAATGCCCGTGAATGATGCTCCAATCAGTTGCGGTAAATCTGAAACTCAAGAAAAAGGTTAGTGCAACACCTGAAATCATATATGAAAACAGCTAGCTATTAAAGATAAATCGATGTGAAACATATAGCTAGGCGAAAGATTGGAAAACAAATGCGCGACGATTCAAACGATGAGTTTCCTTAGATATGCCCGTGGAAATCTAAAGTCATGAACTAGTGTAGTATAGTGCTTGAAAAAGGTTTCGAATAAATGCGAGTAAAGTTGCAAAAATTTTCAAAGTTAACTGAAAATTGTGCTGCTCAAAACTGCCCGAATCATAATTGATTATGTGTCCCTATAAAGTGATTCGACCACACCCTGATGGAATCAAGGCAGTTCGGATAGCATGAACTTACCCGAATCAAAAGTGATTCGAGCAAGGCAAAGAAAGTGATTCGGCCAGGGTGGTCGAATCAAACTAGCAAGGATGATAATGGCCTTGGCTGAATCAGTGTTCAAAGGGATCTGCCAAACAAAAGCAACACAAGTTCGAAACACACCTATCATGCAAATAAAATCACGGCGAAACACTTCAAAATACAAATGGACAAGTCAAGCAAATTACATAGCAAAGATACCAACACAAGTCATGACAAACATAAAAATAACCTAAACATCATCTAACTACCCCACACTTAAAACTACTACATATAGATAATCAAACCAAAA
Organism: Umbilicus rupestris; assembly: GCA_963678935.1. NCBI lineage: Eukaryota > Viridiplantae > Streptophyta > Magnoliopsida > Saxifragales > Crassulaceae > Umbilicus > Umbilicus rupestris. The sequence goes on along the minus strand of OY787607.1, from coordinate 5,191,223 downwards.
AGGTAATTCGAGGGCACAAAAAAAACCACTAATCAAACATTTGGCGCACGGCGCAACACAAAGTCCAAAATAATTCTATACTACCAACAAGTAGAAGCAAAAGCACAAGTATTCACCAGCCTAGTTTAACGTCTTGGCTAAGGCGTAGCTGATTCCCTTCTTCATAAGAAACACACTTGAGAAGACCTTTGCGAGGATCCCTTCTCAAGTGGCATGCATCAATAGCGTGGGAATTCAACCGGTCTCTCGTCTTCCTCTTGCAGAAGAGCGCGTTTCCTTCCCTCCTCGAGTTTGGTTGATCCATAATTTCTGTTGGTGGTTGGTCAACGCAAATTTGAGGTGAATGAGTATCAAAATCTGGCAATTTCTGATCCGGGTTTGGCATTGATGTGGAGGCTTGTTCTTGTGCCTCTTTCTTGCGTACTTTGGTTTGCATTCAAACACCTACCAAGCAATCGAAGAATGCGTCAATAAGTGTGAACTTAAAATAAAGTAAGCAACAATAGCATGCAAACACGCAATCACAATCAACAAAAATAAAGAAAAAATAAAGTAGACTAACTAAAACAATATTAACTAGCAAACTAGTCTAATGGCTAATCCCCGGCAACGGCGCCATTTTAAAACATTGTCGAAATTGTGGTAGTATAAATACTAGTCCAATCACGGTATGCAAACAATATTTATAATCCGAATGACCTTGAGTCGAACCCAAGAGAAAAGCCTAGATTAGTCTAAACCCAGCTTGTAATCCCTAATGCAACTTTACTAAATAAAAATGGGGGTTTTTTCTCTAGGTGAGGTATCTCTAGTGAATACTAAAGATAAGTTCAAATTTGGGTGGAAGTAAAATAACAAAGAGAACGTAGTCGGAATCCTATTTCACTCCTAGGTCATGATCATGTGATTAGCAACACAAAACAGAAATATATCCATCAATTAATTTGATTGACAATTCTAGGCTAAAGTATCACGCATTCTAAATTCAATTCTCGTTTTTTCTCTAGAATGGGAATGATTCCTAAGTGACACAATTCTCAAACTCTCGCTCTATTGAATCGTGTAGAACAAAAGTTGTTGTTAACTAAAGTTCTATTGAATCTCGCTCTATTAGCAACACAAAACAGAAATATATCCATCAAACTCTCGCTCTATTAAATCTCAACCTCTCGGTCTATTGATAGTTAACTAAAGTTCGCTCTATACTTAGCCTAACTAGAATGCGAATGTCACTCTCGCGCAGAAGGAATTCGTAGAAGCTTCAAATGTTGTTGTCTTCTCCAAATTCTTGACAATTCTCCAAGTCTTCGATTTACGGTTTTGTTCAGAGGGAGGAACCCTAGGCGTTGGAGGCACCCCAAGGCACAATTTGATTTTTCTCTTCTTTTCTATTTATATTGTTTCCGAAAATTACCAAATCACCTGCAGTGCCCTAATCAAAATGTGATTCGGGCAAGCCTTGAGTTGATTCGGCCAAATCAATACCTCAGTGCTGTAATGAACAGTATCAAAGCTGGGCGAATCACTTTTCCTAGCCGAATCACTTTTTTGATTCGGGCGAATCAATATTGCAGTGCTAGAAACTAGCCTTTTTGACCCTTTAAACATTCAAAACACATCTTGATGTAAACTACAAATTTGTGTGCCATTGAATTAGCTTTCCAACAAGCTATAACATGCCTCAATCAGATAAAAATCACGTGCTCGGCAAGCCTTTGAAGATGAACAGGTCTGCCCAGATTTGGTCCTGGACGAATCATTTATGATTTTTGCTTGATTTTGCTCTCGATCGACTAGAACTCACCCGAAACTTCTTCGGACCACTTCATATCATGTAGTACGCATTTTTAACCTGAAATAGACAAAGAAAATATCAAATGACTTTATAAAATAACGGAACAAACAAGAAGTAAAGTGAAAATACGAATAAACATAAGGTTATTTGTCCGCTCATCAGATCCCTGCTGAGGTGAGTCCTAATGAGCTGGTAGCCACCCTTACCGGTGGGCTGTGAGAAGGATGGGCGGGGCACAACCTTGTTGTTGCTGACCTCAAATCCAAGTATGCCTTGTTGTACAACATCTCTGTGAGGAATTGGACTCCCAACACACACAAAGGGAAAGTGAATAAGAAGATGGCTTGGCTCTTGTACAACATTGGGCAGAAGAGGAAGGTGGACTTAGGGCAAGTCATCTTCCCCCAAATTGTTGAACATGCTTCCTCCACCAGATCAAGGAAGAACATTTCCTTCCCTTAGCTTATATATGAGGTGATCACCCAGAAACTTCCTGTGTTGATCAGGCCATCAGAAGGACTTTCTGAGGCTCCACAAAGATTTGTGGTGGATCAAAAAATCTTCAAAGGGAGGCACATAGCTGATATAGTAGAAGGAGAGCCATTGCTAGACACCACCATAGGAGATTTAGAAGCTGCAACAGAATCTTCCTCTCAGCCTGACGCCCTGAGAGACACAATGCAGCTGAGAGTGATTAGCATTTTAGAGTCAGAGCTGGAGCATCTAATTGTGGAGGCTAAGAGGAATGCCGCACGGTGTGATCAGATTGGAAACGTCCTGAGAGATCTGAAATTCCCTCCTTCTGAATGAAGACCCTTGTCATTTGTGACAAAAAGAGGGAGAAGATTGTAACAAACTATCTTGTGAACTGCCATTTTAACAGACTTATTTCTCCTACTACTGTAGAACAATTGTAAATTATTGAGAAGGATAATAGTAAATAATCATTCAATAGTGCTAGAGCAGGTAGTTAATTGATTGGTTTTGTCAGTCTTAGTAGGGTAGTTTTGTCAGCAAATGCCAAGGGGAGATTGTTACGGATATGGCATTTGTGATAAAGCGGAAGCTCTTGAGTGGAAGAAGACTCTACAACAATGGTAACAGGAGTTGGTACTTACAAAAGAAGACTGACAAAACAAAAGAAGCAGAAGCTGCTATAACAACCCCCGACAAATGGAGCTGGTGTAGATGATCAGAAAGGATCAAGACAAGAACCAGAAGAAGCAACCCCTGAATTTTTAAGGCTAAAGTTAAACAAAGTATCTTTTTAGCAGATCTATCTAGAGGTGCTAGGAGGATGTCCGGGAGATTGCCATATTTATTCGAGGCAGTTGACTAGAGTGGAGTCTCGGTTGAGAGGCTGAATGGCAGAAAGTCACGGAGTGGAGCTTACACGGACTGACCAAGCGTGCTCCTTGATAGTGACTGGAGGTCATTGATTGAGCGGGAATTATCGGGCAGAAATAATCTGCGGCAAAATAAGGGAAAGCAGTAATAAAGAGGGATAACGGGATAGCTAATTGACCGCGCATCGTTGTACTCGACAAATTTGTTAAATTGAATCCTTCTCGACACGTAGAACAGTGGAGAGGAGGTCTGATAATGTAGTATGGCAGTGTTTGACAAAACCAGCACAAGTGAACAAGGAGCTGCTACAGCACAAGTAAACAAGCAGACCAGCACAAGTGAACTAACAGCAGCTGTAGCAGGGGATGCTATAGCAGGAGCTTGTTCAAGTGGCTGCATCATCTGTCCGAGAAGCAGCAGCAACCTGGGCTTGTCTAGAAGGGCTGGGAACTCTACGGAGATCATCTGAAGAATTTCTAAAATGCTGTGGAGTATATTCCAGTGAGGTTTCCTAGTCAGAGAAGGAGTTTTGCATTGAAGATAAAAATCAAATCAAATCTCCTAGATTTTAGGAGATAATTGTTCTTTTTGGGACATTGCCTAAACCTAGACATTGCTTAAAGCTGGTGCTGCTATTTAAGAAGAAGGTGTTTAGAGCAGAAGGGTTGATCGAAGCTGAGGGATACACGAGTGCATACACAGAATTCAGAGAGAGCAATTTTGGTGTGTGACGGACGAATTCTTCGATCATCACCCGAGAGCAGAGCGTGAGCGCAGAGCTGTGGTGACACAAGCAGAAGGGAATCAGAACTTGCAGAGTCTGATTCGAGCTTGATCTGGAAGCCAATTCAGAGCAGTGGTGCTTGTTGGTTGATCAAGGGCAGCCGCGGAAGAACTGACGGGTGTGTGGCTCGGTCGAGTGTCTAAGCGGTGGTTCTCGCTAGTGGCAGGTGGTCACTAAGTGCGGGGGAGTATTCCAGAGTGTGCAGCGCTCGTGGAATCGTTCGAACGGCTCGGCAGAAGGCTTTGGAGCGACGCGGACAATTGTGCTTCAGCTGTGTGTTACAGCAGTTGCTACAGCAACCCTGCTGAGTGAGTGTAGTTTAGAATAGGCTGAGTCTTGAGAAGTCTGTAGCTATTCTAGATTGACATTTGTAGAGGGTGTGCAGACACAAGTCAGAGCCTGTTCTGATTGTTTCAAGTGATCCACACAAGGTTGTGTAGCATAGGTTGCGCGGAGTTGTAACCGAGTGTACTTGGAGACCTTCGTGTTTAGTGGATTGAGGACTGGAGAATAGTCCTCCCCAGACGTAGGCAGTTGGCCGAACTGGGTGAACAAACTTCTGTCTTGTTCATTGTTTGCTGAGACAATTTCCGAGTGAACAAGAGTGTGCTGCAGCAACTGTTTGTTCACAAATCTGCCTAACTGAGACGCTGTGAATTTCAGGGTCGATCCATAGGAAACGGAAAAAGGGAAGTACTTTGGAAATGGTTAGACTAATAGGGGTTGTCACAGGAAAAGAGTCGTAGTCACTAAAAATAACGCTACAAGTAAAAGAACGAGGGTTTTCTTATGGATGACGAGATTGATTTGGAATAATCATTTATGAATTTTTTTTATCATTGACACTAATAATCAATCATGTATTCATGCATCCTATTCCGGAAAAGGTAATATTCATACACATATCTCGACAAAAGATATATGCTTACTAGCTCTCCTAGGTTTGTACTCTCTGGCAATAGTAGTGTTAAGACCTAGGTGTTACTAGTTATTATGACAAAGTATCAAAAAAGTGTTAACTAACGATAATGAACCACAAGAGAAAGATATTGTGGGCAAAAACTCACTTAACCTAGCAATTCAATTTCGTAACATAAAATAAAGAGCAGGTAAAAGAATACATCTAAGTAATATGAAAAAGTCTCAAAACATTTCTTCACAAGTTCATGATCCAAATCAAATGAATAGTTTAGCTAAACATGCTGGCTAGAGTCAACATCATAAATAGGAAATGAGAAAGAAAAGATAAATGTCGAATGCAAAACCGAAAACTTGTCGTAGTCACTTCCGCCTTCTTCCTTGCGATTGGATTATATGCGTAATGTCTATGTGTTTGAACACTAGACTGATCCCATGTATTTATACTGCTCAATGGGGATCATCTGAGGAAAGTTGCATCTTCTCAAAATTGGGAAAGGTGAATATTCGATTGTCACGCTACCGTCATCCGCGAGTGCTACCTTAAGAATTCCCGCGATCGGATAGGGCGCTCACGGTTTGTAATATAAGCCTTGCTCACGGGATTGGTCAGAGCCCAATTCTTTTTCTTGCTTCGACTCAGTCTACTGTGTGCTCGATTTTGATGATCTTTGGATGCGAATTAGTCGCCCCCCCCCCCCCCCCCGCCACACACACACACACACACACTTAAACTTGTTCGTCTCAAACAAGAACAAGGCACTCAGTAGAATAAAACTTTGTTCTCTAGGGAACAATGACCAATTCAAGGTTAATCATGGGAAGAAAGTATACTAGTACCATGTATCCAACTTTTGTCATATTTGCAAAATTTTCAGCCATTTTGATTTTAATTACTTCTGAATTTGTTACCTCGTAGTTGGAATTCAAATCAATTCAGATCATTGGGAGGTAGTTCTTTTCAGGCTCCAGATCACCATCTTCATTGTGGATTCTAGTCACATGGTAAAACTTGACCGCTTTCTCTGACACGTGGTTTATTCGCGTACTCGGGAACTTCGAGTTTTTTTTTTTCATTTGTCGCATGGTGGATGGCTTGAAGTATGATTTATCATCTTTTCTCTGCTCAATCTTTTGGACTTTGCTAAAGATTTGACGATTCACCTTTGCTCTTTTTATACGAGCTTTCAACATTTTTATTTCCCAGAACGGTTCTACTTTCAGCCTCCAGTATATGGAACAACGCTCTTTTTGCGCGAACCAAGATGGGGGTTACGTTACCACCTATCTTCCCGGTTACTCAAGACTAGAGAAAAGACGGTCTGTTTTCCCGTCTTGCCTCGCTTTGGATATTTGTCTTTGATTCTTTTATTTTTCGAAGCGGAGCTACTCATGATTCCGAAAAATTGCGAAGTGTCAACCTCCACGATTGTCATTTGACCACAAAACTAGAATTTCCAGAATATCAAACGGTTGACTGCCTGTCTAGAACATTTTTATCAACTCCACATCCCGCTCTATTCCAATTTAAAGGGCAAAAAAGAAAATTTTAAATGAAATGACGGATATTAGCACAAATACGTTATATAAAGGATAACACGATATCATAACATACGTTACATGCAAATGCTGGAAAATAAACGTGCTGATGCGACAAACTACCCCGCCCCCATACTTGGAAACAGCTATGTCCCAACAGAAAGGGCTAAGCACACAAAAAAATATATAAAAAAATGTGCAATGCAAGATATTTTGAAAAGTCAAAGAGAAAAAAGGTAATTGTACATCCCTAAGAAGAATGGCTGTCAAGTGCAGGATCTCCGCCACGGGCTGGATAGTGGAACGGTGGGAGAGAGAATGGTGGGGGCACCGGCATGCCCGAAACCCATCCCTCTGGTGGATCAGTAATCCCCATAGGCTCCTGTTCCAGGTGCTTGAATATGCAGGCCTCTAAAAAGTAGTGCCTCAGCTCCTCGCGTGTGTATACTCTAGTCTGTGGAACTGGCTGAGGCTGCTGGGCTGGCAGTGGTGGTGCTGGCGGCTCGGCTCCCTGACCACGTCTCCTGATGGGAGGGTCCTCAACATAAATGTCTGGATGGTAGTCCTAGTAAACAAAGGGTGTAGGTTGATGAACTAACAATCCCCTCATTGCGATCAACTTTTCTCTAGTCATCCGCTCAGCAGGAGAATACGATGATTCGCTAGCTCTAGCTGGTTATGAACCATGAATTTCGCACTGCGTAATAGTAGGCTATTACTGCTTTCCCTTATTTTGCCCAGATTATTACTGGTTTTGTCAAACACTGCCATACTACATTATCAATCTCCCCCTTGGCATTTTGACAAAACCCTAGAACATATGCACTCTCCCATGAACCCGAAAAAAAACTCTAAACTCTAAATAAAAAAAATCCAACAATAGAGAGTAAGTAGGTGTGGCCACACTCGGCCGTAGCACAATCACGCAGGGTCAGCAAAAAAAACAGTTCATCAGTAGCAGCAGTAGCAGTAGCCTTTTACTTCTTCTCTCCCCCTTTTTGTCACAGATGCTCAAGGGGCCTGCTCCTCATATGCCGGGAACTCCAGGTCTCTAAGCAGACTTCTGATCTGTCCACGCCTAGCATCCCTCCTTTTGGCTACGGCTTCAAGAATGACCAGCTCAGATCTGAGATGGCTCACAATTCTGGCACGGAGGGCTGATTGAATTGTTGCAGCAGGGGGAAGAGAATCCTCTGGGGGAGCTGGAGCTAAATCACCTACCAGGAGTGGATCCTCATAAGCTATGTCCACTGCATGCTTCCCTTTGAACAACTTGTGATCAACTATGAAGACCTGCAGCTCCTCAGATAATCCTTCATAAATCTCACCAAGCTCCGGATGCTGTGAGACCATCATCCCATAGATGAGGGAGGGGAGCACAATGGGCTTGCTGGAGGAAGCACTGCCGGCATGAGTAGCTTGCTGGGGAAACATCATACTGCCCAGGCTATATCGCCTCCTCTTCCCAATGGAGTAGAGAAGGTTAGCAAAGGTTTTGCTAACCTTCCCCCTGCGAGAGCTGGGGATCCAGTTTCTAATGCCCAGATGATATAGCAAGGCATTCTTAGAGGTTAGTTCAGCAGCACTCAGATTGGGACCTCCCCAAGACAGGCACACTCCCCCTGTCAGAACCTTAGCCAGCATCTCTGGCTGAACATCAGTGGGAGCTCTGGCATTCTCATGGATCTCAAGAAATTCATCAATTTTTTCTGGGGTAATAAGAACTGTCTTACCCCGTACCCAACTTCTTCCAAACTCATCCGCTCCTTCCTCACCAAACTTCTCTTCCATATTCACAATAAATTCCCTAACCAGAGCTATATTGAATCTGAATGGAAAGGTTAGGGACTTGAGAAGGTTTACCTTGGTGAGAAGCTGAATAATTGCTGCTGATCTGTACTTGTCCAGGTCCAGCCTCTTCTCTGACACAATATGCTTCCTCTCAATAGCACTCCAGGATTGAGAAGCACTCCTATTTCTGAACCAAATACCTCCCACTGTGGTTGCAGTTGTGTCACCAATGCAGGTCCTCTCACAGACGGTTCACCAGAAGCACCTGCATTTTCTTCACTTGATTCTTCTTCTTCACTGCTGGAGACTGGGATTAGGATAGGAGCTTTTCCTTTGTCTGAGGGAGGAGGAGGATGTGCTGCAGCAGGTTCTTGTTCAGGAGACTCAGCTACTGTTTTCTCCCCTTCACCCACAATGCCCGGGGACATAACAAGTGTTCTGCACCTTTCTTTTGCAGAACCTGCTACAGTATCCTCTGTAGCTTGTTCATCTCCAGAGACTTCCTCAGCCACAGCCTCTTCAGATAGCACAGCGGTACTGGATACAGGTTCTCCGTCACATACCAGGCGCCTCCTCTTCTGCGAAGTTCCTTCGTGTGGAGAGGGCTCGCTGTGCGACACAGGGAGAGGTGCTGGTTCCCACACCACCACATCCAGTCGCTGAGCAGGGGCTTCATTGCGCGACTTGGTCCTTCTTTCAGACCTGCCTTGTCGGTCTGCTGCCAGATTCTTCTTCAAACCATGAGTCTTCACCATTGTTGCAGAGTTGTAGAAGATTTGAGGAACGCACAGTGGGGATGATTAGTACTGAATTTTTGGGAAGCGCCTTCAACTTGCCTTTGCCCTAGAAATTGATTTACCCGTTATTTTCTTTTTCAATTTGAAGCTTCTGGATCACGTGCCACTCATGTGCCTTCTCCCATCTCTAGCAACCAAAACATATGAACAAGCTTATTTAGACCAGGTTGCTATAGCAGACGCGAGCTAGTTCACCTATTCATTCCGGAAAACAGTTTTGCTCGGCGGATCCTTGACAGGTTCTGATGGTGACTTCTTCACCCATATCTGAGTTTGTCGAGAGTTCCTCCTCTTCCGACCCTCAAGGCTCCTATCTCTTAGTTTGTCATGTTTGGGTTTCCACACCTGTATAACCTGTGATTTCCTCCTGTCTTTAGCAATCCAGTGCCCTGGTTCAGCAGTCCTGGAGATCCTTCTCTGTGATTCTATCCTGCAATGAACCTTTCTGGAAGCAACTGGGTGCGGAGTTTCTATGCAGCATGTGTTGATTCTGGATTTTGGTCCCCGTTTTTCAACTGAGGCGGTTCTGTGCTGTTGCTTCAGGTTGAAGGTAGTCTTCTGATTCCCAATACTTGTGCAAGAACTCCTTTTATTCTGACCCTTTTTCTTTGTTTTAGAAGGATGATGTGCCAGGTGCTGCAGCATCCTCTTGTTCACCTATCTAGTTCCAACTTTCCCTGCAGGTTTCGGGAGCTCACCTGTATTAATTTTTTCGTCTATCATGGCATCTGAGGCTTTAATGAAAACTGTTCCTCTAGAACTTTCTTCACCAGTATACCCAAGCCCCGTTCTCCCTTTTCCAAGTCTTTGATAAGACAAAATTTCATCCAAGATATTTTTCTGAGAGTCAGTTTCCTTGGCTGTTGCTGGTGAGGAACCAGTGTCAATAACTTGTCTTCCTGTGTCTTCCCTTTTTCAGAATGGTTACTTGACTGTTGGATGTGAGGAGAAATTTTCTACGTTCTTCTTCCAGAACCTTGAGTCTGTCAGTCAATGCTTGATTTGTCTGAAGAGCTGCCTCGCACTGTTTCAGGATCTTCCCCAGATACTCAATCAGACTGTCAGATGAGCCCTCTTCATCTTCACTTTCAGATACTTCAATCCCATAGTGAAATTCATCCATCTTTAGTTGTTTGAGGTTGAAATCTGACACACTGGTTAGCACAACACAGTTTTCTTCATCACTATCCTCAGAGTCACTCCATTTTGTTGTCAGAGACTTGCTATTCTTTTTCTCTAAATTTTTGAAGGTTTTGCTCGAACAGTCAGCCTCAATATGTCCATATCCTTCACAGTTCCAGCATTGGACTCCCTTTTTCATTTCTTTCTTCTCATCTTCATCCTGAGCTGGTTCCTTCCCTTTCCTTTTATTTTCACTACCCCTTCTGAATTTTTTTCGCGAGGAAGAGCTTTTCCCGGTTCTGGATTCCATGTTCTTCAGGAGCTTTCCAAGGTTCTTAACAAGCATACTCAGCTGATCATCTGGAACTGGCTTCTTGGATTCTACTTCAGCTTTTAGTCCAACATCCTTGTCCTTAGCAGTGATGTTTTCTTTAACCAGCTTCATCTCAAATTGTTTGAGAGACCCCATCAACTCTTCAAGCCTCATAAATCTAACATTTTGAGCTTCTTCAATGGCCGTCACTTTCATGTTAAATCTTGTGGGCAGCGATCTGAGAACCTTTCTGATCAGCTTTTCTTCAGGGATGGGTTCACCAAGAGCATGGGCTTCATTTGCAAGATCACAGAGTTTAGCATTAAACTCAGTCACAGTCTCCTCTTCCAGCATTCTCAGATTCTCAAACTGTGTAGCAATGATCTGGAGTCTTGACAGCTTCACTCTATCAGTTCCTTCATGTGCAGTTTGCAGAATTTCCCACGCTTGTTTGGCCATGTCACAATTCGATATCAACCTGAAATTGTTAGCATTAACTGCAGCAAAAATTGCATTCAGGGCCTTTGAATTACCAGTTGCTGCAGCTCCCTCTTCAGCAGTCCATTGTTCTTCAGGCTTTATCCGTGTGACTCCCTGTTCATCCATGGTAATTGGGGGAGACCACTGGACCATTATTGCTCTCCAGGTCTTCTCATCAATGGCCTTGAGAAAGGCTTTCATCCTAGCCTTCCAATATCCATAGTTGCTTTCTTCCAACAATGGAGGTCTGCTTGTGCTCTGTCCTTCCTTCCTTCATTGTCGTGGCTACTTCAGAGACACTGTAGGATCTTTTACTCTGTGTGTCGAGCTCCCACTCTGATACCAATTGAAATTCACAGCGTCTCAGTTAGGCAGATTTGTGAACAAGCAGTTGCTGCAGCACACTCTTGTTCACTCGGAAATTGTCTCAGCAAACAATGAACAAGACAGAAGTTTGTTCACCCAGTTCGGCCAACTGCCTACGTCTGGGGAGGACTATTCTCCAGTCCTCAATCCACTAAACACGAAGGTCTCCAAGTACACTCGGTTACAACTCCGCGCAACCTATGCTACACAACCTTGTGTGGATCACTTGACACAATCAGAACAGGCTCTGACTTGTGTCTGCACACCCTCTACAAATGTCAATCTAGAATAGCTACAGACTTCTCAAGACTCAGCCTATTCTAAACTACACTCACTCAGCAGGGTTGCTATAGCAACTGCTGTAACACACAGGTTTAGCACAATTGTCCGCGTCGCTCCAAAGCCTTCTGCCGAGCCGTCCGAACGATTCCACGAGCGCTGCACACTCTGGAATACTCCCCCTCACTCAGTGACCACCTGCCACTAGCGAGAACCACCGCTTAGACACTCGACCGAGCCACACACCCGTCAGTTCTTCCGCGGCTGCCCTTGATCAACTAACAAGCACCACTGTTCTGAATTGGCTTCCAGATCAAGCTTGAATCAGACTCTGCAAGTCTTGATTCTCTTCTGCTTGTGTCACCACAGCTCTGCGCTCACACTCTGCTCTCGGGTGATGATCGAAGAAATCGTCCGTCACACACCAAAATTGCTCTCTCTGAATTCTGTGTATGCACTCGTGTATCCCTCAGCTTCGATCAACCCTTCTGCTCTAAACACCTTCTTCTTAAATAGTAGCACCAGCTTTAAGCAATGTCCAGGTTTAGGTAATGTCCCAAAAAGAACAATTATCTCCTAAAATCTAGGAGATTTGATTTGATTTTTATCTTCAATGCAAAACTCCTTCTCTGACTAGGAAACCTCACTGGAATATACTCCACAGTATTTTAGAAATTCTTCAGATGATCTCCGTAGAGTTCCCAGCCCTTCTAGACAAGCCCAGGTTGCTGGTGCTTCTCGGACAGATGATGCAGCCACTTGAACAAGCTCCTGCTATAGCATCCCCTGCTGCAGCTGCTGCTAGTTCACTTGTGCTGGTCTGCTTGTTTACTTGTGCTGTAGCAGCTCCTTGTTCACTTGTGCTGGTTTTGTCAAACACTGCCATACTACATTATCAGACCTCCTCTCCACTGTTCTACGTGTCGAGAAGGATTCAATTTAACAAATTTGTCGAGTACAACGATGCGCGGTCAATTAGCTATCCAGTTATCCCTCTTTATTACTGCTTTCCCTTATTTTGCCGCAGATTATTTCTGCCCGATAATTCCCGCTCAAAATTTTCCATTCAGCATAGATTTTCGGCTCGAGTGTTATGGTTCAATCAAGGGAGGGTATGCTGCGGTTGATTTACCCAAGTGGTATGAGAGAGAGCATCACACAAATAAATGAATGTTAAAATGAAGAAAATATGAGTGTACCTCATGATTGATCGTTCCTGTTTAAATATAACAATAGACACATAGGAGCGTCAAATCATGATGGGCTTGGGTTGGCTGTAGAGATCTTTCGTGGCTTGTAAAGTGGTATCAAAATCTAGAAAACTCATTAGGTCTAGAAGAAAAAAACCATCATGAATTCTTAAACTAATGTTAGGAAAATATGACACTGATATGCTTATGTTGCTACGTTGTAACAGCTACCTAGATGTGATTCAAAAATAGCTGAATGAAGTCTAGAACAAATGATTAATGCTTTTCATAGCCAATCATTGACGGAGTTTGACAAGGAACACATAGGTCAATTAAAGGAAGTCATACCTAGCTCCAGACGCAGTTTTTCAAAGGGTTCTCTATTCAGTGCTTAGGTGAATATGTCAGCTACTTGATCCTCCTTGCGACAAAAGCTCATTGTTACCATACCCTTTTCAACAGAATCACTCAGAAAATGATATCGTATCTTAATGTGTTTAGTACGTGAGAACTGCACAGGGTTCTATTTCTTTGATCCCCATGAGATGAGGGAGGAGCCTAAGAATTAGGCCATTTCTGATGTGGATTTCTGATCGGTTCTACTTCCAGCATAGTCGGCATCTATAAATTCTACAAGTCTTAGGTCTCCTCTTTTGGGATAACATAAGTAAAGGGCATTTGTACCCTTCAGGTAACTCAGTATCCGTTTTGCCACTTTCACATGTGTTTCCCTTGGATAAGCTTGAAAGCGCGCACACAAGCTAACACTAAACATAATGTCAGGTCTACTAGCCATTAGATATAACAATGATCCAATCATTCCTCTATGAACTTACAAGCGTTGCTGGTGACTTGTATCAGTAGGTTGCAATAACAACCTCTAGGTCACTTTGCAGAATTGTCTTAACTTCAGCAGAACTTGAAAGACACAAGCAATTTGTTCACCCACTTCGGCAACTGCCTATGTCTGGGGAGGACTTCTCTTGAATCCTCAAGATTCCACTAAGCTTGAGGACTCACCAGAACTCAGCCTATGTGATGGAGTGTATTTCTACGATCTATTGAGTTGTTTATTCCCATTGTTTGGTTGCATTTTGTGTGTGATAGATTACTTCTTTGTAGTGTTTTGCATCGCAGGTGTATGAAGACTCCTTTGGAGCTTTATTGCATATTTGAAGCATTCTAGGCCTCACTCAATTACTCGAGAATGCAAAGAACGAAGACTCGATAGCCAGGGGCTCAGAATCCCAAAGATTGAGGCCCAAATTCCAAGGGCCCTTAGGCCCAAATCACGAGGCCCGCATTCAGGGGTCCGCATCCACCAAATTAGGATTTGGTTTGCATTTAAATAGAGAGTTCGAGGAGAATTCAAAGAAAAACAACACAAATCATCAGAGGCAAGTCAGAAGCGGGAAGTCAGCGCCGGTGAACAGTGCCCGACGGTGAACAGTGCGCGAGGTGAACAGCGCGCGGCTGTGAACAGTGATCGGCAGTTTTTGTATTCTCTGAACTTAGTGTTTTCATTATTGTTTTAGATGGATTGTTTTAGCTAAACCCTAATTCATTTTGGGTATTTGTATTGCAACACATAGTTTGAGATCTAATTTTATAATTCAATTTGGTGAATTCCTGTTCTTAAACTTAATGGCATGCTTGTATGTTTGATTGGAGAAACTTAGCGGTGATCTAGTTAGACTAGCAGTGCATGAAATTCGATTAGTCCAACATTAACGTAAGCCTAGCGGTGGAACTTGTACTGGTAACTAAGAGGATAAATATTACATCTACTTGAGAATTTAGCGGTTAATAGTAGATAGAACTTGAAGTCGACATTACCTTAGCAGGACTGTTAGACTAGAATAGTAGTTTTACTAGTTGATGCATGTTCGATCGATGGTTACCAGTTGCAATGCATATTCTTGAACTGATTCTTTCTGAAATTGTTAACAACATTCTTCTTGCAAACCCCCCTTTTTGTGTGACAATTCGTAGAACTCTATAATTAATTGCTCTCTTTGGGTTCAACCCTGCTTACCGCTTGCTAGCATAGTAGGAGATTATAAATATAAATTTGGCACACACAACAACGTGCCGTCAAGTTCTATCTACTATTAATTGCTAAGTTCTCAAGTAGATGTAATATTTATCCTCTTAGTTACCAGTACAAGTTCCACCGCTAGGCTTACGCTAATGTTGGACTAATCGAATATCATGCACTGCTAGTCTAACTAGATTACCACTAAGTTCCTCCAATCAAACATACAAGCATGCCATTTCAAGAACAAAAATCACCAAATTGAATTATAAAACTTAGATCTCAAACCATGCATTGCAATACAAATCCCTAAACTGAATTAGGATTTAGCTACTACAATCCATCTAATAATAATGAAAAACAGAGTTCAGAAAAAATACTAAAACTGCTGCGCA
This sequence comes from Umbilicus rupestris, assembly GCA_963678935.1. NCBI lineage: Eukaryota > Viridiplantae > Streptophyta > Magnoliopsida > Saxifragales > Crassulaceae > Umbilicus > Umbilicus rupestris. The sequence continues at coordinate 5,176,072 of OY787607.1, read as the reverse complement.
TTATTCACTACATTGCTCCCCATCGCGCACTGTTCACCCGCGCCTTGTTCACCACCGTCGGGCACTGTTCACCGGCTCGAACTTCACGCTTCTGACTTGCCTCTGATGATTTGTGTTGTTTCTCTTCGAATTCTCCCCGAACTCTCTATTTAAATGCAAACCAAACCCTAGATGTGGGTTTCGAGATTTGGGCATAAGGGCCCCTAGAATTTTGGGCCTCAATCTTTAGGACTGTGGGCCCCAGGCCCGTATCGACGCTCTTGCGATCAATTCTTCGCTCTTTGCATTCTCGAGTGATTGAGTGAGGCCTAGAATGCTTCAAATATGCAATAAAGTTCCAAAGCAGTGATACACCTGCAAAGCGAAACACTATAAAGAAGTAATCTATCACACGCAAAATGCAACTAAATAATGAGAATAAATAACTCGATGGATCGGAGAAATACGCTCCATCACTATGCTAGTTCAACCTTTACTTCTAACCTAGCTTGAATCTACGCTCAGTCTGATCAAACAGACTAGACTATACTGTCTACACACTTCCAGTAATAGATAGCTATAGACCTGAACTCACAGACTCAGCCTACTATTACAATGTGTAACAGGATGCTATAGCAACTTTTAGGTCAAGCTGTTGTAGCTTCTGTCCACGACTCAAAACACACTCTCTGCTGTGACCTAGGACTTCCACAAGTGTTCCAGACTCTAGCAATCGCTCTCCCTCGATCAATGACCTCCAGTCAGTATCAGGGAATTCGACTTTGATCTTCAATAGTTTGCGACAACTCCTCTTCGCAATTCTGCTTCAAAGCTTGTACTTGATCTATCAACAAGCCAGCGCTCCAGTTGAGTTTTCTTGATCAAGTGAACGTTGTCGAAAGTGTGGTAGTAAAGTTAGTAGTCCAATCACGGTACGCAAACAAAATTTATAATCCGAGTGACCTTGGGTCGAACCCAAAAAAAAAGCTTAGATTAGTCTAAAGCTAGCTAGTAATGCTTAATGCGAGTCTACAAAAGAAAAACTGAAGGTTTTGTCCTCTGGGCGAGGTATCTCTAGTAAATACTAAAGACAACTTTGAATTTGGTTTGAAGTAAAGTAATAAAGAAAACGTAGTCGGAATCCTACTTCACCCCTAGGTCATGCAATTAGCAACACAAAACAGCAATACATGCATAAGGTAATTTGATTAATAGTTCTAAGGCTAAAGTATCATGCACTCTAGATTCAACTCTCGCTCCTTCTCTAGAATGGGAATGATACTTAAGGGACACAATTCTCAAACTCTCGCTCTATTGAACCGTGTAGAACAAAATTCTCCTAATCTCAACATAGTTAACTGAAGTCCGCTCTATACGTAGCCTAATAGAATGCGAGTGTCACTCTCGCGCACAAATGCTATCTAAAATAAACATGCTTGATCCTGTAAACAACCTAAGTTCAATTCTCATTCCATCCTTAGGTGTTTTATTAATTCATACTCATTCATGTGTTTCGTCAAACATTTGGGGTGCATAAAATTAACATGAAGATAAAGTATGAGAATTTTCAATCAAAAACCTCATTCATAATGATAAATTGAATGTTTTGCGTTACAATCTAACCTAAGGGATCCATAAGAATTCCTACTACTAAACGACTACTCACTCATGGTGAGTTGGAAACAAAACATATTTTTTGAAGGAAATTGTTTTCACCAATTGAATACAAAGTAGTAGAGATTGAGTAGAGGTGAAATCTCCAATGGTTGATGTCTTCTCCGAGTCCTCGACAATTCTTCAAGTTCTCTAAGGGAAATTGCCTATGGTTTTTTATTTTCTGGGAAGCCCCCTCTAATTTTTCCATCTCTTTCTATTAATACTCTTCAAAAATTGCCGATTGACCCGCAGTGCCTGAATCACTTTTCATTCGGGGTACCCTTAATAAGTTGATTCGTGCAGAGTGGTTGAATCAAAGTCTTAGAGTGTTTCGGGGCTCGGCGAATCACTTCATCTTGGGCGGATCACTTCTGATTTGGTCAAGCCTTGGTTTGATTCGGTCGAGCCTTGGTCAATCGGAAGAATCTTTCTGGAATCAAGTTGATCCGGGCAGCCCACTTCTTCTTGGGCAAATCACTTTTGATCCGCTCAAGCCTTCATTTGATTCGGTCAAGCCTTGGTCAATCGGACGAATCCTTCTCGAGTCAAGTAGATCCGGGAGGCCGAGAGGATGATTCGGCCGAGGTTGGCCAAATCACATTTGATTAGTGCACCCACCTGGGTGAATCAAAAATGCTTGGGCGAATTAAATCTGCATCTTCCTCCATTCTTGCTCATCTTTGCTTTCGATCTACTAGAATTCATCCAGATTTTCTTCGGGCCACTTCATATCGTGTAATACATCTTTTCAACCTGAAATGGACAAAGAAAACATCAAACGACTTTATAAAATAACGGAACAAACAAGAAGTAAAAGAGAAAATACGGACAAATATAAGGTTATTTTTCCGTACATCATCAAGCATAGATCAGACTACTCTAGTCCTGATCTCCTCTCAGCCACACACTCATAAGTCAGCGCTCTAGCTTTTTACCTTTCGCTATCAGCTTCTGCGTGTATCTCTCTCTAGGTGTGTGTGTGTGTGTGTTGTTGATGTACTGCCCTTCCTTGTATAGCAGCAGACATTGACCAACCATAGGACTACTAATCCTGTTAGGAATCATAGCACTTTGCACAAGGGAATCTTCTCTTAGATTCCTGTGGATTTGTTGAGATTGATTTCCAAAAACCAATTTAGAAACTGATTTGTTCAAACCTCTGAACAATGACTCCTGATTAATCGCGGCTCTCCAGGCGACTCCCGGACAAGTTGCGACTCCGGCAGCTGCCCTACGAACACTCTCCGAGCAGCTCCATGTTCACCGACTTTTGAGTCAGCTTTCCAACAAGATATAGCACGCCTCAATCGGATAAGGACCATGTTCTCGGCAAGCTTTTGATGACGAATAGGTCGATCTGCCCAGATTTGGTCTGTATTCGTTGAATCTTTGTGTTTTGCCTTATTTTGCTCCAAACGCACTACAAATCCTCAATTTAATATAACTTGACCTGAAATGAGAGTAGAGTGGTGAAAACACAATGAAAAGTTAGGGAGAGGTGCGAAATTCATCATCGAATGAAGCAAATAATGGGTAAGAAATCAACCGATCAGTGAGCTAGTCACGGACGATCAAAGCTCCCAAGCTGACAGAAGGTCACTAATCAAAGGGGAGGGTCACCGGAGTTAAGAGAACTCGCTGAGGTCCGACTAAGCAGCTGGAAGAGCTTGGAGCGTCGGAGACCTGTGCTACAGAAGAGCAGCTTGAGAACTTGTTGTACACTCTGGTGTGTAGTAGACAGACTAATATGTGTGAGCGGATTGAGCTCAGATAGCTAGTCTGTGTGATCAGACTGAGCGAAGATTCTAGCTAGGTTAGAAGTAGAGTTTGTTCTAACAAAGGCTAAAAACTGGTACCTTTGTACTTTAACCGGTTATAGTGGAATCTTGGGGACTGGAGAGAAGCCCCCCTAAATGTAGGCACTGGACGAACTGGGTGACCAATTGCGTGTGTGTCATACATTGTTGTCTTAGTTACTTTATTCTTCAAGTGTCGTAAGAAGGTTCTATAGCAAACGGACTAGTCCAGACACCAGCAACATAACAATTTCACTTCTCAAATCCTAGGTTGGCATAAAAGATGGTGGTGGAAAGATAGTTGAGATAGTTAAACTTATAACGGTTCGGATTAGGTCCTCTGATCACGCCGATCTTATGTAGTATGTGACCGAGGTCACGTAATGGAGGGGAGGACTTTGTGGTTGTTCTGCATGTGCCTAACGAGGACATTAGGGGAGTTTAAGTGGTGGAGTACGTAACACCCCATTTATCATGTTGCAATTGCGACTGTGATTGCTTAATAAGTAAGTCTATCAACTATCTTGTAACATATACCATGGTCTATTATATGGATTCTAGGTTGTGGTGATCTACAAGATGGTGGTGGCGAGAGACAACTAGGATAAGTTAGGCTTATAACATATCAGAATGGGTTCTCCAGTCGGGTTGTTACAGATGATATTCATAGCCGATCCTCCATAGTAGGTGACCTAGGTCACCAAATGGAAGAGAGGATCCCGTGGTCTGTCATGTTTTCTCCTAACGAGGACGATAGGATGCATAAAGTAGAGGAGCATATAACACCTCAGTTGTCCCACATCAGTTGGGAATTGTGATTGTGATTGCTAAATAAGTAAGTCTTCCAATTACCTTGTCACCAACATACGATGGTCTTTGTGTGGACTTTAGATTGTTGTGACCTAGAGGATGGTGGTGACTAGAGACGATTGGGGCAGGCTTGACCTATAATGGTTTGGATCGGGTTCTCCGGTATAATCATTACATTTCTACTATGGGATTTCACGACGAATCAACATTAATTACGCATATTGGATGCTTCGTTCAATCCGACTTCACTAGAAAATATATCATATTACCACCAGCAGAATCTTCTGATGACATTATTTTGTGGGTTTATGTCCTTATACGAGAATGAAGACTTGAGGCATGTGTTCTTTTCATTGGATTCAGTGGTGAATTTAAGTTGTTGAGTTGACAAAATGAGCAAGTTTAAGAAAACTGCTAAATTCATTGTTTTTCAATGAAAGGGCCTTGTTGGATGACGATACGATAGGTTCAACAATTACTATCATTCTTGCGGTATTTGATCTTGCTGAACTTGAGGATGTTTTTCAGTCATATATAGGGCTGCAAACGAGTTGAGTCGAGTCGAGTATCACAGTGTTCAAGTTCGGCTTGTTAATTTTTTTTCCGAGTTTGAGCTCGAGCCGAGTAGTCACGAGCTTAAAAAATATATGTTCGAGCTTGACTCGTTTAATTTCCACGAGTTCGAGCCGAGCTCGAGCTTTAAACGAGTAGTTTACTTCATTATAGTTGAATTGTATTTTTCTAATAACGAACTTTAAAACGGGATAATAACTAGGAGACGAATCGTTTGGATGACTCATTTTTAGCATCATCTTCAACCTTCGTCATCATAGCAACAAAAATTAGGTCTCACTTCCCATGGGATAATGACTAGGAGACTAATTGGATGACTAAAAAAGTAGGCATTCTTCAACTTAGAATTTAATTGGATGACTAATCGAATTTATATGAATAAATAAACGTATACATACGAGCTTTAATTGAGTTTATAAACGGCCTTTAATCGAACAAATAAACCAGTTGTTCACGAATCTAAACGAGCCAAGTACCACTTAGTTCGAACTTGGCTCATTTAATAAACGAGCATAAATATCATGTTCGTACTTGGCTCGTTTAACACGAATGTATCGACTCGCTTGCAGCCCTAGTCATGCATGAATGGATTCCTGGCCATACGGAAGCTCTTAAAATGTTATTATCTTAGATGTATCGAACGGTTAGGCAAGAGAGAGAGAGGAGAATACTCATGGCTGGTCTTGGGATTCGACCAATGTGGAGACACTACTTAATTGACACTCATGGGCCTATTTTTGTAGTTGACAGCAAGGACAGAGAAGCTAGGGATTAGCTACAGGGGGGTGGGGTGGGGTGGGGCGGGGTTCATTCTCTGAGGGGATTTATGAAGCCAATTATTAATAAACATACTTCTGTTCTTTAGAGTTTAATTTAATTTAATTTAATTTAACTTAATTTAATTTAATTTAACTTAAGTACTTTTATAAATATATTTTTAACGTTAAATATCTAGGAATTAAACAAGTATATGATGGTTGGAATGGTGGTGGTGATGGAGTGATGTGGTTAGGGTGGTGGTTGGGGTTGGGGTGGTGGTTTGGTTGGGGTGGTGGTGGTGGGTTATGGTGGTGGTGGTGGTGGTGTGGTTGGAGTGGTGGTGGTGGTGGTGGTGTCGTTGGGGTTGTAGTGTGGTTGGGGTGGTGATGGTGTGGTTGGGATGGTGGTGGTGGGTTGGGAAATTAGTGGGTTGGGGTGATAGTGTGGTGTGGTTGGGTGGTTGGAGTGGTGGTGGGTTACTTTTAAAAAACATGTTTAGTTTCAATACTTAACTTAACTTAAGTGAACTGAATTTAACTTCACTTAACTAAATTTAACTTAATTTAACTGAACTTAACTTAACTTTAAGTGCTGAAAATTTAAATTTTAAAGAACAAAGCCTAAGCCTTCCTTTAAAAGCTAATTCATCCACCCTATATGTGTGGAAAAGTTTCATCTTTATATAACTTTGTACAATTTGAAAACGTTTCTAAAATGCTTTACTTTTTTTCACAAACAACATTTTACATTCGCAGTATGTTTGAAACTTGCTGAACTTTTAGGATATATGTTGGGACATGTAGGACATGTCCTCAGCAGTTTTGATGGAATAAACATAAATAGAATATTATTGCATATCTATGATTATTAGATTTCATTATCTTTTAGATTTTGCATATCTATGATTGTTAGATTTCTAAACCTTTTAGATTTTGCATATCCTTGGATCCTACATTCGAAATTTATAATGGATGCATATCTTTTGTGATTTAGAAATAGAAGAATATTCGAAATATTGTTAGGATTCTATTGTAGATATTTCATAATCTTAATTCACATATTTAGAAATATCTATTATCTTTTTCTTGTTATTATCTCTTTGGATCTCTTGATTAGGAAGCAAAAGATTAAACACAAGTTAGAAATCCTAAAAATATAAATAGAGCTTCAAAGCCTCAAATCAAGACATCGGTCTACAGTTGAGAGTTCAGAATTTTTGGTGAGGTCGATCTGCGGTTTACGAGCTGCTGCACGTCGCTGCGTCTGAGCAAGGGTCCGATAGACCAGTTCAGTGAGCTGCTGCATAAACGCAAAGGGGAAGCATCCGCAGAGCAGTCCGGTTGATTCTCGAAAAGATAGAAGGTGGGTCTAGGGCGAATTGGAGATTCGGGTGCTATTCAACTTGTCTAATCTTTTGTGAAAAGTATATCAGTACACTGCAATAAAAGACTGCGTCTCAAAATTCTTTCAGTGAAATCTAAAAGGTAGTGGTTTTTCTCTAAGTACGATTGTACTAGAGTTTCCACTATAAATCACTGTGCACGAGTCCCTTACTTTGCTTTTCTACTTTATATTACTTATCCGCTGTGCAAACTACACTTGGGGACACGTCCACAGTGAACCCAAGTTAAACTTAAGCTAATCTACGATCCAACAAGTGGTATCAGAGCCTTGTGCTCTAGATTTTTGTTAGCTTTGCAGGAATATGGGATCAAACGGAGACTCGTTCTGGAAGCCGCCCATGCTGAAGGTTGGATAGTACGATTGGTGGGTACGGGAGATGGAAGCTCATGTATGTTCGCTGGATGGACAGGTCTGGAGGGTCATTGAACAAGGGCCGTATATGATCATGGACAAGACCGATTCAACCAAAGAAAAGGATAGGAAAGACTATGACGATGCTGACTACAAGGCCCTGGAAAAGAACAGCCGAGCAATTAAGGTGATCCTCCAAGCACTATCCGATGGAGACAGGAAAATTGCAATCACTCATAAAACCGCAAAGGATACGTGGACGGCACTGAGGAACTTGTACTCAGGCAATGTAGACGTTCAAAGAAACAGGATACTCGCGGCCTCAAAGGATTACGAGAAGTCTGTCCAGGGAAGAGACGAGTCCCTTGAGGATTTCTTCTCAAGATTTAAAGGATACGTGGGCCAGCTGCTGTTTCTTGGAGAACAGATCCCCGACTGGAAGGTTACACACCAGTTCCTAGGAGCACTGAACTCGAAGTGGGACGCCATGTCTATTGCCTTCCAAGCTCAAAGCGACATCAAAACCATCACCCTGGAAGAGCTGGTTGCTCGCCTACAGAGCAATGCTGGAATTCATCAACGGAAGGTTGAGCGTAGAGAACCTAGTAAGGACAGGTCCATCGGCCTGAAAATTGAAAGAGCGTTTGAGCTAGTCCAATCTGATGAGCCCCCAGAGGAGGATGACCCTGACATCGCTTTATTGACGAGAGCATTCAGGATGAACAGCTTCAAACCAGAGAGCAAGGCAGACGCCAAAGAATCCAAAGCTTCAACCTTTAAATGCTTTCGATGCGGAAAGAAAGGACACATGGCAAAGGACTGCCGTGTGAAGCTGAAGGACGTCATCAAACCCCACCAGAATAGACAAGCTATGATTGCTGCATGAGGAGCATCAGATGAAGAAAGCGAGAAGGAACCTTCTGAGGAAGGATTGTGCATGATGGCTCACTCTGAGGACCTGTCCGCAGAGGTACTTTCTGAGCCTTCTATTTCTAAAAATACTAAACTGTCTCTTGCTTTAAAAGATATGGTAACCAAGAATGAAGAGCTGCTGGAAGAGATAAAACAGAACAGAGAGCTGTTTGCAGGGCTTGAAGAGAACAACAACTTATGGGCAGGGAAGGCTTAAGAGCTAGAGGACGAACTGAACGAGACGCTTTGTATCTGCAAAGACCATACCACAGAAATCCAGCTCCTGAGAAATGAGAATGAAAAGCTGATAACCGAACGGAAGGAGCAGGAAAGGCAGATCAAGGCACTCAGAGGACAGGTACACGATTTGGAGTCCGAAAAGGAGGTAATGGCCGAGGAGCTAAAAATCATCAAAGCCGATGAGGAGATAAGGAAATCTAAGTGGCTGATGGAAAACAAAGTCAAAATCCTTGAAACGGACTTCAAGGACCGGTTTTACGCCCAGGGTTAGGATTGAACGGAACCATTGCTGCCACGAACCCGTCCACAACAGAGAATGACAAGAAAAAATCAAATAAAGGAACTCCTTCAGCGCAGTCACACCCGTTCACAAGAGACAACGAACCTGCCTACAAGATGTGGAAGAAGCAAGCCAGCAACAAGGAACCACCTTCCATTGACTTTCAAGCAAGGATAGAGAACAGGTCCATTCCCCCTGGACAGAGCAAGTATGTACGCTTGAAAGACCACACTGTGTGCTGGCACTGTGGAAAGGTAGGTCACGTTCTCTCATCATGTCCTTAGAAAAGGAGACTGGTCGAAAAGATGAGGAATTATGCTAGATCTGACAAAGGAAAAAAGGCAGAACGGGAACAAGGGTAAGGAACCCGTCCACTGGAACAGGACACCCGTTCACGGAAACAGGACCAAAGAACACCGTTACAAGAATACATCAGGACCTGTACCTAAGTCCTCTGTGAACACTATGTCCCTCAGAGGAGTCTGTGTACCTAGAGGCAAACCCAGGATGACTCCCAGGAAAAAGATTGATCTAACAAACCCTTCCCATACCATTGATATTGTTGCTACTTTTGCTTTTATTTCAAAACCCAGTAAGCCCAAGCTTGTCTGGGTTCGTAAAAACTAATGTTAAATTCTGCAGGAGGAAGTGAGGAGCAGTCCCTGGTACATAGACAGCGCGTCCTCAGGACATATGACGGGAAGCATGGACTGGTTCACCTCACTTCAGCAACATACCGGAGGAAACATGTCCTTCGGTAACAAAACATCCGGTAAGATATTTGGCTTGAGAAAGGTACGTATTTCAGATAATGTTGAAATTGACAATGTAAGTCTTGTGGACGATCTGAAATTTGACTTGGCAAGCGTCTCCCAATTATGCCAAAAGGGATACAAAGTCACCTTTACTGCTAATGATTGTATGGTTGAGTGTATGAGCACAGGAAGGGTGATTTTGAAGGGAATATGCCAAAACAAAGTCTACAAAGTGGACCCTTCCTTTGTACCAGATGGGGAAATCTACTTGTCATCAATCACAGAGGAGACGGCTCTATGGCACAAAAGATTTGGACATGCAAATCTACGACTCTTGTCCACACTCTTCTAAGAGGACTTGGTTAGAGGGATGCCAAAGGTGGATGATAGCCTCCATACCATATGCAGCTCATGTACATTGGGGAAACAAGCTAGGTCCTCATTCAAATCCAAGGGAACGGTAAGCACCACCAGACCCCTGGAGTTGATCCACATGGATATGTGTGGACCCGTCCGCACTAAAAGCCGGGGAGGTATTAGATATGTATTAGTCATTGTTGATGATTATTCTAGATACACTTAGACTTACTTTTTGCCATCCAAGGATGAAGTGTTTGCAGAATTTGAGACATGGCTACTAACTACGGAGAACCTACTGGACATGTCACTAGCATCAGTCCGCACTGACCATGGAATTGAGTTTGAAAACTCTCAGTTTCTACTTTTTTGCAGGAAAAAGGTATCTCTCACCACTTCTCAACTCCCCGCACTCCTCAACAGAATGGTGTCGTAGAAAGAAAAAATAGAACATTGGAGAACATGACTAGAACCCTTCTGATCGATAGTGGACTTCCTAAAAGCTTTTGGGTAGAAGCACTGAGCTCAACATGCTACGTATTGAACCGAGCTTATCTGCGGAAGGGTCTGGACAAGACACCATATGAGTTGCTCAGAGGACGGAAACCCAACGTGTCCCATCTAAGAATCTTTGGCTGCAAGGCATTCGTCCACAACAATGGAAAGGACAACTTAGGGAAGTTTGATCCTAGAGGTGATGAAGGAACATTTGTGGGCTACTCCCTAAACAGTAGAGCCTACAAAGTGTATAACCTACGACTTCGTAAAGTGGAAGAAAGCATACACGTCGTCTTCGATGAGCAAACCATGGGGAGGGAACTTTGTAAAGGACGGGAAACATACTCCTCTACAGTTCGAGGAAGAGTTCTCTCTCACGGAGACAGTACTTGTGGACAGGTACCATGGAGTTCTTGATATGGATTCACCAGAGGCAACGGGCATGTCCTCAGGGGGAACTGAACAGTTATAAACTGTGGAAGAGGAACCAGTCCCTGAGCAAGATCAGACTCCAGAGCACGGACCGGTACCCAATGAAGAAGCTGAGGACACGTTCACTGAAGACATTCAGGAAACAGTGGGTCCTCGAAGGAGTGAGCGTGACAGGATACCGTCCAGACGACTCGAAGGTTACGAGGTGTTCTGCTCTCAAGTTGAGAACCCGTCCACAGACACTACTTCTCAAGACAAGGAGTCAGCAAACATGCACGAACCGATCGAACAGGTATGTACATCTAATGCCTTTGTGTCTCTTTCAGAACCTAAGAAGGTCTCGGAAGCCCTCAAAGATCCAGATTGGGTGAACGCAATGCAAGAGGAGTTGCATCAATTTGAAAAGAACAAGGTCTGGAGACTGGTCCATAGACCCAAAGATCGCACTATCATTGGGACCAAATGGGTATTCTGAAACAAACTTGATGACCAAGGAAGGGTAGTCAGAAAAAAGCAAGACTTGTTGTGAAATGGTACAATCAACAAGAAGGAATCGACTACGATGAAACTTTTGCCCCAGTTGCCAGGTTAGAAGCCATACGTTTGTTAATTGCTTATTCTACTTATCATGGTTTCAAACTGCAGCAAATGGACGTAAAGACAGCCTTCCTCAACGGAGTCTTAAATGAGGAAGTGTACGTTGAGCAGACTCCAGGGTTTGAGGACCCGTCCATGGCTGATCATGTTTACCTTTTGGACAAGGCCCTGTATGGACTGAAGCAGGCACCACGTGCATGGTACGAAAGACTATCCCAATTTCTGATGGCACATGGATATGTCCGAGGACTGGTAGATCAAACCCTATTTTTATATAGGGAAGGGAAGCATACCTTAGTAGTTCAAATATATGTTGATGATATTATTTTTGGTTCTACTAACGATGCTTTGGTCAAAAAGTTTACAGATTTAATAGCGAGTGAATTCGAGATAAGCATGATGGGAGAACTAAAATTCTTCCTAGGACTTCAAGTCTCACAGGAAAAGGACGGCACTCGCATACATCAACAAAAGTACCTGCGAGAGATGATAAAGAAAATTGGACTGGAAGGATCCAAACCCTTCCCCACTCCCTGGTCATCTAATGAGTCTCTGGGGAAGGATGAACACTCGTCCGCAGTTGACTAAACCCTTTATAGAGGAATGATAGGATCTCTCTTATACATAACTGCTAGTAGACCTGACATAATGTTTATTGTTTGTCTGTGTGCTCGATTTCAGGCCGACCCCAGAGAAACACATCTGAAGGCAGTGAAGAGGATCCTGAGGTACCTAAAGGAGACTAAGGACCTGTCCCTTTGGTACCCGAGAGGAGGAAGCTTAGACCTAGTAGGGTACACTGACGCTGACTTTGCTGGGAACAAAGTTGATAGAAAATCTACGTCTGGCATGGCACAATACCTGGGTCCCAGCCTAGTCTCATGGGGATCAAAGAAGCAAAACTCGGTGTCCCTCTCTACAACTGAGGCCGAGTACATTGCTGCCGCAACTTGCTGTACTCAGCTCCTATGGCTAAAGCAGCAACTCAGCGATTATGGTATCTCTATATCTCATATCCCTATCTTGTGTGATAATACTAGTGCTATAAATATTTCTAAAAATCCCGTACAACACACACACTAAACATATAGAGATCAAGCATCACTTCCTAAGGGATTGTGTAGAGAAGGGACTAGTGTCCATAGAGTTCTGTAGAACTGAAGAACAGGTTGCGGACATCTTCACTAAGGCATTGAGTCGTGAGCCCTTCGAGAAGCTACAGATGGAACTAGGTATGGTTTCCTTCTCAAATTAATTGACTTTCTGTCCCTACCTCGATGACTGGCTATGAAATAATAGTGTGACTTATTCTAGCCATAGAACACTAAAGAGTTAAATCACTATGTCTTATGCTCACTATTAGCTGTATGTCTATGGCTTGCATGGGAAACACTCGTTGGAAAGTGCACTGCACATAATTAACAAAGGCAGGTTTATTCTAGCCCAAAGGACCCTTCCGGATACTTGCACCCTCACTATAAGCCTAACATGAAGGAAAGGGTCCACAGCCATCCTAGCCTACTCATAGCAAACAGTGGTCCTATGATCCCCTTGAATACTCCTTTGGACTGCTGGCTATGAGGTACTCTCCTTTATACTACATACTCTTGAATATTGTGTATGATGCTTTTTATAAAATCATTTAGGTAACCGTCCGCATCATACAAAAATCCTTGAAAGAACCATGGTGATCTCTAAGGTCAGGGGAGAGATAGTTGGAGGGAAAGAAACGTGGACAGAATAGGTAACGGATACAACTATGGATAGGTTAGTGATACAAGTAACAGCCTGTCAGTGGACTGGTCCTCACCGGCAATATGGTAAGCTGCATCAGAAAGGACCTACAGAGCAGCTCCACCTTAGAACTGATGTGACACTCGTGGAAGGCTGCCCCAAAAAAAAAAAAAAATTTGGCCACAGAATATTCAGAGTGCAAGATTTGGGGGAAAGTATCAAGAATTGAGAAGAAGCATCGGGACTCACTCTCAAACCCTAAACCCCCATCTGCACATCCAGTCCCTAGCAGCCTTCCCTCCCTCGATAACGATGTCTTCCAGCTCTGCCGCAGTCTCCGGTACCTCATCCTCCTCCGATGAAGCACCGCTAGCCCCTCCAGCCCTTGCCCTACCATGGTACAACGTTTCAGAGGCCATCTCGTTGAGTGAGCAGGAGCCCGGGTGGCCGACGACCCTGAGAATGCGGCCCCAACCACTGGTCTACCAACGACCCTGAAGTGGATGAGGCTCTCGTTCGTGAATTCTACTCCTCCTACTCTGTGGAAAGTAAGGGGATAGGTCTGGTTGCGACCTACCTCAGAGAGGGGATGCCCTATGCATTCTCTAGCGGACATTTGTCAATGGTACTGGGGGTACCTCATGAAGGGTATGGGGCTTACACGAGCAAAGTCTGGCCGGAAGGAATGAATGGGGAGGAGATTTTCCGGTTTCTCAGTGGGGATCTGTCCCCTGGCCGAACTATAGGCACGACTAAAATGCCTCTAGTACACCGGTTTCTCCACTACTTCACAGTCAAGAACATTCTGCCGCGCAAGGAGAAAGGAAGCGTCCTTCAAATACAGGAGGCCGTTCTACTGAACAAAATGCTTCTAAGAGAAAAGATCAATCTTCCAATGATCATCATGGCCCATATGGAGCATATCCGGGAGTAGGGCACTCATGCACTAGGCTTTCCCTCCATCGTCAAAAGGATAATGCTCTCCCATGGTTGCTACAAGCCGATGGGCCGGGAGACCAAATGGTGCCGGGCACTAGACGAGGCAACCATTGGCAAAATGGGGTTCAGCTTCATTCCCGGCCAAGGATGGATCAAGGAGCTGCCCTCTCTGTCTCCCAGGGTTCCAGCTGCGGACGGGTCCTCAGACATGCGCACTCTAGTTGAGGACGGGCTACGCAAGCTAGCCGAAGGCCAGCAACGGACTGAGGACCGGCTCCAACGGCTGGAAGATCGCCAAGCACAAACTGACATGGTCGTGGCTAATATCCGTGGCCTCCTTGAGATACTCGTCTCTCGGTCTGAATCCTCCAGTGCTCCCCCAGCTCCTTAGACTCATCATGGTTCAGGCCCTCTTTGATCTCCTCGCACATCTTTTCCCGTTTTCCTTCATATTTTCTTTTGGCCTGGTTAATTGTGTGCTTACTCTTTCAAACTGCGTACTTGTCCATTGTCACTGCATTCAGCTTTAATGTTAGCTGAGACATACTGCTTTAAATTGTCTTTCATGATCTCTATGGCTTCAATACTTCACTATTTTCTTTTTGATGATGCCAAAAGGGGGAAGGTAAGACAGGAAGCATAAATTGAGGGGGAACCCGTTCCCAGATCACTTGCGTAGTCATCTAAGGGGGAACGAGTCCAATGTCACGGTGAACTACGGTAAAACTGTTCAGATTTGTTTAGAACTATGGTACTGGTTACCTATCTTAGGGAAGAATGTTTGTCACCATCAAAAAGGGGAAAATTGTTGGGACATGTCCTCAACAGTTTTGATGGAACAAACATAAGTAGAATATTCTTGCATATCTATGATTATTAGATTTTATTATCTTTTAGATTATACATATCTATGATTGTTAGATTTCTAAACCTTTTAGATTTTGCATATCCTTGGATCCTACATTCGAAATTTATAATAGATGCATATCTTTTGTGATTTAGAAATAGAAGAATATTCGAAATATTGTTAGGATTCTATTGAAGATATTTCATAATCTTAATTCACATACTTAGAAATATCTATTATCTTTTTCTTGTTATTATCTCTTTAGTTCTCTTGATTAGGAAGCAAAAGATTTAAACACAAGTTAGAAATCCTAGCAATATAAATAGAGCTTCAAAGTCTCAAATTAAGACATCGGTCTACAGTTGAGAGTTCAGATTTTTTGGTGAGGTCGATCCGTGGTTTACGAGCTGCTGCACGTCGCTGCGTCTGGGAAGGGTCCGATAGACCAGTCCAGTGAGCTGCTGCATAAACGCAAAGGGGAAGCATCCGCAGAGTAGTCCGGTTGATTCTCGAAAAGGTAGAAGGTGGGTCTAGGGCGAATTGGAGATTCGGGTGCTATTCAACTTGTCTAGTCTTTTGTGAAAAGTATATCGGTACACTGCAATAAAAGACTACTTCTCAAAATCCTTTCAGTGAAATCTGAAAGGTAGTGGTTTTTCTCTAAGTACGATTGTACTAGAGTTTCCACTATAAATCACAGTGTACGAGTCCCGTACTTAGCTGTTCAGCTTTATATTACTTATCCGCTGTGCAAACTGCACTTGGGATACGTCCACAGTGAATCCAAGTTAAACTTAAGCTAATCTACGATCCAACAATATATCTCTTACTGGTAAACAAGTGCTTTCATCTCAAAACTACTAAAAGCAAGCAAAGCAAGCATCTCATACCTCACTTATATCCTAGGTTCCGAACAAATTGCACTTTCCCAATTCAAATGCTTTAGCAAACCCTGAATGTTGCTGACAAACAAGCTCATCCATGATCTCTGGTCATAGAGGCCACAATTGCCACCAATTGAATCTCATATGTCTCGACTGTGCAACAATTATCAACTATTCCCAGCCAACTGCCCAATTGGGATTATTCAACATGGAAAATTGTAAACACTATAGCCTGTGTCTGCTTGGTGGATTCTTCTGCCTTGACAAGAATCATTCGAAAAAGGAACTGTGCATGTCTTTTCTTCATGGAGCATGCCAGTAGCTGTTAAATTTCAGACTTGGCAGCCAAATATCAGTGATTCTTCAGTAATAAGAGCTGCATCTGTGAGGTGCTGTGATAGGGATTCCAATAATATGTATATTTGGTCGAGGTCACTAAACATTCTGTCTCCAGCTGAGAATCTGAACACTTCATCTCTCACCTCAACCCAACTCCTGCCAGCCTCTTTTTTACCCTCAAACCCTTTAATTATCTTTCTCATGGACGCACTCTCAGCCCAGCTACCTTCTGCTGCATAAATATTTGATAACATGGCATAAGTGCCAAGTATTTTTGGCTTCAATTCTAAAACTTTCAAAGCAACTAATTTTCCCAAACCAACCACTTTATGTGATTTGCAAGCTCCGAGCAGTGCACCCCAGACAAACTCATCTGGTTTGAACGGCATCCTATTAATCAACTCGCTGGCTTCATGGACTCTCCCTGCACGACCTAGTATATCGACCATGCATCCGTAAATTTCTTGATTTGGGGTGATATTATATTTACTCACCATGTTGAAGTACTTCAGCCCTTCATCTACTAGACCGGCGTGGCTGCAAGCACCTAGAATTGCCATGATGGCAATTTGATCTGGTCTGATCCCCAGCTCCACCATTTCGTCAAATAATTTCACAGCTTCTTTGCCGTATCCATGTGATCCATAGCCGACGATCATTGACGTCCAGCAGCACAAATCTCTGTGGACCATATCACTGAAAATCAAATGCGAGTCACTAATATTTCCACACTTGGCGTACATATCTATGAGAGCGTTTGACACTGCCAAGTTTCCTCCAAAACCTCTCTGAATTATCATACCATGAACTTGTTGGCCAAAAATCAAAACTGCTAAGTTACCACAAGCAGCCATGACAGTGGCGAAAGTAAAGCTATTTGATTTATATCCTGCAGCTTCCATTTGTGCAAAAATGCAGAGAGAAAAACCTGAGTCAGATCTCTCATATCCTGCAATTAACGTGTTCCATGTTATCAAATCTTTCTCTCCCATTTTTTTGAAGTACTGGTTTGCATCCGGAAAGCAGCGGCACCTGCAATACATATCAAGCAACGAATTCATGAGTGGAAGATTGGACGCAAACTCATGCTTAATAACCGAAGCATGTAGTTGCTTGCCCAGTAGAGGTGAATGAGTAGATGCGCAAGCTCTAACCGCAATTGAATAGCTGAAAGGACTAACATCAAATTCCTCCTGCATACAGCAAATGTCAACAAAGGGAAGATGGTGAGCATACAATCACAACCTTCACACAACCAGAACAAAATGGAAGCCTAGTCATTTGCAACACACTCTTTTTATAAAAAAAATCGAATCAAATAAGGATATCAGAAAAAAAACAAATCGGTGAACTTCCAGGAAATCAAATCAAGATATCATAAAAAACAAACTGGTGAACTTTGTCTGGCATACAAACCTCACTCTATAATACCACTTCATAAAACTAGTTTTTCTGTAATTAACTTCTTCACGGCAAATCATCTTAAAGTGTAAACATGCATACATACCATCAACATTTCCTTGAAAGCCATCAGAGCCCCATGCGAATTTCCACGATGTGCATATCCAGTGATCAACGCCGTCCAAGAAACCGCACTTTTCTCAGCTATATGCTGAAACATACGTCGAGCTTCATCCATACTATTGCAACAAGTAGCATAGAAATCCAGGAGTGCATTATCCACATACATATCCCCAATCAATGCATACTTCAGTCCCAACCCATGCACCAACTTTCCACACGCAACATTTCCCATCCCCTTACAAGCTTTCAAAACACTCGACAAACTATATGCATTGGGCTTAACCACCTGACAGCCCTCCCTCAGCATCGCACTAAACATCAGCCACGCATCTCTATACTGGTTTCTAGACGTGTAACCCGAAATCATTGCCGTCCAAGCGACTACATCTCGTTCAGGCATTTCATCGAACAGAACGCGGGCTTTGTGGGTCTGGTTAGAATCGAAACAGAATTTGATCTGATTGGTGGCGTTAATGGAAGGGCGCTTGGCTGGGAATTGAGGAGATGGGTTGCTGGGGATTTGAAGGGAGGATACGATGGCGGGTGGGATTGGGTGGAAGCGATGCGCTGATAATAATTTTCTGGCACTCATCGGAGCAATCAAAATTTGAAAAAGAAACTACTTTCTAGCCGGTGGAGCGCGTGTCATATGAAGTGGCCGAAACTAGGCTTGGCTGGTTGTACGGTGAACTGGGTCGCTCTCACTGTCACACTGCGCCAAAACCTTTGAATTAGGCGGCCACTGAAATTAAATATAATAAATAACAAATGTGATATGAAACGCACACAAAAGTAGTCGGAGGATCGACCGGTGGTGAACTCGCCCCGACCAAGGCCCTCTTTTAAACCCCTTAAATTAAATTAAATTAAATTAAATACTAAAAAAATAAATTCATCATCCCAACCACACCATCTCCATCCAACCCACCACCATCATCCTAATCACATCATCACCACCATCCCAACCACACCCCATCACCATCCCCACCAACACCTCCATCACCACAACCCCAACCCACCACTCCAACCACACCACCACCACAACCACCCCCAACCACACCACAACCCCCACAGCACCACCCCAACCACACCACCATCACCACACCACACCACCACAACCTCAACCCACCACCCCAACCACACTACCACCCAAATCACACCACCACCATCCCAACTCACAATCACCACCCTAACCACATCACCACCACCACTCCAACCACCATATACTTCTTTAATTCCAAATAATTAAGGTTAAAAATATATTTGTAAAAGTACTTAAGTTAAATTAAGTTAAAATAAATTAATTAAGTTAAAATAAATTAAATTAAATTAAATTAAGTATAAGTTCAGTTCTAAAGAACAGACTCTTAAAACCACACACGCTATACAATAATTCCTTTATTTTTGGGCTTATCAATTTCATGGTTATATGTGGGACAAATTTAAATGCACAATTTAATTAATTTTTTGTTGCTTCTTCATTTAAGTCAAGCATATTGCTTCTTATGGGCGAACTCGTGGTTATGACCGACCGGTTAAGGATGGATATTTTCTCTCAAATCGATGATTATAACAAAATTGATAAATTAGTGAGGTATATATATAAAGTAAAACCAAATAGAGACTTAGGTGTATCCTCGAAGGTCCAATTCCATCTCGGTCGATGGACTATGTCGTATACGAAGGGTAAATGAATCATTTAGTGACCCACGTATTTCCTTTATTTAGACTTTTATTGTTATAGTCTCATCGACGTGAGACAAAATTAAATATACAACTACTAAGTTTTGTCGCTTCTTCATTATGTGTCAAACATAATGCTTGAAGTAGCGTGTTGATAAGCTTTGCATAAGTGGTTATGGCTCGCTTTAGGAAGTTTTTATCCCATGCACGTGACTACACTACAATAAAGCTAATAAATTATTGGGGTATACAAATCAAAACTCAACAACACAATAAGCACTTACCTGCGTGGTTGGGCAAGGTCGGATGACCCGATATAAGTCCAACCCATGACCAAGTAGCAACCCTTAGGTTCGTGAAATTTGGCAGAGCCCGATCCAACCTATTCTTGCCTTCAAGTTAGAGTCATGCCTGACTAAGTGATGATGAGTATTTATACGACTCGCTAAACCATTTAAATCCAACTATTTCGATATGTTTTGATGTGAACAGTTACCTCTTAGTGTTGTTTGCATTTCAGGTGTTCGGAATACATGAGAAGAGACTTGCGGCTCAAAACGGTGTTTTTAGGGAGGAAATTGGCGTTGACGGAAATGGGTGTGCAGTGTAGTGAGTCGCGCGCCAGAAGACAACATTAGTGTCGCGCGCCGAATGTTAATGTATTCTCCCAGCGCGCGACATAATGTCTTCATGGGACGCGCTAGGTTTATGATGACGTCAGCAATCGGGCCCGCGGCCCGAAATCAATTTTACAGCCCGATCTCAATTAGGGTTTCGGAAGTTTGGGACGGCAGTTTTTGACGACACAGAAGAGTTTTGGGACACGAAGGTTTGACGGAGGACGGACGGAATTTTGGAGATTGCGTGAACAGTGATTCCGGTGTGAATAGTGTTTTCCGGCGGTGAATAGTAATTCCGAACAATTTTTGTTATTCCTTTCAGTTTAATGTATTTTGCAGTTATGAATATGAGTAGCTAAACTTCTATTTCAGTTTAGGGTTTTCAATTAGTGACATTCATGTTTGAGACTTGGATTTAATGCATATTTCTATTCATTCGTAAGTTCTGGATCTTAGTTTGCCTGAATTGTATTGCACGGTTAGCGTATACTTTGTCGTGAAACTATCCGCTCATCAATTCTGATTATTAACTCTTGTTGAAGCTTTGTCGTGGAAACAAGTAGTAGAATCTAGGCTTAGTATCACCTTTGTCGGGATACTTTAGGTCATTACCTTTGTCGGAGTGACCACGCATTTGATTAGAATCGTATCTTTAGAAGTCGATGACAACAGTCACTATTGAATTTCCTGAGCTGAATATTTCTCTCGATTGACATTCACACTTTTCTTACATTCGTTCTTGCAACCATTTACTCAAACCCCCTTTAGTTCAGTATTTACAGGAAACCGCTTCACAGTCAGTTCTCTTGGGTTCAATTCTTGCTTGCCGCTACACTAGCTAGAACTTGGAGATATAAATTACAAGTTTGGCGCGCATAACGACGTGCGTCAAATTTTGGCGCCGTTGCCGGGGAGCTGCTACGGTGAAGAGTTTCTTTTCTTTTTATATTTAGTTTTCAATTATTTCTTTGTTTTTTTTTTTTTGTTGCGGTAAATTGCTCTTCCCAGCATGTCTCACGCAGGTAGTGTTAACGGTGATGGCCGCCAAAACAATGAACAAAATCAGGTCAACAACAACAACCGTCCTTTACCACCACCAGGAAATCTGGATGTGCAGGTTCCACCATTTTATGAAGAGCCGGAGCGAGTATTTAGAGCGCACCAGAGGGAACTTCGCGAAAGAGAATTTCTAGCTAGGGATGCAGGGGCACGAGCAGAAGACTTCAATGAGCCTAATCCACCGCCTCAGCAATATGTGCAGCAGCAGCCTTATGGGCATCAGCCATACAGGCGTGCCCACAGACCGGAACCAACGATGAGAGAGCTGTCTACACCAAAGTTCAATGAGCAACCATGGTGCATCAATGCTGGCACAGAAGAGGACGATTTCGAGATAAAGACTGCTGTGGTGCATCACTTACCCAAATTTGGAGGATTACCGGGAGAGGTTGCGACGAGGCATTTACAAGAGTTCACCGGAATCTGCCAAACATTGAGACCATACGCAGCTTCGGAGGACAGGTTTAAGCTCCGAGTATTTCCTTTGAGTTTAACTGACTTAGCAAAATCGTGGTTTTTGTCTCTTCCTTCAGGTAGTATTCGCACATGGGATCAAATGCAGCGTAAATTTCTAGACAAATACTACCCGCCAGCAAAGGCCACACAAGTGCGCAGAGAACTTTCTAACATCAAACAAGGATCCGGTGAGTCAATGTACGATTATTTGAAGCGTTTTAATTCATTGGAACAGAGTTGCTGCAATCTTGGGGTGCCAGATAGGATGGTAGTGGAATATTTGCTGGATGGACTCAGACCTTTAGAGAGGATGATGTTGGATGCCGGAGCTGGTGGCACAGTGCTGAACTTGACACCGTCTGAGGTACGTAATTTGATTAATGAGACCGCTGAGAGTGCTCGTTTCAGGGAGGAGACCAGTCGAAAGGATGACACCAGCAAGGCAAGGAGCGTTTCACAGGTGGATTCCAACACCAATCAGATGGCCAATGAAATCAAGGAGCTCAAGGAAATGATGCAGAAGATGATGATGGGACAAGCTAATGTGGTGAAGCCTTGTGAATTTTGTGGTGCTCTTGGCCACAAGACTGGTTCGTGTCCATCCTTGTACGAAGACAGTTCAGCAGAGGTGAACGCTTTAGGAGGATATCAGAATTTCAACAACAGACCGCCTCAAAGGAAGTTTGGATTAACTGCGAATGGATTTAGTTGGAAGAACGAGGGTGGATTTCGTAAGGAGCAAGCCGTGCCTCAACAGCAGACCCAGTTTTATCAGCCACCATTTCGTCAGCAACAAGAGGGTTACAACAATGCTGATCAGCATCAACAAAGGAGGAACTATAATCAGCCAGGTCAGACTAACCCACTAACCGTTAAATGATATTACAGTGAATCTTCAACAATACCAAGCGAAGACGGATGGTGCTATTGCGGAGTTATCAAAGCAAATGTCACAGTTAATCACGGTCGTCAATGAGTTGAAGAATGACCAGGGCAAATTACCATCTCAAACGGTCCCCAACCCAAAGGGAAATGTTAGCGCTATGACTTTGAGGCGAGGGAAGGTGCTCAAGGGCCCAGAAGAGGGAGATAAGGGATCGGAAACAGTGAGTTCTGCGCCGGATGAGAACATTAGCCAGACGCGCGGCGCTGTAATGTCTTCTCCCGAAGCGTAAATAATGTATGAAGAAGACGCGGTCAACACAAAAACCGCGCCCAAGGACAACAATAATAGAGCGCCAGATGAGAACTTTAACACCCGGCGCACCAATATAAAGTCTACTACTGGCGCGGTACTCACTGACGAAAATTTCAAACTTCGCCGTACTGACCCCCATTTGCCGTTTCCATTGCAGGTTAAGGCCCCTAGGAAGCAAGTGATCGATAAAGAAGTGTGGGATCTCTTCAAAAAGGTTGAAATCAATATTCCTCTACTCGAGGAGTTGTGTACTAATCGCTACGCTACGCTACGCAGATTCCACGCTACGCTAAATTTCTCAAGGAGTTGTGTACTAATCGCCGCCGTTCAACTCAACCTGAGCAGGTAATGTTTAACGCTAACGTTTCTGCAGTTATTCAAAGGAAGATACCTCCTAAATGCCGAGACCCAGGTATGTTTACCATCCCTTGTGTTATAGGCAACATTAGAGTCGAAAATTGCATGCTTGATCTCGGTGTGTCTATAAATGTTTTGCCCTACTCTTTGTATTCGAGATTATGCATTGGACCTTTGAAGCCACCTGGACTAACGATTCAATTGGCATATAGATCTTGTAAGCGACCTGAAGGTATCATAGAAGATGTTTTAGTGCAGGTTGGTGACTTGATCTTTCCAGCTGACTTCTACGTGCTCAGAATGGATAGTAGTGATCCGGCTGATCATCCACCTATCCTACTTGGTCGCCCCTTCTTGAAAACATCAAAGATGAAGGTTGATTGCGACTCAGGGGTGCTGACCATGGAGGTGGAAGACGAGACAATAAAATTTGATTTATTCAAGGCTATGCAACACCCACCTGAGCACGCGACGGTAAATGCATTGGATGCGTTGGACGATGTAGTACATAAAATACAAGGCACCAGCGGCGAAGACCTATTGAGGATAGCACTGGAGAGCTCCATTTTTACACAGGAGGATTCCTACGCTCTCCACGAGGACATACGTGCCATACTCGCACAGCTTGACATTTCTCGTCCTCTGACGCCCAGGTATGAGGGTAATCAAATTCAGTTATTTAAAACTAATTCTTCATTGCCTTCTTCTGTGCAGGCACCGGTTGTAGAACTGAAACCTCTCCCAGAACATTTGAAGTACGCATTTTTGGGCGAAAAAGACACTCTCCCAGTGATCATTAAGAGCGGACTTGAGGATGAACAAGAACAAAAGCTCATCGAGGTACTTAAGACTAACAAGTTGGCTATAGGTTGGACGCTTGGAGACATACGAGGGATAAGCCTGGTGGTGTGCATGCATAGAATTCTGCTAGAAGATGGGGCTAAGCCTTCGAGAGAGCCGCATCGTCGCTTGAACCCAGTGATGATGGAGGTACTGTGCAAAGAGGTACAAAAGCTTTTAGATGCTGATGTTATCTATCCTATTTCAGATAGCTAGTGGGTAAGTCCCGTACACGTGGTGCCGAAAAAGACGGGCATCACAGTTGAGAAGAATGAAGCCGACGAGATGGTCACTACACGTGTTAAGAATGGATGGCGTATGTGCATAGACTACAGGAAGCTGAATGCAGTGACGCGTAAGGATCACTTTCCTCTTCCATTTATTGATCAGATGTTGGACAAGTTGGTAGGTAAGCCCTATTTTTATTTTCTTGATGGTTTTTCGGGTTATAACCAACTCCCTATCGCACCTGAGGACCAAGATAAAACTACTTTCACATGTCCATTTGGCACTTTTGCATTAGACGTATGTCTTTTGGTTTGTGCAATGCGCCTGGAACCTTTTAGAGGTTGGTTACTAGCATATTCTCCGACATGATTGGTAGTTTCATTGAGGTCTTTATGGATAATTTTACTGTGCATGGTGACACTTTTGATGAATGCCTAGACAACTTGAGTAGAGTACTTGAACGGTGTGTGTCTATGAATTTATTGCTGAACTATGAAAAGTGTCATTTCATGGTTACACATGGTGTGGTCTTAGGGCATATAGTCTCCCGAGAGGGGATTCAGGTGGATAAAGCGAAAATAGATTTGATTTCTAGTCTGCCTTACCCTTCCACGGTGCGTGATATTAAATCGTTTCTTGGGCATGCTGGTTTTTATCGTCGTTTTATTAGGGATTTTTCCAAGAAAGCTCTGCCCTTATCTAACTTGTTGCAGAAAGATGTGCCATTTGAGTTTACTGATCAGTGCAGGGAGGCATTCGATGAGCTGAAAATTGCGCTAACCAGTGCGCCTATTATTCGAGCACCTGATTGGAGCCAGCCATTCGAAATTATGTGCGATGCCAGTGATTATGCAGTGGGAGCAGTGCTCGGATAGAGAGCAGACAGGAAGCCAGTTGTCATTTACTACGCTTCGCGTACCTTGGACGCGGCTCAGAGAAATTATTCCACCACTGAGAAAGAATTGCTAGCTGTTTTCTTTGCTTTAGAAAAATTCAGACCTTACTTATTGGGTACTAAAGTGATTGTGTTCTCTGATCATGCAGCTATTAGGTACTTGATGACGAAGAAGGAGGCTAAACCGAGGCTGATTCGTTTGATTTTGCTGCTGCAAGAATTTGACCTCGAATCAAGGACAAGAAGGGAGTTGAGAACACAGTTGCTGACCACCTGAGTCGATTAGTGAGGGAGGAAGAAGCTGGGCAGATTACTGAGACTTTCCCAGATGAGCACCTCTACGCCATCGCGAGTAAAATTCCATGGTGCGCTCACATAGTGAACTACCTGGTCGGAGGTAAATGCCCACCTTTTTTCTCTAAAGCTCAATGTCTGAAACTTAAGCATGATGCTAGATATTATATATGAGATGATCCATTTTTGTGGAAAATAGGCGTAGACCAAATACTTAGGAGATGCATCGCTGATGATGAGATTTCTTCTGTGCTTAGTTTCTGTCATGAGCATGCATGTGGTGGTCATTTTGGCCCGAAAAGAACAGCTAGGAAAATACTAGACAGTGGATTTTATTGGCCGCATATTTTTAGAGATTCATATGAGCATTGCAAACGATGTGATAGATGCCAACGCGTAGGGAATATATCCATTAAAAATGAGATGCCTCAGATGCCGATTGTCGTTGATGAAGTGTTTGATAAATGGGGTATTGATTTTATGGGTCCATTTCCTGCATCACATGGTTATTTATACATTTTAGTTGCTAGATTATGTGTCTAAGTGGGTAGAAGGCTACTCGGTGTGATGATGCTAAAACTGTAGTGGATTTTCTCCGCACTAACATATTTTGCAGACACGGAGTGCCTAAGGCTATAATCAGTGATCAGCGGACACATTTCTGCAATAGGATGATGGCTGCCACACTAAAACAATATCACGTTCATCACCGTACATCCACAGCTTATCATCCGCAGACAAATGGCCAGGCTGAAATTTCTAACCGGGAGCTAGCGGCGCAAACAGAAGAATTGGCAGAGTCAACCACGGTGCGCTAACCAATGCCGTGCGCCAGGCGCAGATGATGGTATTTCCAAATCCTGACATGACCAGATTAGGAAGTTGCCAAGGATGAGCCTCTGAGCAGTATATAAAGAAGAGGAAGGCTGGGGTTTGAGCATTCATATTACACCATCCATCTTCGGCAGATAAGAGGAGAGAGCGGTAGAACTAGAAAACACACGAGTTTGTTGAGAGGAACTGCGCCAGCCGACTGCGCTAGCCAAGACTGCAACCTTCACGCACTATTTGCTATTGTTTTCTTGGACACTCTAGTTATTATTTACTGTTTCTGTGATGTTTATCACTAGCATGTCTAGCTAAACGCTTAGTATCGGTTGGAGATGAATCTATGAGTATTTCCTTTGAGACTTGCGCCTAATGTATAGCTTGCTTGCTTATATTAATTCTGTGCACATTACTGGCAGCTTGTTACATGAGTAGGGGAAGCCTTGAACCGCAATCTTACTCTTGTTGCTTGTTGTTGTTTGTTAAACTAGTTGAATAGCCTGACGGTGCCAACTAGGAGTAACGCGCTAGGATAGGCAATTACTACCTTGATCGGATTCGTATTTGTTTAGTCTAGTGCAAGAATTAATAGCTCATGAACTTTGATCGGAACATGCGCACATGTTAGGGAGCCTTGATCGGACACTAACATTAGCAAACCAAACTATAGACATTTAGAGTCGATGATAAGGAATACACTCATAGAGGATTGTCTGCGCCGATACTTCTCATAGTCATAGTACTTAATCTCTATTGCCTGCGCACGTCTAGTGCAAATTCCTGCGTTACGATACCACTGTTACTCGCGCATCGCGCAAACCAATCACTCACCCCCCAATTTCATAAATGTAGGTTACTGGCTAAAACTGAACTGCTTGCTCCCTGTGGAGATCAACCCTTACTTAACCGCTGTACTAGTGGAAGAGGAAGGATTTAATTTGACGCGCACAACGACGCACGATCAAATTTTGGCGCCGTTGCCGGGGAGCAACACAGCTAAGTTCTAGCTAGTTTACGTTTTTCCTTTTTAGTAACTAGTTATTTCAGTTTGTTTTGTTTTCTCGTTGTTGTTTCTGACAGCGCGCAATCACCATTAGCCTGCGCAACTTTGAAACAGTTGCGCGGCGCAGATTCTAGTTGCGCACTGACAGACGCAGCAGCATTAGTTATCTTTTAATTTCGTTTTCTTTGAGATTTAGAACAGATCATGGAGGATAACAGTGTCGTAGGAGACAACTTAGGGGACAGAACCCCAGAGGAGGCAAGGGCACATAACCGCGCAGCCCTGTTCAGAGAAGAAGTGCAGCGCGAGGTTGAAGCAAGGATGGCCGCTGAATTGTATAATGCGCCACCCGCGCGGCAAGCTGCGCGACGAAGAATAGTGCGCGAGATGTCAGCCCCCATCACTGTTAACCAGCCATGGTGCATCGTGCTTCCGCCAGACGGACATTTTGAACTAAGGAGCTCGCTCATCCATCACATGCCCAAGTTCCACGGGATGAACAACGAAAATCTAGTCAAACATGTGCGAGAGTTCCTAGTCATATGCGAGAACATGAAGACAGAAGGGGAGAGCGATGAGGCGCTGAAGATGAAGGCATTCCCATTTTCACTATGTGATACTGCCAGACATTGGTTGATGAACTTACCAGCCGGATCAATTCACACATGGGAGCAGCTGCAGAAGAAGTTCCTGAACAAATTCTATCCCGCAGCAAAGATCGCGCTACTCAGGAGGGAACTGGCCGCGCCAAGGCAGAGCGCAGGAGAGTCACTGTCAGAGTATTATGAGCGTTTCAGGGAGCTAGAGGCCAACTGCTACAGTCATGGCCTGCCCTAGAATGTGCTGATAGAGAACTTCCTGAATGGACTGCTGCCCATGGAGCTGAGGTTATTGAACGCATGCGCAGGAGGCGACATTTGCAACATGTATCTAGAAGACGCGTGGCAGCTGATAGAAGACTCTGCTGGTCAGGTAAGACATCAGCTAACACTTGAAAATAGTCGTACTCGTTCTGTGCATCAGGTAGAAACAAGCGCTGAGATCAAGGAAATGAAGGCCATGCTGCAGAAGTTGATGAGTGCGCAAAGCGCACAACCAGTTGCGCCAAAGGTATGTGAATTCTGCAGGTCCACCGAGCACAAAACGGATGAATGTCCCACACTTTTCGAGGAATCTGGAGATGTCAATGCTCTTGGAGGATGGGATAACAGAGGACCACAAAGACAGAATCAGCCGCGCTTTGGACTGGCAGCAAATGGATTCAGATGGAAGGAGGAAAACAATTTCAAGAGGCAATCCACAGATCAGCGCGCACCACAGCAGACGCAACAAGCTGCGCCCTACAATCCATCGCATCGCCGCACTGACGCACCCGCGCATAACAACCAGCAGCCTAGGCGATCTTTGGAAGATATCGTGGGGCAGCTAGCAGACACAGTGCGCAAAAATGACGAGAAGTATGACAAGCGGTTCGAGTCCATTGAAAAGCAGCTATCACAAATCGCTACCACGGTATATGAGCTAAAGAAGAGCGATGGCAACCTGCCTTCGCAAGTGATTCAGAACCCCAAAGGAGGAGTCAATGCAGTGACACTGAGGACTGGGCGCATAATAGGAACAGAGCAGACCACGAAGGCGCCCGCGCAACCAGCTGCGCAAGTCCCGGATCCAGCAGAACAGAATGCGCAACCAGAGCAAGATGCGCAACCAGAAGGGCCAGCCACAAGCCAGCAGGGCGAGGCGCCAGGTATAACACAAATAAACGACAAGGGCACAAATCGTACTAATATACCTGCACCTTTTCCTGTGCAGGCACCATCGGCTAGAAAGGAGGCACTGGACAAAGAACTATACGAGTTATTCAGCAAGGTGGAAATCAACATTCCCCTTATCGAAGCAGTTCGGCAGATTCCCAGGTACGCTAAGTTTTTAAAGGAGCTGTGCACAAACAAGAGGAGGAAAGGCGAATGCGCACAGGTAATGCTAAATGCGCAGGCCTCAGCGATCGTGCAACATAAGGTACCACCTAAGTGCCAAGACCCAGGTACGTTCACTATCCCTTGCACTTTAGGTAAGACCACAGTAAGCAACTGCATGATTGATTTAGGCGCATCCATCAATTTGTTACCTTATTCCCTACATGCGACATTGCGCCTTGGACCACTAAAGCCTGCAGGTCTCACTATTCAGCTAGCAGATCGGTCTTGCAAACAACCTGCAGGCATGATAGAGGATGTTCTCGTGCGAGTAGGAGAGCTGGTGTTCCCAGCAGATTTTTATGTGCTAGAAATGGAGGGTGAATCAAGCACCAGCAGTGCGCAGATCCTACTGAGCAGACCTTTCCTGATGACCGCGCGCACGAAGATAGACGTATGGAGGGGCACACTCTCCATGGAGGTTGACGGCGAAGAAATCCACTTCAATATATTCAAGGGGATGCAGCACCCACACGAGGACGCCACAGTGCACGCAATGGACAGCATTGACGATTTAGTCTCAGATGTGCAATGTGCAAGCGCAACAATAAAACCAGAGCCACTGGCACAGGCAGAGTTCGAGGAGCAGGACGAGGAGCTGAGCAGTGCTGAACCAGGACTCAAACAGGTACACGACATAGTTCATATTTGCACTGCCAATAAAATCTTGCCCTCCATTGAACAGGCACCCAAGGTCGAGCTGAAGCAACTGCCAGAGCACCTCAAATACATTTTCTTGGGAAATGAGGACACCCTGCCAGTGATCATAAAGAAAGGATTAGAAGAGGAGCAGGAAGTGCGTTTACAGCAGGTGCTGCGCAGGAACCAGCGCGCTATAGGATGGACACTGGCAGATCTGCGTGGAGTGAGCCCAGACGTATGCATGCATAGAATTCTATTGGAAGATGGTGCCAAACCATCCAGGGAGGCTCAGCGCAGATTGAACCCAAATATGATGGAGGTAGTGCAGAAGGAGATTTTAAAGTTGCTTGACGCAGGAGTCATCTACCCCATCTCGGACAGCAAATGGGTCAGTCCAGTGCACGTTGTGCTTAAGAAGGGAGGAATCACAGTGGAAGAGAATGCGCAGGGCGAGCTAGTTCCCAAGCGCATACAGACTGGATGGCGCATGTGCATCGACTACAGGAAGCTTAACGCAGTTACGCGCAAGGACCATTTCCCGCTACCCTTCATGGACCAGATGCTGGACAGATTAGCAGGTAAGCCCTATTTTTGTTTCTTGGACGGATATTCAGGGTATAATCAGATTCCCATAGCTGCGGAGGATCAGGAGAAGACCACGTTCACTTGCCCGTTCGGTACGTTTGCGTTTCGGCGCATGTCATTTGGGCTGTGTAACGCGCCAGGTACGTTCCAACGCCTTGTCATGAGCATTTTCTCTGATATGATTGGTATATGCATAGAAGTGTTCATGGATGATTTTACTGTATATGGAGGTACCTTTGATGCATGCTTAACTCATTTAGATAAAGTTTTAGAGCGCTGCATCTCTAAGAACCTAGTACTCAATTATGAAAAATGCCATTTCATGGTAACGCATGGTGTAGTGCTAGGACACATCATCTCAGAGGAGGGGATCAAGGTAGACAAAGCTAAGATAGACCTTATTTCTAATCTACCTTATGCCACGAACGTGCGCGATGTGAAGTCATTCTTAGGACATGCCGGATTTTACAGGGGTTTTATAAAAGACTTCTCTAAAATTTGTATTCCCCTGTCTAACCTCTTGCAAAAGGATGTGTGCTTCGATTTTACTGATGAGTGCAGGGCCAATTCTAGTGGATGAAGTGTTTGATATATGGGGAATTGATGCCAGCGCACAGGAGGCATATCAGCGCGCAACGAGATGCCGCAGACGCCAATTCTAGTGGATGAAGTGTTTGATATATGGGGAATTGACTTCATGGGGCCATTTCCTCCGTCTGCAGGATACGAGTACATATTGGTCGCGGTGGACTATGTCTCCAAATGGGTCGAAGCTAAGGCCACACGGAAGGATGATGGTAAGACGGTCGCTGAGTTTCTGAAAACTAACATCTTTTGCAGGTACGGGGTGCCTAAGGCAATCATCAGCGACCAGGGGACACACTTTTGCAACAGGATCGTGGCGCAAGTTTTTAAGCATTATGGGGTGCGCCACAAGACGTCCACTGCTTATCATCCTCAGACAAATGGACAGGCCGAGGTCTCCAACAGAGAGATCAAGCGCATCCTGGAGAAGACTGTGAGACCGTCGTGCAAAGATTGGAGCCAGCGCCTAGACGACGCGCTGTGGGCATACCGCACTGCGCATAAGACACCAATCGGGACTTCACCGTTTCGGTTGGTCTACGGAAAAGCATGCCACCTGCCAGTGGAATTAGAGCACAAAGCATATTGGGCCTTACGCATTTGCAACCTAAACTTAGATGAGGCTGGAAAGGAGCGCGCATTTGAGCTGAGCGAATTAGAAGAGCTGCGCCTAGATGCCTATGAGGGACTGCGCGATTACAAGGAGCGCACAAAGGCATTTCATGACAAGCATATCCTCAGACGCACTTTCGAGCCAGGAGATCAGGTATTATTAATCTCATCACGCCTGAAGCTCATGCCTGGAAAGCTACGCAGCAAATGGACGGGACCGTACACAGTCACCAAGGTTTTCCCCTATGGAACAATCGAGTTAGAAAATGAGCACCGGCATCGTTTTCAGGTCAATGGGCAGAGAGTCAAACGGTATCTAGGAGAACCTTGGGTCGACACAGTGCGCGACATTGACTTGGCAGAACCTGAGATAGCAGATGCGCAGGTTGCTACGCCAGAGTCACCACCAGATGCACCAGAGGGAGAACTGGAAACCATTGCTCACATTTCTTCTTCCTCTTCATCTACCCTCGTGACTGCAGACTTCTCACATATTATCCTTGTTGAGTACCCTTCTCACCCTTTGCGCAGGACCAAGAAGAACACAACACATGCACAAGCGCAGGATCACTCAGGAGCAAGAGTGGGGGAGGTCGCTGGCACACATTTGGGCACGTAACGAGGTACAGTCGAGCCAACGACGTTAAACAAAGGCACTTGTCGGGAGGTAACCCGACTCGTTTTACTTGTATATGTCTTTCTTTTAGTCTTTCTAGTGTCTTTTAGTTATTTTAGGACTTGTAGTTTTTTTAGTCGAGCAGCAGTGCGCAGGACAGCTGCGCCAGTCAGGGGGTATATAAGGGCAGGACTTAGAAAATTTCAGCACTTTTTCACTCGACCGTTGAAAGTACAACTCCCGCCTTCGCTCCTCCGCCCGCTGTCCGGCGCCCAACCCAGCTCCAGTTTAGAGAGATTTGGAGAGCACACGGCCGCACTCACCCCAGGCTAGAGTGCGCCAATTGGAGTGCTGTTCTAAGGGTTTTGTAGGCGGGCAGTTGGCGCCCCTTTGGTGAGAATTTCAGCGCATTCGGAGGAGTTTGGATTTTTGGAGTATTTCAGAAGTGTTGACCGGAGTTGACCAGAGAAATGCAGCCTGCCGAGGACCAAGCTACCCCAGCTCGCTTCGCCAGCATGTACGTGGCCTTCCTGAGGCTCGAGATGTACGGGACTCCGTGCATCAGTGGGAGTTCCTGCGGGAGGTCGGTTTGGAGGACTTCATTTTGGAGAGGCTCGCGCTGGCGGGCTCGGAGGCGCTGTTGGAACTCAACAGCGCAGCAGACAGGGAGGACACCTGCGAATTTTTGGCGTCATTGGAGCCAGAAGCTATGGAGATCAGGTACCGGCACCGAGGGGTGTGGTACATTACCTCGGCTACAAGGCTGAAGCGCATATTGCGGTGCGCTAAGGTGCGAGAAGCTGACATGGACGCGCACACCAACCAAGAGGC
This sequence comes from Umbilicus rupestris, assembly GCA_963678935.1. Classification (NCBI taxonomy): domain Eukaryota; kingdom Viridiplantae; phylum Streptophyta; class Magnoliopsida; order Saxifragales; family Crassulaceae; genus Umbilicus; species Umbilicus rupestris. Next base: position 5,143,098 of record OY787607.1, on the reverse strand, counting down.
GTGGCGCGAGATGGCAATCGGGCCTGTGTTTGCCGCGGGGCGCAGCAGGGGACGAGAGCTGCGTGACCCGTTGATGTTCTACTTGTGGCGCCTGGTCGCCTATGCCATCATTGGGCGTTTTAGTGGTGCGCCGAAGATCAGTTTGCTGGATATGGAGATCTTAAAGGGGTTTTATTATGGGAAGAGGGTGCTCTTTGTTCTGAACATGGTGCACCACTGGAGCCGAGTCAGACCAAGGGGCCGCTGACTTGCGGAGGTATTATTACGCACCTGCTGCGGGCGTTACATGGATAGCCCGAGGTGCCAGAGCACACATTCGTGCCGGCTGTCCCTCTGGACCGCGCCCACATGCTGTAGATCAGGGCGGTAGCCGTGAAGGAAGATGGCACATTGGAGTGGTGCTACCGCCTGCAGCCGGCCAGAGTGCCGCGGCCAAGAGCAGAAAGCAGTGCGCAAGCAGTAGCGGCCGCGCAGGAGATGGAGGAGGATGAAGTCCTAGAGCAAGTTGTGCCTCCAGTCAGGCGCGCAAGGACCCGCGCCCAGACTGGAGCGCACCGAAGGGCCCGTGCACCGCAGGGGGAGCCAATTACCATTTCCATCGAGGATTCTCCCCCGCGTGCCCCAGGGAAGCGCCCAAGGACTGAGGCTGAGGTGGCGCCTGAGGAAGCATCAGCAGAGAAGCGCATGATGTTCAACATCATGCGCGTGCTCGAATATTTAGCGCCAGAGGGGGCGGACTTAAGCATGAGCCCACCATCAGGGTGGAGATTTGGAGACGCGATTCCCTCTCTCCTCAGCCTACACCGGCCACTTCCAGGTTCTCCCGGCAGTCCACACCAGCCAGCCAGCCCTCTTACTCAGCCCCCAGTGCATCCAGCAGAGCCCTTCCCAGCAGCACCAGCACAATCAGCCCCAGCACCAGCACCAGCTCTAGCAGAACCCACCCCCGAACCAGAACAAGTACCAGCACCTGTACCTTCCCCTGCCCAGCCGTCCATTCCAAGGTCCCCTATAGCCGAACCCATCATTAGCACCAGCTCAGACTCGCTATGGGACCCTGTTTCAGAGGATGACGTCGAGGCGCAGCCTGTCGCCCTATCAGTTGTACCGCCTTCCTCCAGCTCCGAATATATGACGGATTCTTCAGAGGAGGAGGCGCATAGTTCAGCGGCTGCGTCTAGCTCAGACGACTTCTAGAGCTGTAGGGGGGAGCGCATTATTTCTTTCGGGTGGTGTCTATTTTCTTTTATATGCTGAACCTTATTTGATATTCTGTTGCTATATTTGTGTGCTGAACTCCTGTGCTACATTTTGTGTCCCTATGCTATATTTGCGCTGCTTTGACTTTATGTTCTTAGTTTTTATGTTCTTTATTTTGATTGCACGCATATGTTCTACATGTGCGCGTTCTCCGTGCGCTTGAGCTTGAGTCGTGGGGACACGGCTCTGTTTAAGTGTGGGGGGGGGAGCGTTACATGTACATTTCACGTTTTTTTGAGCTTTATAGTGTAGCTTAGTTTAATTGAAGGAAACAGTAGCAGTAGTGCGCTTGAGTGCGGGCTGCGCGCACTGTTTAGCTTGTTTGCGCTATCCATATTGCGCCGTGCGCTGCTATCAACTGTTTTTAGTATATTTTTTTCGTTTTTCTGCTCCTGTTAGTTGGGATATACAGGAGATGTGGAGTTGACAGAAACGCTCTAGAGAGGCGGTTAGTCGCTCGCGCTTCAGAGGAGAGGTATATGGTTGAGAGCGCGAGTGGAGGCCGGCGCTTTGCGACCTTCGGAACAAGAGAGCGCGCTCAGTCACGCAGATGCCAAAGGCAAGTACCCAAAAGCGTGGCGAGGTGGGAAAACAGACCACCTTCTCTCTGGAAGTTGAGCCAAGGAAGGCGGGCGCGGGTGTAAATGCGTGCGCCGACCTGCACAAATAGACCGAGGAGGGAGAGCGAGGCGGTGTTCCATAGCTGTTATCCGGAGGCCGAGACTGGAACCGTTCTGGAAAAAGATAGAAATCATAGACAGAGCTGTACACAAGAAAAATACCAGCAGATGATTTGCGCTACAAAAGTATCAGCATGCGCACAAGTACCAGCGTGCGCAAAATACACAGAAAATCATCAAAAAGCTTGAGTTCCCAGGAAGTGCGCGGAGCAATCACGCGCGGGAAGAAGCTGGCGCTGTTAACTATATACCCATCCTCGGAGTGAGAGCTGACAACCTGGCGCCTATAAAGAGCTATCTCCCAGCCATCCGAAATGATTTTCATCCCAGCTGAGAGGTAATGAATTGCGAAATCATTATATTAGAACTGTTGACAGTAGTTGTGCGCAGGTGGTAGAGCAGCGCAAGGTGTTCAGTAGTGCAGATCGCGCCAGAGTGCAAGACTGTGCGCTAGACTCCAGAGAGGTAATGGTATCCGTGCTTGAGTGCTTGTTCGAGGACGAACAAGGGGCAAGTGTGGGGGGTTTGATAGAGCCTATTTATACACATTATTTAGATCATAACCCTGTGCTTGTTTGCATTATTTTGTGTACAAGATTACTGGTTTCCAGTATTTTTGTATTTCAGGGCAAAACAAGGGCCTAAGTCAGATACGCGCTAACAGGCAGCGTTTAGGACGCGCATCACACAGCCTGCGGAGCTAGCGGCGCAAACAGAAGAATTGGCAGAGTCAACCACGGTGCGCTAACCGATTGCGCTAACCAATGCCGTGCGCCAGGCGCAGATGATGGTATTTCCAAATCCTGACGCACTGTTTGCTATTGTTTTCTTGGACACTCTAGTTATTATTTACTGTTTCTGTGATGTTTATCACTAGCATGTCTAGCTAAACGCTTAGTATCGGTTGGACATGAATCTATGAGTATTTCCTTTGAGACTTGCGCCTAATGCATAGCTTGCTTGCTTATATTAATTATGTGCACATTACTGGCAGCTTGTTACATGAGTAGGGGAAGCCTTGAACCGCAATCTTACTCTTGTTGCTTGTTGTTGTTTGTTAAACTAGTTGAATAGCCTGACGGTGCCAACTAGGAGTAACGCGCTAGGATAGGCAATTACTACCTTGATCGGATTCGTATTTGTTTAGTCTAGTGCAAGAATTAATAGCTCATGAACTTTGATCGGAACATGCGCACATGTTAGGGAGCCTTGATCGGACACTAACATTAGCAAACGAAACTATAGACATTTAGAGTCGATGATAAGGAATACACTCATAGAGGATTGTCTGCGCCGATACTTCTCATAGTCATAGTACTTAATCTCTATTGCCTGCGCACGTCTAGTGCAAATTCCTGCGTTACGATACCACTGTTACTCGCGCATCGCGCAAACCAATCACTCACCCCCCAATTTCATAAGTGTAGGTTACTGGCTAAAACTGAACTGCTTGCTCCCTGTGGAGATCGACCCTTACTTAACCGCTGTACTAGTGGAAGAGGAAGGATTTAATTTGACATGCACAACGACGCGCGATCATTTAACATATAACAAACAAGCAACACGAGTAAGATTGCGGTTCAAGGCTTCCCCTACTCATGTAACTAGCTGCTAACAATGTGTACATAATTAATATAAACAAACAAGCTATGCATTAAGCGCAAGTCTCAAAGGAAATACTCATAGATTCATGCCCAACCGATACTAAACGTTTAGCTAGACATGCTAGTAGTAAACATCATAGAAATAGCAAATAATATCTAAAGTATCCAAGAAAACAATAGCAAACAGTGCGTGCAGGTTGCAGTCTCGGCTGGCGTAGTCGGCTAGCGCAGGTCCTGTCAGCAAGCTCGTGTGTTTTTGATCCTGTCGCTCTCTCTCTGAATTATGATATGATGATGAAACCCTAGCCTTCTTCTCTTCTTTATATACTGCTCAGAGGCTCATCCTTGGCAACTTCCAAATTTGGTGGTGTCAGGATTTGGAAACACCACCATCTGCGCATGGCGCACGGCATCTTGGTTAGCGCAATCGGTTAGCGCACCATGGTCGACTCTGCCAATTCTTCTGTTTGCGCCGCTAGCTCCGCAGGCTTGTGTGATGTGCGTCCTAAACGCTGCCTGTTAGCGCGTATCCGACTTAGGCCCTTGTTTTGCCCTGAAATACAAAAATACTGGAAACCAGTAATCTTGTACACAAAATAATGCAAACAAGCATAGGGTTAGGATCTAAATAATGTGTATAAATAGGCTCTATCAAACCCCCCACACTTGCCCCTTGTTCGTCCTCGAACAAGCACTCAAGCACGGATACTATTACCTCTCTGGAGTCTAGCGCACAGTCTTGCACTCTGGCGTAATCTGCACTACTGTTCACCTTGCGCTGCTCTACCACCTGCGCGCATCTGCTTTCAACAGTTCTAATATAATGATTTCGCAATTCATTACCTCTCAATTAGGATGAAGATCATTTCGGATGGCTGGGAGATAGCTCTTCATAGGCTCCAGGTTGTCAGCTCTCACTCCGAGGATGGGTATATGGTTAACAGCGCAAGCTTCTTCCGGTGCGTGATTCTTCCGCGCACTTCCTCGGAACTCACGCCTTTTGATGATTTTCTTTGTGGACTTTGCGCACGCTGGTGCTTATTTGTGCGCATGCTGATTCTTTTTGTAGCGCATATCATCTGCTGGTATTTTTCTTTTGTACAGCTTTGTCTATGGTTCCTATCTTTCCCAGAACGGTTCCAGTTTCGGCTTCCGGATAACAGCTATGGAACACCGCCCTGCTCTCCCACCGTGGTCTATCTGCGCAGGTCGGCGCACACGTTTACTCCCGCGCCTGCCTTCCTGAGCTCGACTTCCAGAGGAAAGGTGGTCTGTTTTCCCACCCCGCCACGCTTTGGGTATTCGCCTTCGGCATCTGCGTGACTGAGCGCGCTCTCTTGTTCCGAAGGTCGCGAAGCATAGGCCTCCACTAGCGCTCTCGACCATATACCTCACCTCCGAAGCTCGAACGACTAACCGCCTCTCTAGAGCGTTTCTGTCAACTCCACATCCCCTGTATATCCCAACTAACAGGAGCAGAAAAACGAAAAAAATATACTAAAACAGTTGATAGCAGCGCATGCAATATGGATAGCGCAAAACAAGCTGAACAGTGTGCGCAACCCGCACTTAAGCGCACTACTGCTACTATTTTCTTCAACTAAACTAAGCTACACTATAAAGCTGAAAAAAACATGAAATGTAAAGGTAACGCTCCCCCCCACACTTAAACAGAGACGTGTCCCCACGACTCAAGCTCAAGCTCAAGCGCACGGAGAACGCGCACATGTATGCAAGCAAAAAACTACAAGACCTAAGCTAGCTAAAAGATACTAGAAACACTAAAAGAAAAAAACATGTAAAAGTAAAACGAGTCGGGTTACCACCCGACAAGTGCCTTTGTTTAACGTCGTTGGCTCGACTGTACCTCGTTACTTGCGTGAAAGTATACCAGCGACCTCCCCCACACTTGCTCCTGAGTGACCCTGCGCTTGTGCATGCGTTGTGTTCTTCTTGATCCTGCGCAAAGGGTCGGGGGGGTGGTCAGCATAGTTAATAGTATGTGATAAATGATAAGTAACGAGGGTAGGTAAAAAGGGAGAAGAAATATGAGCAATAGTCCCCTGTTCTCCCTCTGGCGCGTCTGATGGGGACTCTAGCGCAGCAACCTGCGCATCTGTTATCTCAGGTTCTGCTAATTCAATTTCGCGCGCTGTGTCATCCCAAGGTTCTCCTAGATACCGTTTGACTCTCTGCCCATTGACCTGAAAACGATGCCGGTGCTCGTTTTCTAACTCGATTTTTCCGTAGGGGAAAACCTTGGTGACTGTGTGCGGTCCTGTCCATTTGTTTCGCAGCTTTCCAGGCATGAGCTTCAGGCGTGATGAGAACAATAATACTTGGTCTCCTGGCTCAAAAGTGCGTCTGAGGATATGCTTGTCATGAAACGCCTTTGTGCGCGCTTTGTAATCGCGCAGTCCCTCATAGGCATCCAGGCGCAGCTCTGCTAATTCGCTTAGCTCAAATGCACGCTCCTTTCCGGCCTCGTCTAGGTTCAGGTTGCAAATGCGTAATGCCCAATATGCTCTGTGCTCTAACTCCACTGGCAGGTGGCATGCTTTTCCGTAAACCAACCGGAACGGTGAAGTCCCAATTAGCGTCTTATGCGCAGTGCGGTATGCCCATAGCGCGTCGTCAAGGCGCTGGCTCCAATCTTTGCGCGATGGTCGCACAGTCTTCTCCAGGATGCGCTTGATCTCTTTGTTGGAAACTTCGGCCTGTCCATTTGTCTGAGGATGATAAGCCGTGGACGTCTTGTGGCGCACTCCATAATGCTTGAAAGCTTGCGCCACAATCCTGTTGCAAAAGTGCGTCCCCTGGTCGCTAATGATCGCCTTAGGTACCCCGTACCTGCAAAAGATGTTAGTTCTCAAAAAATCAGCGACTGTCTTACCATCATCCTTTCTTGTGGCCTTAGCCTCGACCCATTTGGAGACATAGTCCACCGCGACCAATATATATTCATAGCCGGCAGATGGGGGAAATGGCCCCATGAAGTCAATTCCCCATATATCAAACACTTCATCCACTAGAATCGGCGTCTGTGGCATCTCGTTGCGCGCTGATATGCCTCCTGTGCGCTGGCACCTGTCACAGTTCCTGCAGTAGTTATATGAGTCACTGAACAAGCACGGCCAATAAAATCCACAGTCCAGGATCTTTCTGCTGGTGCGCTTTGGACCAAAGTGTCCTCCACATGCGTGCGCATGACAAAACATCAAAACTGAGTTAATTTCATGGTCAGGCACGCAGCGCCTTAAAATCTGATCAGGCCCTATTCTGAGCATATATGGATCATCCCAAATGTAATGCTTAGACTCATGTTTCAATCTCATGCACTGGGTTTTATTGAAATGCGGAGGAAACGTACCTGTGACCAGGTAATTCGCAATGTGCGCATACCATGGTACCTTACCTGTCAGCGCCATCAGATGCTCGTCAGGAAATGTCTCCGAGATCTGCCCTGGCTCCTCCTCTTTCACGATCCTGCTCAGGTGGTCAGCAAATGTATTCTCCGTGCCCTTCTTATCTTTAATTTCTAAGTCAAATTCCTGAAGTAGGAGCACCCAGCGCATCAGGCGTGGCTTAGTTTCCTTCTTGGTCATTAGGTAACGGATGGCTGCGTGGTCTGTGTATATGATGACCCTAGCGCCTAGAACATATGCACGGAACTTCTCCAGCGCAAACACAATTGCCAGAAGCTCCTTTTCCGTGGTGGTGTAGTTTCGCTGCGCAGCGTCTAGTGTGCGCGATGCATAATAGATGGCGTGCGGTTTCTTGTCCACTCGCTGCCCCAGGACTGCACCTACTGCATAATCGCTTGCGTCGCACATTAGTTCAAATGGCAGGTTCCAGTCTGGCGCGCGCATTACTGGCGCACTTGTCAGCGCCTCCTTTAGCTTATCAAATGTGGCCCTGCACTCATCAGTAAACTCGAAACACACATCCTATTGCCAGAGGTTAGACAGGGGTATACAAATTTTAGAAAAATCCTTTATGAATCGCCTGTAAAACCCGGCATGCCTGATCGCGCGTCGTTGTACGCGTCAAATATAATCCTTCCTCTTCCACTAGTACAGGGGTTAAGTAAGGGTCGATCTCCACAGGGAGCAAGTAGTTCAGTTTTAGCCAGTGACCTACACTTACGAAGATTGGGGGGGTGAGTGATCGGGGTTGCGCGATGCGCAAGTAACAGTGGTATCGTAACGCAGGAAATTGCACCAGACGTGCGCAGGCAATAGAGATTAAGTACTATGACTTATGAGAAGTATCGGCGCAGACAATCCTCTATGAGTGTGTTCCTTATCATCGACTCTAAATGTCTATAGCTCGATTTGCTAATGTTAGTGTCCGATCAAGGCTTCCTAACATGTGCGCATGTTCCGATCAAAGTTCATGTGCTATTAATTCTTACACTAGACTAAACAACTACGAATCCGATCAAGGTAGTAATTGCCTAACCTAACGCGTTACTCCTAGTTGGCACCGTCAGGCTATTCAACTAGTTTAACAAACAACAACAAGCAACAAGAGTAAGATTGTGGTTCAAGGCTCTCCCTACTCATGTAACAAGCTGCCAGTAATGTGCACAGAATTAATATAAGCAAGCAAGCTATGCATTAAGCGCAAGTCTCAAAAGGAAATACTCATAGATTCATGTCCAACCGATACTAAGCGTTTAGCTAGACATGCTAGTGGTAAACATCATAGAAATAGTAAATAATAACTAAAGTGTCCAAGAAAACAATAGCAAACAGTGCGTGCAGGTTGCTGTCTTGGCTGGCGCAGTCGGCTGGCGCAGATCCTCTCAACAAGCTAGTGTGTTTTCTAGTCCTGCTGCGCAGTGCCTCCTGGGTGTACGAATTGTGAGTCCTGAGAATCGTCTGTGTGTCCTAACCCTAGCCTCCTTCTCTTCTTTATAAACTGCTCAGGGGCTCACTCTTGGCACCTTCCAAATCTGGTCGTGTCAGGATTTGGAAACACCAACATCTGCGCCTGGCGCACGGCATCTACTTAGCGCAATCGGTTAGCGCACCGAGATCGACTCTGCCAATTTCTTCTGTTTGCACCGCTAGCTCTGCAGGCTGTGTGATGCGCGTCCTAAACGCTGCCTGTTAGCGCGTATCCGACTTAGGCCCTCGTTTTGCCCTGAAATACAAAAACACTGGAAACCAGTAATCTTGTACATAAAATAATGCAAACAAGCATAGGGTTATGATCTAAATAATGCGTATAAATAGGCTCTATCAATGCCCAAGGAATGATTTCACATCGCGCACGCTAGTGGCATAAGGTAGATTGGAAATAAGAACAATTTTAGCTTTATCTACCTTGATCCCCTCCTGCGAGATAATATGTCCTAGTACTACACCATGCGTTACCATGAAATGACATTTTTCATAATTGAGCACTAGGTTTTTTGAAATGCAGCGCGCTAAGACCTTATCAAGATGTGTTAAGCATGCATCAAAGGTACCTCCATATACGGTAAAATCGTCCATGAACACTTCTATGCATATACCAATCATATCAGAAAAAATGCTCATGACAAAGCGTTGGAACGTACCTGGCGCGTTACACAGCCCAAATGACATGCGCCGAAACGCAAACGTACCGAACGGGCAGGTGAACGTGGTCTTCTCTTGATCCTCCGCAGCTATGGGTATCTGATTGTACCCTGAATATCCGTCCAAGAAGCAAAAGTAAGGCTTCCCCGCTAATCGGTCTAGCATCTGGTCCATAAAGGGTAGCGGGAAATGGTCCTTGCACGTGACTGCGTTAAGCTTCCGGTAGTCGATGCACATGCGCCATCCAATTTGTATGCGCTTGGGAACTAGCTCGCCCTGCGCATTTTCTTCTACTGTGATTCCTCCTTTCTTTGCCACAACGTGCACTGGACTGACCCATTTGCTGTCTGAGATCGGGTAAATGACTCCTGCGTCGAGTAGCTTAAGGATCTCCTTCTGCACTACCTCCATCATATTCGGGTTTAATCTGCGCTGAGCCTCTCTGGATGGTTTGGCACCATCTTCCAATACAATTCTATGCATGCACACGTCTGGGCTCACTCCACGCAGATCGGCAAGTGTCCATCCTATAGCGCGCTGGTTCCTGCGCAGCACCTGCCGTAATTGCGCCTCCTGCTCCTCTTCTAATCCTTTCTTTATGATCACTGGCAGGTTGTCTTCGTTTCCTAGGAATATGTACTTGAGGTGCTCTGGAAGTTGCTTCAGCTCGACCTAGGGTGCCTGTTCAATAGAGGGCAAGATTTTATTAGCAGTGCAAACATGAACTATGGCCTGTACCTGTCTAGGTTCTTGTTTAGCACTGCTCAGCTCCTCTCCCTGCGCCTCTAGCTCTGCCTGTGCCAGTGTTATAGGTTCTTCTGCTGCGCTTGCACATTGCGCATCTGCGACCAAGTCATCTATGCTGTCCATTGCGTGCACTGTGCCGTCTTCATGAGGATGCTGCATCCCCTTGAATATGTTGAAATGGATTTCTTCGCCATCAACCTCCATGGAGAGCGTGCCCCTCCACACGTCTATCTTTGTGCGCGCGGTCATCAGAAAAGGTCTGCTCAGTAGGATCTGCGCACTGCTGGTGCTTGATTCACCCTCCATTTCTAGCACATAGAAATCTGCTGGGAACACCAGCTCTCCTACTCGCACAAGAACATCCTCTATCATGCCTGCAGGTTGTTTGCACGACCGATCTGCTAGCTGAATGGTGAGACCTGCAGGCTTTAGTGGTCCAAGGCGCAATGTCGCATATAGGGAATAGGGTAGCAAATTTATGGATGCGCCTAAGTCAATCATGCAATTACTTATTGTGGTTTTACCTAAAGTGCATGGGATGGTGAACGTACCTGGGTCTCGGCACTTAGGTGGTACCTTATGTTGCACGATCGCTGAGGCCTGCGCATTTAGCATTACCTGTGCGCACTCGCCTTTCCTCCTCTTGTTTGTACACAGCTCTTTTAAAAACTTGGCGTACCTAGGGATTTGCCGAACTGCTTCAATAAGGGGAATGTTTATTTCCACCTTACTGAATAACTCGTATAGCTCCTTGTCCAGCGCTTCCTTCCTAGCCGATGGTGCCTGCACAGGGAAAGGTGCAGGTATATTAGTACGATTCGTGCCCTTGTCTTTTAATTGTGTTATACCTGGCGCTTCGCCCTGCTGGCTTGTGGCTGGCACCTCTGGTTGCGCGTCTGGCTCCGGTTGCGCATTCTGCTCTGCTGGATCAGGGACTTGCGCAACTGGTTGCGCGGGCGCCTTCGCGGTCTGCTCTGTTCCTATCGTGCGCCCAGTCCTCAGTGTCACTGCATTGACTCCTCCTTTGGGGTTCTGAATCACTTGCGAAGGCAGGTTGCCATCGCTCTTTTTTAGCTCATACACCATGGTAGCGATCTGTGATAGCTCCTTTTCAATAGACTCGAACCGCTTGTCATACTTCTCGTCATTTTTGCGCACTGTGTCTGCTAGCTGCCCCACGATATCTTCCAAAGATCGCCTTCGTTGCTGGTTGTTATGCGCTAGTGCGTCAGTGCGGCGATGCGGTGGATTGTAGGGCGCAGCTTGTTGCGTCTGCTGTGGCCCGCGCTGATCTGTGGACTGCCGCTGGAAATTGTTTTCCTCCTTCCATCTGAACCCATTTGCGGCCAGTCCAAAACGCGGCTGATGCTGTCTCTGTGGCCCTCTGTTATCCCATCCTCCAAGAGCATTGACATCTCCAGATTCCTCAAACAGCGTGGGACATGCATCGGTTTTGTGTTCGGTGGAATTGCAGAATTCACATACCTTTGGCGCAACTGGTTGTGCGCTTTGCACACTCATCAACTTCTGCAGCATGGCCTTCATTTCCTTGATCTCAGCGCTTATTTCTACCTGATGCACAGAACGAGCACGACTATTTTCAAGTGTTAGCTGATGTCTTACCTGCCCAGCAGAGTCTTCTATCAGTTGCCACGCGTCTTCTGGGTACATGTTGCAAATATCGCCTCCTGCGCATGCGTTCAATAGTCTCAGCTCCATGGGTAGCAGTCCATTCAGAAAGTTCTCTATCAGCACATTCTGGGGCAGGCCGTGATTGTAGCAGTTGGCCTCTAGCTCCCTGAAACGCTCGTAATACTCTGACAGCGACTCTCCTGCGCTCTGCCTAGGTGCGGCCAGCTCCCTCCTGAGTAGCGCGATCTTTGCTGCGGGATAAAATTTGTCCAGGAACTTCTTCTGCAGCTGCTCCCATGTGTGAATTGATCCTGCTGGTAAGTTCATTAGCCAATGCCTGGCCGTGTCACACAGTGAAAATGGGAATGCTTTCATCTTCAGCGCCTCATCGCTTTCCCCTTCGGTCTTCATGTTCTCGCAAATGACTAGGAACTCTCGCACATGCTTGACTGGATTTTCGTTGTTCATCCCGTGGAACTTGGGCATGTGATGAATGAATGAGCTCCTTAGTTCAAAATGTCCGTCTGGCGGAAGCACGATGCACCATGGCTGGTTAACAGTGAGTGGGGCTGACATCTCGCGCACCGTTCTGCGTCGCGCAGCTGGTCGCGCGGGTGGCGCATTATACACTTCAGCGGCCATCCTTGCTTCAACCTCGCGCTGCACTTCCTCTCTGAACAGGGTTGCGCGGTTATGTGCTCTCGCTTCTTCCGGAATTCTGTCCCCTAAGTTGTCCCCAACAACACTGTTATCCTCCATGACCTGTTCTAAATCTCAAAGAAAACGAAATTAAAAGATAACTAATGCTGCTGCGTCTGTCATTGCGCAACTAGAATCTGCGCAGCGCCACTGTTTCAAGGTTGCGCAGGCTAATGGTGATTGCGTGCTGTCAGAAACAACAACGAAAATAAAGCAGACGGAAATAACTAACTATTAAAAGAAAACCTAAGCTGGTTAAACCTTATCTGTGTTGCATCCCCGGCAACGGCGCCAAAATTTGATGCGCGCGTCGTTGTGCGCGTCAAATTAATTCCTTCCTCTCCCACTTAGTACAGCGGTTAAGTCGGGGTCGAATCCACAAGGAAGCAGTAGATTAGCTTTAACTAGTATCCTGCACTTACGAAAACTGGGGGTGTGAGTGATTGGGGTTGCGCGATGCGCGAGTAAACTGTAGTAAACGCAGGAATTACACTAGACGTGCGCAGGCAGTAGAGATTAAGTACTATGACTATGAAAAGTATCGGCGCAGACAATCCTCTATGAGTGTATTCCCTATCATCGACTCTAAATGTCTATAGTTTGGTTTGCTAATGCTAGTGTCTGATCAAGGCTTCCTAACATGTGCGCATGTTCCGATCAAAGTTCATGAGCTATTAATTCTTAAGACTAGTCTAAGCAGCTGCGAATCCAGTCACAGTAGCAACTGATTAACCTAGCGCGTTACTCCTAGTCGTCACCGTCAGGCTATTCAACTAGTTTAACATATAACAAACAAGCAACACGAGTAAGATTGCGGTTCAAGGCTTCCTCTACTCATGTATCTAGCTGCTAACTATGTGCACAAAATTAATATAAACAAACAAGCTATGCATTAAGCGCAAGTCTCAAAGGAAATACTCATAGATTCATGCCCAACCGATACTAAGCGTTTAGCTAGACATGCTAGTAGTAAACATCATAGAAACAGCAAATAATATCTAAAGTATCCAAGAAAACAATAGCAAATAGTGCGTGCAGGTTGCAGTCTCGGCTGGCGCAGTTGGTAGCGTAGGTCCTCTCAGCAAGCTCGTGTGTTTTTGATCCTGTCCCTCTCTCTCTGAATTATGATATGATGATGAAACCCTAGCCTTCTTCTCTTCTTTATATACTGCTCAGAGGCTCATCCTTGGCAACTTCCAAATCTGGTGGTGTCAGGATTTGGAAACACCACCATCTGCGCATGGCGCATGGCATCTTGGTTAGCGCAATCGGTTAGCGCACCGTGGTCGACTCTGCCAATTCTTCTGTTTGCGCCGCTAGCTCCGCAGGCTTGTGTGATGTGCGTCCTAAACGCTGCCTGTTAGCGCGTATCCGACTTAGGCCCTTGTTTTGCCCTGAAATACAAAAACACTGGAAACCAGTAATCTTGTACACAAAATAATGGAAACAAACATAGGGTTAGGATCTAAATAATATGTATAAATAGGCTCTATCAGCCCTTCACTAGCCGGCTTATTTCTATCTTCAGAAGCTCCTGTCGGGATCAGTTTTCGGGCGTGACAATGGAGGTGATAAGGTTCCCCTATTCGAGATGCAGGTCTTTCAGTCTTGCCACACCCAGTCGCCTCTCGACTTTTTAGATGTGCTGAGTAAATTTTGGAGGAAGCGATAGTCATGTGGAGCTTTATACTGCGGAGGGCTTATCACCTATATGTTGCGCCGCCTGCATGGTCAGCCGGTCTTGGACACGCACCATCTTATCCCGCCGACGTTTCTCACGCGGGAGGCTTTTATAGGGATGCGCGCTATCACTGCTCGTCCACGGAGGCCTGACCAGTTTGCATGGACATATCACGTGGACCCGAGACTCCATGAGCCGCTGCCGACAGACAGGCGCCGCAGGCGGCCAGCAGCGACAGAGCAGGCTGAGTCGTCAGCTGCCAGCTCCAGGAGAGCCGCGCACAGGAGAGCAGCCAGAGATGGTGAGCAGCCACCATCGGCCTTCACCCAGGCACAGTTGGACGCAGCCAGTACGTGATCGCGCGGGCGCCCCCCTCATCCCCCAACCGACCCACAGACGGCTTTGCCGAGTTCTAGGGTAGTTTCTATTTTCCTTCTTTATTTTTGTTATCATCCATGTTATTTGGTTGTGTTGCATGAGTCGTGTGGGGTGGCTATGTTCCACGGTGTGGGGTGGGGTAGTTGAGTCTGTTGTGTCAGCACGTTTATCTTTATTAGCATGCATTAGTGGTAACTAGGGGGCACGTTTTTGTTTCTTAGATTTGTGTATGCTACGATGAAGACACTGATTGTATGAGATGATGTTCGATGCTATGAGGTTTTGATGCGTATGCTTTGCATGATTTCTGAAATTTTGTGATGCGAGTTACGTGATGTTATATGTGCTTTTGAGTTGAGATATTACAGGATGTGGAGTTTACAGAAAATGTCCTAGAGGGACTTGACAAACATTCAAAGGTTTATGGGATTAGTCGCGTAGCGCGCTGAGTTTGTGGAGGTTGGAGCTTTAAGTTATGAGGGGTGAGACTTTCACTCCATCATTGCAGTATTTATGCAATGGTGGGACAGGAAAACAAACCGTCCTATCTCTAGTCCTAGTAACCAGGAATGGGTGGGTGATAGAGCCTATTTATACACATTATTTAGATCATAACCCTGTGCTTGTTTGCATTATTTTGTGTACAAGATTACTAGTTTCCAGTGTTTTTGTATTTCAGGGCAAAACAAGGGCCTAAGTCGGATACGCGCTAACAGGCAGCATTTAGGACGCGCATCACATAGCCTGCGGAGCTAGCGGCGCAAACAGAAGAATTGGCAGAGTAAACCACGGTGCGCTAACCGATTGCGCTAAGCAGATGCCATGCGCCAGGCGCAGATGGTGGTGTTTCCAAATCCTGACACGACCAGATTTGGAAGTTGCCAAGGATGAGCCTCTGAGCAGTATATAAAGAAGAGAAGGAGGCTAGGGTAGAGAGACGATTATTAGGATTCACAATTCGTACACCCAGGAGGCACTGCGCAGCAGGACTGGAAAACACACGAGCTTGTTGAGAGGATCTGCGCCAGCCGACCGCGCCAGCCAAGACAGCAACCTGCACGCACTGTTTGTTATTGTTTTCTTGGACACTTTAGTTATTATTTACTGTTTCTGTGATGTTTATCACTAGCATGTCTAGCTAAACGCTTAGTATCGGTTGGACATGAATCTATGAGTATTTCCTTTGAGACTTGCGCCTAATGCATAGCTTGCTTGCTTATATTAATTTTGTGCACATTACTGGCAGCTTGTTACATGAGTAGGGGAAGCCTTGAACAGCAATCTTACTCTTGTTGCTTGTTGTTGTTTGTTAAACTAGTTGAATAGCCTGACGGTGCCAACTAGGAGTAACGCGCTAGGATAGGCAATTACTACGACCTTGATCGGATTCGTAGTTGTTTAGTCTAGTGTAAGAATTAATAGCACATGAACTTTGATCGGAACATGCGCACATGTTAGGAAGCCTTGATCGGACACTAACATTAGCAAACCAAACTATAGACATTTAGAGTCGATGATAAGGAATACACTCATAGAGGATTGTCTGCGCCGATACTTCTCATAGTCATAGTACTTAATCTCTATTGCCTGCGCACGTCTAGTGCAAATTCCTGCGTTACGATACCACTGTTTACTCGCGCATCGCGCAAACCAATCACTCACCCCCCAATTTCATAAGTGTAGGTTACTGGCTAAAACTGAACTGCTTGCTCCCTGTGGAGATCGACCCTTACTTAACCGCTGTACTAATGGAAGAGGAAGGAATTAATTTGACGCGCACAACGACGCGCGATCAAATTTTGGCGCCGTTGCCGGGGAGCAACATAGCTAAGTTCTAGCTAGTTTACGTTTTTTCCTTTTTTAGTAACTAGTTATTTTCAGTTTGTTTTGTTTTCTCGTTGTTGTTTCTGACAGCGTGCAATCACCATTAGCCTGCGCAACCTTGAAACAGTTGCGCTGCGCAGATTCTAGTTGCGCACTGACAGACGCAGCAGCATTAGTTATCTTTTAATTTCGTTTTCTTTGAGATTTAGAACAGATCATGGAGGATAACAGTGTCGTAGGAGACAACTTAGGGGACAGAACCCCAGAGGAAGCAAGAGCACATAACCGCGCAGCCCTGTTCAGAGAAGAAGTGCAGCGCGAGGTTGAAGCAAGGATGGCCGCTGACCTGTATAATGCGCCACCCGCGCGACAAGCTGCGCGACGCAGAACAGTGCGCGAGATGTCAGCCCCTATCACTGTTAACCAGCCATGGTGCATCGTGCTCCCACCAGACGGACATTTTGAACTAAGGAGCTCGCTCATCCATCACATGCCCAAGTTCCATGGGATGAACAAGAGGAGGAAAGGCGAATGCGCACAGGTAATGCTAAATGCGCAGGCCTCAGCGATCGTGCAACATAAGGTACCACCTAAGTGCCGAGACCTAGGTACGTTCACTATCCCTTGCACTTTAGGTAAGACCACAGTAAGCAATTGCATGATTGATTTAGGCGCATCCATCAATTTGTTACCTTAGTCCCTATATGCGACATTGCGCCTTGGACCACTAAAGCCTGCAGGTCTCACTATTCAGCTAGCAGATCGGTCGTGCAAACAACCTGCAGGCATGATAGAGGATGTTTGCCCTCTATTGAACAGGCACCCAAGGTCGAGCTGAAGCAACTGCCAGAGCACCTCAAATACATTTTCTTGGGAAATGAGGACACCCTGCCAGTGATCATAAAGAAAGGATTAGAAGAGGAGCAGGAAGTGCGTTTACAGCAGGTGTTGCGCATGAACCAGCGCGCTATAGGCTGGACACTGGCTGATCTGCGTGGAGTGAGCCCAGACGTATGCATGCATAGAATTATATTGGAAGATGGTGCCAAACCATCCAGGGAGGCTCAACGCAAATTGAACCCAAATATGATTGGAGGTAGTGCAGAAGGAAATTCTAAAGTTGCTTGACGCAGGAGTCATTTACCCCATCTCGGACAGCAAATGGGTCAGTCCAGTGCACGTTGTGCCTAAGAAAGGAGGAATCACAGTGGAAGAGAATGCGCAGGGCGAGCTAGTTCCCAAGCGCATCCAGACTGGATGGCGCATGTGCATCGACTACAGGAAGCTTAACGCAGTAACGCGCAAGGACCATTTCCTGCTACCCTTTATGGACCAGATGCTGGACAGATTAGCAGGTAAGCCCTATTTTTGTTTCTTGGACGGATATTCAGGATACAACCAGATACCCATAGCTGCGGAGGATCAAGAGAAGACCACGTTCACCTGCCCGTTCGGAACGTTTGCGTTTCGGCGCATGTCATTTGGGCTGTGTAAGGCGCCAGGTACGTTCCAATGCCTTGTCATGAGCATTTTCTCTGATATGATTGGTATATGCATAGAAGTGTTCATGGATGATTTTACTGTATATGGAGGTACCTTTGATGCATGCTTAACTCATTTAGATAAAGTTTTAGAGCGCTGCATCTCTAAGAACCTAGTACTCAATTATGAAAAATGCCATTTCATGGTAACGCATGGTGTAGTGCTAGGACACATCATCTCAGAGGAGGGGATCAAGGTAGACAAAGCTAAGATAGACCTTATTTCTAATCTATCTTATGCCACGAACGTGCGCGATGTGAAGTCATTCTTAGGACATGCCGGATTTTACAGGCGTTTTATAAAAGACTTCTCTAAAATTTGTATACCCCTGTCTAACCTCTTGCAAAAGGATGTGTGCTTCGATTTTACTGATGAGTGCAGGGCCGCATTTGATAAGCTGAAGGAAGCGCTGACCAGTGCGCCAGCGCGCACCAGACTGGAACCTGCCATTTGAACTGATGTGCGACGCAAGCGATTATGCAGTAGGTGCAGTCTTGGGGCAGCGAGTGGACAAGAAGCCGCACGCCATCTATTATGCATCGCGCACACTGGACGCTGCGCAGAGGAACTACACCACCACGGAGAAGGAGCTTCTGGCAATTGTGTTTGCGCTAGAGAAGTTCCGTGCATATGTTCTAGGCGCCAGGGTCATCATATACACAGACCACGCAGCCATCCACTATCTAATGTCCAAGAAAGAAACTAAGCCGTGACTGATGCGCTGGGTGCTCCTACTGCGACCTGGAAATCAAGGATAAGAAGGGCATAGAGAACACAGTTGCGGACCACCTGAGCAGGATCGTGAAGGAGGAGGAGCCAGGGCAGATCACTGAGACATTTTCTGACGAGCATCTGATGGCGCTGACAGGTAAGGTACCATGGTATGTGCACATTGCGAATTACCTGGTCACAGGTACGTTTCCTCCGCATTTCAATAAAACCCAGTGCATGAGATTGAAACATGAGTCCAAGCATTACCTGTGGGATGATCCTTATATGCTTAGAATAGGACCAGATCAGATATTGAGGCGCTGCGTGCCTGACCATGAATTTAACTCTGTTTTGATGTTTTGTCATGCGCACGCATGTGGAGGACACTTTGGTCCCAAGCGCACCAGCAGGAAGGTCCTGGACTGCGGATTTTATTGGCCGCACCTGTTCAGAGACGCATATGACTATTGCAGGAATTGTGACAGGTGCCAGCGCACAGGAGGCATATCAGCGCGCAACGAGATGCCGCAGACGCCAATTCTAGTGGATGTTTGATATATGGGGAATTGACTTCATGGGGCCATTTCCTCCGTCTGCAGGATACGAGTACATATTGGTCGCGGTGGACTATGTCTCCAAATGGGTCGAAGCTAAGGCCACACGGAAGGATGATGGTAAGACGGTCGCTGAGTTTCTGAAAACTAACATCTTTTGCAGGTACGGGGTGCCTAAGGCAATCATCAGCGACCAGGGGACGCACTTTTGCAACAGGATCGTGGCGCAAGTTTTCAAGCATTATGGGGTGCGCCACAAGACGTCCACTGCTTATCATCCTCAGACAAATGGACAGGCCGAGGTCTCCAACAGAGAGATCAAGCGCATCCTGGAGAAGACTGTGAGACCATCGCGCAAAGATTGGAGCCAGCGCCTAGACGACGCGCTGTGGGCATACCGCACTGCGCATAAGACACCAATCGGGACTTCACCTTTTCGGTTGGTCTATGGAAAAGCATGCCACCTGCCAGTGGAGTTAGAGCACAAAGCATACTGGGCTTTACGCACTTGCAACCTGAACTTAGATGAGGCCGGAAAGGAGCGCGCGTTTGAGCTGAGCGAATTAGAAGAGCTGCGCCTGGATTTCTATGAGGGACTGCGCAATTACAAGGAGCGGACAAAGGCGTTTCATGACAAGCATATCCTCAGACGCACTTTTGAGCCAGGAGACCAGGTATTATTATTCTCATCACGCCTGAAGCTCATGCCTGGAAAGCTGCGCAGCAAATGGACTGGACCGTACACAGTCACCAAGGTTTTCCCCTATGGAACAATCGAATTAGAAAACGAGCACCGACATCGTTTTCAGGTCAATGGGCAGAGAGTCAAACGGTATCTAGGAGAACCTTGGGACGACACAGTGCGCGACATCGACTTGGCAGAACCTGAGATAGCAGATGCGCAGGTTGCTGCGCCAGAGTCACCACCAGACGCACCAGAGGGAGAACTGGAAACTATTGCTCACATTTCTTCTTCCTCTTCATCTACCCTCGTTACTGCAGACTTCTCCCAAATTATCCATGTTGACTACCCTTCTCACCCTTTGCGCAGGACCAAGAAGAACACAACCCATGCACAAGCGCGGGGTCACTCAGGAGCAAGAGTGGGGGAGGTCGCTGGCACACATTTGGGCACGTAACGAGGTACACTCGAGCCAACGACGTTAAACAAAGGCACTTGTCGGGAGGTAACCCCAACTCGTTTTACTTTTATATGTCTTTATTTTAGTCTTTCTAGTGTCTTTTAGTTAGTTTAGGTCTTGTAGTTTTTTTTAGTCGAGCAGCAGTGCGCAGTAGGGTTTGTGCGGTGGAGGAGTGTTCTAGGGTTTTGAAATCGCACCAGGCTAGAGTGCGCCGATTGGAGTGCTGTTTAGAGGGTTTTGTCGGCGGGCAGTAGGCGCCCCTTTGGTGAGAATTTCAGTGCATTCGGAGGAGTTTGGATTTTTGGAGTGTTTGAGAAGTGTTGACCGGAGTTGACCAGAGAAATGCAGCCTGCCGAGGACCAAGCTACCCCAGCTCGCTTCGCCAGCATGTACGCGGCCTTCCTGAGGCTCGAGATGTACGGGACTCCGTGCATCAGTCGGGAGTTCCTGCGGGAGGTCGGTTTGGAGGACTTCATGTTGGAACTCAACAGCGCAGCAGACAGGGAGGACACCTGCGAATTTTTGGCGTCATTGGAGCCAGAAGCTATGGAGATCAGGTACCGGCACCGAGGGGTGTGGTACATTACCTCGGCTACAAGGCTGAAGCGCACATTGAGGTGCGCTAAGGTGCGAGAAGCTGACATGGATGCGCACACCAACCAAGAGGCGTGGCGCGAGATGGCAACCGGGCCTGTGTTTGCCGCGGGGCGCAGCAGGGGACGAGAGCTGCGTGATCCGTGGATGTTCTACTTATGGCGCCTGGTCGACTATGCCATCATTGGGCGCTTTAATGGTGCGCCGAAGATCAGTTTGCTGGATATGGAGATCTTAAAGGGGTTTTATTATGTGAAGAGGGTGCTCTTTGTTCTGAACATGGTGCACCACTGAAGCCGAGTCAGCACCAAGGGGCCGCTGACTTGCGGAGGAATTATTACGCACCTGCTACGGGCGTTACATGGAGAGCCCGAGGTGCCAGTGCACACATTGGTGCCGGCTGTCCCTCTGGACCGCGCCCACATGCTGCAGATCAGGGCGGTAGCCGTGAAGGACGATGGCACATTAGAGTGGTGCTACCGCCTGCAGCCGGCCAGAGTGCCGCGGCCACGAGCAGAAAGCAGTGCGCAAGCAGCAGAGGCCGCGCAGGAGATGGAGGAGGATGAAGTTCCAGAGCAAGTTGTGCCTCCAGTTAGGCGCGCTAGGACCCGCGCGCAGACTGGAGCGCAACGGAGGGCCCGCGCACCGCAGGGGGAGCCAGTCACCATTTCCATCGAGGATTCTCCCCCGCGTGCCCAAGGGAAGCGCCCGCGGACTGAGGCTGAGGCGGCGCCTGAGGCAGCATCAGCAGAGCAGCGCATGATGTTCAACGTCATGCGCGTGCTCGAATATTTAGCGCCAGAGGGGGCGGACTTAAGCATGAGCCCACCATCAGGGTGGAGATTTGGAGACGCGATTCCCCCTCTCCTCAGCCTACACCGGCCACCTCCAGGTTCTCTCGACAGTCCACACTAGCCAGCCAGCCCTCTTACTCATCCCCCAGTGCATCCAGCAGCACCAGCACCATCAGCCCCAGCACCAGCAGCACCAGCACCAGCAGAACCTACCCCCGAACCAGAACAAGTACCAGCACCTGTACCTTCCCCTGCCCAGCCGTCCATTCCAAGTCCCCTATAGCCGAACCCATCATTAGCACAAGCTCCGACTCGCTATGGGACCCCGTTTCAGAGGATGACGTCGAGGCGCAGCCTGTCGCCCTATCAGTTGTACCGCCTTCCTCCAGCTCCAAATATATGACGGATTCTTCAGAGGAGGAGGCGCATAGTTCAGCGGCTGCGTCCAGCTCCGATGACCTCTAGAGCTGCGGGGGGAGCGCATTATTTCTTTCGGGTGGTTTCTATTTTCTTTTATATGCTGAACTTTATTTGATATTCTGTTGCTATATTTGTGTGCTGAACTCCTGTGCTACATTTTGTGTCCCTATGCTATATTTGCGCTGCTTTGACTTTATGTTCTTAGTTTTTATGTTCTTTATTTTGCTTGCACGCATATGTTCTACATGTGCGCGTTCTCCGTGCGCTTGAGCTTGAGTCGTGGGGACACGGCTCTGTTTAAGTGTGGGGGGGGGGGGAAGGTTACATGTACATTTCACGTTTTTTTGAGCTTTATAGTGTAGCTTAGTTTAATTGAAGGAAACAGTAGCAGTAGTGCGCTTGTGTGCGGGTTGCGCGCACTGTTCAGCTTGTTTGCGCTATCCATATTGCGCCGTGCGTTGCTATCAACTGTTTTTAGTATATTTTTTCGTTTTTCTGCTCCTGTTAGTTGGGATATACAGGGGATGTGGAGTTGACAGAAATGCTCTAGAGAGGCGGTTAGTCGCTCGCGCTTCAGAGGAGAGGTATATGGTTGAGAGCGCGAGTGGAGGCCGGCGCTTCGCGACCTTCGGAACAAGAGAGCGCGCTCAGTCACGCAGATGCCAAAGGCAAGTACCCAAAAGCGTGGCGAGGTGGGAAAACAGACCACCTTCTCTCTGGAAGTTGAGCCAAGGAAGGCGGGCGCGGGTGTAAACGCGTGCACCGACCTGCGCAGATAGACCAAGGAGGGAGAGCGGGGCAGTGTTCCATAGCTGTTATCCGGAGGCCGAGACTGGAACCGTTCTGGGAAACATAGGAACCGTAGACAAAGCTGTACAAAGAAAAAAAGACCAGCAGATGATATGCGCTACAAAAGAATCAGCATGCGCACAAATACTTACCAGCGTGTGCAAAATACACAGAAAATCATCAAAAAGCTTGAGTTCCCAGGAAGTGTGCGGAAGAATCACGCGCGGGAAGAAGCTGGCGCTGACCATATACCCATCCTCGGAGTGAGAGCTGACAACCTGGCGCCTATAAAGAGCTATCTCCCAGCCATCCGAAATGATTTTCATCCCAGCTGAGAGGTAATGAATTGCGAAATCATTATATTAGAACTGTTGAATGCAGTTGTGCGCAGGTGGTAGAGCAGCGCAAGATGTTCAGTCGTGCAGATCGCGCCAGAGTGCAAGACTGTGCGCTAGACTCCAGAGAGGTAATGGTATCCGTGCTTGAGTGCTTGTTCGAGGACGAACAAGGGGCAAGTGTGGGGGGTTTGATAGAGCCTATTTATACACATTATTTAGATCATAACCCTGTGCTTGTTTGCATTATTTTGTGTACAAGATTACTAGTTTCCAGTGTTTTTGTATTTCAAGGCAAAACAAGGGCCTAAGTCGGATACGCGCTAACAGGGAGCATTTAGGACGCGCATCACACAGCCTGCGGAGCTAGCGGCGCAAACAGAAGAATTGGCAGAGTCAACCACGGTGCGCTAACCGATTGCGCTAAGCAGATGCCATGCGCCAGGCGCAGATGGTGGTGTTTCCAAATCCTGACACGACCAGATTTGGAAGTTGCCAAGGATGAGCCTCTGAGCAGTATATAAAGAAGAGAAGGAGGCTAGGGTAGAGAGACGATTATTAGGATTCACAATTCGTACACCCAGGAGGCACTGCGCAGCAGGACTGGAAAACACACGAGCTTGTTGAGAGGATCTGCGCCAGCCGACCGCGCCAGCCAAGACAGCAACCTGCACGCACTGTTTGCTATTGTTTTCTTGGACACTTTAGTTATTATTTACTGTTTCTGTGATGTTTATCACTAGCATGTCTAGCTAAACGCTTAGTATCGGTTGGACATGAATCTATGAGTATTTCCTTTGAGACTTGCGCCTAATGCATAGCTTGCTTGCTTATATTAATTCTGTGCACATTACTGGCAGCTTGTTACATGAGTAGGGGAAGCCTTGAACCGCAATCTTACTCTTGTTGCTTGTTGTTGTTTGTTAAACTAGTTGAATAGCCTGACGGTGCCAACTAGAAGCAACGCGCTAGGATAGGCAATTACTACCTTGATCGGATTCGTAGTTGTTTAGTCTAGTGTAAGAATTAATAGCACATGAACTTTGATCGGAACATGCGCACATGTTAGGAAGCCTTGATCGGACACTAACATTAGCAAACCAAACTATAGACATTTAGAGTCGATGATAAGGAATACACTCATAGAGGATTGTCTGCGCCGATACTTTTCATAGTCATAGTACTTAATCTCTATTGCCTGGGCACGTCTAGTGCAAATTCCTGCGTTACGATACCACTGTTTACTCGCGCATCGCGCAAACCAATCACTCACCCCCCAATTTCATAAGTGTAGGTTACTGGCTAAAACTGAACTGCTTGCTCCCTGTGGAGATCGACCCTTACTTAACCGCTGTACTAGTGGAAGAGGAAGGAATTAATTTGACGCGCACAACGACGCGCGATCAGTGGGTAACCCCTATCTTGCCTCGCGCTGAAAGGATAATGATGAGACAGAGCGGGACGCGCTCCATATACTGCTATTCGAAGGCGATGACTGGAATGGTTCGAAGAAAAAAGGGGGACAAGCAATTCACATCGGAGAGCAAGGCGCAAAAGGAAAATTCAGTCAAATGTGAAAAAAAATTCAGAAAGAAAGACAATCGAGTTGAGTGAAGTCTTCGGACCAAACAAAACAAGAAAGTTTCAAAAGCTGTCTTACCAAAGAGAAAAAGAAAAGTTGAGTTCCTCGTAGTTAGGATTTCTCACGTGCCAGAGAAAGCAAACTCAGTGCATGCGCGTGACTATGACCTCGAGCTGAAGAATAGAGTCAAGAGTCTAAAGAGGACTATCTCCCAGTCATCCATTAAATTACATCTTGACCTCTCAGGTAACATGTATCATTACGGTTTCTTGTTGATCATTATTGAAGAATGAATGTGAGCATGCGTTGATGAACTGATCAGTGAGGACATCTCGGGTAAATTCAGTGTTGAGTTATTGGCATATTAGAATTGCTTTGGTGTTGCGAGTCTTGTTTTCGTTCTTTGTTCGGGACGAACAAGTTTAAGTGTGGGGTGGTTTGATGGGGAGTATTTATACGACTCGCTAAACCATTTAAACCCAACTATTTCGACATGTTTTGATGTGAACAGTTACCTCTTAGTGTTGTTTGCATTTCAGGTGTTCGGAATACATGAGAAGAGACTTGCGGCTCAAAACGGTGTTTTTAGGGAGGAAATTGGCGTTGACGGAAATGGGTGTGCAGTGCAGTGAGTCGCGCGCCAGAAGACAACATTAGTGTCGCGCGCCGAATGTTAATGTATTCTCCGAGCGCGCGACATAATGTCTTCATGGGACGCGCTAGGTTTATGATGACGTCAGCAATAGGGCCCGCGGCCCGAAATCAATTTTACAGCCCGATCTCAATTAGGGTTTCGGAAGTTTGGGACGACAGTTTTTGATGACACAGAAGAGTTTTGGGACGACGAGGGTTTGACGGAGGACGGACGGAATTTTGGAGATTGCGTGAACAGTGATTCCGGTGTGAATAGTATTTTCCGAATAGTTTTTGTTATTCCTTTCAGTTTAATGTATTTTGCAGTTATGAATATGAGTAGCTAAACTTCTATTTAAGTTTAGCGTTTTCAATTAGTGACATTCATGTTTGAGACTTGGATTTAATGCATATTTCTATTCATTCGTAAGTTCTGGATCTTAGTTTGCCTGAATTGTATTGCACGGTTAGCGTATACTTTGTCGTGAAACTATCCGCTCATCAATTCTGATTATTAACTCTTGTTGAAGCTTTGTCATGGAAACAAGTAGTAGAATCTAGGCTTAGTATCACCTTTGTCGGGATACTTTAGGTCATTACCTTTGTCGGAGTGACCACGCATTTGATTAGAATCGTATCTTTAGAAGTCGATGACAACAGTCACTATTGAATTCCCTGAGCTGAATATTTCTCTCGATTGACATTCACACTTTTCTTACATTCGTTCTTGCAACCATTTACTCAAACCCCCTTTAGTTCAGTATTTACAGGAAACCGCTTCACAGTCAATTCTCTTGGGTTCGACCCTTGCTTGCCACTACACTAGCTAGAGCTTGGAGATATAAATTACAAGTTTGGCGCGCACAACGACGCGCGTCACTTCCCCAAGTTCAAACTCTTTTTTTCTGGGTTCTAGGTCTTTATTTATACCAAAATCAATTGAGCGGATTTTAAAAATCAAATTTGGATAGGTTTGACCTTCAAAACCTTCGAATTTGGTCTTCGTGTAAACTAAAGAGTTGTAGCCCTTCGAGTTTCTTTCCAACAAGATTTATCACGCTCAATCGGATAAGAATCATGTGCTCGGCAAGCCTTTGACACCTGAACATGTCAATCTATGAACCGGTGGTTCTGTCACATAATCGCCGATTTGCTTGATGAACCGTCGGTTAAGCCATGAACTAGGCTGACTCAGTTGGTCACAAAGTTTTGGCCGGTTTGACTTGAACTGGCGATTCGTTCTTAAACCGGGAACTATTCATTCTGCGCTACGATTCTGACTTTGCTGGCTTGTTTGACCCTCTAAACCTTCGAATTGGGTCTTGATGTAAACTAAGAAGTTGTATCCCTTTGCGTTAACTTTCAAACAATATATGGCACACCCCAATCGGATAAGAATCATGTGCTTGAAAAGCCTTTGATGACGAATAGGTCAATCTGCCCAGATTTGGTCTGTAATCGTCTGAATCTTTTTGTTTTGCCTTATTTTTCTCCAAACAGACTACAAAGCCTCAATTTATTATAATTTGACCTGAAACGAGAGTAGAGTGGTAAAAACACAATGAAAAGTTTAAGAGATGAGTGAAATTCATCACCGAATGAAGCGAATAATCGGTAAGAAATTAACCGATCAGAGGGGTTGAACCATTTGAGCATAAACCGATCACCGGGCATCAGGGATAATGTCTTGCAGTTGTGCGAGTGACTTAGTCCCATCATAGCGAAGCTGGGTGTTCACATTAGTGATGCTTTTAGAGTGCTTGAGATGATTCCGGAGGATGTGATCAATGGACTCCTCCATTGTGGTCACCCACTCGACCAAAGAGGCAACCATACCCTCCAGTTGTAGTTGATCTTTATTGAAAGATCCGCTCCTTTTGAACTATGATGATCAAGTGTGGATCCGACTCTGCTAGTGGTGATTCTCTCAGATTACAACACATAGTCTGTTTGCTCTAGCTTGTTGCTCTTGCTTTAGCATATGCGCATGTGTTGTCTTCTTCTTGCGTGCAACACTTCCTTATATGCTAGCATTCTACGGATATACTGAACTCAAAAATTTAGAACACTTTCTAAATCCATTTTGGTAGTCGTGATTTATCCTAAGATCTTAGGAGTTTGTTGAGATTTGGTGTAACAACCTTCTTCCTAAAAATATTTTTAGAAACAATATCTTCTCCTCAATCTTTTTGGGTTGATTGGACATTCTGTTGCTGGTGGAATATCCTAAACAATTTAGTAAACTTACTCGGGACTCCGATCATAGACTCTTGGCCGTTGGCTGGAAGTCTTCCTGTCGAATGTCTTCAGGTTGCTCCAGCGGCTGTCTTCACAGGTTGCTGGAGCAACTCCCAAATCAACTTGTGGTTGGTTTGTCAAGGATGCCACAATCCTTAAACAAAATTGATATTCGAAATATAATCTAAAAGACAATCAAATATCCTGACATATAATAAAAGGCAATCAGAATATCCCGGCATCACCTTCCTTAGACGATTTGCACAACATGAATTCAAATTGTATGTGAAATTCGCAGCGTCTCTTGACAGACAGATTTGTGAACAAGCAGTTGCTGCAGCACACTCTTGTTCACTCGGAAATTGTCTCAGCAAAATAATGAACAAGACAGAAGTTTGTTCACCCAGTTCGGCCAACTGCCTACGTCTGGGGAGGACTATTCTCCAGTCCTCAATCCACTAATCACAAAGGTCTCCAAGTACACTCGGTTACAACTCCACGCAACCTATGCTACTCAACCTTGTGTGGATCACTGGACACAATCAGAACAGGCTCTGACTTGTGTCTGCACACCCTCTACAAATGTCAATCTAGAATAGCTACTGTCTCCTCGAAACTCAGCCTATTCTAAACTACACTCAACTCTGCAGGGTTGCTGTAGCAACTGCTGTAGCACACACCTGATGCACAATTGTCCGTGTCGCTCCAAAGCCTTCTGCCGAGCCGATCGAACGATTCCACGAGCGCTGCACACTCTGGAATACTCCCCCTCACTCAGTGACCTCTTGCCACTAGTGAGAACTGCCGCTTAGACACTCGACCGAGCCACACACCCGTCAGTTCTTCCGCGGCCTTCCTTGATCAACCAACAAGCACCACTGCTCTGAATTGGCTTCCAGATCAAGCTCGAATCAGACTACGCAAGTCCTGATCTCCTTCTGCTTCTGTCACCACAGCTCTGCGCTCTCGCTCTGCTTTCGGGTGATGATCGAAGAACTCGTCCGTCGCACACCAAAATTCCTCTCTTTGAATTCTGCGCACGCACTCGTGTATCCCTCAGTTTCGATCAACCTTTCTGCTCTGCACTGTTCTCCCTTAAATAGCTACGCTAGCTTCGATCAAGAACAGAATTAAGCAATGTCCCAAAAAGAACAATTATCTCCTAATTTTTAGGAGATTAGATTAGATTTGATCTCCAAAACAAATCTCCTTCTCTAGCTAGAAATTCCCCACTGGAATATTGATCCGCGCGTCGTTGTGCGCGTCAAATTAATCCTTCCTTCTCCATTTAGTACAGCCGCTAAGTCAGGGTCGATCCCACAAGGAGCAAGCAGACTCGTTCTAACTAGTAACCTACACTTACGAAAATTGGGGTGTGAGCGATTGGGTTGCGCAGGTGCGCAAGTAAACAGTAGTTAACGCAGAATTTGCACTAGACGTGCGCAGGCAGTAGAGATTAAGTACTATGACTATGAGAAGTATCGGTGCAGACAATCCTCTATGATTGTATTCCTTATCATTGACTCTAAACGTCTATAGTTCGATTTACTGAAGTTAGTGTCCGATCAAGGCTTCCTAACATGTTCGCATGTTCCGATCAAAGTTCATGAGCTATTAATTCTCGAAACTAGTCTAAGCAGCTACAAATCCTGTCACAGTAGCAGCTGATTATCCTAGCGCGTTACTCCTAGTGGTCACCGTCTACCAACTAGTTTAACATATAACAAACAAGTAGCAAGAGTAAGATTGCGGTTCAAGGCTTCCCCTACTCATGCAACTAGCTGTCAACAGTATGCACAGAATTAATACAAGTAAACAAACTATGCATTAAGCACAAGTCTCAAAGGAAATACTCAAAGAATCATGCCCAACCGATACAAAGCGTTTAGCTAGACATGTGATAACGCGTTGTTGTGCGCGTCAAATTAATTCCTTCCTTCTCCACTTAGTATAGCGGCTAAGTCAGGGTCGATTCCACAAGGAGCAAGTAGATTAGCTTTAACTAGTAACCTACACTTACGAAAACTGGGGGGTGTGAGTGATTGGGTTGTGCAAGTGCGCGGATAACAGTAGTGAACGCAGGAATTGCACTAGACGTGCGCATGCAGTAGAGATTAAGTACTATGACTATGAAAAGTATCGGCGCAGACAATCCTCTATGAATATATTCCTTATCATCGACTCTAAACGTCTATAGTTTGGTTTGCTGATGTTAATGTCCGATCAAGGCTTCCTAACATGTGCGCATGTTCCGATCAAAGTTCATGAGCTATTAATTCTTAAGACTAGTCTAAGCAGCTACGAATCCTGTCACAGTAGCAACTGATTATCCTAGCGCGTTACTCCTAGTGGTCACCGTCAAGCTATTCAACTAGTTTAACATATAACAAACAAGTAACAAGAGTAAGATTGCGGTTCAAGGCTTCCCCTACTCATGCAACTAGCTGTCAACCGTGTGCACAGAATTAATACAAGCAAACAAACTATGCATTAAGCACAAGTCTCAAAGGAAATACTCATAGAATCATGCCCAACCGATACAAAGCATTTAGCTAGACATGCTAGTAGTAAACATCATAGAACCAGTAAATAATATCTAAAGTATCCAAGAAAACAGTAACAAGCAGGTGCGTGCAGGTTGCAGTATCTCGGCTGGCGCAGTCGGCTAGCGCAGGTCCTCGCAGCAGGCTCGTGTGTTTTTCAGTTTTGCCGTTCTCTCGTGTGCTGTGGTCCTCTCTTGGTGTTTTTGGTGTTGTATTGATGCTCTCTCAAACCCTAGCCTTCCTTTCTTTATATACTGCTCATGAGGCCCAACCTTGGTAACTTCCAAATCTGATGGTGTCAAGATTTGGAAACACCACTATTCTGCGCATGGCGCACTGCACCTTGGTTAGCGCAATTGGTCTGCGCACCGCAGTCGACTCTGCCACTTCTTATCTGTTTGCGCTGCTAGCTCCGCAGGCCATGTGATGCGCTTCTTAAACGCTGCCTGTTAGCGCGTATCCGACTTAGGCCCTCGTTTCACCCTGAAATACAAAAAGACTGGAAACGAGTAATTTTGTACACAAAATAATGCAAACAAGCATAGGGTTAGGATCTAAATAATGGCTGAGCGCGCTCTCTTGTTCCGAAGGTCGCGAAGCACCGGCCTCCA
Organism: Umbilicus rupestris; assembly: GCA_963678935.1. Taxonomy (NCBI): domain Eukaryota; kingdom Viridiplantae; phylum Streptophyta; class Magnoliopsida; order Saxifragales; family Crassulaceae; genus Umbilicus; species Umbilicus rupestris. The sequence goes on along the minus strand of OY787607.1, from coordinate 5,112,538 downwards.
CTAGCGCTCTCGACCATATACCTCACCTTCGAAGCAAAAACGACTAACCGCCTCTCTAGAGCTTGTCTGTCAACTCCACATCCCCTATATATCCCAACTAAAAGGAGCAGAAAAACGAAAAAAATATACTAAAGTAGCTGATAGCAGCGCATGCAAGATGTATAGCGCAAAACAAGCTGAAGAGTGTGCGCAACCCGCACACAAGCGCACCACTGCTACTATTTCCTTCACTAAACTAAGTTACACTACAAAGCTAAAAAAAAACGTGAAATGTAAATGTAAGGCCCCCCTCCCCCCCGCCCCGCCCCACACTTAAACAGAGACGTGTCCCCACGACTCTTGCTCAAGCGCAACGGAGAGCGCACACATGCATGCAAGCAAAAAAAAGAACATAAGAAATAAAAAAAACAAATAGTCAGCGCAGCAACAATATGGTCAGGGGGGGTCAAAAAATATTCAGCACAATATAGCAACATCGAGCAATAGTTTTTGAAATTTCACAGTGTCTTAGTTCGACAGATTTGTGAACAAGCAGTTGCTGCAGCACACTCTTGTTCACTCAGAAATTGTCTCAGCAGACAATGAACACAGCAAACAATGAACAAGGCACAAGTTTGTTCACCCAGTTCGCCCGACTGCATACATCTCGGGAGGACTATTCTCCAGTCCTCAATCCACTAACTCGAAGGTCTCCACGTACACACGGTTACAACTCACGCAACCTATGCTACTCAACCTTATGTGGATCACTCAGCACAATCAGAACAAGCTCTGACTTGTGCCTGCACACCCTCTACAATATGTCAATCTAGAATAGCTACAGACTTCTCAAGACTCAGCCTATTCTAAATTACACTTGACACAGCAGGGTTGCTGTAGCAACTGCTGTAACACACAACTGAAGCACAATTGTCCGCATCGCTCCAAGGCCTTCCACCGAGCCGATCGAACGATTCCACGAGCGCTGCACACTCTGTAACACACACTGCCCCACGACACTCGACCGAGCCAACAACTCGTCAGTTCTTCCGCGGCTTCCCTTGATCAACCAACAAGCTCAGCAGCTCTGAATTGGCTTCCAGATCAAGCTCGAATCAGACTCTGCAAGTCCTGATTCCCTTCTGCCACAATCACCTCAACTCTGCGCTCACGCTCTGCTCTCGGGTGATGATCGAAGAATTCGTCCGTCGCACACCAAAGATTGTTCTCTCTGAAATCTGTGTATGCACTCGTGTATCCCTCTGCTTCGATCAACCTTTCTGCTCTAAACCCTTTTCTCTTAAATAGCAGCACCAGCTTTAAGCAATGTCCAGGTTTAGGCAATGTCCCAACAAGGACAATTATCTCCTAAAATCTAGGAGGTTAGATTTGATATTTATCTTCTATGCAAATCTCCTTCTCTGATTAGTAAACCTCACTGGAATATACTCTTCAGCAGTTTAGAAATTCCTCAGATGCTCTCCATAGAGTTTCCAGCCCTTCTGGACAAGCCCAGGTTGCTGCTGCTTCTTGGACGGTTGAAACAACCAGTTGAACAAGCTCCTGCTGCAGCATCCCCTGCTAGTTCACTTCTGCTGGCCTGCTTAAATACTTGAGCTGCAGCAACTCCTTGTTCACTTGTGCTGGTTTTGTCAAACACTGCCATACTTGCACCATCAGTTTTTTTCAAAATGATAAGAAACCACCCGAAAGAAATGCGCGCCCTCACTGCAGCCCTAGATATCCTCGGAGCTGGACTCAGCCGCGGATCCGTGCGCCTCCTCATCTGAAGAATCTGTCCCATACTCGGTACTAGAGGCTGGCGGCACTATAGAAACGGTGGCCGGCTGAGGCAAGAGGTCGTCCTCTGAGATAGGGTCCCATAGTGAATCTGAGCTAGAACTTATGATGGGATCGGCTTCAGGGGACCTCTGAACAGAAGGCTGTGCAGGGGGTGCTGCAGGTGCTGATACCGGGTCTACTGCTGGGATTGGCTCTGCTGCATGGACCGGGGACTGGGTAGGAGGGCTGGCTGGCTGGCGCGGCTCGCTGGGGGATCCTGGAGGCGGCCTACGCAGACTGAGGAGAGGGGGGACAGAATCTCCAAATCTCCACCCTGATGGTGGGCTCATGCTCAGGTCTGCCCCCTCGGGTGCTAAATACTCGAGCATGCGCATGACGTTGAACATCATGCGCTGCCCCTCTGATACCTCCTCAAGCACCTCCTCTGCCTCTGTTCTGGGGCGCTTTCCTTGTGCATGAGGGGGAGAATCATCAATGGCTATGGTAACTGGCTCCCCCTGTGGTGCACTCGCCCTCCGGCTCGATCCAGTCTGCGCACGAGTCCTCATGCGCCTGACTGGAGGCGCAACTGGCTCTGGGGCCTCTTCCATCTCCATTCCCTCAGCAGCCTCCTCTGGCTGCGCGTTGCTCTCTGCTCGTTGCCTCGGCGCTCTGGCCGGCTGTAGCTGGTAGCACCATTCCAAGGACCCATCCTCTCTCACGGCCACCGCTCTCAGCTGCAACATATGGGCACGGTCCAGGGGAACAGCTGGCACTACCGTGTGCTCGGGCACCTCCGGTTCTCCATGCAACGCACGCAGCAGGTGCGTGATCATTCCTCCACAAGTCAGTTGCCCCTTCGTGCTGACCCGACTCCAATGGACCACCATGTCCGAGAAAAACAGCACCTTCTTCGCATAGTAGAATCCCTTCAATATGTCCATGTCCAACAGGCTGATCTTTGGCGCACCATTAAAATGCCCGATGATTGCATAGGCGACCATGCGCCAGAGATAGAACATCCACGGGTCACGCAGCTCGCGTCCTCGGCTGCGCCCCGCGGCAAAAATTGGGCCGGTCGCCATCTCACGCCACGCCTCCTGATTCGTGTGTGTGTCTATATCCGCCTCACGCACCTTGGCGCACCTTAGCGTGCGCTTCAGCCTCTTGGCCGAGGCAATGTACCAGACCCCTCTGTGCCGGTACCTGATCTCCAAATCGGCCGTCTCCAGTGACGCCAAGAATTCACTTGTATCCTCCTTATCCGCTGCGCTGTTGATCTCCAATAGCGCCTCCCAGCCCGCCAGCGCGAGCTTCTCCACAATGAGGTCCTCCATCCCGACCTCGCGCAGGAAGTCCCTGCTGATGTACGGGGTCCTGTACATCTCCAGCCTCATGAAGGCTTCAAACTTGCTGGCAAATGAAGCTGGGGTCTCTTGATCCTCGGCAGGCTGCATGGTGCGCTGGGGTTCCTCCGGTTAACTAAGGTCAAAGCTCCACAAATGCTCAAAAATCCAAACTCCGACAAACTCCCTGAAATTGTCACCCACAGGTCGCCTAACGTCCGCCTACAAAACCCACTGCCCAGAACTCCAAATGGTGCAGGCGATCCAGGTGCAATTTCAAACCAAGGGCAACTCTTCCACCGCACAAACCCTAACTAAATCGGCTAAAACTGAGGGGAAAGGGTTACCTGGTGAGTGTGCGACGGTAAGCCCTTCGAATCTTTCTAAACGGATGCTTGGTTGAGTGCCGGACGGTGAGTGGAGGCTGAGGACAGGAGCTTTCGTGCAACGATCGACTGTAAAAATGCTGAATTTTTTCTAAGTCCTGGCCTTTTATACCCCCTGTCTGGCGCATCTGTTCTGCGAACTAAATTTGCGCACTCACCTGCGCACGGCTGCGCGACTAAAAAAAACTACAAGTCCTAAACTAGCTAAAAGACACTAAAAAAAACGTGTAAAAGTAGAACGTATCGGGTTACCTCCCGACAAGTGCCTTTGTTTGATGTCGTTGGCTCGACCGTACCTCGTTACTTGCCTAAAAGTGTGCCAGCGACCTCCCCCACGCTTGCTCCTGAGTGACCCCGCGCTCGTGCGTGTGTTGCGTTCTCCTTGGTCCTGCGCAAAGGATCAGAAGGGTGGTCAGCATGGTTAATAGTATGTGATAAATCATAAGTAACGAGGTTAGGTGAAGAGGAAGAAGAAATATGAGCAATAGTTCCCAATTCTCCCTCTGGTGCATCTGGTGGCGACTCTGGCGCAGCAACCTGCGCATCTGCGATCTCTGGCTCTGCCAATTCAACTTCGCGCGCTGTGCCATCCCACGGTTCTCCTAAATACTTTTTCACTCTCTGCCCATTGACCTGAAAATGATGCCGGTGCTCGTTTTCTAACTCGATTGTTCCGTAAGGGAAAACCTTGGTAACCGTGTATGGTCCCGTCCATTTGCTGCGCAGCTTCCCAGGCATGAGCTTTAGGCGCGAGGAGAACAATAGTACCTGGTCTCCTGGCTCAAAAGTGCGTCTGAGGATGTTTTTGTCGTGAAATGCCTTTGTGCGCGCCTTGTAATGGCGCAGCCCTTCATATGCATCCAGGCGCAGCTCTTCTAACTCGCTTAGCTCAAATGCGCCCTCCTTACCAGCCTCGTTTAGGTTCAGGTTGCAAATGCGTAATGCCCAGTATGCTTTGTGCTCCAACTCCACTAGCAGGGGGCACGCTTTTCCATAAACCAACCGAAACAGTGAAGTCCCAATTGGTGTCTTATGTGCGGTTCGGTATGCCCATAGCACATCGTCAAGGCGCTGGCTCCAGTCTTTGCGGGACGGTCTCACAGTTTTCTCCAGGATGCGCTTGATCTCTCGGTTAGAAACCTCGGCCTGTCCATTCGTCTGAGGATGGTAAGCGGTGGACGTCTTGTGGCGCACTCCATAATGCTTGAATACCTGCGCCAATCCTATTGCAAAAATGCATCCCCTGGTCACTTATGACTGCCTTAGGCACTCAGTACCTGCAAAAAATGTTAGTTCGCAAAAACTCAGCGACCGTCTTACCATCATCCTTCCGGGTGGCCTTAGCCTCAACCCATTTGGAGACATAATCCACCGCGACCAATATATACTCATATCCGGAAGATGGGGGAAATGGCCCCATGAAGTCAATCCCCCAAATATCGAATACTTCATCCACTAGTATTGGCGTCTGCGGCATCTCATTGCGCGCTGATATGCCCCATGTGCGCTGGCACCTGTCACAGTTCCTGCAGTGGTTATACGAGTCACTAAACAAGTGTGGCCAATAAAATCCGCAATCCAGGATCTTTCTGCTCGTGCGCTTTGGACCAAAGTGTCCTCCACATGCGTGCGCATGACAAAACATCAAAACAGAGTTACTTTCATGGTCAGGCACGCATCGCCTCAAAATCTGATCAGGTCCTATTCTGAGCATGTACGGATCATCCCAAATGTAATACTTGGACTCATGCTTTAGTCTCATGCATTGGGTTTTAGTGAAATGAGAAGGAAACGTTCCTGTGACCAGGTAATTCGCAATGTGCGCATACCATGGTACCTTACCTGCCAGCGCCGTCAGATGCTCGTCAGGGAATGTCTCCGTGATCCGCCCTGGCTCCTCCTCTTTCACGATCCTGCTCAGGTGGTCAACGACTGTGTTTTCCGTGCCCTTCTTATCCTTGATTTCCAAGTCGAATTCCTGAAGTAGGAGCACCCAGCGCATCAAGCGCGGCTTAGTCTCCTTCTTTGACATTAGGTAACGGATTGCTGCATGGTCTGTGTAGACGATGACTCTGGCGCCTAGAACATATGCGCGGAACTTCTCCAGTGCAAACACGATTGCCAGCAGTTCCTTTTCCGTGGTGGTGTAGTTCCTCTGCGCAGCGTCCAGTGTGCGCGATGCATAATAGATGGCATGCGGCTTCTTGTCCACGCGCTGTCCCAGGACTGCACCTACTGCATAGTCGCTTGCGTCGCACATCAGTTTAAACGGTAGGTTCCAGTCTGGCGCGCGCATCACTGGTGCACTTGTCGGCGCCTTCTTCAGCTTATCAAACGCGGCCCTACACTCATCAGTAAATTCGAAACACACATCCTTTTGCAAGAGGTTAGACAGGGGTATACAAATCTTAGAAAAATCTTTTATGAAACGCCTGTAAAACCCAGCATGCCCAAAAAATGATTTCACATCGCGCACGTTAGTGGAATAAGGCAGATTAGAAATAAGATCTATTTTGGCCTTATCTACCTTGATCCCCTCCTGCGAGATAATATGTCCTAGTACTACACCATGCGATACCATGAAATGACATTTTTCATAATTGAGCACTAGGTTTTTTGAAATGCAGAGCGCTAAGACCTTATCAAGATGAGTTAAGCATGCGTCAAAGGTACCTCCGTACACAGTAAAATCGTCCATGAACACTTCTATGCATATACCAATCATATCAGAAAAGATGCTCATGACTAGACGTTGGAACGTACCTGGCGCGTTACACAGCCCAAATGACATGCGCCGAAACGCAAACGTACCAAATGGGCAGGTAAACGTGGTTTTCTCTTGTTCCTCCGCAGCAATGGGTATCTGATTGTACCCTGAGTACCCGTCCAAGAAACAAAAGTAGGGCTTCCCGCTAATCGATCTAGCATCTGGTCCATGAAGGGTAGCGGGAAATGGTCCTTGCGCGTGACTGCGTTAAACTTTCTGTAGTCGATGCACATGCGCCATCCAGTTTGCATGCGCTTGGGAACTAGCTCGCCCTGCGCATTCTCCTCTACTGTGATTCCTCCTTTCTTCGGCACAACGTGCACTGGACTTACCCATTTGCTGTCCGAGATTGGGTAAATGACTCCTGCGTCAAGCAGCTTCAAGATCTCCTTCTGCACCACCTCCATCATATTCGGGCTCAATCTGCGCTGAGGCTCCCTGGATGGTTTGGCACCATCTTCCAATAGAATCCTATGCATGCATACGTCCGGGCTCACTCCGCGCAGGTCAGCAAGTGTCCATCCTATAGCGCGCTAGTTCTTGCGCAGCACCTACTGTAATTGCGCCTCCTGCTTCTCTTTTAATCCTTTCTTTATGATTACCGGCAAGGTGTCTTCATTTCCCAAAAATATGTATTTGAGGTGCTCTAGGAGTTGCTTCAGCTCGACCTTGGGTGCCTGCTCAATAGAGGGCAAGATTTTATTAGTAGTGCAGACATTAACTATATCATGTACCTGTCTGGGTGCTGGTTCAGCACTGCTCAGCTCATCCTCATGTGCCTCCAACTCTGCCTGTGCCAGTGTCTCAGGTCCTTCTGCTGCGCTCGCACATTGTGCATCTGCAACCAAGTCATCTATGCTGTCCATCGCGTGCACTGTGGTGTCCTCATGAGGGTGCTGCATCCCTTTGAATATGTTAAAATGAATTTCCTCGCCATCGACCTCCATTGAGAGCGTACCCCTCCACACGTCTATCTTTGTGCGCGCTGTCATCAGAAACGGTCTCCCCAGTAGGATCTGCGCACTTCCTTTGCTCGACTCACCCTCCATTTCTAGGACATAGAAATCTGCTAGGAACACCAGCTGTCCTACTCGGACGAGGACGTCCTCGATCATGCCCGTCGGCTGCTTGCACGACCGATCCGCTAGCTGAATGGTGAGACCTGCAGGCTTTTGTGGTCCAAGGCGCAATGACGCATATAGGGAATAGGGAAGCACATTTATAGATGCGCCTAAGTCAATCATGCAGTTGCTTACTGTGGTCTTACCTAAAGTGCATGGGATGGTGAACGTACCTGGGTCTCGGCATTTAGCATTACCTGTGCACACTCGCCCTCCCTCCTCTTGTTTGTGCACAACTCTTTTAAGAATTTGGCGTACCTAGGGATCTGCCGAACTGCTTCAATAAGGGGAATGTTTATTTCCACCTTACTGAATAACTCGTAGAGCTCCTTGTCAAGCGCTTCCTTCCTAGCCGATGGTGCCTGTACAGGGAAAGGTGCAGGTATGTTAGTACGATTCATGCCTTTGTCTTTTGATTGTGCCATACCTGGCGCCTCGCCCTGCTGGCTTGTGGCTGGCACTTCTGGTTGCGCATCTTGCTCTGCTGGATCTGGAGCTTGCGCAACTGGTTGCGCGGGCGCCTTTGCGATTTGCTCTGTTCCTACCGTGCACCCAGTCCTCAGTGTCACTGCGTTGACTCCTCCCTTGGGATTCTGGATCACTTGTGAAGGCAGGTTGCCATCGCTCTTTTTCAGCTCATGCACCGTGGTAGCGATCTGTGATAGCTGCTTCTCAATGGACTCGAACCTCTTGTCATACTTCTCATCATTCTTACGCACTGTGTCTGCTAGCTGCCCCACGATATCTTCTAAAGATCGCCTTGGCTGCTGGTTGTTTTGCGCTGGTGCGTCAGTGCGGCGATGCGGTGGATTGTAGGGCGCAGCTTGTTGCGTCTGCTGTGGTGCGCGCTGATCCGCGGAATGCTTCTGGAAATTGTTTTCCTCCTTCCATCTGAACCCATTTGCGGCTAGTCCAAAACGCGGCTGATTCTGCCTCTGCGGCCCTCTATTATCCCATCCTCCTAGAGAATTGACATCTCCTGATTCCTCGAAAAGTATGGGACATGCATCGGTTTTGTGCTCAGTGGACGTACAGAACTCGCATGCCTTTGGCGCAGCTGGTTGCATGAGTAGGGGAAGCCTTGAACCGCAATCTTACTCTTGTTACTCGTTTGTTATATGTTAAACTAGTTGAATAGCCTGACAGTGACAACTAGGAGTAACGCGCTAGGATAATCAGTTGCTACTGTGACAGGATTCGTAGCTGCTTAGACTAGTATTAAGAATTAATAGCTCATGAACTTTGATCGGAATATGCGCACAAGTTAGGAAGCCTTGATCGGACACTAACTTCAGTAAATCAAACTATAGACGTTTAGAATCGATGATAAGGAATACGCTCATAGAGGATTGCCAGTGACCTCCCCCACTCTTGCTCCTGAGTGTCACCGCGCTCGTGCGTGAGTTGCGTTCTGCTTGGTCCTGCGCAAAGGATCGGTAGGGTGGTCAGCATGGTTAATAGTATGTGATAAATCATAAGTAACGAGGGTAGTGAATGAGGGAGAAGAAATATGAGCAATAGTTCCCAGTTCTCCCTCAGGTGCATCCGGTGGCGACTCTGGCGCAGCAACTTGCGCATCTTCTATTTCGCGTTCTTCCAAGTCAACTTCGCGCGCTGTGTTATCCCAAGGTTCTCCTAAATACTTTTTCACTCTCTGCCCATTGACCTGAAAACGATGCTGGTCCTCGTTTTCTAACTCGATTGTTCCGTAAGGGAAAACCTTGGTGACCGTTGATCGCGCGTCGTTGTACGAGTCAAATATAATCCTTCCTCTTCCACTAGTACAGCGGTTAAGTAAGGGTCGATCTCCACAGGGAGCAAGTAGTTCAGTTTTAGCCAGTAACCTACACTTATGAAATTGGGGGGTGAGTGATCGGGGTTGCGCGATGCGCAAGTAACAGTGGTATCGTAATGCAGGAAATTGCACTAGACGTGCGCAGGCAATAGAGATTAAGTACTATGACTTATGAGAAGTATCGGCGCAGACAATCCTCTATGAGTGTATTCCTTATCATCGACTCTAAATGTCTATAGCTCGATTTGCTAATGTTAGTGTCCGATCAAGGCTTCCTAACATGTGCGCATGTTCCGATCAAAGTTCATGTGCTATTAATTCTTACACTAGACTAAACAACTACGAATCCGATCAAGGTAGTAGTTGCCTAACCTAGCGCGTTACTCCTAGTTGGCACCGTCAGGCTATTCAACTAGTTTAACAAACAACAACAAGCAACAAGAGTAAGATTGCGGTTCAAGGCTTCCCCTACTCATGTAACAAGCTGCCCGTAATGTGCACAGAATTAATATAAGCAAGCAAGCAATGCATTAAGCGCAAGTCTCAAAAGGAAATACTCATAGATTCATGTCCAACCAATACTAAGCGTTTAGCTAGACATGCTAGTGGTAAACATCATAGAAATAGTAAATAATAACTAAAGTGTCCAAGAAAACAATAGCAAACAGTGCGTGCAGGTTGCTGGCTTGGCTGGCGCAGTCGGCTGGCGCAGATCCTCTCAACAAGCTCGTGTGTTTTCTAGTCCTGCTGCGCAGTGCCTCCTGGGTGTACGAATTGTGAGTCCTGAGAATCGTCTGTGTGTCGTGTGTGTCTTAACCCTAGCCTCCTTCTCTTCTTTATATACTGCTCAGAGGCTCACTCTTGGCAACTTCCAAATCTGGTCGTGTCAGGATTTGGAAACACCAACATCTGCGCCTGGCGCACGGCATCATGCTTAGCGCAATCGGTTAGCGCACCGAGGTCGACTCTACCAATTTCTTTTGTTTGCGCCGCTAGCTCCGCAGGCTGTGTGATGCGCGTCCTAAACGCTGCCTGTTAGCGTGTATCCGACTTAGGCCCTCGTTTTGCCCTGAAATACAAAAACACTGGAAACCAGTAATCTTGTACATAAAATAATGCAAACAAGCATAGGGTTATGATCCAAATAATGCGTATAAATAGGCTCTATCAACCGTGTATGGTCCCGTCCACTTGCTGCGCAGCTTCCCAGGCATGAGCTTTAGGCGCGAGGAGAACAATAGTACCTCGTCTCCTGGCTCAAAGGTGCGTCTGAGGATGTTTTTTTCGTGAAATGCCTTTGTGCGCGCCTTGTAGTCGCGCAGCCCCTCATACGCATCCAGGCGCAGCTCTTCTAATTCGCTTAGCTCAAATGCGCGCTCCTTACCAGCCTCGTCTAGGTTCAGGTTGCAAACGCGCAATGCCCAGTATGCCTTGTGCTCCAACTCCACTGGCAGGTGGCACGCTTTTCCATAAACCAACCGAAATGGTGAAGTCCCAATTGGTGTCTTATGTGCAGTTCTGTATGCCCATAGCGCATCGTCAAGCCGCTGGCTCCAGTCTTTGCGCGACGGTCTCACAGTTTTCTCCAGGATGCGCTTGATCTCTCGGTTGGAAACCTCGGCCTGGCCATTCGTCTAAGGGTGGTAAGCAGTGGACGTCTTGTGGCGCACTCCATAATTCTTGAATACCTGCGCCACTATCCTATTGCAAAAATGCGTCCCCTGGTCACTTATGACTGCCTTAGGCACCCCGTACCTGCAAAAAATGTTAGTTCGCAAAAAGTCAGCGTCCTCCACATGCGTGCTCATGACAAAACATCAAAATAGAGTTAATTTCATGGTCAGGCACGCAGTGCCTCAAAATCTGATCAGGTCCTATTCTGAGCATATACGGATCATCCCAAATGTAATACCTGGACTCATGCTTTAATCTCACGCATTGGGTTTTAGTGAAATGAGGAGGAAACGTACCTGTGACCAGGTAATTTGCAATGTGCGCATACCATGGTACCTTACCTGTCAGCGCCATCAGATGCTCGTCAGGGAATGTCTCCGTGATCCGCCCTGGCTCCTCTGCTTTCACGATCCTGCTCAGGTGGTCCGCGACTGTGTTCTCAATGCCCTTCTTATCCTTGATTTCCAAGTCGAACTCCTGAAGTAGGAGCACCCAGCGCATCAGGCGCGGCTTAGTCTCCTTCTTGGACATCAGGTAACGGATTGTTGCGTGGTCTGTGTAGACGATGACTCTGGCGCCTAAAACATATGCGTGGAACTTCTCCAGTGCAAACACGATTGCCAGAAGTTCCTTTTTTGTGGTGGTATAATTCCTCTGCGCAGTGTCCAGTGTGTGCGATGCATAATAGATGGCGTGCGGCTTCTTCTCCACGCGCTGTCCCAGGACTGCACCTACTGCATAGTCACTTGCGTCGCACATTAGTTCAAACGGCAGGCTCCAGTCTGGCGCGCGCATCACTGGCGCACTCTTCAGGGCCTCCTGCAGCTTATCAAACGCGGCTTTGCACTCGTCAGTGAATTCGAAATACACATCCTTTTGCAAGAGGTTAGACAAGGGTATACAAATCTTAGAAAAATCTTTTATGAAACGCCTGTAAAACCCTGCATGCCCAAGGAATGATTTCACATCGCGCACGTTAGTGGAATAAGGCAGATTAGAAATAAGATCAATTTTGGCCTTGTCTACCTTGATCCCCTCCTGCGAGATAATATGTCCTAGTACTACTCCATGTGATACCATAAAATGACATTTTTCATAATTGAGCACTAGGTTTTTTGAAATGCAGCGCGCTAAGACCTTATCAAGATGAGTTAAGCATGCGTCAAAGGTACCTCCATACACAGTAAAAGCATCCATGAACACCTCTATGCATATACCAATCATATCAGAAAAGATGCTCATGACTAGACGTTGGAACGTACCTGGCGCGTTACACAGCCCAAATGACATGCGCCGAAACGCAAACGTACCGAATGGGCAGGTAAACGTGGTTTTTTCTTGATCTTCCGCAGCAATGGGTATCTGATTGTAGCCTGAGTATCCGTCCAAGAAGCAAAAGTATGGCTTTCCTGCTAATCGATCTAGCATCTGGTCCATGAAGGGCAGCGGAAAATGATCCTTGCACGTGACTGCGTTAAGCTTTCTGTAGTCGATGCACATGCGCCATCCAATTTGCATGCGCTTGGGAACTAGCTCGCCCTGCGCATTCTCCTCCACTGTGATTCCTCCTTTCTTCGACACAACGTGCACTGGACTTACCCATTGGCTGTCCGAGAGCAGCTTCAGGATCTCCTTCTGCACAACCTCCATCATATTCGGGTTCAATCTGCGCTGAGGCTCCCTGGATGGTTTGGCACCATCTTCCAATAGGATCCTATGTATGCATACCGGACTCACTCCGCGCAGGTCAGCAAGTGTCCATCCTATAACGCGCTGGTTCTTGCGCAACACTTCCTGTAATCGCGCCTCCTGCTCCTCTTCTAATCCTTTCTTTATGATTACCGGCAGGGTGTCTTCATTTCCCAAAAATATGTATTTGAGGTGCTCTGGGAGTTGCTTCAGCTCGACCTTGGGTGCCTGTTCAATAGAGGGCAAGATTTTATTAGCAATGCAAACATTAACTATATCGTGTACCTGTCTGGATGCTGGTTCAGCACTGCTCAGCTCATCCTCATGTCCCTCCAACTCTGCCTGTGCCAGTGTCTCAGGTTCTTCGGCTGCGCTCGCACATTGCGCATCTGCAACCAAGTCATCTATGCTCTCCATCGTGTGCACTGTGGCGTCCTCATGAGGGTGCTGCATCCCTTTGAATATGTTAAAACGAATTTCCTCGCTATCGACCTCCATTGAGAGCGTACCCCTCCACACGTCTATCTTTGTGCGCGCTGTCATCAGAAATGGTCTGCCCAACAGGATCTGCGCACTTCCTTTGCTCGACTCACCCTCCATTTCTAAGACATAGAAATCTGCTGGGAACACCAGCTCTCCTACTCGGACGAGGACGTCCTCTATCATGCCCGTCGGTTGCTTGCACGACCGATCTGCTAGCTGAATGGTGAGACCTGCAGGATTTAGTGGTCCAAGGCGCAATGACGCATACAAGGAATAGGGAAGCACATTTATAGATGTGCCTAAGTCAATCATGCAGTTGCTTACAGTGGTCTTACCTAAAGTGCAGGGGATGGTGAACGTACCTGGATCCCGGCATTTGGGTGGTACCTTATGTTGTACGATTGCTGAGGCCTGCCCATTTAGCATTACCTATGCGCACTCGCCTTTCCTCCTCTTGTTTGTGCACAGCTCTTTTAAGAATTTGGCGTACCTAGGGATCTGCCAAACTGCTTCAATAAGGGGAATATTTATTTCCACCTTGCTGAATAACTCGTAGAGCTCCTTACCAAGCGCTTCTTTCCTACCCGATGGTGCCTGTATAGGAAAAGGTGCAGGTATGTTAGTACGATTCATGTCTTTGTCTTTCGATTGCGCCATACCTGGCGCCTCGCCCTACTGGCTGTTGGCTTGCGCTTCTGGTTGCGCATCCGGCTCTGCTGGGTCTGGAGCTTGCGCGACTGGTTGCGCGGGCGCCTTTGCAGTCTGCTTTGGGGGATTGACTTCATGGGGCCATTTCCTCCATCTTCCGGATATGAGTATATATTGGTCGCGGTGGATTATGTCTCCAAATGGGTTGAAGCTAAGGCCACCTGGAAGAATGATGGTAAGACGGTCGCTGAGTTTTTGCGAACTAACATTTTTTGCAGGTACGGGGTGCCTAAGGCAGTCATAAGCGACCAGGGGACGCATTTTTGCAATAGGATAGTGGCGCAGGTATTCAAGCATTATGGAGTGCGCCACAAGACGTCCACCGCTTACCACCCTCAGACGAATGGACAGGCCGAAGTTTCCAACTGAGAGATCAAGCGCATCCTGGAGAAAACTATGAGACCGTCCCTCAAAGACTGGAGCTAGTGCCTTGACGATGCGCTATGGGCATACCGAACCGCACATAAGACACCAATCGGGACCTCACCGTTTCGGTTGGTTTATGGAAAAGCGTGCCACCTGCCAGTGGAGTTGGAGCACAAAGCATACTGGGCGATTCACCATCTACCTGGAGAAACATGGCTATGAAAGAGGAGGAACCGACAAAACTCTCTTCGTAAAAAGAACCAAGTCAGATCTCGTCATTGCTCAAATTTATGTGGATGACATTGTGTTTGGCTCCAGGTCACAGTGGTTGGTGAAGCAGCTTGTGAAGCAGATGAAACAAGAATTCAAAATGAGCATGGTGGGTGACCTGTCTTATTTTCTGGGTCTAGAAGTAGCTCAGAAAGATGAAGGGATATTCATATCACTGACCAAATATAGCAGGAATCTGGTGAAGAAGTTTTAGCCTGGTAAAGCCAGCCATAAACGCACTCCTGCGGCAACTCACATCAAAGTTGGCAAAGACGTAGCTGGGGTTGAAGTAAATCAGTCCACCTACCGAAGTATGATTGGAAGTCTTCTGTACCTAACTGCTAGCCGTCCAGACATATCTTTCTCAATTAGAGTGCGTGCTCGTTTCCAAGCTAGCTAGAAGGAAAGCCACTTCCAATTAGTAAAGAGGATCATTCGGTATATAGCAGGAACAGTGAATTATGGTATTTGGTACTCGAAGGATACAAATAAAAATCTAGTAGGATACAGTGATGCAGATTGGAATGGATGTATAGAAGATCGAAAGAGCACTTCTGGAGGTCTTCTTCTTAGGGAATAATCTTGTATCGTGGTTCAGTCGAAAGCAGAATAGTATTTCCCTCTCCACAGCTGAGGCAGAATACATTGCCGCCGGGAGTTGCTTGCTCAACTGCTCTGGATGAAGCAGATGCTCACCGAGTATGGGATGCCTCAAAATGAAATGGTCTTGTGCTGTGACAATCTGAGTGCTATCAGTATTTCCAAGAACCCAGTACAACATTCGAGGACCGAGCATATTGATATCAGACACCACTTCATTTGTGATCTAGTGGAGAAGAAAACGATTGCTCTACAGCATATTGGTATAGAAAATCAGCTTGCAAACATCTTCACAAAAGCCCTGGATACCGCCAGATTCAAAGCACTGAGATCCTCATTGGGGCTCTGTGTCATGTCCTCCTGAACTCTGAAGTGTTTCCCCTTTGTCCATTTCTGCCAAAAAGGGGGAGAGCAAGTCAAGGCCCACTAATTAATCTCTTGATGAACTTTTGTTTTGAAGCCCTGCGTGGCTATGCTGATCCAAAGGCCGAGTGTGACCACAACACTTTTTGAACTAATGATAGGTGATCGCGCGTCGTTGTACGCGTCAAATTAATCCTTCCTTCTCCACCTAGTATAGCGGCTAAGTCAGGGTCGATCCCACAAGGAGCGTGCAGACTCGTCTTAGCTAGCAACCTAAAACTTATGAAATTGGGGTTGTGAGTGATTGGGTTGCGCAAGTGCGCGAATGAACAGTAGTGAAAGCAGAGTTGCACGATACGTGCGCAGGCAGTAGATTTTAAGTACTATGACTATGAAAAGTATCGGTACAAACAATCCTCTATGAATGTATCCCTTATCATCGACTCTAAACATCTATAGTGTAGTTCTACTTAAGTTAGTGTCCGATCAAGGCTTCTAACGTGCGCGCATGTTCTGATCAAAGTCCATGAGCTATCAATTCCTGAAACTAGTCTAAGCAGCTACGAATCCTATCACAGTAGCAGTTGATTATCCTAGTGCGTTACTCCTAGTTGTCACCGTAAAGTTATCTACTAGTTTAACATATAATAACGAGCAGTTAGAATAAGATTGCGGTTCAAGGCTTCTCTTATTCGCACAACTAATTATCACCCATATGCATAGAATTAATATAAGTAGACGAACTAAGCATTAAGCACAAGTCTCAAAGGAAATATTTCATAGAATCATGCCCAACCGATACAAAGTGTTTAGCTAGATATGCTAGAAACAAACATCATAGAAATAATAATTAAAACTAAGGCAGCAAGGAAAAGTAGCAGGTCGGTGCAAGTGCAGATTGCTATTCTCGGCTGGCGCAGGTGGTTCGCGCAGAATCTGGGCTGGAGTAGCTCATGTGTTTTTGCTACTGTGTGTCCTTCTCTCTATCTGCTCTCTCTCTCTCTCTCTCTCAAACCCTAGCTTCCCTCCTCTTATATACTGGTCTTGAAGCCCAAGGAATGCTTAGATTTGGCCCGAGAGAATTTTAGCAACTTCCCAAATCTAGGAGATAAGGATGATCAATATTTAGAAACTCTGCCATCCTGCGCACGCTGATTGCGCTACTTGCTTCGCGCAGTCGGTTTGCGCACTGTAGTCCGAATCAGCTATCTCCTTCTTGCGCTGCTAGCTCCGCAGGTCGTGCATTGCGCTCTAAAAACGCCCGTTAGCGCACATCTGACTAATGCTCCTGTTTTATCCTGAAATACAAAAATACCGAAAACCAGTAATCTTGTGCACAAAATAATGCAAACAAGCACAGTGTTAAGATCTAAATAGCGCATATAACTAGGCTCTATCAATAGGTAGTCTTTAAAATTTATTAAATTTGTTTTCGTGGAAGACTTTATCGGTTCCAAGGGTTTTGTCAAAATGCCAAGGGGGAGATTGATGATGCAGTATGGCATCTTTGACAAAACCAGCACTAGTGAGCAAGCGGGTGAACAAGTTGTTGCTATAGCCGGAGCTGGTTCAGGAAGCTGTAGCATCTGTTCGTCAGCAGCAGCTCGGATCTTCGTAGAAGAAGCTTGGCAGTGCATCCATTAGTTTCAAGGGAGTTCTAGAATTCTCAGAGAGAATATTCCAGAGGAGATTCCCAGATGGCAGAGAAGATTTGTTTGTAGAAGATTAGATTTGTAAATCAAATCTAATCTCCTACAAATTAGGAGATATTATGGTTTGAAGGAAATTGCTAAAACTGTGAATGGTGGAACTGGGTGTTCCTATTTAAAGGAGGCTGCTCAGAGAGTCAAGGGCATCGAAGATAAGAGAGCAACCACGAGAGCGTACACAGAATACCGTGAGAATAGAATTCAAGTGCGAGAGGATTTTCGATCATTACCGAGAGCAGAGTGGGATCAGGACTTGCAGAGTCTGATCATAGCTTGATCTGGAAGCCAATTCAGAGCAGCGATTGCTTGTTGGTTGATCAAGAAAGGCTGCGGAGCGACTGTCGAGTGGAGGTACTCGGGCAATTGGCAGGAGGCCAGGTCTCGCTAATGATAGATGGTCACTGAGTGAGGGGGAGTGCTCCAGAGTGTGCAGCGCTCGTGGAGAGGTTCGATCGGCTCAGCAGAAGGCTTGGAGCGACGCGGACAGTTTTGGTACCAGCTGTGTGCTGCAGCAGGTGCTATAGCCACCTGCAGTTAACATTGAGTTATTTAGAATAGGCTGAGTCTGTGGGATCAGAGTTGTAGCTATTGTGAATTATTTCAAGTTTGTAGGTGTGCATTACATAAGTCAGAGCTTGTTCTGATTGTGTGACTAATTTAGGTCAGGTAGCATAGGTGCCGTGAGTCGAACCGTGTTGTACTGTGGACCTGAGAAACTAGTGGATTAAGGGTTGGAGTTCAGCCCTTCCCAGACGTAGGCAGATTGGCCGAACTGGGTGAATAAAACTTTGTTCCTTGTTCTATCTTGCTGCATTAGATTTGAGTGTTCAAGATTGTGTTGTAGCAACTGCTTGTTCACAATCTGCAACTCAGAGGTGCTGCGAATTTCAATCTGAATTCTTAAAGTTTTCACCTTGTCGGTTCCCTCATGAGCTGTCTCCAGAATGTCCCATGCTTGTTCTGTGATGTCGCAGTTTGATATCAGCCTGAAATTATTGGCATCAACCACAGCAAAAATAGCATTAAGGGTCTCGGAGTTACCGGATGCTATAGCTTCCTCTTCTCCAGTCCATATTTTTTCAGACTTTTTCTTAGCAGCTCCCTTGCTGTCGATGACCAGTGGATGCAACCATTCTGATATCACTGCACTCCAAGCTTTCCATATATAGCCTTTAGGAATGCAGGCTTTCGAGTATCCGTAGTTTCCTTCTTCAAGCACGCTGGTTTGCTTGTGCTTTGTCCTTCCTTCATCTTCGCTGTAGAAGCCAACAGCATTTGCCCGAATCACACTCTGTGCTTCGAGTGATTGGCTCTGATACCAATTGAAATTAACAGCGCTACTGGTGACTTGTATCAGCAGGTTGCTATAGCAACCTCTAGGTCACTTTGCGGAATTATATTGCTATGGCCAAACCTGAAAGACACGAGCACTTTGTTCACCTAGTTCGGCAATTGCCTACGTCTGGGGAGGACTTCTTCTGAGTCCTCATGATCCACTAAGCACGGGTTCTAGCACAAAGATTCCATAACACAACTTACGCTAGTTCAACCCTTACTTCTAACCTAGCTTGAATCTACGCTCAGTTTGATCGCATAGACTAGCTTGCACTGTCTATACACTCTAGTAGTAGATAGCTATAGACCTGAGCACACAGACTCAGCCTAAACTACTATAATGTGCAATAGGATGTTATAGTAACTTACACAGTCAAGCTGTTGTAGCTTCTGTCCACGATTGACCACACACTCTCTCCCGTGAAATCGGATTTCACGAGTACTCAGACTCTACCGACGCTTCCCCTTCTGTCAGTATCAAGGAACTCGGCTTTGATCTTCAACAGTCCACGACAGCTCCTCTCCGTTGCTGTGTTTCCAAGCTAATACTTGATCCTTCAATGAGACAGCTCTCCGGTTGAGGTTCGTTAATCAAGCGTAGATCAGACCTCTCCAATCCTAATCTCCTCTTAGCCCACACACTCACACTTAAGTAAGTAATCATAATAACAAGGAAAAATGATCGATAACAAGATAAATGTGAATTATAAATATTGTCAAGATTTATGCTTATCAAAACACTCCACACTTAAAGTTGGTTTGTTTCGAACAAACTTCGACTAAATCCTAACCACTGCCATAAAAAATACGAGTGCATTTAGCACATGCGCCAAGCCTTTAAACCTATTAGGTGCTTTATAGGACAAGTTGTAATCTCGTGAGAGTTTTCAGAAAAAGAGAATACTCACAAATCCTGTATGCAAATAGCTATATGCATGATCATGATGGTACTTCATTTATCCAAGCAATCTGCAACAAATTCCCCATGCACAGCAACCAAATCAGCAGTCAAAGACTAACTCCTCTCAAAAGAATTTCAAACCACCAATGACCCTACAAGATGAGCACTCGAGGAAAATCAATGCTAGAGTTATCCAATGACTAACTAGCAATTTATTAAACCTTTTTACATCAATCTCAAGATATGGACCAAGCATACCAATCGAGTAACCTATGTTGTCAAGAAGGATAGTCCATGGGCGAGCGATGCAAAACTCATTTCCAAGTCTTAGGAGCTAAGTCCATAAGGCTTAAGGAAAGAAGAGCTCGGTACTTCATTTTCAAAACCATCTCAAACAAAGTCATCCTCACGTACTAGCACAATGGTCATCCCTCTATCCATAACACAATGCATGCACACTAAAAGAAATGATGGAGAGTACATTGACAAGCTTAGATGTGTGCCACATTTTTTCTTTTTCTAGGCATTTTGCCCGAATATGCTTCACTGATTTTTTCTTTGGAAGCTCGGCTTGCCTTATTTTTGGCTTGTGCTAGCAAATATTCTTGTTTGTCTCTCCCCTTTTTTAGCTTTTGGCTTCTGCTTGTCTTGTTTAGCAAATTTGAGAAAGCATATCAGAGTGTACTTCTTAGAGCCCGCCTACTCAGTTTTATATTTTTGATCAAATGACTCTTATAGCACGTTAGCTGAGCATGTGGAGGAGCTATATACATTTGTATACTGCATTATGAAGATTATTCATAACATTGTTTTGATACAAGTAGTCGGAAACATTTTAGGCATAAAATTTTATGTCCATTATTTATCCTCTTAGAATGTTGGAGGATCTTCTGTCAGAAATCGAGATAGGGAATTGATTATTAAATAGAACATCTTTTATTGCAATCATTAAAACTACAGTCAAAATACTAATAGTAAATACCAAGGAAATGCTAAATTAGTAAATACTGATTTTTAAACAATAAAGTAGTAAAATTAGTAACTATTAAATGAAAAAGGATATACTAAAAATAACATAACATATATTATATAAATATTCACTAAACTATTGAGTGACAAATATGAAAGATAATATTGTGAGAGCAATAGTCGAGGCTCGTTTGATGAATACCTTAAAGCGTAACTGCCTTCTCACTCTGTACTTTGGAAGATTGAGCAATTACTTAATTTGAGCAGACTCCATCATCAAAGTTTTGACTGGAAAACAAAGCTAAAAAATAAGAATTCAAGATGGAGAGTTGAGACTCTAATTAAGAGAAGAGGTATTGTATGAGCATGTTAACTCCTCTTTCAAATGTTGGCGTGAGCTCGATCAATGTGGAGTTACTGTTTTTCCTTCCAATTTTAATGATCTTCAATTACCTTTTAAGCATCAATTTTAATGATATTAGCATGTAAATTCAGTTATACACGAATGTTATGAAACCGGTTAAATCCATTTATTTTAACTTGTAAGAATCGCTGCCAAAAAGTGAAATCTCAACCATCATTTTTTACATCATGATGTCTATGAAGAGTCATGATGAACATAAAGATGTGCATAGATGAGATTACCAATGTTGGAGAGGTTCTCATTTGCGGCCGTGCTCTACAGATAAAACCCGTCACGCGACAAAGTTGTGAAACCATTAACACATGAGGCATCTAATTTACAGGTCCCCAAGGAGCTTCAAACGGCACAATAAGCCTACAATTATTCAAACACATTGTTTAAATATGTTTTCACGGGCCTAAACTGGCATTGAGCTATTAATATCATGATCATTGATGTGCTTCTTAATCATGAATAGGACGATATTCGAAACAGTCATGGCTGATTTGGCCATGTTGTTTGATGACCTTGCCTCGGCCACTGTGTGTAGCCATTCAATCTGTAACTCAGACTTTCAACTGGCTGAGCTGCTTCCCATCCTTGATTTGATAGGTGGGCAGTTGGTGTAGGAAAGCCTGCTTCTATGAAGTTTTGCAGAGGGGTGGCTGGTAGATGGTTGAAGAAACCCATGCCCAGATTTCGTGAACTGATATGAAATCCACTCCCAGTCACTGGTCCATGAGGGTCAGAAACGGTTTCAGCTGGGTGATTTGGCAGTGGGGCAATGTAAGGCTGCTGCTGATAATAATGCTGTTGTAGTGATGGCAGAACTGCATGAAGTCCAGGCTGCACACCTTGATAGAATGATCCGACACTACAATTGGAATTTAAGTAATGTAAATAACCACAAAACACTTAGTATAATAAACACCTAACATTGCAAGTGGCGAAGAAAGTAAAGACATCTTTTGTTTGAAGGAGGTGAAACCCCATACTGGTAACAAACTTACCTTTGCGGAGCAGGGAAAGGGTGTATACTTGCTGGTGAGGAAATTGAGTTAAGTTCCACTCTACTAATGTGGCCTTCTCTGGTTGCTGTAGCAAGGGGCACATTGTGGCGCTCCCAACCAGGGTACTGTGCACCTATCCCTTGAAATGCATATGCAGATGCAGGTGCATGAACCTGAATCTCAGCTGGTGCAAAAGGTCCACTCCACTGATGGACAGAAGCATGAGTATCTGAGGAAACAAGGTAGTGGTTGAACTAGAGGATGTAAAGTGAAACAAGACTGTTAAATGGGATGAATTAGGATCAGATGATAAAGTTGCACCATATGTTCCATCATAGAACATGAATTTTTGATATACAGATGAATATGCAAGAAAAAAAAAAGAGCCTTACAATTGCTAGCAAAAATGTTCCTTCCACTGCAAAATTGAAGAAAATAAAACATGTCAGAAAGTATAATTCACAGTCGAAGAAGTGGGACGTGAATGATCCATCAATTTAGATTCAAGATAACAAAACAACATCGAATTAACATCTCCAAAAATTGAATTCAGAACTCTTGAAATCTATTGATACATACTGTGGTTAAGAACATATATGGACAGTTTTTAACTTTACAAAAAAAAAAGAGCAACAGAAACAAAAATAAAAACTCTAACAAACTTATTGTGGTCAGATACAAAAAACAGTTCAGATTCAAGGAAAAGAAGAGAAAAGAGAAACAGAAACTCTAACAAAGTTATTGTGAAAACTGAATTTCAAGCACTACAAAAGAAAAAAATATCCAACTCAATAAGTAGTTATTTTGATATATTTATCAATAATGGCAGTTTCCATCCTTGTTAGGTAATCCCATGAGTAACAAAGAGCTTGGGTATCAGTAGACAATAAATTAGCCTTCAAGAAAATAATAGATATATATAGTTCATACCAATCAATGGCAGACACAAAATCTTGCCTGACAACAACAACTAGACAAATACACTACAAAAGAAAAACTAAAACAATGTTGGTTACCAGGATCACGAAGAACTTTAGTGATTATCATTAAGGCAACTATTTCATGACGCACAAGAATATCTAGAAAAACTAAGCAAGTGCTTGGATATCCTATTTGCAAAACCATCTATCAATCAAGACACTTGCCTGTCAAATATTAACATGGAAATGCTAGAGAGATTACTATTCCTATACAATTTATCAATCTTTGGTCTTACTTCGCACACTCTCTAATTTGTTGATTATACGTTTATTGATATCCTTATTCGACTGATTTTCTAAAAAGTCATTTGTCCACAACAAAGATTAATGTCATCAAATGCTAATTTTAAAGTAATGAGAAAAATGCTCATCTCGTACTCTTTGTGCGATTCCTTTTATACATGCTTACTATGTCCTTTCTGTTATGTTCTACACTTTCCGGATGATACCAATATAAGTTACAATTTTATTTTATAAAAACAACGATCAACTTTTTAGATACACAAGAATATGCCAACTAAGTTTACAACCAGATTTATGATGTGTAATTCAACATGAGCAGTCAGTGGAAAGCTCCTGATATATGACTTACTTAAAATTTGCAGGGACTGGTGCAACATCATTGAAGGGACACCACTGGACGGAAACTGCCTGCAGCTCAAATAATCATTTCAAAATCAGGCTCATTGAGCTGAAAATCGTAAATTTCTGCATATGTTCTGTGGTTAGTTCTACAAAAAAGTTTCGCAGTACGCTCCAAACCATGAGGAAAATGATTACAAGATACGCAATGAAAATCAAAAGTGAAATCGAATCAAAGCCATTTTGTGATTATTTTCTTGTCATGCAAGATACTATTTACACATTTGAAAAGGGCGCATTTCCTATTTGAATGCCATGAAACTGAACCGCTAGGCTTGCTCTCTTAACTAACATGTGTGAACAAACCTGATATTCAAATATACTGGTAACGACCGACCTTTGAACGATAACCCCAACGGTTTAACTGCAGGTACGCTTTAAGTGGTTCATCGGCATGTGCCCTTTAGGTTGCAGTGAATTCAGATATTAACAAAGCAATCACATAATATTGAAGAGAAAGAATATATATACCATTTGGGGTAAATAGCTTTGAGCAATCATCTCCTCATCTTCTTCATCTTCATAGTTCCAATGATCCGCTATGGGAACATATCCACTCGAAAACCGCCAATCTCCTTTTTCGAGTTTGCGACAGTTTGGGCATTCCATCACTCTTTTAGCATTGAAAGCGGAGCCTATACAGTCTGAACCATTATTGAATGATTTATTATACATGGGACACATACATGATAAATAAGATACCACATGACAGTGGCGCAATAAGAAAGTAAAGAAAACAAAAACAGCAAGAGAAAGTCAGGAGTGAACGAACGATAATCTCTAATACTGCATTTGTTAAGCTGCTACTTCATAGCAAACATTTAACGAAGTGATGCAGAGCATACTCATGAATTGAATTACAGCAGTATGTTGAAATGAACAACAATTATAATCATTGGTGAAGTCAGATTAAATTACCGGAACACCTGGTTCCAAAATTCCATCTGGTCTAACTTCAATCCAGGTAAAACATCTATAGGGCCAACTTTGAATGAAAATAATCATTCGACCTCTGCTTAACATCAAAAACACTCAAGAAAGACACTATACATAAGCCCTTTAACAAGAAAGCCACAGTAGTGGACAACATACACACAACCATTACAATTGAATCAAATGTTGATATCTTGACATGATGCATGTCCTGATGTGATAACATGTATATCCACAAGAGTAACACCTCTGAATATCCTAAATACAGATTTTCTCACCTTGATAGCTTCCCCAGAAGTACACCTAATGGAGCACCTCAGACAAACTATTCAACAACTTACAAATCCCACAGATTTTCATCCATATGAAAAGCCAGAAAAATCAGCCAACCTAGTTCGATAATTTTCCAAACCCTAAATCCCTCATCGCAGCTACTTCGCACCATCAAATCCCAACAGTACAATCCACCACACCTGCAGCTAAATCGATCCAGACTCCTCAAGAAACAGTAAACATACAAAATTCACCAAAAAAAGAGAGAACTGACCGAGGTGGAATTTGTGGTTGCATTTGAGCTTGACAACAGTTCTTTCAACGTTTTTGTTGGCTGGGTCAAGACAGATTGAACAGAAAACATCAGATTCCGAGACCGGGGTGGCGCGGCTTCTTCCTCCGGCGCCTTCGCTGGGGCCTTCTTCAGGAAGTCGATTCAAGTCCATCGACGAGGAGAGGCGCCGGAAGCTGCAAAAGGAGGATTTTGAGGAGTGAAAAATGGTGGGAAAGTTGAAGAACTTTTTTGTTTTTTGAGATTCTGAAGAACGGCGTAGAAGAAAACTCAACTGTAATAAAAAGAAATCTTTTCGGTCCTCCAATTTTTAACAATTAAATTAAATTAAATTAAATACACTAAAATTAAATTAAATTCAATTCAATTCAATTAAATTAAATTAATTTAAGTTAAATTAAATTAAATTAAATTAAACATTAAAAAAGTAAACCCATCACCATCACCACCGCCCCAACCACACCACCACCACCACCCCAACCCACCACCACCGCCATCCTAACCACATCACCGCCACCACCACCACACCACCCCACCACCACCAACTCACCACCCCACCACCCCAACCACACTACAACCACCACCCCAACCACACCATCACCACCACCACCCCAACCACACCACTACCACCACCCCAACTACACCACCACCACAACCCCCACCACCACCACCAACACCCCCACCACCACAACCCCAACCCACCACCACCCCAAACACACCACCACCACCACCACCACCCCAACCAACTACCCCAACCACACCACCACCCCAACAACACCACCACCCCAACCCACCACCACCAGTGGCGAATCCAGCCAATCAATAAAGAGGGGGCAAAAAATTACATAAAGTAATATATATTTTACAAAAAGATGTTATAGCTAAATAGCCACTAAGTTACTTTGCCGTCGAAGGCGGTAAAGAAGGTAGAATTTGTTGTCTTCATGTGCTGAAAATAGCGCATTATAACTTCATTGTCGATGCTCTTAAACACATCCCTCTCAATGTAACACACCAAACAATCATTGAGAAACTCATCTCCAATTTTGTTATGCAAATCCGTCTTAACAATCTTCATTGCAGAAAAAACTCTTTCAACTGTAGTTGTCGCAACCGGTAACACCAAAATCAACTCAATAATGCGATATACCAAGGGAAATATAGTTTGATAACCGACCTCAACCATCTTTCTGGCCACATCTTTAATGTCTTTTGCATCTTTAAAAATGTATCATTTTCTTTCATCTCATAAATCCAACCTTTAAGTTCTTCTTCCAATTCCATCAAAGCACAATTAGAGAACTCTTGTGGATAAAGCTCCGCAAGTTGAATTATGTTTGCCGCTTTGAAGTTGGAGAATGAGTTCTTAGGATCTAGACATCCGATACAAGTGAGTAATTCTGTGTTTGACTCACAAAAATAATTCTCCATCTCTTGACTAATGCGATCAATCACCTATAAAATATATTTTATAATATTATTCAATTATAAAAAATACTTCAACACAAAAAGTAAAATATAAAAAAATACCTGATAATATATATCAATTCAAAAGTGTTAGTCATTTTTTGTAGAGCTAAAGCGACTTTTGACTTCATCTTCCATATTGAGAATGTCAATATGATATTTGACACAAAAGTCATTCACGGATTGTAAAAGATCCTTCCATCCATTCTCCCTCAGCTCCATCAATCTTGTTTTGGTATTACGAATCAAACTAACGGCCTCCATAATATCTTGATCTTTTTTTTTGCAAGAATTGTGAAAAAGTATTTGTCATTCCCAATACCAGCTTCATCAAGTGAGCAATGAAAACAAATTGATAACTCTCTATTTTTTGAACCAAGCTAGAAGCAAATCCTCTGGTTTTGTAATCGATTCCATCATCAAATATATTTCCAAGAACTTTGATGGTTGATGACCACAAAGAGAAGAGACGAAAAATTGATTTGTATTGTGAACCCCAACGAGTAGAGCCTGAACGAACCAAACATGATTCTTGATTCAACCCTCTTCCCGTAGAAACTTCAGCATTTGCTAACATCTCCACCAAGTGTTCATGTTGTTTTTGTCGAAATTCATCCTTTCTTTTGCACGAACCACCAACCATATTTATGATCATAGATAAATATTCAAAAAATTCACTCACAAATCGATTGCTTTGAGCAATGGCCACAACAACTAATTGGAGTTGATGTGCAAAACAATGAATATACCTTGCACTTGGATTTTAATTCGAGATAAGTGTCTTCAATCCATTAAGCTCACCCCGCATATTAGAAGCTCCATCATATCCTTGACCTCTAAGTCTAGAAAGAGACAATCCATTCTTATAAAAGATTTCGTCGATTCCTCTTTTTAAAGCTTGTGATGTAGTATCAACAATATGAACGAGTTCAATGAAGCGCTCCATCACAATTCCATCATCGTTGACATATCGCAAGACTATAGCCATTTGCTCTTTGATCGAGCAATCACGTGCCTCATCAACCAATAAAGAAAAGAATTTATTTCCAATATCACTAATAATGGCTTTTGTTGTCAAATATCCACATGCCCTTGCAATATCCTTTTGAATCGAATGACAAATAAGTTTATTATTTCCCGGCGCATTCTCATTCATCACCTTTCCAACTTCATCATTTCTTAAACTATACCAATCAAGAATTTCTAAAAAGTTTCCTCTATTGAGTGAACCTTTCATTTCATCGTGACTTCTAAAAGGTTATCCTTGTTGAATAAGCAATCGAACAACATCAACAACCGTGGTCAAACGAGTACGGTATGCAACTTCCAAAGCGTGATTTCCGGAAGATATCTTTCTCACCAAACTTTATCTTTGATCCTTGAAAGTGAAAAATAGTGTCTTGGCATTATTGTGTGTGTTGGAATCGTGGCTTTCTAAACTTCGCGTTTGTCCAATATTTGAATTGAATGGACAATCAATAGAATAGCAGAAAAGTAAAGAACACAAGTCTTTTAAAGTGGTTCGGTTATTACTGCAAATAACCTACTCCACTCCCCAAGTAACCACTTGAGGCTTTTCTTATTAACGATGGCTTTTCAATAGGATCTGCCAAAGAACCTGTACAATGGTTTTCAGTGGGCTAAACCAGAAACCCCTTTGTTTTCAGATCAACAAAAGAAACTCACAACTTTGCTTTTGCAGGCTAAGCAACAACCTTGACGGTGTAGATTCTTTGTTGTGGGAACACGTCTCTTTCTGCACAAGAGTTGGATTCAACTGATGAATCTGTGCAGAGTACTTCAAAGCTTCAGAGTATATGGCAGCGGGAAACTTTGCTTTGAAGGAGAAGGGAACTCTCGGGAAAGATTGAAAGTAGAGAATATGCGAGAGTTGAGTTTGCTTTTTGTGCGCTTGTATAAATTTCAAAGAAAAGAAAAAGTAGTTTCTTCTCAAGATTGTAAGGTATAGATATTGGAAAAGAGATGAACGGTTGTGTCGGTTTGTAATTTGAATTCAACAACCGCTTGCACCTTTTAACTTCTAAAGGATAAGCTTTGATTCAAATAACAAGACTGTCCTGAACTGTCAAGAAACTGCTAAGTGTGGAAACTGTTTAACCGACATGTAGCCTACATATGATAGTTACATGTAGTCCACATGCAATACCAGACAACTGAATTTGTCCAAGTATATGAACTATCACTGTGATGTAGTCTACATACAGATTTCCATATGAAGTCTCCATTAGCACAAGCAGTTAACAATGTAACTTTATGTAGCCTACATCTGGATTCAGTATGTAGTCTACATTGCTAATGAGATTCCAGTTTCAACAAGATTACTTAATATCGTTTCAATATTGTTAATCATTGTTATCATCAAAACTAATGCAGGATAGAGATGAAACAATCTCCCCCTTTTTGATGATGACAACCATATAGCATGATTAATCAGTATTGAAATCTCCCCCTTTGTCAAAATCAAAAAGAATCAAACTCCCCCTGAATTAAAGCGGGGATATATTCTAAGTGACTTGACTATAGGAAGATCAAAAGTTCATGAGGGCGTGGAATGGAACATCACGACCAAGGGACAGACGCTTTTCTTGTGAAAACGAAAGAACAAAATGACAGAATTTTAGTAGAGTGAAAAAGAGTGACCTTAGTCCGAATCACTGATTTCCACATTGGAAGAGGAAGTACAACTGGGGGCACGCTTCGTGGAACGCTGACTGGAATGCTTACTAGAAGGCTTTCTCGGAGACATGGGCTCTTCTGTGAATCTACTTGCAGAGGCTCGGTGGGTTTTTGGATTGGAAGTTCTATCCATAGGTATACCACCAACAGACACAGGAGGAATCTTTTCTTTGCCTTGGGACTTAAGGATTTTAGTGATAAGATCCTTACTGTGGTCCAAAAGGGCATAGATGGATACAAAGTTGTTATTAACAGCTTTGTCCAACGTCTTAAGAGACCCTTGATATGTGTCCAGCTTCTGCATCAAGTCCTCCTCAAAGCCCTTGACCCTTCGCTTCTCCAAATCCATCTCATTCCTTAGAATTTTATGGAGCTCAGCGAAGTCATCATACTGCTTGAACAGGATATTATAGAACTTATCCAGTTCTGCCTTTACCAAGGCCAGTATGGAGGCTGTGGAGGGAGATGATGAGGTATAGCCACCAGCAGGAGAATTCTTCTGAGATTCCAAAAGGAGGGTCTTGAGTTCCTTGTTCTCAGCTTCGATCCTATCAAGCCTTTCCAACAAGGGTTGAAGATCTACTTGTGAAGATGAGCTAGCAGTCTGAGGAGTTGGAGGAGGCCTGAAATCATTGCTGACTTGGAGTACCAGATCAGTATAAGATCTCTCCATGTCCCGGAGCATATCCATAACATGAGCAAGATCAACTGCATTAGACGAGTGTTGTAACCCTAAAGTCCCATAATCAGAGGACTTAGGCAACTGTCCAGAGGCAGCCTTGCTCTTAAAGATAGCTGAGCATGGGACCAGATCAATCACAGGGGCTGGTATGGGGACACCTTCCAGGTACTTGGATGTTTTGGCAGACTTGTCATTGAAGTAACAGTCCACTTCATCACAGAATTGCCATCCAGTGTTGATGAAGTTGTCATAGCCATACGCAGATGTAGGCACCAGAGGCCGTTCTCCGGACAAGGGAACTCCAAACTTTTCAAAGAAGATAGTGAACACATTACCAAATGGTAGATCAGTGTTTCTCTGTTTCTGACCCATGACCTTGGGTTCCGCCCAAGTTTTAATAATCAACCGATACATGACATACGGAAGATCGATTAACTGTTCATCCCCTTGAATGATCTTAGCCGCAACCAACAGATTATAGTATGGTTCAAATTGCAACCGACCACCTCGAGGAAGGAAATTGTACATTAATATGTGAAGTACTAACCTTCCTAGCATAGGGGGCCTGGATAGAGTAATCCGTTCGCCGCCAAGATCCAAGCCGTCCATGACAACCTTTAGTGCCTCAGATGGAGACATGGAGGTTTCAGGGTCCCATTCTGGGAAGCAGAAGTCACGACAGTCAGATCTGTCCAAGTCCAAGATCTCAGCAATAATCTGGGGATTCAATTTGATGGAGACCCCCTTTACCATTGACTGGATCATCCCCTGATCATCAACCCTCAAGTTTGCAAAGAAGATTCGAACCAAATCTTGGTAACAGTTGCGAGGATTAGCAACAACAGAGTTCCAAGAGCAAAACTTCCTTTTCAAATTGAGTGTTGGGAACGAGTCCAGGTCGTAGGCGTATCCATGTTGGACTTGACGATCTTTGAACTTGTGGTTGAAGAGCTGAAGGTGAGTAGTGCTGAGGAAGTTGTCAGGATGAATTGAAGATTCTTCCTCATCAACTCTCGCTTTCTTGGACCCAGTAGAAAGGATTTCCTTTCCAGGGCGCTTCTGAGCATGACGAGGAGGCTCAACCTCCACAGGTTCTTCAACTCTGCCGGTATGATCCTCCTGAGACATATACGTCACCTTAGTCTGACGACTGGCGCCGCGAGTCTTTCCTGACCTAGATCCCTTTTGAGTCATTTTGTGATGAAGGGAGTAAGGGTGAGGAATGAAAGCCCTTTTAAAAGGAAGTAAAAGGAGGTTGCGGGGAGTTTAGAGGCGGTTTAGCAGAGAGTGGGCCAAGGAGGTTTGAGCAAGAAAGTAGTGGGAGGTTAAGATGTAACTTGATCTGATTTTATCCCACTAATTTCTAACCGTTTGACCACCCCATTTTTAACCGTTGGAGGCTGTCAGAGTGACTGTTGAATGCCAGTAACATTTCCAATCGTTGGACAGGTTGTGGGCTTCATCAAATATTCCGAATGAAGTCTACATTGTAACTATAGAGTATAGGAAATTGATCATAAGTTACCTTTAGACTTCTTCAAGATCAACCATTCCAAGTTCTCTCCGTAAGAATGAAAATCTGTCTTTATCAAGAGGCTTAGTAAAGATGTCAGCAAGTTGTTTTTCAGTACAAACAAACTTGACACATATATCTCCTTTCGCAACATGATCTCTAAGGAAATGATGCCTTAGATCAATGTGCTTAGTTCTTGAATGAAGAACAGGATTTTCTGAAATACTTATTGCACTTGTGTTATCACAAAATATAGGAATTTGTGAATAACATAGCCCAACATCTTTTAATGTCTGTTTCATCCAAAGGACTTGGGCGCACGCACTAGCTGCTGAAACATACTCAGCTTCAGCAGTTGACAAAGCAACTGAATTTTGTTTCTTGCTGTTCCATGATACTAAGGATGATCCTAAGAAAAAGCAGTTCCCACTTGTACTTTTTCTATCAACCTTGTATCCAGCAAAATCAGCATCTGAATATGCTATTAGATCAATAGTTGATCCTTTTGGATACCATATACCAAGAGATGGGGTATATCTTAGATATCCAAGTATTCTCTTTAGAGCACGCATGTGTGATTGCTTAGGATCAGATTGATATCTAGCACACAAGCATACGCTAAACATAATGTCTGGTCTAGATGAGGTAAGGTATAGTAGACTCCCGATAATACTTCGATAAAGTTTGATGTCTACTGATGCGCCTTCTTCATCTTTACAAAGACTTATGCTAGTGCTCATAGGAGTAGGATATGTCTTTTGACTATCCTTGTCAAATTTTCTAAGTAACTCTTTAGTATACTTAGTTTGACTCAATAGAATGCCTTCTTCAATTTGTTTAACTTGAAGTCCTAGGAAGAAATTCAATTCTCCCATAGAAGACATCTCAAATTCTTCTTGCATGAGTTTCTCAAATTCAGCGCACAATTTCAAGATTGTAGCACCAAAAATGATGTCGTCCACATAAATTTGGACTATGATCATTTCTTTACCATCATGTTTGGTAAATAGAGTATGATCAATTGCTCCTCTTTTGTAACCTTTCTTAAGAAGAAAAGTTGTCAATCTTTCATACCATGCTCTAGGAGCTTGTTTTAGACCATAAAGAGCTTTCTTTAGTCTATAAACATATTCAGGATTACTAGGATCCTCAAATCCAGGAGGCTGTTTAACATAGACTTCTTCCTTAATGACTCCATTTAGGAAGGCACTTTTGACATCCATTTGATAGAGTTTCATATTCATATGACTTGCTAAGGCACATATCATACGAATAGATTCAAGTTTAGCAACAGGAGCATAAGTTTCATCATAGTCTATGCCTTCTTGTTGATTGTAGCCTTGTGCTACTAATCTAGCCTTATTTCTTATAACATCTCCATCTTCATTTAACTTGTTCCTAAATACCCACTTTGTACCCACAATAGGATAATTAATGGGAGGAGGAACAAGTTCCCATACATTATTTCGGACAAATTGATCCAATTCTTCTTGCATGGCCAATATCCAATCAGGATGTGGTTCTGCTTCTTTGAAGTTCTTTGGTTCAATGTTTGAGATGAAGGCTGTCCATTGACATGTTTCATCAAGGACATTCCTTCTTGTCCTTACAGGAAGGTCTGCTGGACCAATGATCTGCTCCATAGGGTGATCACGGTGTTCCTTCCAAACTTTTGGGAGATTTATACCATCATCAACAACATGATTGTCATCAAGTGTTGAAGGTGTAGTGCAGGGTGTCAAACCTTCATCATTTCCATCTTTTGGAAGACCAATGATGGATTCATCAAAAGCGACATGCATAGATTGTTCCACTTTAAATGTTCTCAGGTTATAAACTCTATAAGCCTTAGAATTTGTGGAATAACCTATGAAGATACCTTCATCACTTTTAGAATCAAATTTTCCAAGATGATCCTTTTCATTTAAGATGAAGCATCTTGCTCCAAAAACTTTAAAATAGGAAATTCTAGGTTTCTTCCCATGATATAGTTCATATGGAGTCTTTTGTAGATGATTTCTAAGATGTACTCGGTTGATAATATAACATGAGGTGTTCACAGCCTCAGCCCATAAATATTTAGGCAAGTTATTTCCGAGAATCATACATCTTGTCATCTCTTGAAGAGTTCGATTTTTCCTTTCCACCACTCCATTTTGTTGTGGTGTTCTAGGATTAGAAAAGTGATGTTGAATTCCCTTTTCTTTACAGAATTCTTCAAACACTTCACTATTGAACTCTCCACCTTGGTCACTTCTTATTTTGATGATTTTATCATTCTTTTCATTGCATACAAGATTATAGAACTTCTTGAAACATTCCAAGGCTTCATTCTTATGTGCAAGAAAATATACCCAAGTATATCTAGAATAATCATCAACAAGAACGAAAGCATAGGATTTTCCACTTATACTTTTGACATCCACTGGTCCAAACAGGTCCATGTGGATTAAGTCAAGTGGCTTAGACGTGGTTATGTCTTTCTTGCTTTTAAAGGAGGTTTTGTGTTGTTTACCCTTCTGGCATGGACCACACAATCCTTCCTTTTTGAAACTTGTCTCAGGAAGTCCTCTCACTAACTTATTCTTTTGGAGGAACTTCAGGAGATCATAGTTGACATGTCCAAGACGCTTATGCCACAATTGACATGTGCTTTCGGTAGTGGCTGATAGGCATACATTGGATGAGGATATGTTCATATCTAATTTATAAACATTTCCTATCCGTAACCCTTCAATGGTTTGTCCTTTAACTGAATCATGAATAATACAGTTATTAGGAGTGAAGGTTACTTTGTATCCTTTGTCACATAGCTGGCTAACGCTAATGAGATTATGCTTTAGATGAGAGACTAACAGCACATCCTCAATTAGTAATGAATTTTCACCAGTTATGTTACCAATCCCAATGATCTTTCCTTTCTTATCATTACCAAAAGATACGGTCCCACCATTGTAGGACTTGAAAGATGAAAACATGGTTTTATCCCATGTCATATGGCGTGAACATCCACTGTCCAAATACTAACTTTTGGTATTGACATCCTGCAATAGGTGAGGAGATGCATTTAAGGAACCCTAACTAAAATGGGTTCTCTTGACTTTATAAGAATGTCTGGTAGGTATTCTTTAGGAATCCATACTCTATGTATCCTAGGTATGATCTTAGAAACATGTCTAGAGTGTGACATCCTAGAGGAGTTTCTTATTTTATTGACAGGCTTCTGCCTTTTCCTAACATGTTGCCTACATAAGTTATTCTCATGTTGCCTACATGTATCAGTGATGCGTGATTTGTGCACTTTGCTTTCGTCCATTCCTGACATGTAGCCTACATGAACGAGTGGCATGTTGCCTACATGCAGCATTGTTATGACGTTTATGCAAAGTTTGACTTGGCCTATCTATCACATGGAGGTTACATGCGTGATCATTTTGTTTCCTACATGTATTGTGAATCTCATGACAGGTATAATCTGATTGCCTACGTCTACGTGGGCTAATCTGATTGTACTTGGATCGATCATTTGTATGAGTCTTACTGATCCTTTGTCTAGTATCAATAGTTGTTGATACACGGGTTTTCTCAACTTGATGACCTGATTCCTTAGCTATTTTAGGAATAGTATGGTGAACAGAGGTTTGTTCAGGAAGTTGTTCTCTTGTGTCAGTAGATCTTACAAACTTAATGGGAGTGATATTTCCACCCTTTTTGATGGAGTGATCATAACCAATCCCATGTTTGTTGTCGACAGATCGTTGGACATCCAAGAGATCATTTAAATCACAAGTACCTTTGTTAAGATTTGAAATTGTATCTTTCAATTTCGTATTTTCTTTAACAAGGATACTTTTCTCACTACGGAGTGATTTTACTTCCTTATACAATTCCTTGTATCTATAATATAAATTAAAATATGCATTGGATACTTCATCAAATGAGAAATTTGAGGGATCATTACTTACTTGATCGTCTTTATTTGCCATAAGACATAGGTTTACTTCATCCGTTGAAGTTGCTTCTTCATCTTCACTTGATTCATCCCAAGTGGTGACTTTGAAAGATTTTTCTCCTTTTTCAAAGTTCTTCTTCTTTAAAGTGCATGTACTTTTATAATGACCCTTTTTACCACAGTTGTGACATACAACTTGTGATGGATCAGTTTTCTTTCCTGATCTCTTTCTCAGGAATTGCTTGAATTGTCTAGTGATTAATGCGATATCATCATCATCATCATCACTGTCAAATTCTATCTTTTCGGATTTGAATGCTATTGTCTTTGGTTTGATAGGTTCTGGTTCAAAACCTTCCAAATCAATCTCATGAGTCAAAAGTGATCCAAGTAGATCCTGTAGACTTAACACGTTCAGATCTTTACTCTCAACGATGGCAGTAACTTTTGGTTGCCATGTTCTAGGGAGACTTAGCAAAACCTTTCTGACTTTTTCATGGTTTGCGTAGGTCTTCCCGAGAGATTGAAGAGAGTTGGTAATGAATGTAAATCTTGTGAACATGCTTGTTATGTTCTCATCCTTTTCCATCTTGAAGAGTTCATATGCTCTTACAAGTCTATCAATTTTCTGCTGCTTAACTTGAGAGGTTCCTTCATGGATGACTTCTAAGTTTTCCCATATCTCCTTTGCGTTTTCACAAGTTAGAATACGCTGGAGTTCAACATCACAGAGTGCACAAAAGAGTATTGTCTTAGCCTTGGCATTCAAGGTAAGTTTTCTTTTGTCATCCTCAGTGAGTTCGGAATCTTTCTTAGGTCTCCAATTTGGTTCCTCCTTTGTACCAGCATCTTTGACGGGAGCAAAAGGACCTTGTTTTATTACTTTCCATAGATCTACGTCTATACTCTGGAAATACACTTCCATACGTGTTTTCCATAAGGAGTAATTGTCTCCATTAAAGAATGGAGGTCTGGATATTGAAAGTCCTTCTACTGGATTAGCGAAGTTTGCCATAGCGAGTGATTCACCGTTTTGAAGCAAAACCAAAGTGAATCAACCTGCTCTGATACCAATTGTTGGAATCGTGGCTTTCTAAACTTCGCGTTTGTCCAATATTTGAATTGAATGGACAATCAATAGAATAGCAGAAAAGTAAAGAACACAAGTCTTTTAAAGTGGTTCGGTTATTACTGCAAATAACCTACTCCACTCCCCAAGTAACCACTTGAGGCTTTTCTTATTAACGATGGCTTTTCAATAGGATCTGCCAAAGAACCTGTACAATGGTTTTCAGTGGGCTAAACCAGAAACCCCTTTGTTTTCAGATCAACAAAAGAAACTCACAACTTTGCTTTTGCAGGCTAAGCAACAACCTTGACGGTGTAGATTCTTTGTTGTGGGAACACGTCTCTTTCTGCACAAGAGTTGGATTCAACTGATGAATCTGTGCAGAGTACTTCAAAGCTTCAGAGTATATGGCAGCGGGAAACTTTGCTTTGAAGGAGAAGGGAACTCTCGGGAAAGATTGAAAGTAGAGAATCTGCGAGAGTTGAGTTTGCTTTTTGTGCGCTTGTATAAATTTCAAAGAAAAGAAAAAGTAGTTTCTTCTCAAGATTGTAAGGTAAAGATATAGGAAAAGAGATGAACGGTTGTGTCGGTTTGTAATTTGAATTCAACAACCGCTTGCACCTTTTAACTTCTAAAGGATAAGCTTTGATTCAAATAACAAGACTGTCCTGAACTGTCAAGAAACTGCTAAGTGTGGAAACTGTTTAACCGACATGTAGCCTACATATGATAGTTACATGTAGTCCACATGCAATACCAGACAACTGAATTTGTCCAAGTATATGAACTATCACTGTGATGTAGTCTACATACAGATTTCCATATGAAGTCTCCATTAGCACAAGCAGTTAACAATGTAACTTTATGTAGCCTACATCTGGATTCAGTATGTAGTCTACATTGCTAATGAGATTCCAGTTTCAACAAGATTACTTAATATCGTTTCAATATTGTTAATCATTGTTATCATCAAAACTAATGCAGGATAGAGATGAAACAGTGTGCACTACCCATATCGCCAACATGATCTTTAAATTTTTCGGTAGCTTTTTTTCAATTTCGAAATTCTTTCTTCACAAATACATCATTTCGGCTATCTCCACTAAAGAGATAACACCAAAAGCAAAATGCTCCATCTTTAGATACGCTATACTCCAACCATTCCCATTTACTAAACCACTCACTTCGAAAGCACCTCAACTTATTTCCCAAGTTGGTTTTTGGAAAAATATGTGAATGTGGTTGGCACGGACCTTGAACTCGCCCTCCGGACGTTGTCTCTTACTAAATGATTATATTCATCGATAGGTAATCTTAATGCCGGATCATTCACGATAATAAAATCATCAATATAATTCTTTGTTCGGTCTCTTTTTTCACTCGAAGCACCACCGTTTTCATCAATAAAATGTTCAATTTGAAGAGGAACATTCGCAACAATTTCGGATTCAACATGATTTTCTAACCCTCTCTTATGACGCACCACAAATTTATCCATATTTGTATTACCTAATCCACAAACAAACATAATAAAATAAATTCCAGTAAGAATTACACTAAAATAACATTATGAAGCATTGTTAAACAATAATAGCAATTCATAAACACTGCAAAATCCAATCCCACCAAACTGCAAAGCCAAAGTACAAACCCCAAATCCCACCAATAAACACTGCAATAGCCAAATCCAAATCCCAGCAATAAACACTGCTTTAGCCTTGAATACAAAAATCGAACAACTGATTTCATACAAGTATGGCACCGAAAGAAATATTGCAATAGCCTTGAATGAGTTACTCAAGAAATTGAAAACCTAATCGCAATAAACAAAAATAGCCACTACAGATTGCAATCAAATGAAGCACCACTTACCTCACCAGGAATCAGATGAAGAGTTTTCCAAACAGAAGCTGAAGTTTTCTGAACAATCCAACTATAAGCAAATGAAGAATGACGACTGAGGCCACAAGCCTTTACTAGCCACTGAGATTTGTATTGTGATTCACTGATTTGTAAACATATGGGTGAAGGTTGGGGTGATGATGAAGAGGGGCACGTGCCCCCCTTATCCCCCCCTAAATCCGCCACTGACCACCACCACCCACACAATCACCATCCCAACCCACCACCACAACCACAACCCCAACCACACAACCACCCCCCAACCCACAACCACCACCCCAACCACCATATACTTGTTTAATTTCCAGATACTTAAGGTTAAAAATATGTTTGTAAAAGTACTTAAGTTAAGTTAAGTTCAGTTAAGTTAAGTGAAGTTAAGTTAAATTCAGTTAAGTTAAGATAAATTAAGTTAAGTTAAGTTAAGTATAAGTTCAGCTCTAAAGAACAGACTTTTACTTTATTTTATTATTACCCTAAACTATTTTTTTCCTTCTTGGAAAATGTGTTTTGTGGAGTGTCAAATGACTCCACAATTATCTCATGTGTTAACTTTATCTTTCTCGACGATATCGTCAAGCACCTCAATAAGTTATTATTCATCTTCAATTAAGCATGAGTCTTATCGCAAAGATGTTGAGAGATGCTTTGAAATTCTACAATCTTGATGGACAATACTTCGTCATGCAGATATGTCTCATTGAAAAAGTGTTTTAAAAAACGATTATGTTAACTTGCATCATATTGCATAATATGATTATTGAGGAAAAGTTTGTGGAGGAAGAATTTGTTGAAGTCACTAAGGGTTTGTTCTTTAGAGCTGAACTTATACTTAACTTACCTTAACTTAATTTAACTGAACTTAACTTAAGTACTTTTACAAATATATTTAACCTTAAGTATCTGGGAATTAAACAAGTATATGGTGGTTGGGGTGGTGGTGGTGATGTGGTTAGGGTGGTGGTTGTGGTTTGGGGTGGTGGTGGTGATGTGGTGGTGGGTGGTTAGGGTTAGGGTTGGGGTGATGGTGGTTGTGGTGGGTTTACTTTTTCAGTACTTAACTTAGTTTAACTTAACTTAACTGAATTTAAATTAACTAAACTTAACTTAATTAAACTTAACTTAACTTAAGTGCTGAAAATTTAAGATCTAAAAGAACAGGGCCTAAGAACGATTCGCATAATCCAACTAGTGCATTCACGGTATATGATGGACCAATTGATCAGACTAGTAACCGAATTCATCATGATCCTATTGGAAGAGCAGTACATTTAGAAGCATTTTCGGAGCGTCTTACAAGCCTCCAATCTGCTTATCTTCATACATAAATTCAAAAGGATTTAGTGAAGCATAATTTTGTTGAATATCATAATTGCTCACATAATTTCATAAAAATGTCGCACTTGTTTAATTTTCGGCATGTTACTTGATTACCTCGTGTGTTCTTTAATTTTTTGCGTGGTTTAATTTTATGTGTGTTTTAAACTTCGTTGTGAGTTTGAATTTAATTTATGAAGTGCTCGTCAATGAAGTGCCTCTAAATGTAATTATTGATGATCTTCTATATTTAAATCCTGAAAGTTATCTCGGCGGTTCATCTAGTTTGGTGAGAGCACCTGGAGTAAAAGAGGCCAAGGAGGCAAGGAAAAAAGGAAAACACATTGCGTCTAAATCAAAGCAACGTCGATACGATGTTTTGGAGGCAATGGCAAATAACTAGAAAGAACATATGAATTGATAAAGAGAGCAAGAGAAGAGAACTTATCAAATTCAACAAGATGCTCTTAATATTAGGAAGTTAGAGGAAGATACAAAGACTATGCAAATGAATTGTGAAATGATGACCCCAAATTCGAAGAGATATTTCTCAAAGAGAAAGGCCGCTGCTATCCGCCAATATGAAAAGAAAGAAGCCGAAGACAATTACGAATCGTTTGGGAATTGTTATCGTCCGTTGAACTTTGAGTTGTAATTGAATTTAATTTATGTAATTTCAGTTATGCAATTTATGTCATTTGAATATCAAGTAAGATCAAGTTATGCAAGTTCAATTTCAAGTTATGATACATATTCAAATAATGCAATGATATCAAACAAACTAAATAAACCATTCATTATTTTGTGGATTAACTTCATATGTATAAGTTGGAGGAGTACTTGTTTCCACTTGAGCAAATGTTTGTAAGCTTCACTTCTTCCCAACAAGCAAACTGTTTGAAAGCCTTATTCTTTTTCGAAATATACATTGTTTGAGCTTTCCGCATCTACAAATTCGAAATTCAATTAATATAATTAAAAATATAACTAGATAATATATACTAAATTATTGTAACAAACAATTACCTCATCTTGCGAATTATAACCGAATTCCCGATATCTTTTTGCATAGGAAATACAAGAACCCCAATAAACCAATAGCGGCT
This sequence comes from Umbilicus rupestris, assembly GCA_963678935.1. Taxonomy (NCBI): domain Eukaryota; kingdom Viridiplantae; phylum Streptophyta; class Magnoliopsida; order Saxifragales; family Crassulaceae; genus Umbilicus; species Umbilicus rupestris. The sequence continues at coordinate 5,072,057 of OY787607.1, read as the reverse complement.
TTAATTTAGAAAAACGAGAAGCGAGTGCGACTTGAGGCCTAGCATCAATCCTAGGTTGATTACCACCCAAAATCCAACTTTCATGAAAATCAAGATGGATTTTTCCCACAGCTTGTCAACCTTCTGTTTACTACCGGATGTTGGATCAACGGATTGCCGATAATAAGATATATATAATTGTATATACACCAATTGGAAGACATTTTGAGGAGAATATAATTTTGAAAATGCCAAAATATAAAACAATCGAAGAGTTAGTAGTTAGAGAAGTGTGGTTGAATTGGTGTGAATTGAAGTGCATATTTATAGATTTAATTTCTGAGTATTATATATATTTTTTAATTTTTTTTTTGATATTAATCAATTTGGACCATTGGATCAAATCTCAATGGTCCAAATGAACAGACCATTATATGTGACCGTTGGAGAATTATTGTACGGTTGGACCATAAAAGTAGACCCAAATTTGACTGAAATTAAATTGAAATTTGACCAAAATTAAACCAATAATTGACTAAAATGATTCAGGGTTATAATCATTTATATATATTAGATTTGTATATAAAATAAAACATTTCAATTTATAAGTTAAATACTTATAATCATTTCGTTAATTCTATAACTAATTAAATCAGACAATTGATTTCTATTGCCTAATTAAATCAATTCATTAAATACAAATCGTCTAATAAAATTTTAATCGACTTTCCTAACTAATATTAACTCTAATTAAGTAATATAGTAAATATTAATTGGGCCACCCAAGACATCCGCTCAGATAGTCCCGAGCAGCACGCCAACCTACTCGTCCTCTTCCAGCACTTCCTTCTTAGATCATCGCAGTTGCATAGATCAGGTACGTGGGACGTCCTACACATCCCTAATAGAATACCAAATTTGCTCCGTTGTACATGCTCTTAAGAGATAGTCTTTTGTAAAAAGAGAAAGAACAGAAAAGAGTTTGTTGTTGCAAGTATGGCAGTGTTTGACAAAACCAGCTTATGTGAACAAGGAGCTGCTGCAGCTCAAGCAATCAAGCAATCAAGCAGAATAGCCAGCAGCAGATGCAGCAGGGGATGCTGCAGCAGGTGCTGGTTCAAGAGCTAGTTCAACTGTCCGAGTATCAGCTTTGTGCTGGGCGAGTTTTGAAGGTTTGGCAGCTTTGTGAAAGTGCTTAGAAGAATTTCTAATATGCTGCTGAGCATATTTCAGCAAGGATTACTAGTCAGAGAAGGAGATGTGCTTAAAGATATTAATCAAATCTAATCTCCTAGATCTTAGGAGATAATTGATCTTGTGGGTCAATTGCCTAAACCTGGAAATTGCTAAAAGTGGTGCGGGTATTTAAGCAGAAGGTTGGAGGGCTGAAGAAGGTGATCGAAGCTGAGTGATACACGAGAGTAGACACAGATTTCAGAGAGAGGATTTTTCTGGGTGTGCTACGAGAGTTGTTCTTCGATCAACACACACGGGCAGAGCGTTGAGCGCAGAGCTGTGGTGCGTATTGCAGAAGAGAATCAGGTCTTGCAGAGACTGATTCGAGCGTTGATCTGGAAGCCAATTTAGAGCTGTGGAGCTTGTTGGTTGATCAAAGGCAGCCGCGGGAGAACTGACGGGTGGAAGGCTCGGTCGAAGTTCGTGCGGAAGAACTCACTAGTGGCAGGTGGTCACTGAGTGAGGGGGAGTTACTCAGAGTGTGCAGCGCTCTTGGAGTGGTTCGATCGGCTCGGCAGAAGGCCTTGGAGCGACGCGGACAGTGTGCTTCAGCTGTGTGTTACAGCTGTTGCTGCAGCAACCCTGCTGAGTAGTGTAGTATAGAATAGGCTGAGTTCTTTGAGAGGATTGTAGCTATTCTAGACTGACATATTGTAGAGGGTGTGCTGACACAAATCAGAGCTTGTTCTGATTGTGTTGAGTAGTCCACACGGGGTTAAAGTAGCATAGGTTGCGTGCGTTGTAACCGAGTGTGCTTTGAACCTTTGGTTGAGTGGATTGAGGACTGGAGAATAGTCCTCCCCAGACGTAGGCAGATTGGCCGAACTGGGTGAACAAATCTGTGTCCTATTCATTGTCTGCTGTGCCTGCATTTAAGTGAACAAGAGTGTGCTGCAGCAACTGCTAGTTCACAAATCTGCATAAGTAGAGACACTTGAAATTTCAATTGGTATCAGAGCGGGAACTCGACACACAGAGTTAAAAAGGTCCTACAGTGTCTCCGAAGTAGCCAAGACAATGAAGGAAGGACAGAGCACAAGTAGACCTCCACTTTTGGAAGAGAGCAATTATGGTTATTGGAAAGCTAGAATGAAAGCCTTTCTCAAGGCTATTGATGAGAAGACATGGAGAGCTGTCGTGATTCAGTGGTCTCCCCCAATCACCATAGATGAGCAAGGAGTGACAAGAATAAAACCTGAAGAGCAGTGGACTGCTGAAGAAGGTGCTGCAGCAACTGGTAATTCAAAGGTTTTGAATGCAATTTTTGCTGCAGTTGATGCTAACAATTTCAGATTGATATCAAACTGTGAGTTGGCCAAGCAAGCATGGGAGATTCTGCAAACTGCCCATGAAGGAACTGATAGAGTGAAGCTATCAAGGCTCCAGATCATTGCCACACAATTTGAAAATCTGAGGATGATGGATGAGGAAACAGTCACTGAGTTTAATGCTAAACTCTGTGATCTTGCAAATGAAGCTCATTCCCTTGGTGAGCCCATCCCAGAAGAAAAGCTTATCAGAAAGGTTCTCAGATCGCTGCCCACAAAGTTTGACATGAAGGTGACAGCCATTGAAGAGGCTCAGAATGTCAGATTCATGAGGTTGGAAGAGCTGATGGGGTCTCTCAAACAATTTGAGATGAAACTGGTCAAAGAAGACACCACTTCTAAGGACAAGAATGTTGGTTTGAAGGCTGAAGCAGAAACCCAGCAGACAGTTCCAGACGATCAGTTGAGCATGCTTGTTAAAAATCTAGGGAAGTTTCTGAAAAACATGGAATCCAGAACTGAGAGAAGCTCTTCCTCGCGAAGACAATTCAGAAGGGGCAGTGAAAGAAAGAAGAAAGGGAAAGAACCAGCTCTGGACGAAGATGGCAAGAAAGAGATGAAAAAGGGAGTTCAATGCTGGAACTGTGAAGGATATGGACACATTGAGGCTGATTGTCCAAGCAAACCCCTCAAGAATTCTGAGAAAAAGAACAGCAAATCCATGACAGCAAAATGGAGTGATTCGGATGAAAGTGATGAAGAAAACTGTGTTGTGCTGACAAGTGTTTCAGATGTCCACCTCAATGAGCTAAAGAAGGTAAAAATTCACTATGGGATTGAAGTCTCTGAGAGTGAAGATGAAGAAGACTCATCTGACAGTTTTGCTGATCTTCTGAGGAAGATACTCAAACAATGTGAGGCAGTTCTTCAGACCAATCAGACCTTGACTGACAGAGTAAATCTCTTGGAAGAAGAACGAAGAAAATGTCTACCCACAGTTGATAATCAAGTTACTATTCTGAAAAGGGAAGATTCAGAAAGACAGACCTCTGTTGAATCCACTCCAGCAGCAGTCAAGACAGCTGACCCGCAGAGCAATATTCTGGACGAAATATTATCTTACCAAAGACTTGGAAAAGGGAAAACAGGGCTTGGATATACTGGTGAAGAAAGCTCTAAAGGGACAGTGTTCATTAAAGCCTCAGATGGTGAGACAGACGAGAAGAAGAATTCAGATGCCTCCTCAAAAATGGCAGAGAAAATTGGATCTAGACATGTGAACAAGAGGATGCTGCAGCATCATGGACAACATTTTTCTCAAACAAAACAAAAGTCTCAGAACAAGTGGAGTACTGGTACAAGTGTTGGGAAGCAGAAGATCAACTCCAATCTGAAGCAGCAACACAGAACTTGCTCAGCTGAAAAAGGGGGAGCAAAGTCCAGAATCAGCACATGTTGCACAAAGACTCCATTTCATGTTGCTGCACAAGGGCACTGGATTGCTAAAAACAAGGGTAAAGCACAGATGGTACAAATATGGAAACCCAAACCAAGAGTTAGGAGGCTGGAAGATCAGAAGAAGAAAAGCTCTGGTGTATTTCAAGTATGGGTGAAGAAGACTCCACCAGATTCTCCCAAGGATCCTCTGAGCAACTGCAGCCTGAATTGAATAGGTGAACAAGCTCACATGTGCTGCAGCAACCTGGTCCGAATTAGCTTGTTCACATGTGTTGGTTGCTGAGGATGGAAAGGAAAATATTTGCACATGGGAGGCACGTGACTTACAACTTCAAAAAGGAAAAAGAAAATAACGGGTAAATATTTTCTAGGGCACAGATCAAGAGCAAAAGGGCCTCTCAAAAATCTCTGCCGATCATCCTCTGTGCGCTCCTCTTTCCTTCCACATCTCTGCAGCAATGGTGAAGACACGCGGGTTGAAGAAGAATCTGGCAGCAGACAGGCAAGGGAGGTCTGAAAGAAGGACCAAGGCACGAAATGAAGACCCCGCTCAGCCGCTGGATGTGGTTGTGTGGGAACCAAACCCTCTTTCTGTGTCGCACAGTGTGCCCTCACCCTCTGAAGGAGCTTCGCAGAAGAGGAGGCGGCTGGTACGTGATGGAGAACCTGTCTCCAGTTTTGGAGTGCTGCCAGAAGAGGCTGTGACTGAAGTTGCCTCTGAAGAAGAACAAGCAGCAGAGGCTGCTGTAGCAGCCTCTGCAGAAGAAGAGTGCAGATCACTCGTCATGTCCCCAGGCATTATTGGTGAAGGGGTTGAAACAGCTGCTGAGTCCCCTGAACAAGAACCTGCTACAGCACATCCTCCTTCTTCAGACAAGGGAAAAGCCCCTATTCTGATCCCAGGCTCCAGTAGTGAAAGATCATCCAGTGAAGAAGAAGAAGAAGGTTCTCTTGGTGGACCCTCTGAGAGAGGACCTGCAGCTGAAGATTATTCTGCTCTCACAGTCGGAGGCACATGGTTCAGGAACAAAAGCGTCTCTCAAACATGGAGTACTGTTGAGAGGAAACACATTGTGCATGAGAAGAGATTGGTCCAAGACAAGTACAGATCAGCTGCTATGATCCAGCTACTAACTGAGGTAAATCTTCTCAAGTCCCTAACCTTTCCTCACCGGTTCAATATTACCCTGGTTAGAGAGTTTATTGTGAATATGGAGGAGAAATTTGGCGAGGAAGGTGCTGGTGAGTATGGGAAAAGCTGGGTACGGGGTAAGTCAGTGGTGATTACTCCTGAAATTATTGATGCTTTTCTTGGAATTTCTGAGAATGCAAGAGCTCCCACTGATGTTAAGCCAGAGTTTGTGGCGAAGATCCTCACAGGGGGAGTGTGCCTGTCTTGGGGTGGCCCTACCCTCAGTGCGGCTGAGCTAACCTCCAAGTATGCTCTGCTGTATCATCTTGGTGTCAGGAACTGGATTCCTAGTTCTCACAGAGGGAAGGTCAACAAAGATTTTGCTAACCTTCTCTATTCTATTGGAAAGAGGAGGAAGATTAGCCTGGGAAGTGTTATGTTTCCCCAGCTTGCTGCTCATGCCGGGAGTGCTTCCTCCAGCAAGCCTATTGTGCTGCCCTCCCTCATCCATGGGATCATGGTCTCTCAGCATCCAGAGTTTGGAGCAATTACTGAAGGCTTATCTGAGGAGCTGCAGGTCTTCACAGTAGATCACAAGCTATTCAAGGGAAAACATGTAGTGGATGTTGCGTATGAGGATCTTCTAATGGTTGGTTCTTCAGCTCCAGCTCCCCTGGAGGACTCTCTTCCCCCTGCTGCATCCATTCAGCCAGCTCTTCGTGCCAGAATTGTGAGCCATCTCAGGTCTGAACTGCTCTTTCTTGATACTGAGGCCAAACGGAGGGATGCCAGGCGTGGCCAGATTCGGAGCCCCATCAGAGACTTGGAGTTCCTGGAGGATGAGGAGCAGGCCCCTTGAGCATCTATGACAAAAAGGGGGAGAGAAGATTTTTATGTTGCTGAATATTGCTGAATATTGCTGAATATTGATACACCTTGTTTTGACCCTGCGTGGTCGTATCTTCGGCCGTGTGTGGCCACACCACATCTACTTACTCTCTATTGGTTTTATTTAGAGTATTTTTTTTCCTGGTTCATGGAAGAGTGCATATGCTCCAGAGGTTTTGTCAAAATGCCAAGGGGGAGATTGTTGTTGCAAGTATGGCAGTGTTTGACAAAACCAGCTTATGTGAACAAGGAGTTGCTGCAGCTCAAGCAATCAAGCAATCAAGCAGAATAGCCAGCAGCAGATGCAGCAGGGGATGCTGCAGCAGGTGCTGGTTCAAGAGCTAGTTCAACTGTCCGAGTATCAGCTTTGTGCTGGGTGAGTTTTGAAGGTTTGGCAGCTTTGTGAAAGTGCTTAGAAGAATTTCGAATATGCTGCTGAGCATATTTCAGCAAGGATTACTAGTCAGAGAAGGAGATGTGCTTAAAGATATTAATCAAATCTAATCTCCTAGATCTTAGGAGATAATTGATCTTGTGGGTCAATTGCCTAAACCTGGAAATTGCTAAAAGTGGTGCGGGTATTTAAGCAGAAGGTTTGAGGGCTGAAGAGGGTGATCGAAGCTGAGTGATACACGAGAGTAGACACAGATTTCAGAGAGAGGATTTTTCTGGGTGTGCTACGAGAGTTGTTCTTCGATCAACACACACGGGCAGAGCGTTGAGCGCAGAGCTGTGGTGCGTATTGCAGAAGAGAATCAGGTCTTGCAGAGACTGATTCGAGCGTTGATCTGGAAGCCAATTTAGAGCTGTGGAGCTTGTTGGTTGATCAAAGGCAGCCGCGGGAGAACTGACGGGTGGAAGGCTCGGTCGAGGTTCGTGCGGAAGAACTCACTAGTGGCAGGTGGTCACTGAGTGAGGGGGAGTTACTCAGAGTGTGCAGCGCTCTTGGAGTGGTTCGATCGGCTCGGCAGAAGGCCTTGGAGCGACGCGGACAGTGTGCTTCAGCTGTTGCTGCAGCAACCCTGCTGAGTAGTGTAGTATAGAATAGGCTGAGTTCTTTGAGAGGATTGTAGCTATTCTAGACTGACATATTGTAGAGGGTGTGCTGACACAAATCAGAGCTTGTTCTGATTGTGTTGAGTAGTCCACACGGGGTTAAAGTAGCATAGGTTGCGTGCGTTGTAACCGAGTGTGCTTTGAACCTTTGGTTGAGTGGATTGAGGACTGGAGAATAGTCCTCCCCAGACGTAGGCAGATTGGCCGAACTGGGTGAACAAATCTGTGTCCTATTCATTGTCTGCTGTGCCTGCATTTAAGTGAACAAGAGTGTGCTGCAGCAACTGCTAGTTCACAAATCTGCATAAGTAGAGACACTTGAAATTTCAGAGTTTTCGGGAGAAGAATGCGATTTGTAGGATTCTTGAGTTCGAGCAGGGACTGGTGGCCACCTGTCCGTGCAATGCCCTCAGCTATTTTTAAGGTGCGTTGGTGGTCGTTTGAAGGACAAATTTTGATTGTTTGCTGAGCTAAAGAAGGATTAAACATAGGCCTTTGCGCTCATCTTCCACGGGGTGAAACCTCTCTTACCTCCTCCTTCTAGTCTTCTATGTTTTTTTTGAATCCTGTTTGTGGTGGTTTCGAACTTGTGATATTGTATGAATGCTGCCTAAGCTCTTTGCTAAGTGGTGGATTGGTTGAAGGTGAGCTCCAGTCGAGAGGCTCCGCAATTGTAGGGTTCCGTTAGGGCTTGAATTGCATGAATAAGTTCTTGGGTGCTTGTGCTTGGTTTTGTTGATTCTGTCATCTCTGATTTTGGTTCTTGATCAATTGTGTAGTTCTAGTACTGATGATAAAACTTGTCCCAGCTGTTGTTGTGACAACTGCTGAGGAAACACGTTAGGAATAGTTCGACTTGTTTCGAGTGAAAAGTAAATACTATAATGTAAACACAAGACGCAAGGATTTGGTAACTGACGTTGGCGTTTTAGGCAAGCAAAATGAAGTGCTATTCTAGTCACGCAAATATCAAACAATATTTATAACCGAGTGACCTCGGGTCGAACCCAAGGGAAAAGTTTAGACTAATTGACAACTAATCAATGCTACTATTGTAAGTCTACGGTTTTTTTTGGGGGGGGGGGGGGGGGGGAGGGGGGGGTTTGTCCTCCTATAGAGGTATCTCTAGCAAGCATTAAAGATAAATGATATTTTTGGGTTTTGCTTAATGAATAAAAAGGGTGACTAGGGATTCAACTTCCCCCCTAAGATATGAGGAAAATGAAATAACTCACTAATACATGCATGAACTACATTTGGTTGATAAAAGCAAGGCTAATGCATCGTCCGCTCTAGGTTCAACTCTCGCTCCTTCCCTAGAATGGAGAGGATACACAAATGACATGGTTCTCAAACTCTCATTCTATTGAACCGTGTAAAATTTGAGTCCCATAACCGCACCCTCTCGGTCTATTGGCCGGTTACTCAAATCCGCTTAAAACTTAGCCAAATGTCAAGAGTGCATGTCGCTCTCACGCACAAACACTCCATCTATGATCATACAATAGCTATGAAACATCCTAAGTTCAACTCTCGTTCCTTCCTTAGGGGTTTTACCCAAGCATACTCACTTACGCATTTCGTCAAACACTTGGTGTGCATACAATGAATACATAGCTAGGGCACAAGCAATCAAACCAAACTTCATTCAATACAATAACATAGTGTTCTACATCATATCCAATCCTAGGGGATCCATTTAATCCCCAACCACAAGAACAACTACTCACTCATAATGAGTGTGCACAAATACATGACAACTAAGGGAAACATCAATGTAAACACAAAGCTAGGGTTTAAGAGAGGTTGATGTAGATTCTTCAATCCAAACTTCAATCTTCAATCAAGCTTGATCTTCTCCGAGATCCAGTCGCCTAGGGTTGCGAAAAATATGGAAGCTCTCTTTCTTCACTTCCATCTCATTCTATTTATACATTTTGAAGATTTCCAAAAAGTGACCAAAGTGTCCGAATCAGTTGATTCGGTCACTGTCCATGTGATTCGCTCGAATCATCTGTTCAGTGCTGTTTTGAGTTTGGGCGAATCACTTATCCCGGCCGAATCACTTTTTGATTCGGTCACACCCTTGTGTTGATACGGTCAAACGTCTTATGGAGCTCAACTGATTCGGGCACCTCATGGGCGAATCACTTCTGATTCGGCCGAATCATCTGTTCAGTGCTGATCTCGGACTGGGCGAATCACTTTTCTTGGCCGAATCACTTTTGATTCGGTCAAATCTTCGGAACTTTCCCCGGATCAGGTCAATTCGCACAGCTGAGAGTGATTCGGTCAGGCTGGTGGGCGAATCATAGGCTGGTGGGCGAATCACTTATGATTCGGCCGAATCACTTCTGCAGTTTGCTCAGTCTTTCTGCTTTTGATCTCCATCGATCGGAATTCGTCTAGATTTTTCGGGCCACTTCGTATCGTGGGATACATATTTTTAACCTGAAATGGACGAAGAAATCATCAAATGGCTTTATAGAATTGCGGAACAAACAAGAAGTAAGGGGAAAAATGTGGACAAATATGAGGTTATTTGTCCGCTCATCAAAATACCCCACACTTAAGTCTTGTTCGTCCCGAACAAATGTGTGCATTAAGTCAAGCGGAGAGTAAGATGCTAGATCATATATGACAGTTTCAAAGCACGCAGCAAATCTTACGCACATGAAACACATCAACCTCCTACTCATGTAACAAAACTAAACAAAGGAAATTAATCTACTCCTAACTCACTGTCGTAGGAAACACGGATGCATTAAGCGAATGCATCAAGCCTTTAAACCCCTAGGTTACCCTAGCGGACGAGTTAAAGCCTCGTGAGAGTTTTCAGAAAAGGAATACTCACAAATCCCACTTGCAATCATCCATGAGAGTTCAAAATCCAAATATAGCTAGCTAAGCAAGTAGTTCACTATCACCTCAAATTGTAATAGAGTTGTGCAAATTATTCACTTCACGCAAACTCTAAGGATCATTCACTACAATGTGATAATAAATACTCATAGAATCGATGTCGAACTAGCATTCGTCAAATTCAAATTTCCGCTCAATTTCCTATGCAAGAAGTATGAAGAAAAGCGTCGCTTGCACAAAACTTTTGTCAAATCAATCACATATGCTTGCTAAGGGCAAGTCCATAAGCTCAAGACAATAAACTCATTCTCAAGTATTAGGCTATACGTGATAAACAGCAAGAGAAGAGGAGTTTTGACAATGAACAATTTAGAATTCCCTCGTACAAATCTGGATGCTTAAGTAATAAATTACGAGGGTCATACCTTGGACGCTTCCTAAATACCGAATGCAAAAGCCTTGCTCACACCAATGCGAAAGAACTTGCGGAAAAGGCACAAAGTCAAGAATTAAGTGTGCCTATTTTTTTACGTTTATACAAATGCTTTCGAGGGGGAAATTACCTTCCTAACCCTCGGCAAATGTAAAACCTTCACAATACGATAATTCTTTTTTTTTTCCTCTCTTGTGCCTTTTTTTTTCTTTCGCAATCACTTCGAAACACCCCACACTTAATACTTGACAATGTGCCTAAATGTTATATGATGGAGCATGAAGTGTGAGCTAAGCAAATGCAAAGGCTAAATAGGGACGCTAAAATCACCTAAAAGCAAACAAGAGCAAGTACAAGGTTTTTGTATGAAAACATTTTTTTTTAATTTTTGTGCTCGCTAAACTTAACTTCATTTTTCATGCATGGAAAGAGCTTGAAAATAAATCGAACTAAGCTAGTCGAACACCGAATCATGTGAATAAAATCATCACAAAGAGGATCAATCGACTTAAAGATGCGATTCATGAATTTAAGGCACAACTCATTCCAAATATTTTTTTTTACTACTTAATTGCTTAGCAAACATTACTTCGTATGATCAATACTTAAAGCTTGGATGACAGCAATTATGCGAGTATAATGTGCTCAAAGTGAGTGTGTAGCGTAGAATCAAGTTGTAGAAAATCAAAGCAAAAGCGCAAAACACCCCACCCTTAGAATTTTGCTTAGTCCCTAAGTAATATAAAGAACAAAGGATTGTAAAGAGAAAGTTGCGAAGGAACTTCTCTCGTGTGGAGGTAGCCTAATGCACATCCGTCCGTGTCCGTGAATGATGCTCTTGGCAGTTGCAATAAATCTGAAACTCACGAAAAAGGTTAGCGCAACACTTGAATTCCTATGTTTAAAACAGCTAGCTATGCGAGATATAATTAATGTAGAACATATAGCTAGGCATGAGGTTAGAAAACAAATGCGCGACAATGTATATGATGAGTTCACTTAGATATGTCTGTGTGCATCAAAAGTCATGAACTAGTACATTAATGTGCTTGAAAAGGGTTTCGAACAATGGCAAATAAAGGGCAGAAATTTCCAAACCCAAGACAGTGCTGCTGAAGAGTGCCCGAATCAGGTGATTCTGTGACGGCAAATATGTGATTCGGTGACCCCTGGTCGAATCAATTCAGTTCGGATAAGATTGGGATGCCCGAATTAGGTGATTCGGACAAGGCAAAAAGGGTTGATTCGGCCTCCGAATCACTTTAGCTTGGATAGTGGTTTCCCCGAATCACACTTGATTCGGACAAGGCCAAAAGAGGTGATTCGGCCAGGGTGTCCGAATCATTTTACCTGGGCAGTTCAAAATAGTGTTTAAAGGAAAAATCTGCCAAACCAGAGAAACATTCAAGTGCCACAACCATTTGTCATACAAAAAATATCGCGGCGAAGCGCGTCAAATACAAATGGACAAGTCAAGCAAAATACATGTCAATTAAAGCATCACAAGTCATGACAAAATATTATAGCAAACTAAACCTCATTCCCTTGATCTCCACTGCCGACTCCGGGAGCTCCTTCAACATTACCTCCATCCACTCTTCCTTCAAACATAGCTGAAACGGAGTCACTCGCAGCTGTGGTAGGCACAGTCGGCTGGGGTGGTGGCTGAGAGAAGGGTGCTGGAGGCGGTGGAAGGTCTGAAATACCCATGGTTGCTGCCATACGCACCATGACATTTCCTTGCCATGCGACAAAATCGTGGACAAGGGTGGATAATACCTCATGAAAGCGAATGAGCGTCGTGTGAGAATCTGAAAGCAAGTCCAAGCGTGCGCTCATCAATGTCAGGCCTTCATGTATAATGGGCTCAGGCTCGACTGAGGAATGGCAGTGGGAGAGGGTCTGAAATCTGGTATAGGTGCTGAGGTGTGGGCAGGATCGGCTGCTGCTGACAGGGGTGGCTCGCTGGCCTGCCTGGGTGGTGTCTCTATACGAGGGAGCCCATGCTCCTTTCGCTTCCTCTCTATTCTCTTCTCCAAGTGCTGTGGCACATCGGCTCGAATAATCCATTGGTGCGTCTTAGCCTCTATCATGTGCATCTTTCAGAGACTTTCCAGGTTGAGTATTTTCTTGGGCAAGGCCGTGCAGCGGTCGAAAGTGAAACCCAGCCGCTTCGCGAGAAGCGCAATAAATGTCCCGCCACCTAGAGCTCGCCCTTTGTACTCTGATCTCTGATATGACTCAAACTGGGCCGTCAATGCACTTACAATGTTTACCGATCTGCCGCGAAAAATGAGGAGCATCAAGTCCAAGTCCGGTGTATTAACGTACCTGCCCCCATCCTTGCGGCTGTGAATGGATGTCGCGATGATACGGTGAATCAGCCGCCAAACTGGGGAGGTAATCATTGTGGCTGGCTGAGGGGACGTGAAGAATATGTCTTTCGCGGCGAGGTCTACCCAGAAATGGTACCGATCGCGTGTTCTGAATCGCGGGGACTCACCAAGCTCAGTACACCCAAATGCTGTGCAGATATCAAGTGCGGGCAGGGTAAAAGTCTATCCGCCTAAACGGAAGGTCCAAGAACTTACATTTTAGTCCCTCTTGCCATTATACCTTCGACTACCCTCTACATCTTCCCACGTCGCAGAAAATGATGCCATAAATTCTTTCACCAGCCTCGGGTAAGTACCCGTATCATCCATCAAAATATAATGCATATCACTGGCACGTAGATAATCACTGATCTTATCCATAACCTTAAGCTTGCTCAGTGCGGCATGATCAGGATAAGTGGGAGCTAGTACCTCATAGTTCTCGTGCTGTGTCAACAAAGCTTTCATCTTGGTGTCTGCAGCAAGGATTTCTTTAGTAAGGAGGGGGGGGGGGGGGTCTCCTTGTCTCTGCTGCTCTAGCATGTGGGATAACTGCCAACCTGGCTTGTGTGCGGGACGACTCTCCCACGAGTCTGAAATCTTCGGATGATGATGATGATGATGTACTGACTGGAGACGGCGGGGGAGAGGAGCGGATTACGATACCACCAGCAGCTCGCCTCGGCTTCGGTTTGGTTTTGGCTGGGGCTTTAGGTTTAGCAATACCCTTACCCTTTTTAGCTGCGGTGAGCTTTTTGGCAGGCGGTGGTCGTGGTTTCCCTGTTGCTGTCAAGTTTGTCTTGGCCATCTAAAGCTGGGCGAAGGAGAAGAGTGACTCGGGGACTTGCGTCTGATTCGGGCGAAGAGAACTTCGGAGGAAGCTGGGTTGAATGGGGGTTGTGGTTTAGGGTTAGCTCGGAAGGGGAGGGCTCGGACGGACGAGGGTTTGGTTGGGATGTTCGGACGGACGAGGGTTTAGTACTTGTGGTAGTCGGACGGAAGCTGCTCGAGCAGAAAAGGAATTAGGGCTTGTGGTGAATGAGCGATAAAGCAGAGTTCGCACGAATAAATCTTAAGCCTCAAACGAATTTGATTCGGGGTGATGCCCGAACCACCAGTGATTCGTGCGAATCTTTTGTTCAATGCTGAGTTAAGTAGTTTCCATCTGCACGAATCAACTGATTCGAGCGAAGGCTTGGCTGAATCGATCCGGGTTAGCTGCTTGACCGAATCAAGTGATTCGGGGAGACCATCATTGATTCGCCCGAATCTTTTGTTCAGTGCTGATTTATACATTTTCGGGTGCACGAATCAACTGATTCGGTCACGCCTGAAAAACTGATTCGGGCGAATCAACTGGTGTGTGTTAGCCACTCTGCACAAAATTTTTCACTCAAATGCACCACATTCCTCAATCACTTAAAGACATCTAATATTCACTCAAAACACCCCACACTCAAATATTTTCACACATGAATAATCAAACCAAAAGGGGTAATTTTGAGTGCACTCTACCACAGAAATCCCTAAAACCTCTAACTTGATATTGGCATGGCGCAACACAAAGTCAAAAATGATTCTACACTACAAACAAGTAGAAGCAAAAGCACAAATACTCACCAGCCTAGTTTAAAGTCTTGGCTAAGACGTAGCCGATTCCCTTCTTCATAAGAAACAAACTTGAGAAGTCCTTTGCGAGGATCCCTTCTCAAATGGCATGCAATAATTTGGGAATTAGGTAGAATCATCAAGCTTGAAGTCTCCAAGCTCCAAGCTTTGCGCGTCTCCATGGTACGCTTTAATTCGATGGCCATTCACTTTGAAAGTTTCACCTTCTTTGTTTATCAATTCGAAGTGGCCATCTTCATACACTTTTTCAACTTTGAAGGGCCCCGACCATCTTGATTTCAGCTTTCCCGGGAATATTCTAAGTCTAGAGTTGAAAAGCAATACGCTATCGCCCTTTGAGAAAGTCCTCAGAATTTTCTTGTCATGCCACAATGTGGTTTTCTCCTTATAAATTCTTGAACTCTCATAAGAGTCGAGTCTAATCTCATCTAGTTCGTGGAGTTGGAGGACTCTCTTCTCCATCGCCGTCTTCAAGTCAAAATTTAACTTCTTGATTGCCCACATGGCCTTGTACTCCATTTTGACGGGGAGATGGCATGGTTTCCCATAGACTAGGCGATATGGTGACATGCCAATCGGGGTCTTGAAAGCGGTGCGATATGCCCATAAAGCTTCTTCGAGCTTTGAAGACCAATCCTTCCTTGAGTTCCCCACTGTTTTTTTCGAGAATAGCTTTTATCTCCCTATTAGAAACTTCAACTTGTCCACTAGTTTGAGGGTGATAAGGCGTCGCAATTTTATGATAAACTCCATATTTTTGAAGCATCGCTTCGAATTGCCTTTCTTTGAAATGAGTACCATTATCACTAATTACGGTCCTAGGGGCTCCAAATCTTGGAAAGATGACCTTCTTGAATAACTTAATCACAACTTTGGCATCGCAAGTAGGTGAGGCAATGGCTTCCACCCATTTTGAACATAGTCGACGGCGACTAAAATATACTTATTCCCATAAGAAGATGGGAATGGTCCCATGAAGTCGATCCCCCATACGTCGAATATCTCAACCTCTAGAATACCCTTTTGAGGCATTTCATCTCTCTTAGAAATATTCCCGGTTCTTTGACACGCATCACAAGACTTCACGAACTCCTATGCATCTTTGAACAAACTCGGCCAATAAAATCCACTTTGAAGAACCTTTGCGGCCGTTTTGGAACTTGAGCCGTGCCAGCCATAAGGAGAAGAGTGACATCCTTCAAGAATACCTTGTTTGTCGCATTCCGCGACACATGATCTATAAAGTCCATCCGCGCAAAGCCTATATAGATAAGGCTCGTCCCAATAGTACCGGTTGATATCATGAAGGAATTTCTTCCTTTGATTGTAATTTGCTCCCTCCGGTAGAATTCCACAAGCTAGGAAATTCACGAAGTCCGCATACCATGGAGCTTGCGCGGTCTCGATGCTCATCAAGTATTCCCCAATGAATGTGTCATTTACGGGAATCGTTATTGAATCTTCTTCTTTGGTTAGTTCGAGTCTTGATAAGTGATCCACCACTACATTCTCGACTCCTTTCTTGTCTCTAATCTCTATATCAAATTCTTGCAATAGGAGTACCCAACGGATAAGTCTAGGCTTTGCTTCCTTCTTAGAAACCAAATACCTGATGGCTGCATGATCCGTGTAGACTATTGTTTTAGAACCAATCAAGTATTGCCTAAATTTTTCAAAGGCATAGACAATGGCTAGCATTTCTTTCTCCGTTGTTGAGTAGTTTCCTTGGGTAGTGTCAAGGGCCTTACTAATGTAATAGATTACGTGGAGGCGCTTATCGATTCGTTGACCCAAGACGGCTCCAATGGCGCTATCACTTGCATCGCACATCATTTCGAATGGTAAATCCCAATTCGGTGCTTGAATAATAGGTGCAGTCACCAAAGCTTGCTTCAATACTTCAAACGCCTCAAGACAAGGCTCATCAAAAGTAAATTCCACCTCATTGCGTAGAAGATTTGTGAGGGGCTTTGCTATCTTTAAAAAATCCTTAATGAACCTTCGATAAAAGCCCGCATCCGAGAAAACTTCTAATTCCTTTAACATCCCTTGGAGGTGGCAACTTTTCAATCACGTCGATTTTAGCTCTATCTACTTCGATCCCTCTTTTCGACACACGATGTCCCAAAACTATGCCTTCTTTCACCATGAAATGGCATTTCTCCCAATTGAGGACTAAGTCCATCTCAATGCACCTAGCCAAAACACGTGAAAGATTTGTAAGACAATCATCAAAATAATATCCATGCACCGAAAAATCATCCATAAACACTTCCATGGAATTTTCAAGAAATTCGGAAAATATGGACATCATGCATCTTTGAAAAGTACCCGGCGCATTACAAAGACCAAAAGGCATTCTCCTATATGCAAAAGTGCCATAGGGGCAAGTAAATGTCGTATTATCTTGGTCATCGGGGTGGATGGGAATTTGGAAAAAACCACTATAACCATCTAGAAAGCAAAAATATTCATGTCCCGCTAATCTTTCTAACATTTGATCAATAAAAGGAATTGGGAAATGATCTTTCTTGGTGGCTTTGTTTAATTTCCTATAGTCTATGCACATCCTCCACCCCGTGACCGTGCGCGTAGGGATCAATTCATTCTTATCATTTTCCACAACGGTGAGGCAGCCTTTCTTAGGTACCACATGAATTGGGCTCACCCATTCGGAGTCGAGGATCGAGTAAATTATTCACGCATCTCTTAACTTAGTCACTTCCTTTAACACAACCTCACCTAGCTTAGGATTTAATCGCCTAAGAAATTCGCGGCTAGGTTTCATATTCTCCTCAAGTCTTATCCTATGCATGCAAACCTTGGGGCTAATCCCTTTCAAATCATCAATGGAATGCCCAATAGCACCCTTATACAATTGCAACACATGCATAAGCTTAGAGGTCTCACATTCATCAAGAGATGCTTCGATAATAACGGGTAGTGAGTTGTTTGGTCCGAGGAATTCATACCTTAGATTCGGTGGAAGGAGTTTCAATCCCTCACCGAATTCCTTACCTTTTCGTGTATCTTCTTCAATGGTGTTCTCATCGAGAGTGTTACCGTCCTCAAGATTCATCAACGAGGCGAAAGATGGACTACCACTATCTTGGGTGAGCAACTCGTACTCAAAATTTGTCAACTCATCATGAGCATCATAAACATCACAAGCATCATTTATTTCAAGCAAATGACAATCCATAGAACTAGTAGGAGCATTTAAAACCTTTTTCAAGTAAAATTTAATTTTTTCGGTTCCCAAGTTAAGTTCTATAACTCCTTCTCCACAATTAATAACGGCTTTTACCGTATTCAAGAAAGGCCTTCCTTGTATGATAGGGATTTCACGATCCTCATCCATTTCAAGCACATAAAAGTCAACGGGAACATAAAATTTCCCTACTCTAATTGGAACATCTTCTAAAATACCCTTAGGTAACCTAGATGATCTATCCGCCAATCTAAGATTTATGGATGTAGGAGTGAGTTCACCCATGTCAAGTTTTTGAAACAAGGAAAATGGCATCAAAGAAATACTAGCTCCCAAATCACACAATGCGCTATCTATGCAAAAATCGCCAATAGCAATAGGGATAGAGAATGAACCATGATCATTTAGCTTCCTAGGCATGTTATGTTGAATAATAGCGCTACAATTAGCATCCAAAGCTACGTGATCAATTTCATGCATTTCTCTCCTATGCGATATATTATCTTTAAGAAATTTTGCATAAGTGGGCATTTGAGTTAGTACCTCCGTGAAGGGGAGAGTCACTTAGAGTTTACTCAAGATATCCGCAAAGCGTTTGAAATGTGTGTCCTCCTTCTTCTTCTTTAATCTTTGCGGAAATCAAATGGGAGGCACATATGGAGTTGGTTCTTGAGCTTTTTCTTTTCCTCTCCTCTCAACCTTCTCTTGAGATGAAGATTCTTCTTTATCAACCTCAACGGTTGTGTTGGCAATTTTGGTCTTCACTTGGGGTTCTTCTAAGACTCTTCCGCTCTTTAGGGTGATGGCATTTATAGTTTCGGAAGAGTTCACATCCGGTTGAGAAGGCAATTTCCCTTGATATTTTGAGGAAGAACTCGCTTGTTGAGCAATTTGGGTCTCAAGCATTTTGTTATGTGCTTGCAATTGGTCGAGTCTTTGAAGGATGGGTTGGTTATCCTTTTGTTGTTGAGCTTGAGTTGCGGCCAATTGCGCGACAATGGATAATAGGGATGGTTCCTCTTGGCGAGGCCTCTCCTCATTTCTTTGGTAAGCAGCTTGCAACTTGTTTCCTTGGTGGGAATCCCGGAGGTGTAGGCTTTGGCTCATTGTTGATGGGCGCTCTCCTCGGAAAGTTTGGGTCTTCATGGAACCTTACATGTTGAGGAGGGTTCCTTGGTTGGTTGGGAGGATTTCTTGGTTGATACCCACTTGATTGAGGTGGCACATAAGCTCTCTCTTGGTTCCTCACAAGATAGCTAACATCTTCAAATTCATCCGCATGCTTGGAGGTGCAAGAATCTTCGTCATGCGACGGGTTAGCGCATATGCTACAAGCTTGCGGATGTTCTCTTCTCTTGTTCAAATTCATGTTCCCAATAGATTGTGCCAAGGAATTTACCGTCTTTGCAAGGGAGTTGAAATCTTCCTTTGTTACGGCCTTAGAGGTTTCCTCCTTGCTCTTTTTCTTCAAGTGGTTCCTTTCACCACCCCATTGATGCGGATTTCGTGCAATCTTTTCGATGATCTTGAAACCATCGGTAGCCGTTAAGTCTATCATTGCTCCATTACTCGCATGGTCCATATGGTTCCTTGCATCTTGGTCTATCCCATCGTAAAAGCTTTACAATAATTGCCACTTGTTGAATCCATGATGAGGGCAATCTCTTTGAAGCTCTTTGAAGCGCTCATAAGCCTCATAGAAGGTTTCATCGTCACGTTGAGTAAATTGATTGATTCTATCCCGAATCTTCTTTGTCTTGGCGGGAGGGAAGTATTGGATTAAAAAGGCTTGTGCTAGTCCCTCCCAAGTGTTGAATGTATCCGGTTCATGACTCATCAACCAATCCTTAGACTTCCCGGAAAGTGAGAACGGAAAAACCTTCATGTATACCCACTCTTGTTGGATGCCCGGCATTTTGTATGTGCGGCATAGCTATGTAAATTGGGCTAAATGTGCATTTGGGTTTCCATACCCGTCAAATTGATGTGCGGCCACCATATGGAGAAGGGCGGATTTGATTTGAAATTCTTGGTCTTCTCCCCCCGGTAAGCAAATAGGGGAACACATAATGTCCAATGGTTGGGACGATGTATGCCCCAACCGGTCTTTCTTCTTCCTCTTGCGGAAGAGGAGCATTTCCTTGCCTTCAAGGAATTTGTGGATCCATATTTCCCGGTTGTTCGGCTCGTGTAGGCGAAGGAGTATCCAAATGAGGAGTGTGAAGCTCGTGTGAAGCGGAGGGATGAGAAGGTTGGTTTGTAGTTGAGGTAGAAGCTTGTTCTTGTACTCTCTTGCTCCTTGCTCTAGTTTGCATTCAAACACCTATGAAGCAATCAAAGAAGCTTTTGTAAGTGTGAACTTAAATAGAGACAAACAAGAATAGCACGCACGCAAGCAATTACGACAACTAAATAAAAGAAAAAAATGAAGTAAACTAACTAAAAGTAATATTAATTAGCAATCTAGTCTAATGGCTAATTCCCCGGCAACGGCGCCATTTTGACGTTGGCGTTTTAGGCAAGCAAAATGAAGTGCTATTTTAGTCACGCAAATATCAAACAATATTATAACCGAGTGACCTCGGGTCGAACCCAAGGGAAAAGCTTAGACTAATTGACAACTAATCAATGCTACTATTGTAAGTCTACGGTTTTTTTTTGGGGAGGGGGGGGGGGGGGTTTGTCCTCCTATAGAGGTATCTCTAACAAACACTAAAGATAAATGATATTTTTGGGTTTTGCTTAATGAATAAAAAGGGTGACTAGGGATTCAACTTCCCCCCTAAGATATGAGGAAAATGAAATAACTCACTAATACATGCATGAACTACATTTGGTTGATAAAAGCAAGGCTAATGCATCGTCCGCTCTAGGTTCAACTCTCGCTCCTTCCCTAGAATGGAGAGGATACACAAATGACATGGTTCTTAAACTCTCATTCTATTGAACCGTGTAGAATTTGAGTCCCATAACCGCACCATCTCGGTCTATTGCTCGGTTACTCAAATCCGCTTAAAACTTAGTCTAATGTCAAGAGTGCATGTTGCTCTCACTCACAAACACTCCATCTATGATCATACAATAGCTATGAAACATCCTAAGTTCAACTCTCGTTCCTTCCTTAGGGGTTTTACCCAAGCATACTCACGCATTTCGTCAAACACTTGGTGTGCATACAATGAATACATAGCTAGGGCACAAGCAATCAAACCAAACTTCATTCAATACAATAACATAGTGTTCTACATCATATCCAATCCTAGGGGATTCATTTAATCCCCAAACACAAGAACAACTACTCACTCATAATGAGTGTGCACAAATACATGACAACTAAGGGAAACATCAATGTAAACACAAAGCTAGGGTTTAAGAGAGGTTGATGTAGATTCTTCAATCCAAACTTCAATCTTCAATCAAGCTTGATCTTCTTCGAGTTCCAGTCGCCTAGGGTTGCGAAAAATATGGAAGCTCTTTTTCTTCACTTCCATCTCATTCTATTTATACATTTTGAAGATTTCCAAAAAGTGCCCGAAGTGTCCGAATCAGTTGATTCGGTCACTGTCCATGTGATTCGCTCGAATCATCTGTTCAATGCTGTTTTGAGTTTGGGCGAATCACTTATCCCGGCCGAATCACTTTTTGATTCGGTCACACCCTTGTGTTGATACGGTCAAACGTCTTATGGAGCTCAACTGATTCGGGCACCTCATGGGCGAATCACTTTTGATTCGGCCGAATCATCTGTTCAGTGCTGATCTCGGACTGGGCGAATCACTTTTCTTAGCCGAATCACTTTTGATTCGGTCACACCCTTTATGTGATTCGGTCAAATCTTCAGGACTTTCCCCGGATCAGGTCAATTCGCACAGCTGAGAGAGATTCGGTCAGGCTAGTGGGTGAATCACTTATGATTTGGCCGAATCACTTCTGCAGTTTGCTCAGTCTTTCTGCTTTTGATCTCCATCGACCGGAATTCGTCTAGATTTTCTTTGGGCCACTTCGTATCATGAGATACATATTTTTAACCTGAAATGGACGAAGAAATCATCAAATGGCTTTATAGAATTGCGGAACAAACAAGAAGTAAGGGGAAAAATGTGGACAAATATAAGGTTATTTGTCCACTCATCAGTAACCCACTTCGGAACAATGTGTCTATAATGTGGGGGGGGGGGGGGGGGGGAGGTGTTCTACTAACCCCAACAAGCAGCAATCTACTAGTAACGATCAGACAACGAAGTACAAACTTGCAAGACTCCCTCTTCAAGTCCTTCTACCACCGACTCATTTGGATGCGCACTGAGCTCTCCCCCCCCCACCCCTCAGTATAGAGATCCCTCTCTATGGCTTGTCACAGTAGCTTTGTTCTCCCGAACAACTGCTTGTCCATTCAACGCCCTCCCGGATGTCTGGACAAATCTGTTTTGCAATAGGTTTGTTAAGCGTGTTGCTGCAGCAAGTATTTCCGGTCCTCATGCTTGATTGATAACTTGGCTCCAATCTTCCTCGGTGGCACTCAATCACTTGACCTCTACCTCTCTTGTATATTGCTATAAAGCAAGAGAGCTGCTAGAATAATTTTCTCGATAAACACTTCAACTTCGTTCCGCATCTTTTAAAGCTTCTTGCTAATCTCTTAAAAGATCTCAACCAAATATTCAATTGGAATATTTGTTGATCTTATTTTGTTGCCATACCAAGCGATAGCGAATCAAATATGTCGTTGAAGATATTCTGTGTAGCTGAGATTTGAGTGATCTCGCGGATATGCTCCACACCTCTTGATTCTCAGAATCTGCAGATTCCCGAGAATATACTCCTTCGATTCATCGCTAGCGCAGACTTCAACACTTGCTACAACATCTTGTGTTGCATCTTTTGATTCCAGTGATTCAATTGTATCTTCAGCTATTTTACGCATATTGTCTAACATATTTGAACAACTCATGGGACTAACAATCTCCGCTTGGCAGTTTTTGGCAAGATACATTACGTCTAGGCTATCATAGTTTTTCAAGATAATGCACACATAAGTAAACTACTACTCCCCAAAATCCCAAAATATTCTCCCCCTATATTGCCATATATAAACTTGGCAAGGGAAGAGAAGTGCAAATGTTTCACCAGAATGTAACAAAAACTCAACAACTAGAGTTCAACAAGATTCTTCAATTGATGAGGGTTTAGATGTTACCAGCTTCATAGTCTTCCGGAGCCAGCTGATGATGATAGCGGAGGTCAATGAGCATCTGGACAATTTTCCTTATGCGACGGTTTTGGCTCTCAACAGATTCAGTCAGCGCTGCTCTCTCAGCCTCCAGGAGAGCTATCATTCGTCCTACCATGCTCTTCCCAATAACATCGAATGACGAGCTGACCTCCTCAGCAATAGCTCCAACAGGTACTGAAGTCTGGCGTTCACCAGTGGGCAATGGGATATCCAGAACATGCTTTCCCTTGACAAGCTTGTGATCACTCACAAGGGCTTCTGGGCTCCGCCTTTCTTTAATTCTGGACATCGACCAATAGCAAGTTCATAGATTAATAAGGGAAAACCAATATTTAGATTTACCCCTTTGAAAATGGCGTGCTCCGCTATCTGGTCGAAGATCACCTTCCCCAGGCTGACCTTCTTTTCATCCCTAGTAGCTTCTAGGAGCAGGGCGTAACCCTTGCTGATCTTGGTGACATTTATAGAGGTCCACCAATTGTGCTGACTCACAGCATGAATTACGGCATGTTTTGTAGATAGCACCCCAGAAGTCAGATCTGCAGACCATGCAAATAGTGATCCCCCAGTCAGCTTCCTGGGCACTGCATCCTAATCAGTAGATTCCTCAAATTGAACTTCAACAGCTGCCACAGCATCTATGTCGTAGAATTCATTAATAACCCCCGACGTGATTTTGATCAGGCTCCCCCTGACCCACACCTGTCCATACTCAGGACTAGTCTCATCACCAAACTTCGCTCAGATTGGCTATCACGTCCCTTACCACTGTTTCATCGAATCTCTTTGCTCTTTTCAACGAATGATACAAACCTGTTCTTTTATACAGTTCCACCATGTGCTTTGAAGAAAATCTGTCTTCATTGAGCACCCTCTCCGAAAGCAAACACCTTTTCAGTACATTTTTTCAGCGATCAGCTCTTGGTTTATCCACAAACCACACCTGGTTTCTCATTACTCCAACTGGTTTTATTGACTTTGATCTTTTGCTCACTGGGGCATCTGCAATATTCTTCCCTTTTCTTTTCTGCCTGCTGGTCCCAGGCTGGTCGAATGGAACAGTTCCCTTCACAGAGACAGGCTGCTTAACCTCTACATGGTTAGGATATGTCAGTGAGAGTGACCTAGTTAAGTTAAGTAAGCATGGTTGTTTGGGCAAAGATCAGATAAGTAAATTGTCATTCTGTGTAAATTATGTTTTGGGAAAAGTCAGTAATGTAAAATTTGGGACAGCTGTACATTGAACCGGTGAGCTATTAGAGTATGTACATGTTGACTTTTGTGGGGGCAGCTAGGACTCAATCACATAGTTGTAAAAATATTTTATAACCTTCATTTATGACTATTCTAAGAGAGTTTGGATATTTTTCCTTACTAAGAAGAGTGATGCCCTCCAAACCTTAAAAAATTGTAAGTTACCAGTACGAAACCAAACTAGAAGGAAAATTAAAAGATTAAGAATAAATAATGACTTAAAATATCTAGACAAAAGCTTCCTGAATTTGTGCAAAAAGTCGCATTTCTAAGCACCATACATTGGCAGGTAGCCCTTAGCATCTGACCCGCGAGGCTCACTGGCCCGATTTTCGGCCCGCTGGTCCGTGGAATGGAGCCCTTATTCGGTTCGTATGGAAGCTCGAATGCAGCCCAGTCCTATTAGAAAGGGCCGGGCTCAGGCTTGATAAAATAAGCTCGGATCGGCCCGTCGGACTAATTGCCGACTCAAGCCCGATTAGAATTACAGTATTACACTTTGCGTCTTGTGAAACCCTAATCCGAGACATCTCTTTTGTTGCCGCTGTCGAAGCCCCGAATCAGCTGCTGCTTCGCCGCTACCTGTTGTAGTCCTTGCGCGTCACTCTTCCGAGCTCGCACCAGCGAGCGGTCCATCGCTCGCAACGACTATCCACCGAAGCAACGAATCTCGAAGTCCCGAATCAGCGAGCGGTCCATCGTGAATCGATGGTGAAGTTTGTCAGTTTTTGTTGTTTTTGCTATGGTAACTAGTAAGTAGTGAGTTTATCAAATTTTGTTGTTTCGTTGTAATTTTTACAGATTTACAAGCATGTTTTTATTATTTCTAGAGATACTTGGTTGATGGGGTTTGGGATAAATTGTGCAAGGTGAATCGTTGGTGAAGTTTGAACTATCAAACTATATCTGCTATCTGGTACATCTCCTCAAATCCCGATGAGCGTTCAGTTCATCGCTGTTCTCAGGTTGTCGGATCAATTTTTTTTGCAGTTTCCAAACTGTTTGAAAAGGTGAGCTAAGCGTTTTTTGTTGTTGAATTATATAGTTGATTTTGTATGCAACGATGTTGGATTTTGAAATTGGAGTTCCATCCTTTTTTTTTTTTCAGAAAACAATTAACATATTTTTTGATGCTTCCGTGGATCGAATTTTTTAATAAATAAAGTTTAAAAGTTTGGTTGAATTTCAAAAGTTTTTGACTGGATGTGTTTGGTGAAGATGTATGTTTTTGGATTTGTTTGCAAGGGAAACGTTAGGTCACTAGAGGAGAATTAATTTTGTCAGGATAATGTGGATGCTGTCTTCAGTTATTTGATGTTTCATATGCTGGAAGCGTAGGTCAAGTTTTGGATGTTTGTAATCTCTAAGTTAATAAGTTTGACTTTGGGATTCATAATAGTTATGTATTTTTGTGATGGTATTGAAGAAAGGTTCAAAGTCCATGTTCTCGTTTAAGCTTACATGTTTGAGGCCATCTGTTACGTACTTTTTATTGCCAAATTATTTGTCTATGTGCTAATTATGCTAGTATCTCATGTGTACATTAGAACCTTTAATCTGAAATGTCTAGCTTATTTTTAAACAATATCTAATCTGAAAATTTCCTTATTGTTTGTTATACTTTTGTAGGTGTAATGTTATTGTGTGAGCTAAAATGAGTTGAGCT
The DNA here is from genome assembly GCA_963678935.1 of Umbilicus rupestris. Classification (NCBI taxonomy): domain Eukaryota; kingdom Viridiplantae; phylum Streptophyta; class Magnoliopsida; order Saxifragales; family Crassulaceae; genus Umbilicus; species Umbilicus rupestris. Next base: position 5,046,377 of record OY787607.1, on the reverse strand, counting down.
GTTTGTGCTTGGTATTAAGGTATTTAATGGTAATGTGCACTGCACTTAACTGGTAAGTTATTGAGGTAAGGTTTATTGCTGTTAACTTGCACTTAACTGTGTGTTTAAGGATGCTTGTACTTATATCAATGCTTTTTTATTTCCCACTTGTTAGGTTATGCTATTGGCTGCTTGGAGTTTGCATGTTCATCAAATGATTCTTGTTGTTTGGTAAATGCTTATTATTATTTTTGGTTAAATATGGAAACATTTTGTTCAAGTAATGATGAAATACCTGAGTCTAGTAACGTTACACCCTCTTCAATTCCTAGTAACACACCGACCTTTACAAGTAAAACCACTTCTAATGTTTGGAACTATTTTGTAAAACTTGATGAGGAATTGTTAAATGGGAAAAAAAATTCAGAAGGGTAAATGTAATATTTGTAGTGTGAAGCTTGTGTGCTCTGATAATTCTGGTACTTCTCATCTGTCTAGGCATGTTAAAACACATTTAAATGCTGCTGCGGTAAAATGTTAGAAATCAGATGTTGCTTGCAAAAGATAAGGGTGGAATTGTATCTAATTTTCAGTTTGACAATGGTAGAGCCAGGTCTGAAATAGTGGACTTTATTATTAGAGCAGAATTGCCTTTCACATTGGTTGATACGCATGATTTTGTGGGTATGGTTCAAAGAGGGTTAGCACCTCAGTTTAAGAAGTTTTCTAGTTATATATGTAAACGAGATGTCATGAAAATGTTTAATGCATGCAAATTAGATCTAATTGCCTACTTTAAATCATTTAAGGGTAACATATTTTTCACATCTGATATGTGGTCATCTAGGCAAAAAATGGAATATATGAGTCTAACTACACATTGGATAGATGATGATTGGAACATGCAGAAAAGAATTTTGTCATTCAAAATGGTTGAATATCCTCATACGGGTGGCAGCTTGGCTAGACATATGTATGAAGAATTAATAGCTTGGCAATTGCATGATAAAGTGTTTACTTTAACTTTAGATAATGCATCTAGCAATGATGTTCTTGTTGCACAACTTGCTGGTCATCTCATGCTTACAAATATTTCAAAACAACTTTTTCATGTTAGATGCACATGTCATATATTAAATCTGATTGTTCAAGATGGACTTGTAAAATTGTCACATAGCTTAGAGAAGATAACTATAATTGTTATATCAATGAATTCATCCATTAAAAGACATGAGTTGTGGATTAAATCTTGTTCTGAGTTGGGCTTAAGTAGGCGTAACATTGATAATGATGTGCCACATAGGTGGAATAATACTTATGATCTTTTGAAAGTTGCTATAAAATATAAATCTGCCATGCATAGATATTGTCAAAAAGTTAATGAGTCTAGAAATTGTTCTATCACTCTCCCAACTGAGTATGATTGGCTTCTTGCTTCTTTGTGCAAGAATTTTTTGTCAATTTTTAGTTCAACTACTAAAGTTTGCAGCGTTGTTTATTCTCCCACTTCTAATAAAGTGATAAATAACTTAGTTGATATTTATGCCACCTGTAAAGCATACGAGCCTCTTGATTCTTTCAAATCTGTTTTAGATGCCATGAAATTGAAATTTAATAAATATTAGGCTGGGTTTCCTATATTTTTTTGTTTGGCAACTATCATGGATCCTCGTTTTAAGGTTTTAGCAATTGAGACTTGGCTGAGTTTGTATGATCTCGATCCATTAGACATAGAAATGAAGGTTGCATATGTGAAGTCAGTTTTACATGAACTATATGACGTTTTTAAGCAGCAATTACTTGCTGCTTCCTCTTCAATGAGTGCTGAACATTCTGTTCTTATTCCCTATACTGATGTTGAATCTCAACCTATTGATGTCAATATTCCTGTTGTTGCTTCAGCTTCTATGGCTAAATTAAAAAGAGCTAGAGTAAGTAGTAGTGGTGCATCTACTGACTTGCAAATTTATTTAGAGCTTGAGACCTTAGATGTTGATGAAAATAGTAATTTTTATATTTTGGCTTGGTGGAATGCAAATAGCAGTATGTATCCCGTATTATCTGTCATGACTAGAGCTTCATTAAGTGTCCCTGCCTCCACAATAGCTTCATAGGCTGCTTTCTCCGCTGGAGGCAGGGTTGTGTCTGAGAAAAGAGCTTCACTTAGTCCTGCCACTATTGAATCATTAATTTGTTTAAAAAATTGGTCATTGTCTAAGTCTAGGAAACAAGATGCAGCAGCTGAGGAAGCTGCTGCTAAAGAGTTAATGAATGCTAGGGCTAGTAGGCCAGATTGGTTATTAGAAGATGATGATTTGCATGATAATTCTGATGTTAATGTTACTGAAATTGATTTTGTGCAGCCAGTAAGTGCAACCTTTTTGTAATGTCCTTGATCATCTCCACTTTTGAGTTGATATTACAAAGTGATATTAGTGAACGTTGTCGAAATTGTGGTAGTATAAATACTAGTCCAATCACGATGTTCAAACAATATTTATTATCCGAGTGACCTTGAGTCGAATCTAAGAGAAAAGCCTAGATTAGTCTAAAGCTAGCTAGTAATGGTAAATGCGAGTCTACTAAATATAAACGGGGGTTTGTCCTCTAAGCGAGGTATCTCTAGTGAATACTAAAGACAATGTGGAATTTGTTTCGAAGAAAAGTAACAGAGAAAATGTAGTCGGAATCCTACTTCACCCCTAGGTCATGCGATTGACAATACAAAACTTGTCTAAATCATGAGTAAATTCGAGTGATGGTTCTAGGCTAAGGTATCACGCATCCTAAATTCAACTCTCCCACCTTCTCTAGAATGGGATTAATACCTAAATAGTACGGTTCTCAAACCCTCGCTCTATTGAACCGCTTAGAACAAAAGTCTCCTAATCTCAACTTCTCGGTCTATTGATAGTTAACTAAAGTCGCTCAATACTTAGCCTAGTGGAATGTGTATGTCACTCTCGCGCACACACGCAATGCTCAATCTTCTAAACAACCTAGGTTCAACTCTCATTCTATCCCTAGGTGTTCTACCAGTTCGTACTCATTCACGCGTTTCGTCATACACTTGGTGTGCACAAAATTGATATGAAGAGAAAGCATGAGAATTTTCAACCAAACTTCATTTATGTAAATAAAAAGACAAGTCTTGCATTACAATCAAACCTAAGGGATCCATAAGGATCCCAACTACTAAAAGACTACTCACTCATGTGTCACTCATGGTGAGTTTGAAACAAGACATAATGAAATAGTTCAACAAGGAAAAGTAAAGAAAGTAAAGTAGTAGGGAAGTAGAGAGTGAGTAAAGGGTTGATGTAGAATCTTTAATTGATGATGTCTTCTTCGAATTCTCCAAGTTCTCCAATTAGGGTTTCGTCCCATGAGAGGAACCCTAGGCACTCCAAGGCACACCTTGATTTTTCTCCTCTTCTTCTATTTATATTGTTTCTGGAAATTACCAAATCACCCGCAGTGCTCGAATCAACTTTGCAGTGCTAGATTTTTGCCTTTTGGACCTTTTAAACATTCAATGTAAACTACAAGTTGTAGCCCTTTGAATTATCTGTCCAACAAGCTATAGTACGCCCCAATCGGATAAGAATCATGCACTCAGAAAGCCTTCGAAGGTGAACAGTTCACTCTGCAGGTGATTCGGGCAAATCACTATCTTAGTGCTGTTTTGAGCTGGGCGAATCACTTTTCCTTGGCTGAATCACTTTTTGATTTGGTCAACTCTTATTTGATTCGGTCAAACCTTGGTCCATGAGATGAAATCCTTCTCCTTGGCCGAATCACTTTTGATTCTCCCACTGCTTGGGCGAATCACTTCTGCAGCGTTAGAGACTCGCTTGTTTGACCCTTTAAACCTTCGAATCACGTCTTGACATAAACTAAAAAGTTGTAGATATTTAAATTAGCTTTCCAACAAACTATGGAATGCCTCAAACGGATAAGAATCACGCGCTCGGAAAGCCTTCGATGGTGAACAGGTCAATCGCCCAGATTTGATCTACAAGCGAATTCTCCTTGAATCAAGTAATTCGTTCAGCCCCATAATTTGATTCGGCCGAATCATAATGTCAGTGCAGTAATCTTCTTGGGCGAATCACTTTTCTTTGGCCGAATCTAAAGTGATTCGGCCTAGCCTGAATTCCTCTTTGGGCAAATCAACTTTGCAGTGCTAGAATCTCGCCTGTTTTGGCCCCTTAAACCTTCGAATCACGTCTTGATGTAAATTACAAAGTTGTAGCGGTTTGAGTTAGCTTTCCAACAAGATATAACATGTCTTAATTGGATGAGAATTCTGTGCTCGACGAGCCTTCGAAGATGATAAGGTCAATCAGCCTGGACGAATCAAACTAGCCTGGGCGAATCAAATCTGCCTTTTGCTTGATTTTGCTCTCTTTTGCTCTCGATCGACTAGAACTCACCCGAAACTTCTTCGGACCACTTCATATCATGTAGTACGCATTTTCAACCTTAAATGGACAAAGAAAACATCAAATGACTTTATAAAATAACAGAATAAACAAGAAGTGAAAATACGGACAAACATAAGGTTATTTGTCCGCTCATGAACTAGCTATTGTTTGCTTTTTTGTGGTCCTAGGTATTGATTTGGCATTTTTGCTGGGTTTTTTTTGTGCCTGTTAGTAACATGATTTTGTGGTAATTAGCTACTGAAACGTGAAACAGGTTGTTATAAGTGGTAGTAGCCACATTTTGAACTAGCTACTGATTATGAGATTTTGTGGTGCTAGTTACATTTTGTGCACATTGAACAATTTTGTGGTACTAACTACATTTTTGCTGCAACATTTTGAACTAGCTTCTAATTCTGAGATTTTGTGGTACTAGCTACTGATTTGAACATTTTTTTTTTTATGATTAACTTATAATTGTTATGATCATCATCACTTTTTGTGGTTCTGTTCGTAGAACCTGCGATATTACAATGTAAATATGTAATAGGTTAGCTTTTTGTGGTTCTATTTGTAGAACCAGTGATATAACGATGTAATAGGGTAGCTTTTTGTGGTTCTATTCATAGAACCTGATGTAATTAGTGTACTTTTGATGTTTTGTGATGATAGGTCCCCAAATCCCAACAGAATTTGCAACAGATAGATCCACTTTGCCTTAATCCTCTCCACTTAATTCGTCGCCAAAAACAGCTTTTTTGTGCAGCCATGCTTAATGTTCAGCAGATCTCTTTTGTTCTTTTGTTGTCATAATTGTAATATGTTTGTAATAGGCTAGCAGTTTGTAAAAAAAATTATTAGAGTCTGTAATGTTAGTATGAGGTTAGAAAGCGGGTCTGAATTACCTAAGTCTGTAAAGTTCAGTCTGTTCTGAACTAACATCCGAAGTTAATAAAATTTTAGCCTTTAATTGTTTTCGAAAAATTTATAGTGGGCCGGGTTCGGCCCGGCCCGACCATATATAAATCGGACCGATGGGCAGCCCGCGGGACAATCAAAAAAAGATTGGCCCGGCTCGGCCCGAAATATGCAATAGGACTTGTGAATTTTATGCCCGATCGGGCTCGGACTTATTACATCTCGGGCTGGGCTACCCATTGCCGAGGGTTACAGTACATTCAGTGGGGAATGATGATGGAACACTGTTCGAAAAATTTCACCCCCAAATGCCGTTAATGCTCGAAGAACATCGAATTCTTTTGGATTGTCACATCCGGGGCTGATGATATTTTAGGGGCCAAATTGTTCATAACAAATGGCCAAACTATTTTCAGTTATATGGACTTTGAAGTCAACTTAAAACACCAAGGCCAGTAGGTCAAGTAAGTCATGGGTTTAAAGGAACAGGGATAAAAGCCGCTACAACAAGCCACAAACCCAAATTTAGGGGTCCGTCTATTTTTGCCATCGATGTTGGGACGGATCGAGGATTAAGGCCAAGAGCCCACTTCTATCAAAATTCCAGTGGAGTTAGACATGAGAATGTTGCTAAGCTCTGTATCTCTTGCAACACTATTCGAAACTCTAAAAGGGTTATTCCCATCCTAGAGAGAAAATCACAGAACATCATTCAATCTGGGCACGATACCTGTCGAGATTTTAAATATACTACAAGAAAGAACACATTCTACCCCTTTTAGTTCTCCGTTGCTTATGATTTACAAGAAAGACTACATTTAGAGATTTTGCTTGGATTACTGAGCACTTAACGCAGTCATTATATGGAAAAAAAAATTCGACTTAGCCCTAGTTTAAAGTATCCATTTTACATCTACCGTATTTTCAAAATGAGTTTCAGATCTATCGTCTTAATATAACCGTTTTCTTTAAAAATTTACCAACAACGGTTTTAATATAACCATTCTCTTGCATTTATCACGAGAACGGCCCTATCTCATGATGACATTAAATTTCCACCCGCCTCTGGGCTTGGGGTTGGAGAAAGGAAACTTGGGGTAGAAGTTAATGGCACCCTGATCGAGTCCAACATTGCTGCTGGAGTCACCACTGTCGTCAGTGATGAATATGAACCTGGGAACAATCATCCCACCATCTGATGATGTAGTGTTGTTGTTGTTGTAATGATGACTGGTAGTGGGATCGTTCCGGCGAGTGGTGCGACAACAGATGTAAGAGGCGAGGAGGATGGTAGATAGGAGGACGAGAAAGGCGAAAGTGATGAGATAGCGTAGCTGAGGCCGATGCTGGTGAGGTTTTGTGAGATGGGTGTGATAACGGAGGTGGTGGTGGAAGAGGAAGAAGACATGATAAGGAGTAGCAGGCTGATGCTGTTGTTGTTTAGGGTTTTGAAATTTGATGATGCTGCCATAACATTCATTGATTCTGGATTTTTTGAAGTTGGGTGGGTGACAGATTCATCTGCTCTCGCATTCAATTCAATCTCATCCCCATTGGGCTGACTTCTTTGGAGGCCGATCTTCACAAGGCCAGCGTCATTGATAGAGCCTATTTATACACACTATTTAGATCCTAACCCTATGCTTGTTTGCATTATTTTGTGTACAAGATTACTGGTTTCCAGTGTTTTTGTATTTCAGGGCGAAACGAGGGCCTAAGTCGGATACGCGCTAACAGGCAGCGTTTAAGGAGCGCATCACACAGCCTGCGGAGCTAGCAGCGCAAACAGATAGTGGCAGAGTCGACTACGGTGCGCAGACCGATTGCGCTAACCAATGTGCAGTGCGCCATGCGCAGAATAGTGGTGTTTCCAAATCTTGACACCATCAGATTTGGAAGTTACCAAGCTTGGGCCTCACAAGCAGTATATAAAGAAAGGAAGGCTAGGGTTTACAAAAACATCAATAACACCAAGAGAGGACCACAACACACGAGAGAGAGGCAAAACAGAAAAACACACGAGCTACTGAGAGGACCTGCGCTAGCCGACTGCGCCAGCCGAGACACTGCAACCTGCACGCACCTACTTGTTACTGTTTTCTTGGATACTTTAGATATTATTTACTATTTCTATGATGTTTACTACTAGCATGTCTAGCTAAACGCTTGGTATCTGTTGGGCATGATTCTATGAGTATTTCCTTTGAGACTTGAGCTTAATGCATAGTTTGTTTGCTTATATTAATTCTGTGCACACTGTTGACAGCTAGTTGCACGAGTAGGGGAAGCCTTGAACCGCAATCTTACTCTTGCTACTTGTTTGTTATATGTTAAACTAGTTGAATAGCTTGACGGTGACAACTAGGAGTAACGCGCTAGGATAATCAGTTGCTACTGTGACAGGATTCGCAGCTGCTTAGACTAGTCTCAAGAATTAATAGCTCATGAACTTTGATCGGAACATGCGCACAAGTTAGGAAGCCTTGACCGGACACTAACTTCAGTAAATCAAACTATAGACGTTTAGAGTCGATGATAAGGAATACACTCATAGAGGATTGTCTGCGCCGATACTTTTCATAGTCATAGTACTTAATCTCTACTGCCTGCGCACGTCTAGTGCAATTCCTGTGTTTTCTACTGTTATCCGCGCACTTGCGCAACCCAATCACTCACACCCCCCAGTTTTCGTAAGTGCAGGTTACTAGTTAAAGCTAATCTACTTGCTCCCTGTGGATTCGACCCTGACTTAGCCGCTATACTAATTGGAGAAGGAAGGAATAAATTTGACGCGCACAACGTCGCGTGCTATAGGATGGACACTTGCTGACCTGCGCGGAGTAAGCCCGGACGTATGCATGCATAGGATTCTATTGGAAGATGGTTGATAGCGCGTCGTTGTGCGCGTCAAATTTATTCCTTCCTTCTCCACTTAGTATAGCGGCTAAGTCAGGGTCGAATCCACAGGGAGCAAGTAGATTAGCTTTAACTAGTAACCTGCACTTACGAAAACTGGGGGGTGTGAGTGATTGGGTTGCGCAAGTGCGCGAGTAAACAGTAGTAAACACAGGAATTGCACTAGACGTGCGCAGGCAGTAGAGATTAAGTACTATGACTATGAAAAGTATCGGCGCAGACAATCCTCTATGAGTGTATTCCTTATCATCGACTCTAAACGTCTATAGTTTGATTTACTGAAGTTAGTGTCCAGTCAAGGCTACCTAACTTGTGCGCATGTTCCGATCAAAGTTCATGAGCTATTAATTCTTGAGACTAGTCTAAGCAGCTACGAATCCTGTCACAGTAGCAACTGATTATCCTAGCGCGTTACTCCTAGTTGTCACCGTCAAGCTATTCAACTAGTTTAACATATAACAAACAAGTGGCTAGAGTAAGATTGCGGTTCAAGGCTTCCCCTACTCATGCAACTAGCTGTCAACCGTGTGCACAGAATTAATATAAGCAAACAAACTATGCATTAAGCACAAGTCTCAAAGGAAATACTCATAGAATCATGCCCAACCGATACCAAGCGTTTAGCTAGACATGCTATTAGTAAACATCATAGAAACAGTAAATAATATCTAAAGTATCCAAGAAAATAGCAACGAGCAGGTGCGTGCAGGTTGCAGAGTCTCGGCTGGCGCAGTCGGCTAGTGCAGGTCCTCTCAGTAGGCTCGTGTGTTTTTCTGTTCTGTCGCTCTCTCGTGTGCTGTGGTCCTCTCTTGGTGCTATTGATGCTTGTCTGGGTGCTAGTGATGCCCTCACAAACCCTAGCCTTCCTTTCTTTATATACTGCTCATGAGGCCCAACCTTGGCAACTTCCAAATCTGGTAGTGTCAAGATTTGGAAACACCACTATTCTGCGCATGGCGCACTGCACCTTGGTTAGCGCAATCGGTCTGCGCACCGTAGTCGACTCTGCCACTATCTGTTTGCGCTGCTAGCTCTGCAGGCTGTGTGATGCGCGTCTTAAACGCCCTGAAATACAAAAACACTGGAAACTAGTAATCTTGTACACAAAATAATGCCAACAAGCATAGGGTTAGGATCTAAATAGTGTGTATAAATAGGCTCTATCAATGGTGCTAAACCATCCAGGGAGCCTCAGCGCAGATTAAACCCGAATATGATGGAGGCAAAATTTGATCGCGCGTCGTTGTATGCGTCAAATTAATTCTTCCTCTTCCACTAGTACAGCGGTTAAGTAAGGGTCGATCTCCACAGGGAGCAAGCAGTTCAGTTTTAACCAGTGACCTACACTTACGAAAATGGGGGTGTGAGTGATTGGGGTTGCGCGATGCGCGAGTAAACAGTCGTAAACGCAGGAAGTTGCACTAGACGTGCGCAGGCAATAGAGATTAAGTACTATGACTATGAGAAGTATCGGCGCAGACAATCCTCTATGAGTGTATTCCTTATCATTGACTCTAAATGTCTATAGCTTGATTTGCTAATGTTAGTGTCCGATCAAGGCTTCCTAACATATGCGCATGTTCCGATCAAAGTTCATGTGCTATTAATTCTTGAACTAGACTAAACAACTACGAATCCGATCAAGGTAGTAATTGTCTATCCTAGCGCGTTACTCCTAGTTGGCACCGTCAGGCTATTCAACTAGTTTAACAAATGATCGCGCGTCGTCGTGCGCGTCAAATATAATCCTTCCTCTCCCACTAGTACAGCGGTTAAGTAAGGGTCGATCTCCACAGGGAGCAAGCAGTGAGTCTTAGCCAGTAACCTACACTTAAGAAAACGGGGGTTGCGTGAGTGATTGGGGGTTTTGCGCGATGCGCGAGTAGCAGTGAATATCGTAACGCGGGGAATTGCACTAGACGTGCGCAGGCAGTATAGATGAGATACTATGTTTATGAGAAGTGCTGGGCAGACAATCCTCTATGAATGCATTCCTTATCATCGACTCTAAATGTCTATAGTTTGTGTCCTACTTGGGTTAGTGTCCGGTAAAGGGTTCCTAACACACGCGCATGTTCCGTTCAAAGTTCATGTGCTATTAATCCTAGAACTAGACTAAACAGCTGCGAATCTTGTCACAGTAGCAACTGCCTACCCTAACTCGTTACTCCTAATTGTCACGGTAAGTTTGCGGTTCAAGGCTTCCCCTACGCATGCAACTAGTTTAACAGGTGACAAGCAAGCAACACAAGTAAGATTGCGGTTCAAGGCTTCCCCTACTCATGCAACTAACTGTCTCAGTACGCACAGAATTAATACAAGTAAATAAACTATGCATTAAGCTCAAGTCTCAAAGGTAATACATCATAGGTTCATGCCCGACCAACACTAAGTGTTTAGCTAGACATGCTAGTGGTAAACATCATAAAATAGTAAATAACAACTACTGTATCAGAGAAAACGGTAGCAAATAGTGCGTGCAGTGTCTTCTCTTGGCTGGCGCAGTCGGCTGGCGCAACTCTCCTTGACAGGTCCGTGTGTTTTCCAGTTCTGCCGCGCAGTGCCTCTGGAATGCCGCTGAGTGATGATGTTCCGATCTCCTGAAACCCTAGACTTTCTTTGTTTAAATAGTGCCCCAGGAAGTTCATCTTTTGGCAACTTCCAAATCTGGTCACTGGGACTTTGCGCCTGGCGCACAGCATTGATTGGCGCAATCGGGTGGCGCACCTCTGCTGTCTTTCGCCATTTCTTCTTCTGTTTGCGCCGCTAGCTCCGCAGGCTGATCTTTCACTCCTAGAATGCTGCCTGTTAGCGCGTATCCGACTCAAGGACTCGTTCTGACCTGATATACAAAAACATTGGAAACGAGTAATCTTGCTCATGAAATATTGCAAACAAGCACAGGGTTATGACCTAAATAATGTGTATAACTAGGCTCTATCAAACCCCCACACTTGCCCCTTGTTCGTCCCGAACAAGTACTGAAACGCGGATACAATTACCTTTTCTGGAGACTAGCGCACAGCCTTGCATTCTAGCGCAAAATGCACAGTTGCTCAACTTGTGCTGCTCTATCACCTGCGCACAACTGCACTCAATAGTTCTAATATAATAATCCCGAAATTTCATTACCTCTCAGCCGGGATGAAGATCTTTGGATGACTGGGAGATAGCTCTTCTTAGGCTCCTGGTTGTCAGCTCCCGCTCCGAAGATAGGTATATGGTTTCTTGCGCGAGCTTCTTCCAGTGCGTGATTCGTTCGCACACTTCCTGGGAACCTGAGCCTTTGATGATATCCTTTTGGTCTTGCGCACGCAGGTACTAAGTAGTGCGCGTGCTGATTCTTTGTAACGCAAATCATCTGCTTCTGCTGGTATTTTTCTTTTGTACAGCTTCCTTTCCAATTTGTTTCATTCCCAGAACAGTTCCAATCTCAGCCTTCGGATAGCAGCTATGGAACTCGTTCCGCTCTCCCTCCTTGGTCCGTCTGCGCCGGTCGGCGCACGCGTTTGCAACCGCGCCCGCTTTCCTTAGCTCGGCTTCCAGAGAGAAGGTGGTCTGTTTTCCCACCTCGCCACGCTTTGGGTATTTCGCCTTTGGCATCTGCGTGACTGAGCGCGCTCTTTTGTTCCGAAGGTTGCGAAGCACCGGCCTCCACTAGCGCACTCGACCATATACCTCGCCTTCGAAGCACAAGCGACTAACCGCCTCTCTGGAGCATTTCTATCAACTCCACATCCCCTGTATATCCCAACTGACAGGAGCAGAAAAAAAACGAAAAAATTATGCTAAAACAGTAGAGAACGGCGCACGCAATACGGATAGCGCAACACAAGCTGGAGCGCATGCGCATCCTGCACCTTAGCGCACTACTGCTACTAATTCTCTTCAACTTAAACTAAGCTATACTAAAAAATGCTCAAAACATGAAATGTAAGAGTAACGCCCCCCCCCCCCCCCCCCACACTTGAATAGAGACGTGTCCCCACGACTTAAGCTCAAGCGCACGGAGGCTGCGCACATGCATGCAATGCAACGAAAAAAAAGAACAGAAAAGGGAACACAAATAGTCACACAAAATATAGCAAGGGAGTCACAGAATGTAGGGCACAAATATTCAGCACACATAATAGTCAACTAGACGCAGCAAAAGTAAAAGACACCACCCTAAAGAAAATTACTGCGCCTGCCCAAGGCCTTAGAAGTCCTCCGAGCTAGAATCAGCCTCTGAATCATGCGCCTCCTCCTCTGAAGAATCTTGCAAGGAGTCGGTGCTGGAGGCTGGTGGTACTATGGTGAGGGGAGGAGGCTGTGCTGCGAGGTCATCCTCGGAAAGTGACTCCCATATGGAATCGGAGTCTACGCTGGGAAAGTTAATGGGGGACTCCGGAACAGAAGGCCGGGCAGGGGAAGCTGCTGGTGGTTGTACTGGTTCGGGTGCAGGGGTGGGTTCTTCTGCTGGCGCTGGGGCTGATGCAGGTGCTGACTCTGCTGGGGGTGCTGGGGCTGGTGCTGGAGAGGGTGCTGCTGAGGGCTGAGCAGGAGGGCTGGCTGGCTGGGCTGGGGTTCTGGTAGGAGGAGGATGGTGGAGGCTGAGGAGAGGGGGAATCGCGTCTCCAAATTTCCACCCGGATGGTGGACTCATACTTAAATCCGCCCCCTCTGGTGCTAAGTATTCGAGCACGCGCATGACGTTGAACAACATGCGCTGCTCGGCAGTGGCTTCCTCGGGCGCCTCCTCAGTCTCAGTCCTTGGGCGCTTGGCACGTGCACGAGGGGGAGAATCCTCGATGGAAATGGTCACTGGCTCCCCCTGTGGTGCACGGGCCCTCTGGTGCGCTCCAGTCTGCACCCGGGTCCTTGGGCGCCTGACTAGAGGCACCTCTGGTTCTAGGGCCTCCTCCATCTCTTCATCTGCTGCGGCGGCTGCTGCGGCTGCTGCTGTGGCTGCTGCTGCGCCTTGCGCACTGCTCTCTGCTCTGGCCCGCGGTGGTCTGGCTGGCTGCAGACGGTAGCACCACTCTAGTGTGCCATCGTCCCGAACAGCTACCGCCCTGATTTGCAGCATGTAGGCGCGGTCCAGAGGTATAGCCTGCACCAAGGTGTGTTCTGGCACCTCGGGCTCTCCATGTAAGGCCCGCAGCAAGTGCGTGATAAGGCCCCCACACGTCAGCGGCCCCCACATGCTGACTCGGCTCCAATGATGCACCATGTTCAGGATGAACAGCACCTTCTGCCCATAATAAAGCCCCTTCAAAATCTCCATATCCAGGAGGCTGATCTTTGGTGCGCCGTTGAAACGGCCAATGATTGTGTAGGCCACGATGCGCCATAAGTAGAACAGCCATGGGTCGCGCAGCTCTCGGCCCCTGCTGCGCCCCGCGGCGAATGCTGGCCCTGTTGCCATGTCCCGCCAAGCCTCCTGGTTATTGTGCGTGTCTAACTCCTCCTCACGCACCTTGGCGCACCCGAATGCGCGCCTCAGCCTCCTTTATGAGGCTATGAACCAGACACCCCTGTGTCTATATCTGATCTCCCTGTCCCCTGCCTCCAGAGACGCCAGGAACTCACACGTATCTTCCTGGTCTGATGCGCTGCGGAGGTCCATTAGCGCCTCCCAGCCGGCAATTGCTAGCCGCTGCGCCACGAGGGCCTCTAATCCTACCTCGCGCAGGAAATCTCGGCAGATGTACGGTGTCCCGTACATGTCCAGGCTGATGAACGCTGCATACTTGTTAGCGAAAGCCGCTGGGGTCTCCTGGTCTGTGGCGGGTCTCATCTTGCGCTGGGCTCCGGTCAATCGCGGTCAATGCTCCACAAAACCCTAAAAATCGAAACTGCCCAGAATCCTCTGAAACTTGCACCGAACGAGCGCCTACTGGTCGCCTACTCAACGCACAAAACAGCACTCCAAGCCGCGCACTCTAGCCTGGTGCGATTTCAAAACCCTAAAAACTGTCTCCTCCGCGCAAACCCTAACAGAAGCGGCTCAAAGCGGAATCGGGGGGTTACCTGGGTGCTGTGCGGTCGTGTTGTCCTTGAATCCCTCTAGTCGGACGGTGGGTTGGGCGCTGATCGACGGCAGAGGTCTGAAGGCGGGAGCTCGTGTGCAACGGTCGAGTGAAAAGTGCTGGGAATTTTTCTAAGTCTGGCCTTATATACCCCCCTCTGGCTAGCGCAACTGACCTGCGCATTGATAGGCGCACGGTCCTGCGCACTTGTGTGACTAAAAAACTACCAAACCCTAAACTAGCTAAAAACACTCAAAAAAAAGCAAAACAAGCAGAATAAAATGTGCCAAAATAAAATGTGTCGGGTTACCTCCCGACAAGTGCCTTTGTTTAACGTCGTTGGCTCGACGGTACCTCGTTACGTGCCAAGAAGTGCGTCTGCAGCCTCCCCCACTCTTGCTCCTGAGTGTCCTTGCGCCAGAGCTTGTGTTACGATCTCATTGGTCCTGATCTCCTGGTTCAAACGTGCGCCGGAGGATATGCTTGTCGTGAAATGCTTTGGTGCGCGCTTTGTAATCGCGCAGTCCCTCATAGGCGTCCAGGCGCAGTTCTTCTAGTTCGCTCAGCTCAAATGCGCGTTCTTTTCCTGCCTCCTCCAAGTTCAAGTTGCAAATACGTAAGGCCCAATATGCCTTGTGCTCGAGCTCTACTGGCAGGTGGCATGCCTTCCCATAGACCAGCCGGAATGGTGAGGTTCCAATGGGCGTCTTGTGTGCAGTGCGGTATGCCCATAGCGCATCATCCAGGCGCTGGCTCCAATCCTTGCGCGACGGCCTCACAGTCTTTTCCAAGATGCGCTTGATCTCTCTGTTAGAAACTTCGGCCTGTCCATTTGTCTGCGGATGGTAAGCGGTGGACGTCTTGTGGCGCACCCCATAGTGCTTGAAAACTTGCGCCACAACCCTGTTGCAGAAGTGCGTCCCCTGGTCGCTGATAACTGCCTTAGGCACTCCGTACCTGCAAAATATGTTAGTTCTGAGAAAATCAGCGACAGTCTTACCATCATCCTTGCGCGTGGCCTTAGCTTCGACCCATTTGGATACGTAATCCACGGCCACCAGTATGTACTCGTAGCCGGCAGATGGGGGAAATGGACCCATGAAGTCGATTCCCCAAACATCGAACACTTCATCCACCAAAATCGGGGTCTGCGGCATCTCGTTGCGCGCGGAGATCCCTCCAGTGCGCTGGCACCTGTCACACTTCCTGCAGTGGTCATAGGCATCTCTGAATAGGTGCGGCCAGTAGAATCCGCAGTCCAAGATCTTCCTGCTCGTGCGCTTGGGACCGAAATGTCCTCCACAGGCGTGCGCATGACAAAACATCAACACAGAGTTAATCTCATGGTCAGGCACGCAACGTCTTAATATCCGATCTAGACCTATTCTAAGCATGTAAGGATCATCCCAAAGGTAATGCTTGGACTCATGTTTCAATCGCATGCACTGAGTTTTATTGAAATGAGGAGGGAACGCACCTGTGACCAGGTAATTTGCGATATGCGCATACCATGGTACCTTACCTGTTAGCGCCATCAGATGCTCGTCAGGGAATGTCTCCTTGATCTGCCCTGGCTCCTCATCCTTTACGATCCTGCTCAGGTGATCAGCGACGGTATTTTCCGTGCCCTTCTTATCTTTGATCTCTAAGTCGAATTCCTGAAGCAGAAGTACCCAGCGCATCAGGCGCGGCTTGGTCTCTTTTTTGGACATGAGGTAGCGGATAGCTGCGTGGTCCGTGTAGATGATGACTCTGGTGCCTAGAACATATGCTCGGAACTTCTCCAGCGCAAATACAATTGCCAGAAGCTCCTTCTCCGTGGTGGTGTAGTTCTTCTGCGCGGAGTCCAGTGTGCGCGATGCATAGTAGATGGCATGCGGCTTCTTGTCCTCGCGCTGCCCCAAGACTGCTCCTACTGCGTAGTCACTTGCGTCACACATCAGCTCGAATGGCAGGTTCTAGTCAGGTGCGCGCATCACTGGCGCACTGGTCAGCGCCTCTTTCAGCTTATCGAACGCCGCCCTGCACTCATCAGTAAAATCGAAGCACACGTCTTTTTGCAACAGGTTAGACAGGGGTATGCAAATTTTAGAGAAATCCTTAATAAAACGCCTGTAAAACCCAGCATGCCCTAAGAACGATTTCACGTCGCGCACGTTGGTGGCATAAGGCAGATTAGAAATAATATCTATCTTAGCTTTTGTCTACCTTAATACCCTCCTCTGAAATGATATGACCTAGTACTACTCCGTGCGTTACCATGAAATGACATTTTTCGTAATTTAGCACTAAGTTCTTAGAGATGCAGCGCGCTAAGACTTTATCTAGATGTGTTAAGCATGCATCAAAGGTACTCCCATATACAGTGAAATCATCCATGAACACTTCTATGCATATACCAATCATATCAGAGAAAATGCTCATGACGAGGCGTTGGAACGTACCTGGCGCATTGCACAGCCCAAAAGACATACGCCGAAACGCAAATGTTCCGAAGGGGCATGTGAACGTGGTCTTCTCTTGATCCTCCGCAGCTATGGGTATCTGATTGTAACCTGAATATCCGTCCAAAAAACAAAAGTAAGGCTTACCTGCCAAGCGATCCAGCATCTGGTCCATGAAGGGTAGCGGGAAGTGGTCCTTGCGCGTTACAGCGTTCAGCTTCCTGTAGTCGATGCACATGCGCCAGCCAGTTTGTATGCGCTTGGGAACTAGCTCGCCCTGCGCATTCTCCTCCACCGTGATTCCTCCTTTCTTTGGCACAACGTGCACCGGGCTGACCCATTTGCTGTCTGAGATTGGGTATATGACCCCTGCGTCAAGCAACTTCAGAACTTCCTTTTGCACTACCTCCATCATATTTGGGTTTAACCTGCGCTGAGCCTCCCTGGATGGTTTGGCACCATCTTCCAACAGAATTCGGTGCATGCACACGTCTGGGCTCACTCCGCGCAGATCAGCAAGAGTCCATCCAATAGCGCGCTGGTTCCTGCGCAGCACCTGTTGTAAGCGCGCCTCCTGCTCTTTTTCCAATCCCTTCTTGATGATCACTGGCAGGGTGTCCTCATCTCCCAAGAAAATGTACTTGAGGTGCTCCGGGAGTTGCTTCAGTTCGATCTTGGGTGCCTGTTCAATAGAGGGCAAGATTTTGTTAGCGGTGCAAATATGAACTATATCAAGTACCTGTGTGGGTGCTGGTTCAGCACTGCTTAGCTCCTCCTCTTGCTCCTCCAGCTCTGCCTGTGTCAGTAGCTCTGGTCCTATGGTTGCGCTCGCACACTGCGCTTCTGTGACTAAATCGTCAAAGCTGTCCATTGCGTGCACAGTAGCGTCCTCATGTGGGTGCTGCATCCCTTCGAAGATGTTGAAATGGATTTCTTCGCCATCTACCTCCATGGAGAGCGTGCCCCTCCACACGTCTATCTTCGTGCGCGCAGTCATCAGAAACGGTCTGCCTAGGAGGATCTGCGCACCGCTGGCGCTTGATTCACCCTCCATTTCGAGCACATAAAAGTCTGCTGGGAACACCAGCTCTCCCACTCGAACTAGGACATCTTCTATCATGCCTGCAGGTTGTTTGCACGATCTATCTGCTAGCTGAATTGTGAGACCTGCAGGTTTTAGTGGTCCAAGGCGCAAAGTCGCATAGAGAGAATATGGTAATAAATTGATTGATGCGCCTAAATCGATCATGCAATTGCTTACCGTGGTTTTACCTAAGGTGCAAGGGATAGTGAATGTACCTGGATCTCGGCACTTAGGTGGTACCTTTTGTTGCACGATTGCTGAGGCCTGCGCATTTAGCATTACCTGTGCGCATTCGCCTGTCCTCCTTTTATTTGTGCACAGCTCTTTTAAAAACTTCGCATACCTGGGAATCTGTTGAATAGCTTCTATGAGAGGTATGTTGATTTCCACCTTGCTGAACAGCTCATATAGTTCCTTGTCCAGTGCTTCTTTTCTCGCCAGTGGTGCCTGCACAGGGAAAGGAGCAGGTATGTTAGTACAATTTTTGTCCTTGTTTGTCGAGTGAGACATACCTGGCGCTTTGCCCTGCTGGTTCGTGGTTGGCGCTTCTGATTGCGCCTCTGGCTCTGGTTGCGCACTCTGAGCTGCTGGATCTGGGACTTGCGCAACTGGTTGCGCGGGCGCCTGCGCGGTCTGCTCTGTTCCCACTGTGCGCCCAGTCCTCAGTGTTACTGCATTAACTCCTCCTTTAGGGTTCTGAATCACTTGCGAAGGCAGGTTGCCATCGCTCTTTTTCAGCTCATACACCGTGGTTGCAATTTGTGATAGATGCTTCTCTATGGATTCGAACCTCTTGTCATACTTTTCGTCATTCTTGCGCACTGTGTCTGCTAGCTGCCCCATGATATCTTCCAAGGATCGCTTTGGTTGCTGATTGTTCTGCGCTGGTGCGTCTGTGCGGCGATGCGGTGGATTGTAGGGTGCAGCTTGTTGCGTCTGCTGTGGCGCGCGCTGATCAGTGGGCTGCCTCTGGAAATTGTTCTCTTCTCTCCATCTGAATCCATTTGCAGCAAGCCCAAAGCGCGGCTGATTCTGCCTCTGCGGTCCTCTGTTGTCCCACCCTCCAAGGGCATTTACATCTCCAGTTTCTTCAAAAAGTGTTGGGCATTCGTCTGTCTTGTGCTCAGTGGACCTGCAGAATTCACATACCTTTGGCGCAACTGGTTGTGCGCTCTGCGCACTCATCAGCTTCTGTAGCATGGCCTTCATTTCTTGGATCTCAGCGCTTGCCTCTACCTGATGCACAGAACGATTACGACTACTTTCAAGTGTCAATTGATGTCTTACCTGCCCAGCAGAATCTTCTATCAGCTGCCATGCATCCTCCGGGTACATGTTGCAAATGTCCCCTCCTGCGCATGCATTCAGTAGTCGAAGCTCCATGGGCAGCAGTCCATTCAGAAAGTTCTCTATCAGCACATTCTGAGGAAGCCCGTGATTGTAGCAGTTGGCTTCTAGCTCCCTGAAACGCTCGTAGTATTCTGACAGAGACTCCCCTGCGCTCTGCCTTGGCGCGGCCAATTCCCTTCTGAGCAGCGCAATCTTCGCTGCTGGATAAAATTTGTCTAAGAATTTCTTCTGCAGCTGCTCCCATGTGTGGATTGATCCTGCGGGTAGGCTCATCAGCCAGTGTTTGGCTGCATCGCTCAATGAAAATGGGAATGCCTTCATCTTCAGCGCTTCTTCGTTCTCCCCCAAGGTCTTCATGTTCTCGCAAATGATTAGGAACTCCCGCACATGCTTGACTGGATTTTCGTTGTTCATTCCGTGAAACTTGGGCATGTGATGGATGAGTGAGCTCCTCAATTCGAACTGTCCGTTGGGCGGAAGCACTATGCACCATGGCTGGTTAACAGTGAGTGGGGCTGACATTTCGCGCACTGTCCTGCGCCTCGCGACTGGACGAACGGGTGGCGCAATGTATGGTTCAGCGGCCATCCGTGCGTCGACCTCACGCTGCACTTCCTCTCTGAATAGGGCTGCGCGGTTATGTGCCCTTGCTTCCTCTGGGGTTCTGTCTCCCAGGTTATCTCCAACCACACTGTTATCCTCCATGTCCTGATCCAAACTCAAGAAACGAATTAAATGGCAACGAAGTTGTTGCGTCTGTCAGTGCGCAACTAGAATCTGCGCAGCGCAACTGTTTCAAGGTTGCGCAGGCTGATGTGATTGTGCGCTGTCAGAAACAACAACGAGAAAACAAAACAAAATGAAATAACTAGTTACTAAAATGAGAAATGTAAGCTAGCTAAAACTTAGCTGTGTTGCTCCCCGGCAACGGCGCCAAAATTTGATCGCGCGTCGTCGTGCGCGTCAAATATAATCCTTCCTCTCCCACTAGTACAGCGGTTAAGTAAGGGTCGATCTCCACAGGGAGCAAGCAGTGAGTCTTAGCCAGTAACCTACACTTAAGAAAACGGGGGTTGCGTGAGTGATTGGGGGTTTTGCGCGATGCGCGAGTAGCAGTGAATATCGTAACGCGGGGAATTGCACTAGACGTGCGCAGGCAGTATAGATGAGATACTATGTTTATGAGAAGTGCTGGGCAGACAATCCTCTATGAATGCATTCCTTATCATCGACTCTAAATGTCTATAGTTTGTGTCCTACTTGGGTTAGTGTCCGGTAAAGGGTTCCTAACACACGCGCATGTTCCGTTCAAAGTTCATGTGCTATTAATCCTAGAACTAGACTAAACAGCTGCGAATCCTGTCACAGTAGCAACTGCCTACCCTAACTCGTTACTCCTAATTGTCACGGTAAGTTTGCGGTTCAAGGCTTCCCCTACGCATGCAACTAGTTTAACAGGTGACAAGCAAGCAATACAAGTAAGATTGCGGTTCAAGGCTTCCCCTACTCATGCAACTAACTGTCTCCGTACGCACAGAATTAATACAAGTAAATAAACTATGCATTAAGCTCAAGTCTCAAAGGTAATACATCATAGGTTCATGCCCGACCAACACTAAGTGTTTAGCTAGACATGCTAGTGGTAAACATCATAAAATAGTAAATAACAACTACTGTATCAGAGAAAACGGTAGCAAATAGTGCGTGCAGTGTCTTCTCTTGGCTGGCGCAGTCGGCTGGCGCAACTCTCCTTGACAGGTCCGTGTGTTTTCCAGTTCTGCCGCGCAGTGCCTCTGGAATGCCGCTGAGTGATGATGTTCCGATCTCCTGAAACCCTAGACTTTCTTTGTTTAAATAGTGCCCCAGGAAGTTCATCTTTTGGCAACTTCCAAATCTGGTCACTGGGACTTTGCGCCTGGCGCACAGCATTGATTGGCGCAATCGGATGGCGCACCTCTGCTGTCTTTCGCCATTTCTTCTTCTGTTTGCACCGCTAGCTCCGCAGGCTGATCTTTCACTCCTAGAATGCTGCCTGTTAGCGCGTATCCGACTCAAGGACTCGTTCTGACCTGATATACAAAAACATTGGAAACGAGTAATCTTGCTCATGAAATATTGCAAACAAGCACAGGGTTATGACCTAAATAATGTGTATAACTAGGCTCTATCAACAAACAACAACAAGCAACAAGAGTAAGATTGCGGTTCAAGGCTTCCCCTACTCATGCAACAAGCTGCCAACAATGTGCACAGAATTAATATAAGCAAGCAAGCTATGCATTAAGCGCAAGTCTCCAAGGAAATACTCATAGATTCATGCCCAACCGATACTAAACGTTTAGCTAGACATGCTAGTAGTAAACATCATAGAAACAGTAAATAATATCTAAACTATCCAAGAAAACAATAGCAAACAGTGCGTGCAGGTTGCAGTCTTGGCTGGCGCAGTCGGCTAGCGCAGGTCCTCTCAGCAAGCTCGTGTGTTTTCCAGTTTTGCCGCTCTCTCTCTGAATTATGATGTGATGATCCTCTGATGTGTCGTGATCTGATGCTCAAACCCTAGCCTTCTTCTCTTCTTTATATACTACTCTTAGGCTCATCCTTGGCAACTTCCAAATCTGGTTGTGTAAGGATTTGGAAACACCATCATTTGCGCATGGCGCACGGCATCTGCTTAGCGCAATCGGTTAGCGCACCAGGGTCGACTCTGCCAATTCTTCTGTTTGCGCCGCTAGCACCGCAGGCTTGTGTGATGCGCGTCCTAAACGCTGCCTGTTAGCGCGTATCCGACTTAGGCCCTCCTTTTGCCCTGAAATACAAAAACACTGGAAACCAGTAATCTTGTACATAAAATAATGCAAACAAGCATAGGGTTATGATCTAAATAATGCGTATAAATAGGCTCTATCAAACCCCCCACACTTGCCCCTTGTTCGTCCTCGAACAAGCACTCAAGCACGGATACCGTTACCTCTCTGGAGTCTAGCGCACAGTCTTGCACTCTGGCGCGATCTGCACTACTGAACACCTTGCGCTACTCTACCACCTGCGCACAACTGCTTTCAATAGTTTTAAGTATAGTGATTTCGAAATTCATTACCTCTCAGCTGTGATGAAGATCATTTTGGATGGCTGGGAGATAGCTCTTTTTAGGCGCCAGGTTGTCAGCTCTCACTCCGAGGATGGGTATATGGTTAACAGCGCAAGCTTCTTCCGGTGCGTGATTCTTCCGCGCACTTCCTGGGAACTCAAGCCTTTTGATGATTTTCTTTGTGGACTTTGCGCATGCTGGTACTTATCAGTGCGCATGTTGATTCTGCGTGACTGAGCGCACTCTCTTGTGTTCCGAAGGTCGCGAAGCACAGGCCTCCACTAGCGCTCTCAACCATATACCTCTCCTCTGAAGCGCGAACGACTAACCGCCTCTCTAGAGCATTTCTGTCAACTCCACATCCCCTGTATATCCCAACTAACAGGAGCAGAAAAAACGAAAAAATATACTAAAACAGTTGATAGCAGCGCACGGCGCAATATGGATAGCGCAAACAAGCTGAACAGTGCGCGCAACCCGCACACAAGCGCACTACTGCTACTGTTTCCTTCAATTAAACTAAGCTACACTATAAAGCTAAAAAAAAACGTGAAATATAAATGTAACGCTCCCCCCCACACTTAAACAGAGACGTGTCCCCACGACTCAAGCTCAAGCGCATGGAGGCTGCGCGCGGGTCCTCGCGCGCCTGACTGGAGGCACAACTGGCTCTTGGGCCTCGTCCTCCTCCATCTCCTGCGCAGCCTCTGCTGCTTGCGCACTGCTCTCTGCTCTTGGCCCCGGCACTCTGGCCGGCTGCAGGCGGTAGCACCACTCCAATGTGCCATCTTCCCGTATGGCTACCGCCCTAATCTGCAGCATGTGGGTGCGGTCCAGAGGGACCGCCGGCACCACAGTGTGCTCTGGCACCTCAGGCTCTCCGTGTAACCCCCGCAGCAGGTGCGTAATTATCGCTCCGCAGGTCAGCGGTCCCCTCGTGCTGACCCGGCTCCAATGGACCACCATGTCTGAGAAAAATAGCACCTTCCTCCCATAGTATAGCACCTTCAAGATGTCCAAGTCCAGGAGGCTGATCTTGGGCGCACCATTAAAATGCCCGATAACTGCATAAGCGACCAAGCGCCACAGGTAGAACATCCATGGGTCACGCAGCTCTCGTCCCCTGCTGCGCCCTGCGGCAAAAACTGGCCCGATCGCCATCTCGCGCCAAGCCTCCTGGTTAGTGTGGGTGTCCATGTCAGCTTCACGCACCTTAGCGCACCGTAGCGCGCGCTTCAGCCTCTTAGCTGAGGCAATGTACCAGATGCCCCTATGTCGGTACCTGATCTCCTGGTCGCCCGTCTCCAGCGACGCCAAAAATTCGCACGTGTCCTCCTTGTCTGATGCGCTGTTGAGTTCCAACAGCGCCTCCCAGCCTGCTAACGCCAGCCTCTCCACAACGAGGTCCTCCAATCCGACCTCGCGCAGGAAGTCCCTGCTGATGTACGAAGTCCCGTACATCTCAAGCCTCAGAAATGCGGCATACTTGCTGGTGAAAACAGCTGGGGTCTCTTGGTCCTCGGCAGGTTGCATTGTGGCTGGGGGGTTTCTAGTCAACGCTGGTCAACACTCCTCAAACACTCCAAAAAATCCAAACTCCTCCGAATGCCCTGAAATTTTCACCAAAGGGGCGCCTACTGCCCGCCTACAAAACCCTCGAAACACCACTCCAATCGGCGCACTCTAACCTGGTGCGGTTTCAAAACCCTAGAACACTCTTCCTCCGTTCAAAACCCTACTGGAATCTGCTCAAAGCTGGGGGAAAGGTTACCTGGGGTGAGTGCGGCCGTGTGTTCCTCAAATCTCTCTAAACTGATGCTGGGTTGAGCGCCGGACAGCGGGCGGAGGTGCGAAGGCGGGAGCTGCTTGCAACGGTCGAGTGTGAAAAAGTGCTGAAATTTTCTAAGTCCTGCCCTTATATACCTCCCTGACTGGCGCAGTTGTCCTGCGCACTGAAGTGCGCACGGACCTGCGCACTGCTGCTCGACTAAAAAACGACAAGTCCTAAACTAACTAAAAGACACAAGAAAAACTAAAAGAAAGACATGTAAAAGTAAAACGAGTCGGGTTACCTCCCGACAAGTGCCTTTGTTTAACGTCGTTGGCTCGACTGTACCTCGTTACGTGTCCAAATGTGTGCCAGCGACCTCCCCCACTCTTGCTCCTAAATGACCCTGCGCTTGTGTATGTGTTGTGTTCTTCTTGGTCCTGCGCAAAGGGTGAGAAGGGTAGTCAGCATGGATAATATGTGATAAGTTTGCAGTAACGAGGGTAGATGAAGAGGAAGAAGAAATGTGAGCAATAGTTTCCAGTTCTCCCTCTGGTGCATCTGGTGGTGCCTCTGGCGCAGCAGCTGGCGCATCTGTTATCTCTGGCTCTGCCAACTCAATGTCGCGCGCTGTACCATCCCAAGGCTCTCCTAGATATCGTTTGACTCTCTGCCCATTGACTTGAAAACGATGCCGGTGTTCGTTTTCTAACTCGATTATTCCGTAAGGGAAAACCTTGGTGACTGTGTACGGTCCTATCCATTTGCTGCGCAGCTTTCTAGGCATGAGCTTCAGGCGTGATGAGAATAATAATACCTGGTCTCCTGGTTCAAAAGAGCGTCTGAGGATATGCTTGTCATGAAACGCCTTTGTCCGCTCCTTGTAATCGCGCAGTCCCTCATAGGCATCCAGGCGCAGCTCTTCTAATTCGCTGAGCTCAAATGCGCGCTCTTTTCCGGCCTCATCTAAGTTCAGGTTGCAAATGCGTAAGGCCCAGTATGCTTTGTGCTCTAACTCCACTGGCAGGTGGCATGCTTTTCCATAGACCAACCGAAACAGTGAAGTCCCGATGGGCATCTTATGCGCAGTGCGGTATGCCCACAGCGCGTCGTCCAGGCGCTGGCTCCAATCTTTGCAAGATGGTCTCACAGTCTTCTCCAAGATGCGCTTGATCTCTCTGTTGGAAACCTCGGCCTGTCCATTTGTCTGAGGATGATAAGCAGTGGACGTCTTTTGGCGCACTCCATAATGCTTGAAAACTTGCCCCACGATCCTGTTGCAAAAGTGCGTCCCCTGGTCGCTGATGATTGCCTTAGGCACCCCGTACCTGCAAAAGATGTTAGTTTTCAGAAACTCAGCGACCGTCTTACCATCATCCTTCCGTGTGACCTTAGCTTCGACCCATTTGGAGACATAGTCCACTGCCATCAATATGTACTCGTATCCGGCAGATGGAGGAAATGGCCCATGAAGTCAATGCCCCATATATCAAACACTTCATCCACTAGAATCGGCGTCTGTGGCATTTCGTTGCGCGCTGATATGCCTCCTGTGCGCTGGCACCTGTCACAATTCCTGCAGTAGTTATATGCGTCTCTGAACAGTTGCGGCCAATAAAATCCGCTATCCAAGATCTTCCTGCTTGTGCGCTTGGGACCAAAGTGTCCTCCACATGCGTGCGCATGACAAAACATCAAAACAGAGTTAATTTCATGGTCAGGCACGCAGCGCCTTAATATCTGATCAGGTCCTATTCTGAGCATATATGGATGATCCCAAATATAATGCTTGGACTCATGTTTCAATCTCATGCATTGGGTTTTATTGAAATGAGGAGGAAATGTACTTGTGACTAGGTAATTCGCAATGTGCGCATACCATGGTACCTTACCTGTCAGCGCCATCAGATGCTCATCAGGGAATGTCTCCGTGATCTGCCCTGGCACCTCCTCTTTCACGATCCTGCTCAGCTGGTCCGCAACTGTGTTCTCCGTGCCCTTCTTGTCTTTGATCTCCAAGTCAAATTCCTGAAGTAGGAGCACCCAGCGCATCAGGCACGGCTTAGTTTCTTTCTTGGACATTAGGTAGCGGATGGCTGCGTGGTCTGTGTATATGATGACCTTGGCCCTTAGAACATATGCACGGAACTTCTCCAGCGCAAACACAATTGCCAGAAGCTCCTTCTCCGTGGTGGTGTAGTTCCTCTGCGCAGCGTCCAGTGTGCATAATAAATGGCGTGCGGTTTCTTGTCCACTCGCTGCCCCAGGACTGCTCCTACTGCGTAATCACTTGCGTCGCACATTAGTTCAAATGGCAGGTTCCAGTCTGGCGCGCGCATCACTGGCGCACTGGTCAGCGCCTTCTTTAGCTTATCAAACGCGACCCTGCACTCATCAGTAAAGTCGAAGCACACATCTTTGCAAGAGGTTAGACAGGGGTATACAAATTTTAGAGAAGTCTTTTATAAAACGCCTGTAGAACCCGGCATGTCCTAAGAATGACTTCACATTGCGCACGTTAGTGGCATAAGGTAGATTAGAAATAAGATCTATCTTAGCTTTATCTACCTTGATCCCCTCCTCTGAGATGATATGTCCTAGTACTACACCATGTGATACCATGAAATGACATTTTTCATAATTGAGCACTAGGTTCTTAGAAATGCAGCGCGCTAAGAACTTATCAAGATGAGTTAAGCATGCATCAAAGGTACCTTGATAGAGGCTATTTGTACGCATTATTTAGATCATAACCCTATGCTTGTTTGCATTATTTTATGAGCAAGATTACTCGTTTCTAGTGTTTTTGTGTTACAGGGTAAAACGAGTCCTTGAGTCGGATACGCGCTAACAGGCAGCGTTCTAGGAGTGAAAGATCAGCCTGCGGAGTTAGCAGCACAAGCAGGAGAAAAGTTGGCGAGAGTCAGCAGAGGTGCGCTAGCCGTATGCGCTAGCCGATGCCGTGCGCCAGGCGCAAAGTCCCAGTGACCAGATTTGGAAGTTGCCAAAGATGAGCTTCCTGGGCAGTATATAAAGGAGAGGAAGTCTAGGGTTTCAGAGAGACTTTCTGGAGGCCGAGAGGCACACCCAGGAGGCACTGCGTACCAGGACTGGAAAACACACGGACTTGTTGAGGAGATTTGCGCCAGCCGACTGCGCCAGCCGAGAAGACAAGCTGCACGCACTGTTTGCTACTTGTTTCTCAGACACATTAGTCATTATTTATTATTCTATGATGTTTATCACTAGTATGTCTAGCTAAACGCTTAAGTGTTGGTCATGCATGAATCTATGATGCACTTTCTTTGAGACTTGAGCTTAATGCATAGTTTACTTACTTGTATTAATCCTGTGCATACGGAGACAGCTAGTTGCATGAGTAGGGGAAGCCTTGAACCGCAATCTTACTTGTGTTGCTTGCTTGTCATATGTTAAACTAGTTGATAGCTTTACGGTGACAACTAGGAGTAACGAGCTAGGGTGAGCAGTTGCTACTGTGACAGGATTCGCAGCTGTTTTATTCTATGTTCTAAGGATTAATAGCACATGAACTTTGAACGGAACATGCGCACGTGTTAGAAAGCCTTGACCGGACACTAACCCAAGTAAACCGAAACTATAGACGTTTAGAGTCGAGGATAAGGAATGCACTCATAGAGGATTGTCTGCCCAATACTTCTCATAGTCATAGTATCTAATCTCTACGGCCTGCGCACGCCTAGTGCATTTCTCTGCGTTTCACACTGTTACTCGCGCACTGCGCAAACCAATCACTCACCCCCCAATCTTCGTAAGTGTAGGTCACTGACTAAAACTGAACTACTTGCTCCCTGTGGAGATCGACCCTTACTTAACCGCTGTACTGAGTGGAAGAGGAAGGATTATATTTGACGCGCACAACGACGCGCGATCATACCTCCATATACAGTAAAATCATCCATGAACACTTCTATGCATATACCAATCATATCAGAAAAAATGCTCATGACTAGACGTTGGAACGTACCTGGCGCGTTACACAGCCCAAATGACATGCGCCGAAACACGAACGTACCGAACGGGCAGGTGAACGTGGTCTTCTCCTGATCCTCCGCAGCTATGGGTATCTGGTTGTACCCTGAATATCCGTCCAAGAAGCAAAAATAGGGCTTTCCTGCTAATCTGTCTAAGCAGAGGAGCCAGGGCGAATCACGGAGACATTCCCTGATGAGCATCTGATGGCGCTGACAGGTAAGGTACCATGGTATGCGCACATTGCAAATTACCTGGTCACAAGTACGTTTCCTCCTCATTTCACTAAAACCCAATGCATGAGATTAAAGCATGAGTCCAAGCATTACATTTGGGATGATCCGTATATGCTCAGAATAGGACCTGATCAAATTTTGAGGCGCTGCGTGCCTGACCATGAAATTAACTCTGTTTTGATGTTTTGTCATGCGCACGCATGTGGAGGACACTTTGGTCCAAAGCGCACGAGCAGAAAGATCCTGGATTGCGGATTTTATTGGCCGCACCTGTTTAGTGACTCGTATAACTACTGCAGGAACTGTGACAGGTGCCAGCACACAGGAGGCATATCAGCGCGCAATGAGATGCCGCAGATGCCAATTCTAGTAGATGAAGTACTCGACATTTAGGGAATTGACTTCATGGGGCCATTTCCTCCATCTTCCGGATATGAGTATATATTGGTCGCGGTAGATTATGTCTCCAAATGGGTCGAGGCCAAGGCTACCCGGAAGGATGATGGTAAGACGGTCGACTTTTTGAGGACTAACATATTTTGCAGGTACGGAGTGCCTAAGGCAGTCATAAGCGATCAGGGGACGCACTTTTGCAACAGGATAGTGGCGCAGGTATTCAAGCATTATGGAGTGCGCCACAAGACGTCCACCACTTACCACCCTCAGACGAATGGCCAGGCCGAGGTTTCCAACAGAGAGATCAAGCGCATCTTGGAGAAAATTGTGAGACCGTTTGATGATGCGCTATGGGCATACCGAACTGCACACAAGACACCCATTGGGACTCCACCGTTCCGGTTGGTTTATGGAAAAGCGTGCCACCTGCCAGTGGAGTTAGAGCACAAAGCATACTGGGCATTGCGCGTTTGCAACCTGAACCTAGACGAGGCCGGTAAGGAGCGTGCATTTGAGCTAAGCGAATTAGAAGAGCTGCGCCTGGATGCATATGAGGAACTGATCGCGCGTCGTTGTGCGCGTCAAATATAAT
This sequence comes from Umbilicus rupestris, assembly GCA_963678935.1. Taxonomy (NCBI): domain Eukaryota; kingdom Viridiplantae; phylum Streptophyta; class Magnoliopsida; order Saxifragales; family Crassulaceae; genus Umbilicus; species Umbilicus rupestris. Next base: position 5,017,154 of record OY787607.1, on the reverse strand, counting down.
CCTTCCTCTTCCACTAAGTACAGCGGTTAAGTAAGGGTCGATCTCCACAGGGAGCAAGTAGTTCGGTTCTAGCCAGTGACCTACACTTACGAAGATTGGGGGGTGAGTGATTGGTTTGCGCAGTGCGCAAGTGAACAGTTGTAAAACGCAGAAATTTGCACTAGACGTGCGCAGGCAGTAGAGATTAAGTACTATGACTATGAGAAGTATTGGGCAGACAATCCTCTATGAGTGCATTCCTTATCACTGACTCTAATAGGTCTATAGCTTGATTTCACTTGGGTTAGTGTCCGGTCAAGGCTTCCTAACACGTGCGCATGTTCCGTTCAAAGTTCATGTGCTATTAATCTCTAGAACTAGAATAAAACAGCTACGAATCCGTTCAAGGTAGCAACTGATCACCCTAGCTCGTTACTCCTAGTTGTCACCGTCAAGCTATCAACTAGTTTAACATATGACGAACAAGCAACAAGAGCAAGATTGCGGTTCAAGGCTTCCCCTACTCATGCAACTAGCTGTCTCCGTATGCACAGAGTTTAATACAAGTAAGCAAACTATGCATTATGCTCAAGTCTCAAAGGAAATACATCATAGATTCATGCCCAACCAACACTAAGCGATTAGCTAGACATGCTGGTGATAAACATCATAGAATAGTAAATAATAACTAATGTATCTGAGAAACAAGTAGCAAACAGTGCGTGCAGAATGTTTCTCGGCTGGCGCAGTCGGCTGGCGCAAGTCCTCTCAATAAGTCCGTGTGTTTTCCAGTTTGCCTGTGCAGTGCCTCTTGGTGATCTCTGGTGCGTCTCCAGAAAGTCTCTTTTTCGTCCTTTGTTGCCCTAGCCTTCCTCTTGTTTATATACTGCTTGGGAAGCTCACTTTTGGCAACTTCCAAATCTGGTCACGTCAAGATTAGGCAGTACTGGATTTTGCGCTTGGCGCACGGCATCGGCTAGCGCATGGGCTAGCGCACCTCTGCTGACTCTCGCCAACTTCTCTCCTGTTTGTGCTGCTAGCTCCGCAGGCGGATCTTTCACTCCTAGAACGCTGCCTGTTAGCGCGTATCCGACTCAAAGACTCGTTTTGCCCTGTAATACAAAAACACTAGAAACGAGTAATCTTGCTCATAAAATATTGCAAACAAGCATAGGGTTATGATCTAAATAATGCGTACAAATAGCCTCTATCAAACCCCCCACACTTGCCCCTTGTTCGTCCCGAACAAGCACTGAAGCGCGGATACAATTACCTCTTCTGGAGTTTAGCGCACAGTCTTGCACTCTGATGCGAATGCACAATTGCTCAACTCGCACTGCTCTATCACCTGCGCACAACTACACTCAACAGTTCTAATATAATAATTTCGAAATTCATTACCTCTCAGCCGGGATGAAGATTTTTTGGATGGCTGGGAGATAGCTCTTCTTAGGCTCCAGGCTGCCAGCTCCTACTCCAAAGATAGGTATATGGTGGATAACGCAGCTTCTTCTAGTGCGTGATTCGTCCGCGCACTTCCTGGGAACCTGAGCTTTCTGATGATTTCCTTATGGTCTTTGCGCATGTTGATGCTTGTGCGCATGCTGATTCTTTTGTAGAGCGTATCATCTGCTGGTATTTTTCTTTTGTACAGCTTTCTCTTTAATTTCTTACATTCCCAGAGCAGTTCCAGTCTCAGCCTTCGGATAGTAGCTATGGAACTCGCCCCGCTCTCTCTCCTTTGGTCTGTCTGCGCAGGTCAGCGCACGCGTTTACATCCGCGCCTGCCTTCCTTAGCTCGATTTCCAGAGAGAAGGTGGTCTGTTTTCCCACCTCGCCACGCTATGGGTATTTCGCCTTTGGCATCTGCGTGACTGAGCGCGCTCTTTTGTTCCGAAGGCTGCGAAGCACCGGCCTCCGCTAACGCTCTCGACCATATACCTTGCCTTTGAAGAAAAAGCGACTAACCGCCTCTCTGGAGCATTTCTGTCAACTCCACATCCCCTGCATATCCCAACTAACAGGAGCAAAAAACAAACGAAAAAATTATACTAAAACAGTAGATAACAGCGCACGCAATATGGATAGCGCAAAACAAGCTGGAGCGCATGCGCATCCTGCACTCTAGCGCACTACTGCTACTATTCTCTTTAACTTAAACTAAGCTACACTAAAATGCTCAAAAACGTGAAAAGTGAATGTAACGCCCCCCCCCCCCCCCCCCACACTTGAACAGAGACGTGTCCCCACGACTCAAGCGCAAGAGCATGGAGAGCGCACACATGCATGTAATGCAAAAATAAAGAACATAAGAACAAAAACAAATAGTCCTAAACTAGCTAAAAAAACTCAAAAGAAACAAAACAAGTAGAAAATAAAATATGCAAAAGTAAAAACGTGTCGGGTTACCTCCCGACAAGTGCCTTTGTTTAACGTCGTTGGCTCGACTGTACCTCGTTACGTGCCAAAATGTGTGCCTGCGACCTCCCCCACTCTTGCTCCTGAGTGTTCCTGCGCCAGTGTGTGTGTTGCGATCTCATTGGTCCTGCGCAAAGGGTGAGATGGGAAGTCAGCATGTGATAAATTATGCGTAACGAGGGCAAATGCAGAGGAAGAAGAGATATAAGCAATAGGTTCCAGTTCTCCCTCTGGTACATCCGGTGGTGTGCCTGGCGCAGCAGCTTGCGCATCTATTATCTCTGGTTCGGCCAAGTCAATGTTGCGCGCGGTGCTATCCCAAGGTTCTCCTAAGTACCGTTTGACTCTCTGCCCATTAACCTAAAAACGATGCCGGTGCCCGTCTTCTAACTCGATTGTTCCGTAGGGGAAAACCTTGGTGACCGTGTATGGTCCCGTCCATTTGCTGCGCAGCTTTCCAGGCATAAGCTTCAGGCGTGATGAGAATAGTAATACCTGGTCTCCTGGTTCAAAAGTGCGTCTGATCGTGCGTCGTTGTGCGCGTCAAATATAATCCTTCCTCTTCCACCAGTACAGCGGTTAAGTAAGGGTCGATCTCCACAGGGAGCAAGTAGTTCAGTCTTCAATCCTGTCGTCTACACTAAAAATGGGGGTTGTGTGAGATTGGGGTGCGCGATGCGCAAATGAACAGTAGCTAGCGTAACGTAGGAAATTGCACTAGACGTGCGCAAGCAGTAGAGATTAGATACTATGACTATGAGAAGTATTGGGCAGACAATCCTCTATGAACGCAGTCCTTATCATCGACTCTAAATGTCTATGGTTTGTGATTTTCTTGGGTTAGTGTTCGGTCAAGGCTTCCTAACACGTGCGCATGTTCCGTTCAAAGTTCATGTGCTATCAATCCTTAGAACATAGACTAAAACAGCTGCGAATCCTGTCACAGTAGCAACTGCTTACCCTAGCTCGTTACTCCTAGTTGTCACCGTAAAGCTATCAACTAGTTTAACATATGACCAAGTCAGATTGCGGTTCAAGGCTTCCCCTACTCATGCAACTAGCTGTCTCCGTATGCACAGGATTAATACAAGTATGTAAACTATGCATTAAGCTCAAGTCTCAAAGGTAATACTTCATAGATTCATGCCCGACCAACACTAAGAGTTTAGCTAGACATGCTAGTAATAAACATCATAGAATAGTAAATAAGGTCTAATATGTCTGAGAACACAGTAGCAAACAGTGCGTGCAGATTGTCTTCTCGGCTGGCGCAGTCGGCTGGCGCAAATCCTCTCAACAAGTCCGTGTGTTTTCCAGTGTTGCCGCTCTCTCTGATGTGCGTTGTCCAATGACGGCTGTGATATCTCTCTTTGAAACCCTAGACTTCCTTCGTTTATATATTGCCCAGGAAGTTCACCTTTGGCAACTTCCAAATCTGGTCACTGGATTTTGCGCCTAGCGCACGGCATTCGGCTAGCGCATCGGCTAGCGCACCGCTACCGACTCTCACCAACTTCTCTTCTGCTTGTGCTGCTATCTCCGCAGGCGGATCTCTCACTCCTAGAACGCTGCCTGTTAGCGCGTATCCGACTCAAGGACTCGTTTTGCCCTGTAATACAAAAACACTAGAAACGAGTAATCCTGCTCATAAAATATTGCAAACAAGCATAGGGTTATGATCTAAATAATGCGTACAAATAGCCTCTATCAAACCCCCCACACTTGCCCCTTGTTCGTCCCGAACAAGCACTGAAGCGCGGATACAATTACCTCTTCTGGAGTCTAGCGCACTGGTCAGCGCCTCTGATGCGAATGCGCAATTTGCTCAACTCGCACTGCTCTATCACCTGCGCACAACTGCTTTCAACAGTTCTAATATAATAATTTCGAAATTCATTACCTCTCAGCCGGGATGAAGATTTTTGGATGGCTGGGAGATAGCTCTTCTTAGGCTCCTGGCTGCTAGCTCCTACTCCGAAGATAGGTATATGGTGGATAACGCAGCTTCTTCCAGTGCGTGATTTGCCCGCGCACTTCCTGGGAACCTGAGCTCTCTGATGATTTCCTTATGGTCTTTGCGCATGTTGATGTTTGTGCGCATGCTGATTCTTTTGTAGCGTGTATCATCTGCTGGTATTTTTCTTTTGTGCAGCTTCATCTTTAATTTCTTATATTCCCAGAGCAGTTCCAGTCTCAGCCTTCGGATAGCAGCTATGGAACTCGCCCCGCTCTCTCTCCTTTGGTCTGTCTGCGCCGGTCAGCGCACGCGTTTACACCCGCGCCCGCCTTCCATAGCTTGATTTCCAGAGAGAAGGTGGTCTGTTTTCCCACCTCGCCACGCATTGGGTGTTTTGCCTTTGGTATCTGCGTGACTGAGCGCGCTCTTTTGTCCCGAAGGTCGCGAAGCACCGGCCTCCACTAGCGCTCTCGACCATATACCTCGCCTTCGAAGCAAAAGCGACTAGCCGCCTCTCTGGAGCGTTTCTGTCAACTCCACATCCCCTGTATATCCCAACTAACAGGAGCAGAAAAAACGAAAAATTATACTAAAACAGTAGATGGCAGCGCACGCAATATGGATAGCGCAAAACTAGCTGGAGCGCATGCACATCCTGCATTCTAGCGCACTACTGCTACTATTCTCTCTAACTTAAACTAAGCTATACTAAAATGCTCAAAAACGTGAAAAGTGAATGTAACGCCCCCCCCCCCCCCCCCCCCACACTTGAACAGAGACGTGTCCCCACGACTCAAGCTTAAGCGCATGGAGAGCGCACACATGCATGCAATGCAAAAATAAAGAACATAAGAACAAAAACAAATAGGAAAACGGGTAAAAGTAAAAACGTGTCGGGTTACCTCCCGACGAGTGCCTTTGTTTAACGTCGTTGGCTCGACTGTACCTCGTTACGTTCCAAAACGTGTGTCTGCGACCTCCCCCACTCTTGCTCCTGAGTGTCCCTGCGCCAGTGTGTGTATTGCGTTTTCCTGGGTCCTGCGCAACGGGTGAAAAGGGTAGTCAGCATGTGATAAATCATGCGTAACGAGGGTAGATGCAGAGGAAGAAGAGATATAAGCAATAGGTTCCAGTTCTCCCTCTGGTGCATCCGGTGGTGCGTCTGGCGGAGGCTCCGGCGCAATGCTCATGCGCCATCCAGTTTGCATGCGCTTGGGAACTAGCTCGCCCTGCGCATCTGCAACCAAGTTATCTTTTCTGTCCATTGCGTGCACTGTGGCGTCCTCATGTGGATGCTGCATCCCCTTGAATATGTTGAAATGGATTTCTTCGCCATCCACTTCCATGGAGAGCGTGCCCCTCCACACGTCTATCTTCGTGCGCGCGGTCATCAGAAAAGGTCTGCCCAGGAGGATCTGCGCACTGCTGGCGCTTGATTCACCCTCCATTTCTAGCACATAAAAATCTGCTGGGAACACCAGCTCTCCTACTCGAACTAGGACATCTTCTATCATGCCTGCAGGTTGTTTGCACGATCTATCTGCTAGCTGAATGGTGAGACCTGCAGGCTTTAGTGGTCCAAGGCGCAATGTCGTATATAGAGAATAAGGTAGCAAATTGATGGATGCGCCTAAATCGATCATGCAATTACTCACTGTGGTCTCACCTAGCGTGCATGGGATAGTAAATGTACCTGGATCTCGGCACTTGGGTGGTACCTTTTGTTGCACGATCGCTGAGGCCTGCGCATTTAGCATTACCTGTGCGCATTCGCCTTTCCTTCGCTTGTTTGTGCACAGCTCTTTTAAAAACTTCGCATACCTGGGGATCTGTCGAATAGCTTCTATGAGAGGTATGTTGATTTCCACCTTGCTGAACAGCTCATATAATTCCTTGTCCAGCGCTTCTTTTCTCGCCAGTGGTGCCTGCACAGGGAACGGAGCAGGTATGTTAGTACAATTTTTGTCCTTGTTTTTCGAGTGAGACATACCTTGCGCTTTGCCCTGCTGGTCTGTGGCTGGCGCTTTCGGTTGCGCATTCTGATCTGCTGGATCCGGGATTTGCGCAACTGGTTGCGCGGGCGCCTGTGCGGTCTGCTCTGTTCCTACTGTGCGCCCAGTCCTCAGTGTCACTGCATTGACTCCTCCTTTAGGGTCCTGAATCACTTGCGAAGGCAGGTTGCCATCGCTCTTTTTCAGCTCATACACCGTGGTTGCTATTTGTGATAGCTGCTTTTTTATGGACTCGAACCTTTTGTCATATTTCTCGTCATTTTTGCGCACTGTATCTGCTAGCTGCCCCATGATGTCTTCCAAGGAACACCGCGGCTGTTGGTTGTTCTGCGCTGGTGCGTCATTTCGGCGGTGCGGCGGATTGTAGGGCGCAGCTTGTTGCGTCTGCTGTGGTGCGCGCTGATCTGTGGGCTGCCTCTGGAAATTGTTCTCCTCCTTCCATCTGAATCCATTTGCGGCAAGCCCAAAGCGCGACTGATTCTGCCTCTGCGGTCCTCTGTTGTCCCATCCTCCAAGAGCATTGACATCTTAAGCCTCTTCAAAAAGTGTTGGGCATTCGTCTGTCTTGTGCTCAGTGGACCTGCAGAATTCACATACCTTTGGTGCAACTGGTTGTGCGCTCTGCGCACTCATCAGCTTCTGTAGCATGGCCTTCCTTTCCTTGATCTCAGCGCTTGTTTCTACCTGATGCACAGAACGATTACGGCTACTTTCAAGCGTCAATTGATGTTTTACCTGCCCAGCAGAATCTTCTATCAGCTGCCACGCATCCTCTAAGTACATGTTGCAAATGTCCCCTCCTGCGCATGGATTCAGTAGTCGCAGCTCCATGGGCAGCAGTCCATTTAGAAAGTTCTCTATCAGCACATTCTGGGGAAGCCCGTGATTGTAGCAGTTGGCTTCTAGCTCCCTGAAACGTTCATAGTATTCTGACAGAGACTCCCCTGCGCTCTGCCTTGGCGCGGCCAGTTCCCTTCTGAGCAGCGCAATCTTTGCTGCTGGATAGAATTTATCTAGGAATTTCTTCTGCAGCTGCTCCCATGTGTGAATAGATCCTGCAGGTAAATTCATTAGCCAGTGTTTAGCTGTATCACATAATGAAAATGGGAATGCCTTCATTTTCAGCGCCTCATCACTCTCCCCTTCGGTCTTCATGTTCTCGCAAATGACTAGGAACTCTCGCACATGCTTGACTGGATTTTCATTGTTCATCCCGTGGAACTTGGGCATGTGATGGATGAGCGAGCTCCTTAGCTCAAAATGACCGCCTGGTGGAAGCACGATGCACCATGGCTGGTTAACAGTGATAGGGGCCGACATCTCGCGCACTATTCTGCGTCGCGCGGCTTGTTGCACGGGTGGCGCATGATACACTTCAGCGGCCCTCCTTGCTTCAACCTCGCGCTGCACTTCCTCTCTGAACAGAGCTGCGCGGTTATGTGCTCTTGCTTCCTCTGGGGTTCTGTCCCCCAAGTTGTCTCCTACGACTCTGTTATCCTCCATAACCTGTTCCGAATCTCAAGAAAAATGAAATTAAAAGATAACTAATGTTGTTGCGGCTGTCAGTGCGCAACTAGAATCTGCGCAGCGCAACTGTTTTAAGGTTGCGCAGACTGATGTGAATGCGCGCTGTCAGAAACAACAACGAAAACAAAACAAACTGAAAGAATTACTATAAAGAAGGAAAAAACTCAGACTAAAGACTTAGTTATGTTGCTCCCCGGCAACGGCGCCAAAATTTGATCGCGCGTCGTTGTGCGCGTCAAATATAATCCTTCCTCTTCCACCAGTACAGCGGTTAAGTAAGGGTCGATCTCCACAGGGAGCAAGTAGTTCAGTCTTCAATCCTGTCGTCTACACTAAAAATGGGGGTTGTGTGAGATTGGGGTGCGCGATGCGCAAATGAACAGTAGCTAGCGTAACGCAGGAAATTGTACTAGACGTGCGCAAGCAGTAGAGATTAGATACTATGACTATGAGAAGTATTGGGCAGACAATCCTCTATGAACGCAGTCCTTATCATCGACTCTAAATGTCTATGGTTTGTGATTTTCTTGGGTTAGTGTCCGGTCAAGGCTTCCTAACACGTGCGCATGTTCCGTTCAAAGTTCATGTGCTATCAATCCTTAGAACATAGACTAAAAAAGCTGCGAATCCTGTCACAGTAGCAACTGCTTACCCTAGCTCGTTACTCCTAGTTGTCACCGTAAAGCTATCAACTAGTTTAACATATGACAAGCAAGCAACATAAGTAAGATTGCGGTTCAAGGCTTCCCCTACTCATGCAACTAGCTGTCTCCGTACGCACAGGATTAATACAAGTATGTAAACTATGCATTAAGCTCAAGTCTCAAAGGTAATACATCATAGATTCATGCCCGACCAACACTAAGAGTTTAGCTAGACATGCTAGTAATAAATATCATAGAATAGTAAATAAGGTCTAATATGTCTGAGAACACAGTAGCAAACAGTGCGTGCAGATTGTCTTCTCGGCTGGCGCAGTCGGCTGGCGCAAATCCTCTCAACAAGTCCGTGTGTTTTCCTGTGTTGCCGCACTCTCTGATGTGCGTTGTCCAATGACGGCTGTGATATCTCTCTTTGAAACCCTAGACTTCCTTCGTTTATATATTGCCCAGGAAGTTCACCTTTGGCAACTTCCAAATCTGGTCACTGGATTTTGCGCCTGGCGCACGGCATTCAGCTAGCGCATCGGCTAGCGCACCGCTACCGACTCTCACCAACTTCTCTTCTGCTTGTGCTGCTATCTCCGCAGGCGGATCTCTCACTCCTAGAACGTTGCCTGTTAGCGCGTATCCGACTCAAGGACTCGTTTTGCCCTGTAATACAAAAACACTAGAAACGAGTAATCCTGCTCATAAAATATTGCAAACAAGCATAGGGTTATGATCTAAATAATGCGTACAAATAGCCTCTATCAGCGTCTGAGGATATGCTTGTCGTGAAAGGCCTTGGTGCGCTCCTTGTAATCGCGCAGTCCCTCATAGGCGTCCAGGCGCAGCTCTTCTAGTTCGTTCAGCTCAAATGCGCGCTCCCTTCCTGCCTCATCCAAGTTCAGGTTGCAAATGCGTAAGGCCCAATATGCCTTGTGCTCGAGCTCTACTGGCAGGTGGCATGCTTTCCCATAGACCAGCCGAAATGGTGAGGTCCCAATGGGCGTCTTATGCGCAGTGCGGTATGCCCATAGCGCATCATCAAGGCGCTGGCTCCAATCTTTGCGCGATGGTCTCACAGTCTTTTCTAAGATGCGCTTGATCTCCCTGTTAGAAACTTCGGCCTGTCCATTCGTCTGCGGATGGTAAGCGGTGGACGTCTTGTGGCGCACCCCATAGTGCTTGAAAACTTGCGCCACGACCCTGTTGCAAAAGTGTGTCCCCTGGTAGCTGATTACTGCCTTAGGCACTCCGTACCTGCAAAATATGTTAGTTCTGAGAAAATCAGCGACAGTCTTACCATCATCCTTCCGCGTAGCCTTAGCTTCAACCCATTTGGAGACATAGTCTACTGCCACCAATATGTACTCGTAACCTGCAGATGGAGGAAATGGCCCCATGAAGTCGATTCCCCAAACATCGAACACTTCATCCACCAGAATCGGGGTCTGCAGCATCAAATTGCGCGCGGATATTCCTCCTGTGCGCTGGCACCTGTCACAATTCCTGCAGTGATTATAGGCGTCTCTAAACAGGTGCGGCCAATAGAATCCGTAGTCCAGGACCTTTCTGCTTGTGCGCTTGGGACCGAAGTGTCCTCCGCATGCGTGCGCATGACAAAACATCAAAACAGAATTAATTTCGTGGTCAGGCACGCAACGCCTCAATATCTGATCTGGTCCTATTCTAAGCATGTAAGGATCATCCCAAAGGTAATGCTTGGACTCATGTTTTAATCGCATGCACTGAGTTTTATTGAAATGCGGAGGAAACGTACCTGTGACCAGGTAATTTGCGATGTGCGCATACCATGGTACCTTACCTGTCAGCGCCATCAGATGCTCGTCAGGGAATGTTTCCGTGATCTGCCCTGGTTCCTCCTCTTTCACGATCCTGCTCAGGTGATCAGCAACTGTATTCTCCGTGCCCTTCTTGTCTTTGATCTCCAAGTCAAATTCCTACAGTAAGAGCACCCAGCGCATCAGGCGCGGCTTGGTTTCCTTCTTGGACATGAGGTAGCGGATAGCTGCGTGGTCAGTGTAGATGATGACTCTTGCGCCTAGAACATATGCTCTGAACTTCTCCAGTGGAAATACAATTGCCAGAAGCTCCTTCTCCGTGGTGGTGTAGTTCCTCTGCGCAGAGTCCAGTGTGCGCAACGCATAGTAAATGGCATGCGGCTTCTTGTCTACGCGCTGCCCCAAGACTGCACCTACTGCATAATCACTTGCGTCGCACATCAGCTCAAATGGCAGGTTCGAGTCTGGTGCGCGCATTACTGGCGCACTGGTCAGCGCTTCTTTCAGCTTATCAAACGCAGCCCTGCACTCATCAGTAAAGTCGAAGCACACATCTTTTTGCAAAAGGTTAGACAGGGGTATACAAATTTTAGAGAAATCTTTGATAAAACGCCTGTAGAACCCAGCATGCCCTAAGAATGATTTCACGTCGCGCACGTTGGTGGCATAAGGTAGATTAGAAATAAGATCTATCTTAGCTTTGTCTACCTTGATCCCCTCCTCTGAAATGATATGACCTAGTACTACTCCGTGCGTTACCATGAAATGACATTTTTCGTAATTTAGCACTAAGTTCTTAGAAATGCAGCGCGCTAAGACTTTATCTAGATGTGTTAAGCATGCATCAAAGGTACTTCCATATACGGTAAAATCATCCATGAACACTTCTATGCATATACCAATCATATCAGAGAAAATGTTCATGACAAGGCGTTGGAACGTACCTGGCGCGTTGCACAGCCCAAAAGACATGCGCCGAAACGCAAACGTACTGAACGGGCATGTGAATGTGGTCTTCTCTTGATCTTCCGCAGCTATGGGTATCTGGTTGTACCCTGAATATCCGTCCAAGAAACAAAAATAAGGTTTACCTGCTAAGCGATCCAGCATCTAGTCCATGAAGGGTAGCGGGAAGTGGTCCTTGCGCGTTACTGCGTTAAGCTTCCTGTAGTCGATGCACATGCGCCAGCCAGTTTGTATGCGCTTGGGAACTAGCTCGCCCTGCGCATTTTCTTCCACTGTGATTCCTCCTTTCTTTGGCACAACATGCACCGGACTGACCCATTTGCTATCCGAGATTGGGTAAATGACCCCTGCGCCAAGCAATTTCAGGACTTCCTTTTGCACTACCTCCATCATATTTGGATTCAACCTGCGCTGAGCCTCTCTGGATGGCTTGGCACCATCTTGCAATAGAATCCTATGCATGCACACGTCTGGGCTCACTCCGCGCAGATCGGCAAGTGTCCATCCTATGGCGCGCTGGTTCTTGCGCAGTACCTGCTGTAAGCGTGCCTCCTGCTCCTCTTCTAATCCTTTCTTTATGATCACTGGCAGGGTGTCCTCATCTCCCAAGAAAATGTATTTGAGGTGCTCTGGGAGTTGCTTCAGTTCGATCTTGGGTGCCTGTTCAATAAAGGGCAAGATTTTGTTAGCGGTGCAAATATGAACTATATGACGTACCTGTGTGGGTGCTGGTTCCGCACTGCTCAGCTCTTCCTCTTGCTCCTCCAGCTCTGCCTGTGTCAGTAGCTCTGGTCCTACGGTTGCGCTCGCACATTGCGCTTCTGTGACTAAATCGTCAATGCTGTCCATTGCGTGCACTGTAGCGTCCTCATGTGGATGCTGCATCCCCTTGAATATGTTGAAATGGATTGCTTCGCCATCTACCTCCATGGAGAGCGTGCCCCTCCACACGTCTATCTTTGTGCGCGCGGTCATCAGAAACGGTCTGCCTAGGAGGATCTGCGCACCGCTGGCGCTTGATTCACCCTCCATTTCGAGCACATAAAAATCTGCTGGGAACACCAGCTCTCCTACTCGAACTAGGACATCTTCTATCATGCCTGTAGGTTGTTTGCACGATCTATCTGCTAGCTGAATGGTGAGACCTGCAGGCTTTAGTGGTCCAAGGCGCAATGTCGTATATAGGGAATAAGGTAGCAAATTGATGGATGCGCCTAAATCGATCATGCAATTACTCACTGTGGTCTTACCTAGCGTGCATGGAATAGTAAATGTACCTGGATCTCGGCACTTAGGTGGTACCTTTTGTTGCACGATTGCTGAGGCCTGCGCATTTAGCATTACCTGTGCGCATTCGCCCTTCCTCCTTTTGTTTGTGCACAGCTCTTTTAAAAACTTTGCATACCTGGGAATCTGCCGAATAGCTTCAATGAGGGGAATATTGATTTCCACCTTGCTGAACAACTCATAAAGCTCCTTGTCCAACGCTTCCTTTCTAGCCAATGGTGCCTGCACAGGGAAAGGTGCAGGTATGTTAGTACAATTTATGTCCTTGTTTCTGGACTGAGACATACCTAGCGTGTTGCCCTGCTGGTTTGTGGCTGGCGCTTCTGGTTGCGCATCTTGCTCTGGTTGCGCATTCTGATCTGCTGGATCCGGGACTTGCGCAACTGGTTGCGCGGGCGCCTGCGCGGTCTGCTCTGTTCCTACTGTGCGCCCAGTCCTCAGTGTCACTGCATTGACTCCTCCTTTAGGGTTCTGAATCACTATTGAAGGTAGGTTGCCATCGCTCTTTTTTAGCTCATATACTGTGGTTGCGATCTGTGATAACTGCTTTTCGATGGACTCGAACCTTTTGTCATATTTCTCGTCATTTTTGCGCACTGTGTCTGCTAGCTGCCCCACGATATCTTCTAAAGATCGCCTCGGTTGCTGGTTGTTATGTGCTGGTGCGTCATTGCGGCGATGCGGTGGATTGTAGGGCGCAGCTGGTTGCGTCTGCTGTGGCGCGCGCTGATCAGTGGACTGCCTCTGGAAATTGTTCTCTTCCCTCCATCTGAATCCATTTGCAGCAAGCCCAAAGCGCGGCTGATTCTGCCTCTGCGGCCCTCTGTTGTCCCATCCTCCAAGAGCATTGACATCTCCAGATTCTTCAAAAAGTATTGGGCATTCATCTATCTTGTGCTCGGTGGACCTGCAGAATTCACATACCTTTGGCGCAACTGGTTGTGCGCTCTGCGCACTCATCAATTTCTGCAGCATGGCCTTCATTTCCTTGATCTCAGCGCTTGCTTCTACCTGATGTACAGAGCGAGCACGACTATTTTCAAGCGTTAGTTGATGTCTTACCTGCCCAGCAGAGTCTTCTATCAGCTGCAACTCATCCTCTGGGTACATGTTGCAAATGTCCCCGCCTGCGCATGCATTCAGTAGTCGCAGCTCCATGGGCAGCAGTCCATTCAGAAAGTTCTCTATCAGCACATTCTGGGGCAGGCCGTGAATGTAACAGTTGGCCTCCAGCTCCCTGAAACGCTTGTAATATTCTGACAGAGACTCCCCTGCGCTCTGCCTTGGCGCGGCCAGTTCCCTTCTGAGCAGCGCAATCTTTGCTGCTGGATAGAATTTATCTAGGAATTTCTTCTGCAGCTGCTCCCATGTGTGAATGGATCCTACGGGTAAATTCATCAACCAATGTCTGGCTGTATCACACAATGAAAATGGGAATGCCTTCATTTTCAGCGCCTCATCACTCTCCCCTTCGGTCTTCATGTTCTCGCAAATGACTAGGAACTCTCGCACATGCTTGACTGGATTTTCGTTGTTCATCCCGTGGAACTTGGCCATGTGATGGATGAGCGAGCTCCTTAGCTCAAAATGTCCGTCTGGCGGAAGCACGATGCACCAAGGCTGGTTGACAGTGATCGGGGCTGACATCTCGCGCACTGTCCTGCGTCGCGCGACTGGTCGGACGGGTGGCGCATGGTATGGTTCGGCAACCATCCGTGCTTCGACCTCGCGCTGCACTTCCTCTCTGAACAGGGCTGCGCGGTTGTGTGCCCTTGCTTCCTCTGGGGTTCTGTCCCCTAGGTTATCTCCAATGATACTGTTATCGTCCATACCTGTTTTTTTTTTTTTTTTTTTTTTGAATCTCAAAGAAAAATGATATTAAAAGGCAACGAAGCTGTTGCGTCTGTCAGAGCGCAACTAGAATCTGCGCAGCGCAACTGTTTCAAGGTTGCGCAGGCTGATGTGATTGCGCGCTGTCAGAAACAACAACGAGAAAACAAACTGAAATAACTAGTTACTAAAAATGAAAAAAATGTAAGCTAGCTAAAACTTAGCTGTGTTGCTCCCCGGCAACGGCGCCAAAATTTGATCGCGCGTCGTTGTGCGCGTCAAATATAATCCTTCCTCTTCCACTCAGTACAGCGGTTAAGTAAGGGTCGATCTCCACAGGGAGCAAATAGTAAGTCTTTAGCTAGCAACCTACACTTACGAAAATGGGGGGGGGGGGTGTGTGAGTGATTGAAATGCGCGATGCGCAAGTGAACAGTAACTAGTGTAGCGCAGGAAATTTGCACTAGACGTGCGCAAGCAGTAGAGATTAAATACTATGATTACGAGAAGCATTGGGCAGACAATCCTCTATGAGTGCATTCCTTATCATCGACTCTAAACGTCTATAGTTTTCGGTTTACTTGGGTTAGTGTCCGGTCAAGGCTTTCTAACACGTGCGCATGTTCCGTTCAAAGTTCATGTGCTATTAATCCTTAGAACATAGACTAAAACAGCTGCGAATCCGTTCAAAGTAGCAACTGATCACCCTAGCTCGTTACTCCTAGTTTTCACCGTAAAGCTATCAACTAGTTTAACATATGACAAGCAAGCAACACAAGTAAGATTGCGGTTCAAGGCTTCCCCTACTCATGCAACTGGCTGTCTCCGTATGCACAGGATTAATACAAGTAAGTAAACTATGCATTAAGCTCAAGTCTCAAAGAAAATACATCATAGATTCATGCCCAACCAACACTAAGAGTTTAGCTAGACATGCTAGTGATAAACATCATAGAATAGTAAATAATGACTAATGTGTCTGAGAAAACAGTAGCAAACAGTGCGTGCAGCTTGTCTTCTCGGCTGGCGCAGTCGGCTGGCGCAAATCCTCTCAACAAGTCCGTGTGTTTTCCAGTTCTGCTGCGCAGTGCCTCTTGGTGATCTCTGGTGCGTCTCCAGAAAGTCTCTTTTTCGTCCTTTGTTGCCCTAGCCTTCCTCTTGTTTATATACTGCTTGGGAAGCTCACTTTTGGTAACTTCCAAATCTGGTCACGTCAAGATTAGGCAGTACTGGACTTTGCGCTTGGCGCACGGCATCGGCTAGCGCACCTCTGCTGACTCTCGCCAACTTCTCTCCTGTTTGTGCTGCTAGCTCCGCAGGCGGATCTTTCACTCCTAGAATGCTGCCTGTTAGCGCGTATCCGACTCAAGGACTCGTTTTGCCCTGTAATACAAAAACACTAGAAACGAGTAATCTTGCTCATAAAATATTGCAAACAAGCATAGGGTTATGATCTAAATAATGCGTACAAACAGCCTCTATCAGATATACAGGGGATATGGAGTTGACAGAAACGCTCTAGAGAGGCGGTTAGTCGTTTGAGCTTCGAAGGCGAGGTTTATGGTCAAGAGCGCTAGTGGAGGCCGGTGCTTCGCGACATTCGGAACTAGAGAGCGCGCTCAGTCACGCAGATGCCGAAGGCGAATACCCAAAGCGTGGCGAGGTGGGAAAACAGACCACCTTTCCTCTAGAAGTCGAGCGAGGGAAGGCGGGCGCGGGTGTAAACGCGTACGCTGACCTGCGCAAATAGACCAAGGAGGGAGAGCGGAGCGTTGTTCCATAGCTGCTATCCGGAGGCCGAGACTGGAATCATTCTGGGAAACACAGGAACCATAGATAAAAATGTACAAGAAAGAAAGACACCAGCAGATGATATGCGCTACAAAAGAATCAGCATGCGCACAAATACGTACCAGCTTGCGCAAAGTTCACAAGAAAATCATCAAGAAGGCTTGAGTTCCCAGGAAGTGCGCGGAAGAATCACGCACCGGAAGAAGCTTGCGCTGTTAACCATATACCCGTCCTCGTAGTAAAAGCTGACAACCAGGAGGCTATGAAGAGCTATCTCCCAGCCATCTGAAATGATCTTCATCCCAGCTGAGAGGTAACGAAATTCGAAAAATATTATATTAAAACTGTTGAAGGTAGATGCGCGCAGGTGATAGAGCAGCCCAAGGTAGTGCAGATCGTGCCAGAGTGCAAGACTGTGCGCTAGACTCCAGAGAGGTAATTGTATCCGTGCTTGAGTGCTTGTTCAGGACGAACAAGGGGCAAGTGTGGGGGGTTTGATAGAGCCTACCTATACACACTATTTAGATCCTAACCCTATGCTTGTTTGCATTATTTTGTGTACAAGATTACTGGTTTCCAGTGTTTTTGTATTTCAGCGCGAAACGAGGGCCTTAGTCGGATACGCGCTAACAGGCAGCGTTTAAGACGCGCATCACACAGCCTACGGAGCTAGCAGCGCAAACAGATAGTGGCAGAGTTGACTACGGTGCGCAGACTGATTGCGGTAACCAAGGTGCAGTGCGCCATGCCCAGAATAGTGGTGTTTCCAAATCTTGACACCACCAGATTTGGAAGGCTAGGGTTTGTGAGAGCATCACTAGCACCCAGACACACATCAATAGCACCAAGAGAGGACCACAACACACGAGAGAGCGGCAGAACAGAAAAACACACGAGCCTGCTGCGAGGACCTGCGCTAGCCGACTGCGCCAGCCGAGACTCTG
Source organism: Umbilicus rupestris (assembly GCA_963678935.1). Lineage (NCBI taxonomy): Eukaryota > Viridiplantae > Streptophyta > Magnoliopsida > Saxifragales > Crassulaceae > Umbilicus > Umbilicus rupestris. Next base: position 4,999,997 of record OY787607.1, on the reverse strand, counting down.
CAACCTGCACGCACCTGCTCGTTGCTGTTTTCTTGGATACTTTAGATATTATTTACTGTTTCAATGATGTTTACTACTAGCATGTCTAGCTAAACGCTTGGTATCGGTTGGGCATGATTCTATGAGTATTTCCTTTGAGACTTGTGCTTAATGCATAGTTTGTTTGCTTATATTAATTCTGTGCACACGGTTGACAACTAGTTGCATGAGTAGGGGAAGCCTTGAACCGAAATCTTACTCTTGCCACTTGTTTGTTATATGTTAAACTAGTTGAATAGCTTGACGGTGCCAACTAGGAGTAACGCGCTAGGATAATCAGTTGCTACTGTGACAGGATTCGTAGCTGTTTAGATTAGTCTTAAGATTTAATAGCTCATGAACTTTGATCAGAACATGCGCACATGTTAGGAAGCCTTGATCGGACACTAACATCAGTAAACCAAACTATAGACGTTTAGAGTCGATGTAAGGAATACACTCGTAGAGGATTGTCTGCGCCGATACTTTTCATAGTCATAGTACTTAATCTCTACTGCCTGCGCACGTCTAGTGCAATTCCTGCGTTTACTACTGTTTACGCGCGCACTTGCGCAACCCAATCACTCACCCCCCAGTTTTCGTAAGTGCAGGTTACTAGTTAAAGCTAATCTACTTTCTCCCTGTGGATTCGACCCTGACTTAGCCGCTATACTAAGTGGAGAAGGAAGGAATAAATTTGACGCGCACAACGACATGCTATCACCCCCTTGCTATATTGTGCTGCGCTGACTATATGTTTTCTTTCTTATGTTCTTTGTTTTGCTTGCATGCATGTGTGCGCTCTCCGTGCGCTTGAGCATGAGTCGTGGGGACACGTCTCTGTTTAAGTGTGGGGGGAGCGTTACACTTACATTTCACGTTTTTTTAAGCTTTGTAGTGTAGCTTAGTTTAGTTGAAGAAAATAGTGGGAGTTGTGCGCTTATGTGCGGGTTGCGCACACTGTTCAGCTTGTAATGCGCTATTCATTTATTGCATGCGCTGCTATCAACTGTTTTAGTATATTTTTTCATTTTTTTCTGCTCCTGTTAGTTGGGATATACAGGGGATGTGGAGTTGACAGAAACGCTCTAGAGAGGCGGTTAGTCGTTTGTGCTTCGAAGGCGAGGGTATGGTCGAGAGCGCTAGTGGAGGCCGGTGCTTCGCGACCTTCGGAACAAGAGAGTGCGCTCAGCCACGCAGATGCCGAAGGCGAATACCCAAAGCGTGGCGAGGTGGAAAAACATACCGCCTTTCCTCTGGAAGTTGAGCGAGGGAAGGCGGGCGCGGGTGTAAACGCGTGCGCTGACCTGCGCAAGTAGACCAAGGAGGGAGAGCGGAGCGTTGTTCCATAGGTGCTATCCGGAGGCCGAGACTAGAACCGTTCTGGGAACATAGGAACCATAGATAAAGCTGTACAAAAAGAAAAAACACCAGCGGTTGATATGCGCTACAAAAGAATCAGCATGCGCACAAATACGTACCAGCTTGTGCAAAGTTCACAAGAAAATCATCAAAAAGGCTCGAGTTCCCAGGAAGTGCGCGGAAGAATCACGCACCGGAAGAAGCGTGCGCTATTAACCATATACCCGTCTTCGGAGTGAGAGCTGACAACCCGGAGCCTATGAAGAGCTATCTCCCAGCCATCCGAAATGATCTGCATCCCAGCTGAGAGGTAACGAAATTCGAAATTGTTATATTAAAACTGTTGAAGGCAGATGCGCGCAGGTGATAGCGCAGTGCAAGGTGAATAGTAGTGCAGATCGCGCCAGAGTGCAAGACTATGCGCTAGACTCCAGAGAGGTAATTGTATCCGTGCTTGAGTGCTTGTTCGGGACGAACAAGGGGCAAGTGTGGGGGGTTTGATAGAGCCTATTTATACACACTATTTAGATCCTAACCCTATGCTTGTTTGCATTATTTTGTGTACAAGATTACTGGTTTCCAGTGTTTTTGTATTTCAGGGCGAAACGAGGGCCTAAGTCGGATACGCGCTAACAAGCAGCGTTTAAGGAGCGCATCACACAGCCTGCGGAGCTAGCAACGCAAACAGATAAGAGGTGGCAGAGTCGACTATGGTGCGCAGACCGATTGCGCTAACCAATGTGCAGTGCGCCATGCGCAGAATAGTGGTGTTTCCAAATCTTGACACCATCAGATTTGGAAGTTACCAAGGTTGGGCCTCACAAGCAGTATATAAAGAAAGGAAGGCTAGGGTTATAAAAACATCAATAACACCAAGAGAGGACCACAGCACACGAGAGAGAGGACCTGCGCTAGCCGACTGTGCCAGCCGAGACACTGCAACCTGCACGCACCTGCTTGTTACTGTTTTCTTGGATACTTTAGATATTATTTACTATTTCTATGATGTTTACTACTAGCATGTCTAGCTAAACGCTTGGTATCGGTTGGGCATGATTCTATGAGTATTTCCTTTGAGACTTGAGCTTAATGCATAGTTTGTTTGCTTATATTAATTCTGTGCACACTGTTGACAGTTAGTTGCATGAGTAGGGGAAGCCTTGAACCGCAATCTTACTCTTGCTACTTGTTTGTTATATGTTAAACTAGTTAAATAGCTTGACGGTGACAACTAGGAGTAACGCGCTAGGATAATCAGTTGCTACTGTGAGAGGATTCGCAGCTGCTTAGACTAGTCTCAAGAATTAATAGCTCATGAACTTTGATCGGAACATGCGCACAAGTTAGGAAGCCTTGACTGGACACTAACTTCAGTAAATCAAACTATAGACGTTTAGAGTCGATGATAAGGAATACACTCATAGAGGATTGTCTGCGCCGATACTTTTCATAGTCATAGTACTTAATCTCTACTGCCTGCGCACGTCTAGTGCAATTCCTGCGTTCACTACTGTTATCCGCGCACTTGCGCAACCCAATCACTCAAACCCCCCAGTTTTCGTAAGTGCAGGTTACTAGTTAAAGCTAATCTACTTGCTCCTTGTGGGATCGACCCTGACTTAGCCGCTATACTAAGTGGAGAAGGAAGGATTAATTTGACGTGCACAACGACGCGTGCTATCAGTCATTAAGAGGACGGTGGAAAGTGAGAATGGCCTTATTAAGGCCGTTCTTAAAAATTTGTATGAGAACGGTCTTGACGTGGCCGTTCTCATTCAAAATCCAATAGAACGATTCTAGTAAAACCGTTGTCTATAAATTTTTAAAGAGAACGGTCACATTAAGACCGTTCTCATAAAAAAACATGGTAGATCTGAAACTCATTTTGAAAACACCGTACATGTGAAACTAATTCTTCAAAATGGGGCAAGTCTAAATTTTTTTCCATTATATGAGACATATTTCCAATATCGGCTTTGGATGAGCTACTGGATGAACTATATCGGGAAAGCATCTTCTCACAATTTGATCTTCGCTTTGGGTATCAACTAACTACGGATGCATCCAGCCGACACATTAGCAAAGTGTGGCCATTCACATCGCTTCTCACCGGGTTCATTGCCGATTTAGTTGTCGAAGTGTTCGTCGAGGAAGTCATACATCAACATTGGATTCTGGAAAGTAATGTTTTAAACCAATATCCATTTTTTATGAGTGCATTCTATAAGGACCTCTATTGCATTCAGAGGACGAATATTGCCACCACCAGTGCCTACCATTCATAAATGAATGGGAAGATGGAGGTGTTGGTGGTCTTCCAACAATCTTTCAGTGGATGTTAAAAATATTTCCTTAAATAAATAATATAAATTTTATTGAAGTAAAAATACCAACTAGAGTAAGGAAATCTCTAGGTGAGTTGAGGCTCGTTCGGCGATTTCTTTAAAGCGTGGTTTTCCCCTCCTTCGATACTGAAATTCTTTGGTCAACCACTTCCCAGGATACAACAACTCTATAGCTACCCTTCGTGCACCAAGAACTAGCTCCACAAACCTCTTGTAACTTCCATTATCATCGGAGTACACCCACGAAGAGTTTAAAACAAAAAAACACACTTGGAGAAACCTTCATGAGAGGACTGTTGGAAGCTCTCTCAAGAGTGTATGGTGTGCATGTTTCCTTCAATGTGTAAAATGAAGAGAACTTTTTTTCTTATAGGCAGCTAAGCTGTAATGCTCCTGGCGTCGCCTCACCTTTGATCAGGCATCGCCCGAGTGCCCTTAAAAGCCATTAAACAAACTCATGCGTCGCCTCAACATAGAACTAGGTGACACCTCAACCTAGGCGTCACACTATCTGCTTCATGTGGGAGATTTTTCCAATAATCCCCCACATGTAGAAATTTAAAAAATGAAATCGATACTCGACACGAGGTGACAGCTTCTACGGCCTATATTTGCAGAAGATAGGTGGGCTGCTACATCTTTGAACCTTTCCTCAGAAAGATATGGTTAATCTACTGACTAGACTTTAGACATGATGTCCTCGAATCACTAGTCTTATGATGTAAATGAAACACATATCTCCCTCATATATAACCCAAATACACATCAGTTTTCTGGGTGGGTGGACTTATTTCTGACCATGACACCGCTTCCTGGTTCTGCTAGAATTTCTAGAGAATTAAGCGCCTTAATTCTCCTTGAAAGCGGCCTGACTTTTTTATCATATAGGTGATTCTTTTAATATTAAGTAATCCCGCATTACTTGTCGGAATCTCAACATCCGAATTCGTTGAATCATTAAAAGCTACTTCCTTATTCTCATGTTGAAGCCACTATTTCAATAAGGAATGGGTCATGGAGTTAAACCCACCACAGTAACCACACTTAGTCTCTATTTAACCCTTTGGTTAATGGACCTTTCAATGTTATCTGTGGACCTCACATAGTCAATACTTATGACTCCTCTAGAGAGAAGTTGTTTAATGGTACTGTATTTATATGTCTAGAGTTATTATTATACAAAACACTCTATGCTCTACCAATTGCTAATTGGTTATCGCAATATACACATATTGTTTGTACATATTTTGTCTATTTTGAAATATCCTTAAAAAAACTACTTAACAACTCAGCCTCTTCACCACATTTATCTGATGCAACAAACTCAGCTTTCATGGTGGATCAGGATATAAATGCTTTTTTGGAGGATTTCCAAGACACCGTAGCACCACCAATGTGAATACATATCAACTTATGACTTTAAAGTCTATTAAGGATTTTGACATCCTTGACAAAACCTATGCCACTTGATCTAGGGGTTGCTACAACAATTGAAGCAAGTAGCTGATGCAAATTGAAGAGAGTCAGCGACCGGTTAAAGTTTCTTAATTGAAGGAAGTTTCATAAAATTGTTTTAGGAAAGAGTTACTGCAACAGAATTGAAAAATAACATGCGAAGATCTTGGAGAAGATTTAAATTGCTGAAAGAGTCCTAAACTTGATAAATCCTGGTTGGACTAGGATTTCCATAATCCACCATAGGATGGCATGTATATAAGGGCAGTGTCTCTAAAGATAAAGAAGCATAGATGAAAAATGGCAATAAGCACAGAGCGAGAGTACGATAACTAAAAAAGCCGGAAAGAGATCGCGCCTGGATGAGTGTGATCGATGCTTGATCATTGTGTTCAACTGGAGAGGAGTCTCGTTGAAGATCAAATACATTCCCTTTGAGGAATCATCCCTCCCAAGGAAAACCCGAACGATCAAGGTTCTAAAGAACGTTCCTGTATGCTGACAGGTTGTCGTCAATCAAGGGGAGTGTTACCAGAATTGAGCGAACTCGCGGAGGTCCGACTAAGTGTTTAAGAGCTTTGAGAGTCTGAGACCCATGCTACGGAAGAGTAACTTGACTAAATAAGTTGCTATAGCATCCTGTCATAAACTGAGCTGAGTTGTTAACAGAGTAGGCTATTTTGTGTGATTTGACTAGCAGATATTCTACCTAGGTTAGAAGTAGAGGTTGTTCTAGCAGATGATGAGAACTGTACCTGTGTACTTTAACCAGTAATAATGGAATCTGGGAGATTGGAGAGAAGTCCCCTTCAGACGTAGGTTGTTGCCAAACTGGGGACCAAAGTACTAGTGACCTTTATATTTTGGTCTTAGCTATAGTATTCTGCAATCGTCGCAATCAGTTGTTATAGCATCCTGATTTTCCTAGACATTAGAAACACATCGATTTCAATTGGTATCAGGGCTGGTTACTCGACACACAGAGTGGGATTCGGACATGTTGCTAATATGGTTTATGGCATTAATTGAAAAAATGTCTACAAGTTGTTCTGGCGGGATGCTACAAAACCCTGTGAAGATAGTAGCTAGAGCATCTTGAAAATAGTCAACATAGGACTTTCAGCCAACTACTTAGAGTCTAGGTTCGATGTCCGGGAAAGTTTACTAATCATTTTAGGAATTTCCTTTAGCAACAGATTGCCCATATCAACTCTCCAAGCCTGAGTTAAAGATATGGCTCCTAAAAGGGTTTGTAGAAAGAACGTTGTTGCAACCATATTTCAACAAACTTCTATGATCTAGGAATAGACCGGGACTACCAAAAAGAGTTTAGAAAGAGTTCAAAATTACTAAGATCATTATCCCCGCGGCCTACAAGTATATAAGGGAGCATTGCCCGCAAGGAGAAGAGACAACTCAAACGTATGAGCAAGAGCTAGAAGCTAGAGCGCATAAAAAGAGAGTTGTGTGTGCTTGAGCTAAGAGCGATCACGATTAGCAGAGTCTAATCCATGCTTGGTCATCAGAGTTCAATCGGAGCGGAGCCTCACTAAAAGATCGAGTACAAGTTGTTAGTCCCATATTGTGCAAAGAGTTGTTCAAGGCAGTTAGAAAGTTCGTGTAGAATAGCCAAAGAACAAGTATATCACTGAAGTCAGGCGTCGCAAAACAAGATGTTATAGCAAATGCTGAAGTTGAGCACGCTGTCGTCTAGAGGAGGATATCGGCGATTCCACGAATCTTTTGCACATCTCGAAAATCAAAGAATTTGAGATCTCCGAAATATCAGCTCTACAGAATATCTTCGACGACACCCCGATTCGCAATCCCAGGCATGGCAACAAAATAAGATCATACAAATATTTTAATTAAATATTTAGATAAGATCTTTTAGAGGATTGTCGAGAACTTTAAAAAGATGCAGTCTGGAGTCGAAGTGGTGATCAAGAAATTCATTCAAGTAGCTCTCTGGCTTTATAGCAATATACCAGAGAGAATGGGTTAAGTGCTTTTGAGTGCACCCATTGGAGAATGGAGCAAAGCTGTCACTCAAGCACAAGAACCAGGAGCACATGTTGAAGCAACACGTTTAACAGACCTGTTACAGAACAGATCTGTCCAAGACATCCGGGAGGAGTTGAGTGGGAAATGCAGCTATTCGGGAAAACGGAGCTGCTACGACAAGCCATAGAGAGGGATGTCTACACTGAGGGGAGCTCAGTGCGCATCCAGACGAGTCGGTAGTAGAAGGACCTAAAGAGGGAGTCTTGCAAGTTTGAACTTCTTGTTCCAATCGTAAAATAGTGGATTGCTGCTTGTCTGGGTTAGGAGACACCCCCCCCCCCCCCCCGCCCACAGTAGGGGCACATTGTCCTGAAGTGGGTTATCAAATCCCTGCGTCTTGTCTTTATGATTATAATATTTACTTTCCACTCGAAACAAATCGTACTATTCCTAACGCGTTTCCTTAGCAGTTGTCACAACAACAGCTGGGACAAGTTCTGTGAGCAGCACTAGAACTACAAGTGGTATCACAGCAAACATCTGACACACAGGTTGAGATCGGAGGAAGCCCAGAATGAGTGGAAGAGACATGGGGATACCTCCCAATTTGGAGGAAGATGACTTTGGCTACTGGAAGTCAAAAATGAAAGCATACATCAGGTCAATGAATGTGTATGCTTGGAAGGCAGTTGTTGAAGGTTGGGTTGCACTATCAGGTGCAACAGATGCTCTTGGAGTTAAAGCACCAAAACCAGAGAAAGGCTAGACTGAAATGAGAAGAAACTATTCCAAGGAAATAGTTAGGCTCTATATGCTATTATCGGTGCAGTGGACAAACGGAACTATAAATTAATTGCTGGTGTTGAAATAGAAAATGTAGCATGGCCCATTATGGAAACAAACTTTGAAGGAGATGCCAAAGTAAAGAAGACCAGAATGCAGATGCTGAGGCTTAGCTACGAACAACTAATGATGAAAGATGATGAGACCATAGCAGACTTCAACAATCGTCTGATGAATATAGTAAATGAAATGGGGATTCTTGGAAAGTAGTATTAGAAACCAAACAATTTGAAAAAGTCCCCAGATCACTTCCTCAGAAGTTTGATGTCAAGGTAACAGTCATTGAAGAAATGGCTGACTTGGAAAAAATGAAGTTGGACTCTCTCATGGGATCTCTCAGAGTCTATGAGATGAAGATAAACAATATGATGGACAAGAAAAGAACCAATTACAAAGCTCGTGGTGAGCAAGGATTTCAAGGGAAGTAGGAGGAGCAGAGTGACCAAAGATACCCTGGAAGGAAAGATGATAGATTTCAAAAAGGCAAACGTAGAGAGAATGATCAAAATCCGAGTGAAGAGATCCAGTGCAGAGCCTGTCAAGGATATTGCCACATACAAAGGTATTGTGCTAACACTCTGATGAAAAGGAAAGCCATGGTAGCGACTTACAGCAATGATGAATCTGTGGGCAGCGATACTGGAAAAGATCAGAGTAACTTTGTTGCACTGACTACTGGAACTGAAGATGTGACGGATCTTGTCACATCGACTGCTAAGGAAGCCGCTGAGAAGACTGACCCTAACAGTGACTCAGACTCCAGTGATGGAGAAGAAATTCATGAGGAAACAATAAGGAGATATCTGAGGAATATTTATTACAAGTGGAAGCTGGTTGCAAAGACAAATGAAAAACTCAGAGTCAATATCACCCAACTGAAGGAAAAGAAAGGTCTGGATGAAGCCCTTGCTGCAACAAAAACCAAACTCAGTAATGAAATTTATGATCATGGTAAGACCAAGCAAGAGTTGGATAATCTGAGAAAAAGAGTGAGAATGATGAACTCTGGAACGAAAAACTTGAATGAAAAAGGACGAAAGGCTTGAGTTCCCCAGAAGCGCGCGAGTGAATCACGTACCTGAAGATACCTGCGCAATTATCCATGTACCAGAAAATCGGAGTAGAGACCGAAAACCAGGAGCCTACGAAGAGCTATCTCTGAATCATCCGAATTAAATTGCATCGTGGCTGAGAGGTAACAAATTTCGAAATTATTATATTAGAATTGTTAATGTGCGCAAGGTGATAAAGCAGCGCAGGGTGAATCGCTGTGCGGAGCACGCATAAGTATGAGGCTGTGCGCTATACTTCGAAGACGTAAAAAGTATATGTGCTTCAGTACTTGTTCGGGACGAATAAGGGCAAGTGTCGGGGATTTGATAGAGCCTATTTATATGCGCCATTTAGATCTTAACACTGTGCTTGTTTACATTATTTTGTGTACAAGATTACTGGTTTTTCGGTATTTTTATATTTCAGGATAAAACAGGAGCATAAGTCCGATGTGCGCTAACAAACGTTTTAGAGCGCAATGCATGACTGCGCGAAGCTAGCAGCGCAAAAGGAGATAGCTGTTTCGGACTAAAGTGCGCAACCGATACAAAGCGTTTAGCTAGACATGCTAGTAGTAAACATCATAGAAACAGTAAATAATATCTAAAGTATCCAAGAAAACAGTAACAAGCAGGTGCTTGCAGGTTGCAGTATCTCGGCTGGCGCAGTCGGCTAGCGCAGGTCTTCTCAGTAGGCTCGTGTGTTTTTCTGTTCTGCCGCTCCCTTGTTTCTCTGTGTGTCGTGGTGTGTGTGTTGTGTCTCTCAAACCCTAGCCTTCCTCTCTTTATATACTGCTCATGAGGCCCAACCTTGGCAACTTCCAAATCTAATGGTGTCAAGATTTGGAAGCACCACTATTCTGCGCTGGCGCACTGCACCATGGTTAGCGCAATCGGTCTGCGCACTGTAGTCGACTCTGCCACTTCCTATTCTGTTTGCGCAGCTAGCTCTGCAGGCTGTGTGTTGCGCTCCTTAAACGCTGCTTGTTAGCGCGTATCCGACATAGGCCCTCGTCTCGCCCTGAAATACAAAAACACTGGAAACCAGTAATCTTGTACACAAAATAATGCAAACAAGCATAGGGTTAGGATCTAAATAGTGTGTATAAATAGGCTCTATCAAACCCCCTACACTTGCCCCTTGTTCGTTCCGAACAACCACTCAAGCATGGATACAATTACCTCTCTGGAGTCTAGCGCACAGTCTTGCACTCTGGCGCGATCTACACTACCATTCACCTTGCACTGCTCTATCACCTGCGCACATCTGCCTTCAACAGTTTTAATATAATAATTTTCGAAATTCGTTACCTCTCAGCTGGGATGAAGATCATTTCGGATGGCTGGGAGATAGCTCTTCATAGGCTCCTGGTTGTCAGCTTTCACTCCGAGGACGGGTTTTTGGTTAATATTGCAAGGTTCTTCTGGTGCGTGATTCTTCCGCGCACTTCCTGGGAACTCAAGCCTTCTTGATGATTTTCTTGTGAACTTGCGCACGCTGGTATGTATTTGTGCGCATGCTGATTCTTTTGTAGCGCTTATCATCTGCTGGTGTCTTTTTTTTGTACAGCTTTATCTATGGTTCCTATGTTCCCAGAACGGTTCCAGTCTCGGCCTCCGGATAGCAGCTATGGAACAACGCTCCGCTCTTCCTCCTTGGTCTATTTGCACAGGTCAGCGCACACGTTTACATCCGCGCCCGCCTTCCCTCGCTCGACTACCAGAGAAAAGGTGGTCTGTTTTCCCACCTCGCCACGCTTTGGGTATTCGCCTTCAGCATCTGCGTGGCTGAGCGCGCTCTCTTGTTCCGAAGGTCGCGAAGCACCGGCCTCCACTAGCGCTCTCGACCATATACCTCACCTTCGAAGCAAAAACGACTAACCGCCTCTCTAGAGCATTTTTGTCAACTCCACATCCCTGTATATCCCAACTAACAGGAGCAGAAAAAATAAAAAAAATATACTAAAACAGTTGATAGTAGCGCATGCAATATGAATAGTGCAATACAAGCTGAACAGTGTGCGCAACCCGCACACAAGCGTACTACTGCTACTATTTCCTTCAACTAAACTAAGCTGTACTACAAAGCTCAAAAAAAACATGAAATGTAAATGTAACGCTCCCCCCCACACTTAAAACAGAGACGTGTCCCCACGACTCAAGCTCAAGCGCAACGGAGAGCGCACACAGCATGCAAGCAAAACAAAGAACATAAGAAAGAAGAACATATAGTCAGCGCAACAACAATATAGCAAGGGGTCACAAAATATTCAGCACAATATTCAGCAAAAAATAGCAACATATAGCAACAGTTTTCAAAAAGATAAGAAAAGAAACCACCGAAAGAAATGCGCGCCTCACTGCAGCCCTAGATGTCCTCGGAGCTGGACTCAGCCGCTGATCCGTGCGCCTCCTCATCTGAAGAATCAGTCACATACTCGGTGCTGGAGGCTGGCGGCACTACAGAGATGGCGGCGGGCTAAGCCACGAGGTCGTCCTCTGAGATATGATCCCATAGTGAATCTGAGCTGGAACTTATGATGGGATCGGCTTCAGGGGACCTCTGAATAGAAGGCTGTGCAGGGGGCGCTGCATGTGCTGGTACTGGGTCTGCCGCTGGGGTGGGCTCTGCTGCTGTATGCACCGGGGACTGGATAGGAGGGCTGGCTGGCTGGCGCGGCTCGCTGGGGGAACCTAGGGGCGGCCTATGCAGGCTGAGGAGAGGGGGAATAGCATCTCCAAATCTCCACCCTGATGGTGGGCTCATGCTCAAATCTGCCCCCTCGGGCGCTAAATACTCGAGCACGCGCATGACATTGAACATCATGCGCCGCTCCTCTGGTACCTCCTCAGGCACCTCCTTTGCCTCTGTTCTGGGGCGCTTTCCTTGTGCACGCGGGGAAGAATCATCAATGGCAATGGTAACTGGCTCCCCCTGCGGAGCACTCGCCCTCCAACGCGCTCCAGTCTGCGCACGAGTCCTCATGCGCCTGACTGGAGGCGCAACTGGCTCTGGGGCCTCGTCCCTCTCCATTTCCTCCGCAGCCTCCTCTGCTTGCGCGCTGCTTTCTGCTCTTTGCCTCGGCGCTCTGGCCGGCTGCAGCTGGTAGCACCATTCCAATGTACCATCCTCTCTCACGGCTACCGCTCTTATCTGCAGCATATGGGCGCGGTCCAGGGGAACAGCCGGCACTACTGTGTGCTCGGGCACCTCTGGCTCTCCATGCAACGCACGCAGCAGGTGCGTGATCATTCCTCCACAAGTCAGCGGCCCCTTCGTGCTGACCCGACTCCAATGGACCATCATATTCAAGACAAACAACACCTTCTTCCCATAGTAAAAACCCTTCAAAATCCCCATGTCCAGTAAGCTGATCTTGGGCGCACCATTAAAACTCCCGATGATGGCATAGGCGACCATGCGCCAAAGGTAGAACATCCACGGGTCGCGCAGCTCGCGTCCTCGGCTGCGCCCCGTGGCAAAAACTGGGCCGGTCGCCATCTCGCGCCACGCCTCCTGATTCGTGTGCGTGTCTACGTCCACTTCACGCACCTTAGCGTGCGCTTCAGCCTCTTAGCCAAGGCAGTGTACCAGACCCCTCGGTGCCGGTACCTTATCTCCAGATCGGCCGTCTCCAGTGACGCCAAAAACTCACACGTATCCTCCTTATCCGCTGCGCTGTTGATGTCCAACAGCGCCTCCAAGCCCGCCAGCGCGAGCTTCTCCACAATGAGGTCCTCCATACCGACCTCTCGCAGGAACTCCCTGCTGATGTACGGAGTCTCGTACATCTCCAGCCTCATAAAGGCGTCATACTTGCTGGCGAAAGAAGCTGGGGTCGCTTGATCCTCGGCAGGCTGCATTGTGTGCTAGGGTTCCTCCGGTCAACTAAGGTCAACGCTCACAAATGCTCAAAAATTCAAAACTCTGCCAAATGCCCTGAAATTCTCACCAAATGATCGCCTACTGTCCGCCTACAAAACCCCCTAACCAAAACTCCAAATGGTGCACGCTAGCTCGGTGCGATTTCAGACCTAGGGCACTCCTCTTATCGCACAAACCCTAACTCAATCGGCTCAAATCTGAGGGGAAGGGTTACCTGGTGAGTGTGCGACTGTATGCTCCTCGAATCTCTCTAAACGGAAGCTGTGTTGAGTGCCGGACGGTGAGCGGATGCTGAGGGCGGGAGCTTCTTGCAACGGTCGAGTGTGAAAAGTGCTGAAATGTTTCTAAGTACTGCCCTTATATACCCCCTGACTGGCGCAGCTGATCTGCGCACTGACCTGCGCACTGCTGCACGACTAAAAAAACTACAAGTCCTAAACTTGCTAAAAGACACTAGAAAACTAAAAGAAAAACGTGTAAAAGTAAAACGTGTCGGGTTACCTCCCGACAAGTGCCTTTGTTTAACGTCCTTGGCTCGACTAAACCTCATTACTTGCGTGAAAGTGTGCCAGCGACCTCCCCCACTCTTTCTCCTGAGTGACCCCGCACTCGTGTGTGTGTTGTGTTCTTCTTGGTCTTGCGCAAAGGATCGGAAGGTTGGTCAGCATGGTTAAAAGTATGTGATAAATCATAAGTAACGAGGTTAGGTAAAGAGGAAGAAGAAATATGAGCAATAGTTCCAAGTTCTCCCTCTGGTGCATCTGGTGGTGACTCTGGCACAGCAACCTGCGCATCTGCTATCTCTGGCTTTGCCAATTCAACTTCGCGCGCTGTGCCATCCCAAGGTTCTCCTAAATACTTTTTGACTCTCTGCCCATTGACCTGAAAACGATGCCGATGCTCGTTTTCTAACTCGATTGTTCCGTAGGGGAAAACCTTGGTAACCGTGTATGGTCCCATCCATTTGCTGCGCAGCTTCCCAGGCATGAGCTTTAGGCGCGAGGAGAACAATAGTACCTGGTCTCCTGGCTCAAAAGTGCGTCTGAGGATATTTTTGTCATGAAATGCCTTTGTGCGCGCCTTGTAATCGCGCAGTCCCTCATATGCATCCAGGCACAGCTCTTCTAATTCACTTAGCTCAAATGCGCGCTCCTTACCAGCCTCGTCTAGGTTAAGGTTGCAAACGTGCAATGCCCAGTATGCTTTGTGCTCTAGCTCCACTGGCAGGTGGCACGCTTTTCCATAAACCAACCGAAACGGTGAAGTCCCAATTGGTGTCTTATGTGCGGTTCCGTATGCCCACAGCGCATCATCAAGGCGCTGGCTCCAGTCATTGCGCGACGGTCTCACAGTTTTCTCCAGGATGCGCTTGATCTCTCTGTTGGAAACCTCAGCCTGGCCATTCGTCTGAGGGTGGTAAGCGGTGGACGTCTTGTGGCGCACTCCATAATGCTTGAATACCTGCGCCATAATCCTATTGCAAAAATGCGTCCCTTGGTCGCTTATGACTGCCTTAGGCACTTCGTACCTGCAGAAAATGTTAGTTCTCAAAAAGTCAGCGACCGTCTTACCATCATCCTTCCGGGTAGCCTTGGCCTCAATCCATTAGGAGACATAATCTACCGCGACCAATATATACTCATATCCGGAAGTGGAGGAAATGGCCCCATGAAGTCAATCCCCAAATATCGAATACTTCATCCACTAGAATTGGCGTCTGCGGCATCTCATGGCGCGCTGATATGCCCCCTGTGCGCTGGCACCTGTCAGAGTTCCTGCAGTAGTTATACGAGTAACTAAACCAGTGCGGCCAATAAAATCCGCAATCCAGGATCTTTCTGCTCGTGCGCTTTGGACCAAAGTGTCCTCCACATGCGTGCGCATGACAAAACATCAAAATAGAGTTAATTTCATGGTCAGGCACGCATCGCCTCAAAATCTGATCAGGTCCTATTCTGAGCATATACGGATCATCCCAAATGTAATACTTGGACTCATGTTTTAATCTCATGCATTGGGTTCTAGTGAAATGAGGAGGAAACGTACCTGTGACCAAGAATTCGCAATGTGCGCATACCATGGTACCTTACCTGTCAGCGCCATCAGATGCTCGTCAGGGAATGTCTCCGTGATTCTCCCTGGCTCCTCTGCTTTCACGATCCTGCTCAGATGGTCAGCGACTGTGTTCTCCGTGCCCTTCTTATCTTTGATTTCCAAGTCAAATTCCTGAAGTAGGAGCACCTAGCGCATCAGGCGCGGCTTAGTCTCCTTCTTGGACATTAGGTAACGGATTGCTGCGTGGTCTGTGTAGACGATGACTCTGGCGCCAAGAACATATGCGCGGAACTTCTCCAGTGCAAACACAATTGCCAGAAGTTCCTTCTCCGTGGTGGTGTAGTTCCTCTGCGCAGCGTCCAGTGTGCGCGATGCATAATAAATGGCGTGCGGCTTCTTGTCTACTCGCTGTCCCAGGACTGCACCTACTGCATAGTCGCTTGCATGGCACATCAGTTCAAATGGCAGGCTCCAGTCTGGCGCGCGCATCACTGGCACACTGGTCAGCGCCTCCTTTAGCTTATCAAATGCGGCCCTGCACTCATCAGTAAATTCGAAACACACATCCTTTTGCAAGAGGTTAGACAGGGGTATACAAATCTTAGAAAAATCTTTTATGAAGCGCCTGTAAAACCCTGGCTCGTTACACAGCCCAAATGACATGCGCCGAAACGCAAACGTACCGAATGGGCAGGTAAACGTGGTCTTCTCTTGATCCTCCGCAGCTATGGGTATCTGATTGTACCCTGAATATCCGTCCAAGAAGCAAAAGTAGGGCTTCCCCGCTAATCGATCTAGCATCTGATCCATAAAGGGTAGCGGGAAATGATCCTTGCGCGTGACTGCGTTAAGCTTCCTGTAGTCGATGCACATGCGCCATCCAGTTTGCATGCGCTTGGGAACTAGCTCGCCCTGCGCATTCTCCTCTACTGTGATTCCTCCTTTCTTCGGCACAACGTGCACTGGACTTACCCATTTGCTGTCCAAAATTGGGTAGATGACTCCTGCGTCAAGCAGCTTCAGGATCTCTTTCTGCACCACCTCCATCATGCTCGGGTTCAATCTACGCTAAGGCTCCCTGGATGGTTTGTCACCATCTTCCAATAGAATCCTATGCATGCATACGTCCGGGCTCACTCCGCGCAGGTCAGCAAGTGTCCATCCTATAGCTCGCTGGTTCTTGATTACTACTCCTCTTCCAATCCTTTTTTTATGATTACTGGCAGGGTGTCCTCATTTCCCAAGAATATGTATTTGAGGTGCTCTGGGAGTTACTTCAGCTCGACCTTGGGTGCCTGTTCAATAGAGGGCAAGATTTTATTAGCAGTGCAGACATTAACTATATCGTGTACCTGTCTGGATGCTGGTTCCAGTGTTTCAGGTTCTTCTGTTGCGCTCGCACATTGCGCATCTGTAACCAAGTCATCTATACTGTCCATTGCGTGCACTGTGGCGTCCTCATGAGGGTGCTGCATCCCTTTGAATATATTAAAATGAATATCCTCGCCATCAACCTCCATTGAGAGCGTACCCCTCCACACGTCTATCTTTGTGCGCACTATCATCAGAAATGGTCTGCCCAGTAGGATTTGCGCACTGCCTTTGCTCGACTCACCCTCCATTTCTAGGACATAGAAATCTGCTGGGAACACCAGCTCTCCTACTCGGACAAGAACGTCCTCGATCATGCCCGTCGGTTGCTTGCACGACCGATCTGCTAGCTGAATGGTGAGACCTGCAGGCTTTAGTGGTCCAAGGTACAATGACGCATATAGAGAATAGGGTAGCACATTTATAGATGCGCCTAAGTCAATCATGCAATTGCTCACTGTGGTCTTACCTAAAGTGCAGGGGATGGTGAACGTACCTGGATCCCGGCATTTAGGTGGTACCTTATGCTGCACGATTGCTGAGGCTTGCGCATTTAGCATTACCTGTGCGCACTCGCCTTTCCTCCTCTTGTTTGTTCACAGCTCCTTTAAAAATTTGGCGTACCTAGGAATCTGCCGAACTGCTTCAATAAGGAGAATTTTTATTTCCACCTTACTGAATACCTCGTAGAGCTCCTTATCAAGCGCTACCTTCCTAGCCGATGGTGCCTGTACAGGGAAAGGTGCAGGTATGTTAGTACGATTCATGCCTTTGTCCTTTGATTGTGTCATACCTGGCGCTTCGTCCTGCTGGTTTGTGGCTGGCGCTTCTGGTTGCGCATCTTGCTCTGGTTGCGCATTCTGCTCTGTTGGATCTGGGACTTGCGCAACTGGTTGCGCGGGCACCTTTGTAGTCTGCTCTGTTCCTACCGTGCGCCCAGTCCTCAGTGTCACTGCATTGACTCCTCCCTTGGGATTCTGGATCACTTGCGAAGGCAGGTTGCCATCGCTCTTTTTCAGCTCATACACCGTGGTAGCGATCTGTGATAGCTGCTTCTCAATGGATTCGAACCTCTTGTCATACTTCTCATCATTCTTGCGCACTGTGTCTGCTAGCTGCCCCACGATATCTTCTAAGGATCGCCTCGGCTGCTAGTTGTTCTGCGCTGGTGCGTCAATGCGGCGATGCGGTGGATTGTAGGGCGCAGCTTGTTGCGTCTGCTGTGGTGCGCGCTGATCCGCGGACTGCCTCTGGAAATTGTTTTCCTCCTTCCATCTGAACCCATTTGCAGCTAGTCCAAAACGCGGCTGATTCGGCCTCTGCAGCCCTCTGTTATCCCATCCTCCTAGAGCATTGACATCTCCTGATTCCTCGAAAAGTGTGGGACACGCATCGGTTTTGTGCTCAGTGGACGTGCAGAACTCGCATACCTTTGGCGCAGCTGGTTGCGCTCCCTGCGCATGCATCAACTTCTGCAGCATGGCCTTCATTTCCTTTATCTCAACGCTTGTTTCTACCTGATGCACAGAACGAGCACGACTATTTTCAAGTGTTAGCTGGTGTCTTACCTGTCCAGCGGAGTCTTCTGTCAGCAGCCACGCGTCCTCTGGGTACATGTTGCAAATGTCGCCTCCTGCGCATGCATTCAACAATCTCAGCTCCATGGGCAGCAATCCATTCAGAAAATTCTCTATCAGCACATTTTGAGGTAGGCCGTGATTGGAGCAGTTGGCCTCCAGCTCCCTGAAACGCTCATAATACTCTGATAGTGACTCTCCTGCGCCCTGCCTAGGTGCGGCCAGCTCCCTCCTGAGTAGCGCGATCTTGGCTGCGGGATAGAACTTGTCCAAGAACTTCTTCTGCAGCTGCTCCCATGTGTGAATTGATCCTGCTGGTAAGCTCATCAGCCAATGCCTGGCCGTGTCACACAGTGAAAATGGGAACGCTTTCATCTTTAGCGCTTCGTCGCCTCCCCTTCGACCTTCATGTTCTCGCAAATGACTAGGAATTCTCGCACATGCTTGACTGGGTTCTCGTTGTTCATCCCGTGGAACTTGGGCATGTGATGAATGAGAGAGCTCCTGAGTTAAAAATGACCGTCTGGTGGAAGCACTATGCACCATGGCTGGTTAACTGTGATTGGGGCTCACATCTCGCGCACTATTCTGCGTCGCGCGGCTTGTCGCGCGGGTGGCGCATTATACACTTCAGCGGCCATCCTTGCTTCAACCTCGCGCTGCACTTCCTCTCTGAACAGGGCTGCGCGGTTATGTGCCCTCTCATCCTCTGGGGTTCTGTCCCCTAAGTTATCTCCAACGACACTGTTATCCTCCATAACCTGTTCTAAATCTCAAAAAAAAATGAAATTAAAAGAAAATTAAGTTGTTGCGTCTGTCAGTGCGCAACTAGAATCTGCACAGCGCAACTATTTCAAGGTTGCGCAGGCTGATGTTGATTGCGGGCTGTCAGAAACAACAACGAGAACAAAGCAAACAGAAATAAAATAACTATTGTAAAAGGAAAACGGCGCCAAAATTTGATAGCGCGTCGTTGTGCGCGTCAAATTAATTCCTTCCTTCTCCACTTAGTATAGCGGCTAAGTCAAGGTCGATTCCACAAGGAGCAACTAGATTAGCTTTAACTAGTAACCTGCACTTACGAAAACTGGGGGGTGTGAGTGATTGGGTTGCGCAAGTGCGCGAATAAACAATAGTTAACGCAGGAATTGCACTAGACGTGCGTAGGCAGTAGAGATTAAGTACTATGACTATGAAAAGTATCGGCGCAGACAATCCTCTATGAATATATTCCTTATCATCGACTCTAAACGTCTATAGTTCGGTTTACTGATGTTAGTGTCCGATCAAGGCTTCCTAACATGTGCGCATGTTTCGATCAAAGTTCATGAGCTATTAATTCTTAAGACTAGTCTAAGCAGCTACGAATCCTGTCACAGTAGCAACTGATTATCCTAGCGCGTTACTCCTAGTTGTCACCGTCAAGCTATTCAACTAGTTTAACATATAACAAACAAGTAGCAAGAGTAAGATTGCGGTTCAAGGCTTCACCTACTTATTCAACTGGCTGTCAACCGTGTGCACAGAATTAATACAAGCAAACAAACTATGCATTAAGCACAAGTCTCAAAGGAAATACTCATAGAATCATGCCCAACGGATACAAAGCGTTTAGCTAGACATGCTAGTAGTAAACATCATAGAAACAGTAAATATTATCTAAAGTATCCAAGAAAACAGTAACAAGCAGGTGCTTGCAGGTTGCAGTATCTCGGCTGGCGCAGTGGGCTAGCGCAGGTCCTCTCAGTAGGCTCGTGTGTTTTTCTGTTCTGCCGCTCCCTTGTTTCTCTGTGTGTCGTGGTGTGTGTGTTGTGTCTCTCAAACCCTAGCCTTCCTCTCTTTCTATACTGCTCATGAGGCCCAACCTTGGCAACTTCCAAATCTGATGGTGTCAAGATTTGGAAACACCACTATTCTGCGCATGGCGCACTGCACCTTGGTTAGCGCAATCGGTCTACGCACCGTAGTCGACTCTGCCACTTCCTATTCTGTTTGCGCTGCTAGCTCCGCAGGCTGTGTGTTGCGCTCCTTAAACGCTGCTTGTTAGCGCGTATCCGACTTAGGCCCTCGTCTCGCACTGAAATACAAAAACACTGGAAACCAGTAATCTTGTACACAAAATAATGCAAACAAGCATAGGGTTAGGATCTAAATAGTGTGTATAAATAGGCTCTATCAGTCATCTTCAACTTGTAAAGAGAATTATCAGATATGTTGGAGGACCAACTAGTTACGGTCTGTGGTATACCAAGGACACCAATGCAAATCTCGTATGCTATTACGATGCTGACTAGGCAGATTGCACTGAAGATAGGAAGAGCACATCAGGAGGATGCTTCTTACTTTGGAACAACCTGGTCTCCAGGTTCAACAAGAAGCGGAACATCATCTCTCTATCAAGCGCCAAGGCAGAATACATTACGGCGGGAAGCTATTGTGCTCAGATAATCCGGATGAAATAGATGGTTGTCGAGTATGGTGTTTCACAGGATGCTATGACTCTCTACTACGACAACATGAGTTGCATCATTATCTCCAAGAACCCTGTTCAACACTCTCGGACCAAGCACATTGATATAAGGCACCACTTCATTAGAGACTTGGTGGAGCTGAAGATCATCACATTACGACACGTAGCAACCGAGAAACAATTGGCAGACTGACGGCACGTCGTTGGGTGCGTCAAAGTTAAATTTATACTACTTACTTACTAGCTAGTGATAAGCGAGGTCGAAACCACGAGCGAGCAATTAGTCTAGAGTTCTATTGATTAATTGTCACACTACAAAGGGGGTTTATAGGAAGAATGTTGTTGTTTATCAAATTCAGAGAAAATCAGTTCAGGGATATGCATTGCAATTGGTAATCATCGATTGAACACACATCAGCTATTAAACTACTGCTCATAATCGAATATCATGCACTGCTAGTCTAACTAGATCACCGCTAAGTTCCTCCAATCAAACATACAAGCATGCTATTAAGTTCAAGAACAGGAATTCACTGAATTGAATTATGAAAACATTGATAATGCAAATTGCATTCAATTGACAAAACCTTCTAGAGTGTACAAGTCCAGTGAATAAGCAGTAACTATAGTAGAGAGCTGTAGCTGCTTGGCAGCAGTATTTAATCGAAGAGAAATCTGCCCAGATTTGGCATATCAGTACAATGGGAGGCTTCTAAATATTCCAAGAATATCTCCAGTAAAGATTCTGTATCACAAGCTTGAAGATTTATTAGGGAAATCAAATCTCCTAAAAATTAGGAGATAGGATCTTGATGAAATCTTTTGAGGGTTTCCTAGTTTTGGCTGCGGTAGTAACTCTATAGAAGTGTGTAGGCGTGCAGAGAAGTGGGGGGGGGGGGGATCTGACAAAGAATCAAATACATAATCCATCAATTCAACAATCATAGAGCATAGCAATATACCAAGAGATATATTCTGAGTGCTAGAGCGGAGAGATTGGATCACCAATGAGAGTAGAGCGTGTGTAGAGCGGAGTAGTTAGAGCATAGATTGATCGAAAACTTGTAGAGTCTGGTCAGTGCTTGATCGGAGAAGTGCTAGTTGAGGTCAGGTAGCATAGATTGTTGACGAGTCGAGTCTGTGTTGTACGGAGTACCTTGGAGACTAGGGATTGAGGACTGGAGTATAGTCCTCCCCAAACGTAGGCAGATTGGCCGAACTTGGTGAACAAATCTCTGTTCACTGTTTTGTTTCTTGTTGCACCAGATTCGGCTGAACAAGGAGTTTCTATAGCAACTACTGGTACACTATCAGTAACTAAGAGGCGCTGCAAATTTCAAATGGTATCAGAGCAAAAACTCGACACACAGAGTAAAGATCCTGAGCGCCTAGCTGAGACAAACAAGAAACAATGAAGGAAGGTCAGAGTACAAGTCGGCCACCTCTGTTGGAAGAAAGCAACTATGGGTATTGAAAGGCTAGAATGAAAGCATTCCTCAAAGCTATTGATGAAAAGACTTGGAGAGCTGTTTTGACAGAATGGTCCGCTCCGTTGACCATGGATCAAAGGGGAGTCACCAGAAAAAAAACCCGAGGGGGAATGGATTGACGAAGAGGATGCTAAAGCAACTAGCAACTCAAAAGCTCTAAATGCTATTTTTGCTGTTGTATATGCTAACAATTTCAGATTGATTTCCAACTGCGAGATTGTAAAACAAGCATGGGAAATTCTTCAAACAGCTCATGAAGGAACCGATAAAGTGAAGACATCAATGATGCACATTATTACTTCTCAGTTTGAAAACCTGAAGATGCAAGAAGATGAATCCATCACTGAGTTCAACGCCAAGGTGTATGATTTATCGAATGAAGCTCATGCCCTCGGAGAACCAATTTTGATAAGGAAAGTTCTCAGATCACTGCCCGAGATATGACATGAAGGTAACAGCCATTGAAGAAGCACAAAATGTCAAACATATGAGACAAGAGGAACTGTTTGGATCCCTCAACTAGGATTGCTGGTAAAGAACTTTGGGAGATTCTTGAAAACCATGGAAGCAAGATCTGGCCAGAACCCAAATCCTCGAAGACAAGCCAGAAAGGGTGGTGAAAAGAAAAAAGAGGAGAATGAGCAAGTCCAGGATGAGAAGAAAGAGAAAAAGAAGGGGCCATAATGCTGGATCTATGGAGAATATGGTCATCGAAAGGTGAACTGTCCAGATAGACAAAAAGGGAAGACAGAATCCTTCTCGGTCAATTGGAGTGACGATGATACTAACAATAGCGAAGACGAATGCAACATTGTCAGATCTAGAACAATCAAAAAATTGGTTAATCACACTAAAAAGGGAGTACACGGAAAGATGATTAAGAAGTTGCTACAACAACCCCTTGTACCACCATCAGAAATCTGGAATAAATTCGAGAAACCAAAATCGAAGATGCTATGCAAGCGGTCACAAGGGACACATTAAAAGAGTCTGCCCGTCCATCATCGGATTCCTGAAAATAGCAACAGCCCCCGGATCGCAGAGACAAGAAAGAGTTAGGCACTATGCTCTTGTCAGCACATCAAGGTCATCAAGCGAAGAAAGCTGTTATTTTGACAGTGGTTGCTCTGGGCATACTACTAGAGAAAGATCTTTTCTGAAGAACATAACACCCTACTCAGAACAACTGGTAAAGTTCGGAAACGATTTTAAGGGAAGAATTCTGGGAAAAGGAACTCTGGCAGTCAAAGGGCTACCCAAGTTAACAAATGTAATGCTGGTAGATGGATTGAAAGCTAATCTCATAAGCATCAGCCAGCTCTGTGACGGTAAACTTAAGGTAAAATTCACTCAAAACTCTTGTCAGGTTTTTAACGAGACTTGGGTGTGCATAATGCAGGGAACCAGATCAAAGAACAACTGCTATCTTCTCAAGGTTGGTGTAGCAACCCCTTTGCCAACATACATGTTAACCAACACAGAAGAAATGAATCTCTCGCACAGAAGAATGGGACACATCAACTTAAGAACTTTGAAGAAAATTACAGCTGAAGGATTAGTCAGAGGAGTTCCTATGATCAAAGGCGAGCTGAACACCATTTGTGGGAAATGCCAGCTAGGAAAACAAAAAAAGTCCTCTCACCCTAGAATTGGCAAAATCAACACAATCAGGCCTCTACAACTGTTACACATGGACTTGATGGGACCAATGGAAGTGGAAAGCTATGGAAGGAAGAGGTACGCATTTGTGTGCGTTGATGATTAAACTAGATATATATGGGTTGACTTCATCAGGGAAAAATTAGACACTATGAGAGTGATAGTTACCCTGGCATCTCGGTTAGAGTAAGAAAAGAACCTCAAAATCACTGCCATTAGAAGCGATCATGGGAGGGAATTCGAGAATGAAGTTGTGGACAGTTTCTGCAACAAACATGGAATCACTCATCAGTATTCTTCTTCAATTACTCCTCAACAGAATGGTGTGGTGGAGCGGAAGAATTGAACAATACAAGAAATGGCCCGGGTCATGATCCATGCAAAGAAGGTTCCTCTGAGGTTTTGGGTTGAAGCAATGAACACAGCTTGCTATATCATCAACAGAGTCTCCATACGAAAAGGAACAAACCAGACGTGCTATGAACTTTGGAATCACAAGAAGCCCATAGTCAAATATTTTCACATATTTGGGAGTGGCTACTACATTCTGAGGGACCGAGCGTACAGAAAGAAGCTTGATCCGAAAAGTGACGCTGGGATATTATTGGGCTACTCTGTCAACAGCCAGGCATATCATGTCTACAACAAGTGAACAGAAATGGTAATGGAATCCATTATTGTAGTCAGCAATGATGTTAAAGAGGCATCCACCAGATACGAAGATGAAGACTCAGACATAGAGGTTGGTCCTCTGACGCACAACATGAGTGAATAAGAAGTTGCTCAAGACGATGCTGTAGCAGATGCTGAAGCAGAACCATTGGATCAACTCACTAATAACACTTTCCTAGAAGAGAGCAATGAGACCCCTCAGACATCATCAAGGCAACCTCCAATGAAAATTCAGAGGAACCATCCGCTGACAAATGGGATTGGAGATCCCACAGAAGGAAGACGAACCCGAAGCTCATCACACTTCAGCACCTGTGAATCTTTCTGCGATTTCTGTTTCTTGTCTTGTGCAAAGCCAAAGAACTTCAAAGAGGCTATGAGCGACGAATATTGGATATTGGCAATGCAAGAGGAATTAGCTGAATTCAAAAGACATGATGTATGGAATCTGGTTGCCAGACCAAAAGAAGTGAACATCATAGGAACTCTTCAAGAACAAGATTGATGTGAAAGGAAATATCAGGGCCAGGCTAGTTGCACAAGGGTATACTCAGATTTAAGGCTTGGATTTTGACGAAACATATGCACGAGTAGCCCGATTGGAAGCCATCCGACTTCTCGTAGCCTTGTTCTACTACCTCGGATTCAAACTCTACCAGATGAATGTCAAGAGTGCATTCTTGAATGGTGAAATGTCAGAGGAGGTATATGTGTGCGCAGTCCAAAGGATTTGAAGACCCTCACCATCCGGAGTATGTGTACAAGCTTAAAAAGGCTCTGTATGGGTTAAATTAGGCTCCTAGAGCTTGGTATGATAGACTGACCGTCTTTTTGGAGAAGCACGGCTATGAAAGAGGAGGAGCTAACAAGACACTCTTCATAAGAAGAACCAGGTCAGATCTGATCATTGCAGAAATTTATGTTGATAACATTGTTTTTGGGTCCAGATCTCAGTAGTTGGTAAAGCAATTTGTGGATCACATGAAGAATGAATTCTAGATGAGCATGGTAGGAGAACTAACCTACTTCCTAGGGCTGGAAGTAAGCCAAAAGCATGATGGGATCTTCATTTCACAAAGCAAATATAGCCAGAACTTGATAAAGAAGTTCCAGCTAGATAATGCAAGTCACAAACGTACAACAGCTACCGCCCATATCAAAGCTGTCAAAGATGAAGCTGGAGTTGAAGTGAATCAAGCTACATACTGAAGCATGATTGGAAGCCTGTTGTACCTTACAGCCAGTCGTCTTGATATCTCCTACTCAGTGGGAGTCTACGCTCGGTTCTAAGCCTGCCCAAAGGAGAGCCACATGCAACTGGTCAAGCGAATCATTCGATATATTAGAGGGACCTTAAACTATGGGCTCTGGTACACCAAGGACATTAATTCAAACCTGGTAGGTTTTAGTGATGCAGATTGGGCAGGATACACATAAGATAGGAAGAGCACATCGGGAGGTTATTTCTTTCTGGGGAATAACCTGGTATCTTGGTTCAGCAAAAACAAAACAATATCTCCCTTTCCACAGCCGATGCAGAGTACATTGTAGCAGGAAGTTGCTGTGTTCAGATGGTATGGATGAAGCAGATGTTGACTGAATATGGGATGAATCAAAGTGAAATGATTCTCTACTGTGACAACATGAGTGTTATCAGCATCTTCAAGAATCCAGTGCAACTTCAAGAACCAAACACATTGACGTAAGGCACTACTGCATCAGGGAATTGGTAGAAAAGAAGATAATCGTCCTTGAGCATATTGTAACTGACAAGCAGCTAGCCGACATCTTCACCAAACCTCTGGATTCATCAAGATTCGAAGCAATGAGATCATCTCTGGGTCTCTGTGTTCCATCTACCTAGCCAGTTCTGGAACTCCTCCTCGGCCATAACAAAAAAGGGGGAGAGGAAGAAGGTGGAGACAAGGGAAGTCTGCCACCGCGGAAAGTCCAACTCAAGGTATCAGTGGTCTTTAGGTTTTATCAAAAATGCCAAGGGGGAGATTGATAATGCAAATGGCATTCAATTAAACAAATCTGCCAGAGTGTACAAGCCCAGTGAACAAGCAGTAGCTGTAGCTGCTTGGCAGCAATATTTGACAGAAGAGAAATCTGCCCAGATTTGGCGTAGCAGTACAACGGGAGGCTTCTAAGTATTCCAAGAATATCTTCAATAAAGATTCCGTATCACAAGCTTGAATATTTATTTGAAAAATCCA
Organism: Umbilicus rupestris; assembly: GCA_963678935.1. Taxonomy (NCBI): domain Eukaryota; kingdom Viridiplantae; phylum Streptophyta; class Magnoliopsida; order Saxifragales; family Crassulaceae; genus Umbilicus; species Umbilicus rupestris. The sequence goes on along the minus strand of OY787607.1, from coordinate 4,973,519 downwards.
ATCTCCTAAAAATTAGGAGATGGGATCTTGATGAGATCTTTTGAGGGTTTCCTAGTTTTGGCGGCGGCAGTAATTCTATAAAAGGGCGTAGGCGTGCAGAGAAGTGAGGGGGAGGATCTAACAGAGAATCCAATACAGAATCCATCCATTCAACAACCAGAGAGCAGAGCAATATACTTAGAGAAATATTCGGAGTGCTAGAGCAGAGAGATTGGATCACCACCGAGAGCAGAGCGAAGTGGTTAGAGCAGGGACTGATCAAAGACTTGTAGAGTCTGGTCAGTGCTTGATCAGAGAAATATGGTCTGAGGAATCCACCAGCAAAAGAGATGTTGCTTTAAAGGTCGCAGATGAGAAAGGAAAGACGCCCATAACCATTGACAACCTCCAGTGAGGGGTTTGAGTCTGATGACTACCGAGTTGCCCCCATCCCAGCGACTCCTTAGAAGACTACAAGAGAGTCTTCCCATGGTGGAGCAAAGCTTCCTCAGGCTTCTTCTACCAATGTGCATGGCTTCGTCCACAAAGGGACTAGTCCCGAAACAAGGATGTGTCCGGGTCATGAAAGGTAGTTGCAAGGCGGACGATACTTCATGAGAAGCTGCTGGAGGAAGCCAAGTTTAAGGTTCCTAAGGTTATCCATCTACTGAAGGAGGTAAATCTATTTAAGTCCCTTAATAATGCTAGAAAATACAATGCTCAATTAGTCAAGGAGGTGTTAGTGAAATTGTCCGGGGACTTTGGGATTGAAGGAAAATTGTAGTATGGTGTTTGTGATGTGAGGGAGGTGAAGGTGATGATCACTCCTAAATTGATAAATTGATAAATGAATTTTTTTGGAATAGAGGAGAAAACTAGTCCTCCTGCTAAGGTGAGCCCAAATGTTATGGTCGCTGCCCTAACGAGGGGACTATGCTCTGGACGGGTCTGCCACAATCTCATTGCTACTCATCTCACCACAAAGTATGCCATGCTATATAATTTTGCTGCAAAGAACTAGATTCCTAACTCTCACAGGGGAAAAGTGAGTAAGGCAATGGCTCAGCTGCTGCACGGCATTGGCCAAAGAAAGAAGATAAACCTAGGACAGGTGATGGAGAGTATTTCTACGATCTATCGAGTTTTTTATTCCATTGTTTAGTTGCATTTTGCGTGTGCTAGATTACTTCTTTGTAGTGTTTCGCATCTCAGGTGTATGAAGACCGCTTTGGAGCTTTATTACGTATTTGGAGCATTCTAGGCCTCACTCGATCACTCGGGAATGCAAAGAGCGAAGACTCGATCACGAGAGCATCGATACGGGCCAGGGGCCCACAAACCCAAATCCCGAGGCCCACATCCAGCAATCTAGGTTTTGCATATAAATAGATTTTCAACACAAATTGAAAGAGGAGAATTCGAGATAGAATTAAGAGATGAAAGATCAGAGAGACACAATCCGGATTGACGCGAAGATCGATCGGTGAACTGTGCGTGGTGAACAGTGCGCACAGTTTTCGTATTCTCTAAACTCAGTTTTTCATTATTGTTAGATGGATTGTATTAGTAGATAAACCCTAACTCAGTTTGGGGATGCATTGCAACGTTTGGTTTCAGATTTCTATTTCCTAATTCGATTTAGTGAATTACTATTCTTCATATGAATTGCATGATTTGATCATCAAATTAGCATAGCCTAGCGGTGAAACTGGATTGATATCTATTTCGTGATACTGGATTGAACTGCCCTATTAGCGAAGCCTAGCGGTAAAACTAAATTTGTATTATTAGTTAAGTAATCGTTAACCTATTCGAGAACTTAACAATTAAGAGTAGGTAGAACATTGGAGTTCACACTACCTTAGAAGGATTGTTAGACTAGAACAATAGTTTTTACTAGTTGATGCATGTTCGATCGATGATTACTAGTTGCAATGCATATAACCGAACTGATTCTTTCTGAATTTGATAAACATCATTCTTCTTGAGAACAAACACCAGTTAACTAATAGTACAACTCTAGAACTACTTGCTCTCTTTGGGTTCGACCCTATTTATCACTTGCTAGTATAGTAGGTCACTATAAATTTAAATTTAGCGCACACAACGACGTTCCATCAAATTTGGCGACGTTGCTGGGAAGAACAACACTTAGTATAGAGTTCTAAGCTCTTATTAGTTATTTCTTGTTTGGCGGTGCAGGTAGTGCAGTGGGCAACCGACGTCTGATTAGCTATTACAAGGTGTTTTTCAAAGCAGAACGGACCTACTCGTGACGTAGATGCTTTTTTGCCCATCGGAGGTCGTTTACTATTTTATTTTCATTTTTTGGTGTTTTACAACGCTTTTCGATATATCTAATGCAGGGAGCTGATGTACGGACAAATAACCTTATATTTGTCCGCATTTTCCCTTTACTTCTTATTTGTTCCATTATTTTATGAAGTCATTTGATGTTTTATTTGTCCATTTTAGATTGAAAAGATGTATTACAGAATATCAAGTGGCCTGAAGAAAATCTAGATGAATTCCGATCGATCGAGAGCAAAAATGAGCAAAAGTATAGAGCGAACTTGATTTAACTAGCAATAGACCAAGAGGTGAGATTAGGATACTTTTGTTCTACACGGTTTGAAAGTTATATGTCTGTTCTGCTCGGGCTGTTCAAGATCGGTTGTTAACTGTTTCACAAAGCCTTTAACAGATTGTGTTTTGGTGATTGTTAGTTGCAATGGAAACAGTACGAAGAACAATAAACGACACAGGATATGTTTACCTTGTTCAGCGCAACAAGCCTACTCAAAGGGTTACTCGGAACCCCAAGTGGAAATCACTTCACAATGTATACAATCAAGTACATCTTTAAGTAACTCAACTCCCTTGGTTACCACTATGTAGTTGAAGTATTGTGAGTGCGTCTGACTCCCTCAGACGAAGATCCTTCTCATCCCACCTCGATTTGCCTCCCGCAAATCGGTAATTCTCTTCCCGAGAATATCAGACATGGAACAAAGTCTGTTCAACGTTCTCTGAAGCTTACTCCGATTAACCTTTTAGCTCGCTGGCTGGATTCTGACTTTATCTCAGGTTGATCGCCGATCTGTAGTTCTTCTCCACTCTCCCGTTCTGATTTCAGTTCGTGTGTGTTGGGATCGATCCTCTACAATTTTTGATTTCAAGACATATATAGATCCGGATATGCTTTTCATTCTTTCTGAAGCAAGATAATCTTCTTTGATTATGCTTTCCTAATGTAGACCGGATCTAATCTTTGGATTATAGAATCTGATCTTCGGAGCACAAAATCCGGGAAAATATTTCTTTAGAATATCTCCAATATAACTTCAGAATATCTCCAGAATTTGATATTCGGATGCACTATATTCGCTGATCTTCGATAGATTCTTTTGCACATGTCTGTCTGAACAGTCACTGTCTCAACTTCTGTCACAGCCGAGTTTCTTTCGCAGAACCGCAGTATCTTGCAGATTATATCTTCGGAATATCTCCAGAATATTTCTTTGCTTTATGCAATATATTCGTTGATCTTGATTGATATTATTGCAGCGCTTATTTGAACAGCTATTGTCGCACATTCTGTTCCAGCCTTGTCAGTTTGTACCATTTTCCAAAACATGCCATATATATACATGGGCCACCAGGATTTAACAATCTCCCCCTTGGCATTTTTTTGCCAAAACTTCTTCAGCTCTTACAAGGCAAGAAACCAGTGTGTGCCATTGATCGCGCGTCGTTTTACACGTCAAATTAATCCTTCCTCTTCCACTAGTACAGCGGTTAAGTAAGGGTCGATCTCCACAGGGAGCAAGCAGTTCAGTTTTAACCAGTGGCCTACACTTACGAAAATGGGGGTGTGAGTGATTGGGGTTGCGCGATGCGCGAGTAAACAGTCGTAAACGCAGGAATTTGCACTAGACGTGCGCAGGCAATAGAGATTAAGTACTATGACTATGAGAAGTATCGGCGCAGACAATCCTCTATGAGTGTATTCCTTATCATTGACTCTAAATGTCTATAGCTTGATTTGCTAATGTTAGTGTCCGATCAAGGCTTCCTAACATATGCGCATGTTCCGATCAAAGTTCATGTGCTATTAATTCTTGAACTAGACTAAACAACTACGAATCCGATCAAGGTAGTAATTGTCTATCCTAGCGCGTTACTCCTAGTTGGCACCGTCAGGCTATTCAACTAGTTTAACAAACAACAACAAGCAACAAGAGTAAGATTGCGGTTCAAGGCTTCCCCTACTCATGCAACAAGCTGCCAACAATGTGCACAGAATTAATATAAGCAAGCAAGCTATGCATTAAACGCAAGTCTCCAAGGAAATACTCATAGATTCCTCCCATAGTATAGCCCCTTCAAGATGTCCAAGTCCAGGAGGCTGATCTTGGGCGCACCATTAAAACGCCCGATAACTGCATAAGCGACCAGGCGCCATAGGTAGAACATCCATGGGTCACGCAGCTCTCGTCCCCTGCTGCGCCCTGCGGCAAAAACTGGCCCGGTCGCCATCTCGCGCCAAGCCTCCTGGTTAGTGTGCGTGTCCATGTCAGCTTCACGCACCTTAGCGCACCGTAGCGCGCGCTTCAGCCTCTTAGCTGAGGCAATGTACCAGATGCCCCTATGTCGGTACCTGATCTCCTGGTCGCCCGTCTCCAGCGACGCCAAAAATTCGCACGTGTCCTCCTTGTCTGATGCGCTGTTGAGTTCCAACAGCGCCTCCCAGCCTGCTAACGCCAGCCTCTCCACAACGAGGTCCTCCAATCCGACCTCGCGCAGGAAGTCCCTGCTGATGTACGAAGTCCCGTACATCTCAAGCCTCAGAAATGCGGCATACTTGCTGGTGAAAACAGCTGGGGTCTCTTGGTCTTCGGCAGGCTGCATTGTGGCTGGGGGTTTCTGGTCAACGCTGGTCAACACTCCTCAAACACTCCAAAAATTCAAACTCCTCCGAATGCACTGAAATTTTCACCAAAGGGGCGCCTACTGCCCGCCTACAAAACCCTCTAAACACCACTCCAATCGGCGCACTCTAACCTGGTGCGGTTTCAAAAGCCTAGAACACTCTTCCTCCGTACAAAACCCTACTGAAATCTGCTCAAAGCTGGGGGAAAGGTTACCTGGGGTGAGTGCGGCCGTGTGTTCCTCAAATCTCTCTAAACTGATGCTGGGTTGAGCGCCGGACAGCGGGCGGAGGTGCGAAGGCGAGAGCTGCTTGCAACGGTCGAGTGTGAAAAAGTGCTGAAATTTTCTAAGTCCTGCCCTTATATACCCCCCTGACTGGCGCAGCTGACCTGCGCACTGAAGTGCGCAAGGACCTGCGCACTGCTGCTCGACTAAAAAACGACAAGTCCTAAACTAACTAAAAGACATAAGAAAAACTAAAAGAAAGACATGTAAAAGTAAAACGAGTCGGGTTACCTCCCGACAAGTGCCTTTGTTTAACGTCGTTGGCTCGACTGTACCTCGTTACGTGTCCAAATGTGTGCCAGCGACCTCCACCACTCTTGCTCCTGAGTGACCCTGCGCTTGTGTATGTGTTGTGTTCTTCTTGGTCCTGCGCAAAGGGTGAGAAGGGTAGTCAGCATGGATAATATGTGATAAGTCTGCAGTAACGAGGGTAGATGAAGAGAAAGAAGAAATGTGAGCAATAGTTTCCAGTTCTCCCTCTGGTGCATCTGGTGGTGCCTCTGGCGCAGCAGCTGGCGCATCTATTATCTCTGGCTCTGCCAACCAAAATTTGATCGCGCGTCGTTGTACGCGTCAAATTAATCCTTCCTCTTCCACTAGTACAGCGGTTAAGTAAGGGTCGATCTCCACAGGGAGCAAGCAGTTCAGTTTTAACCAGTGACCTACACTTACGAAAATGGGGGTGTGAGTGATTGAGGTTGCGCGATGCGCGAGTAAACAGTCGTAAACGCAGGAATTTGCTAATGTTAGTGTCCGATCAAGGCTTCCTAACATATGCGCATGTTCCGATCAAAGTTCATGTGCTATTAATTCTTGAACTAGACTAAACAACTACGAATCCGATCAAGGTAGTAATTGTCTATCCTAGCGCGTTACTCCTAGTTGGCACCGTCAGGCTATTCAACTAGTTTAATAAACAACAACAAGCAACAAGAGTAAGATTGCGGTTCAAGGCTTCCCCTACTCATGCAACAAGCTGCCAACAATGTGCACAGAATTAATATAAGCAAGCAAGCTATGCATTAAACGCAAGTCTCCAAGGAAATACTCATAGATTCATGCCCAACCGATACTAAGCGTTTAGCTAGACATGCTAGTAGTAAAAATCATAGAAACAGTAAATAATATCTAAAGTATCCAAGAAAACAATAGCAAACAGTGCGTGCAGGTTGCAGTCTTGGCTGGCGCAGTCGGCTAGCACAGGTCCTCCCAGCAAGCTCGTGTGTTTTCCAGTTTTGCCGCTCTCTCTCTGAATTATGATGTGATGATCCTCTGATGTGTCGTGATCTGATGCTCAAACCCTAGCCTTCTTCTCTTCTTCATATACTGCTCATAGGCTCATCCTTGGCAACTTCCAAATCTGGTTGTGTCAGGATTTGGAAACACCATCATCTGCGCATGGCGCACGGCATCTGCTTAGCGCAATCGGTTAGCGCACCGTGGTCGACTCTGCCAATTCTTCTGTTTGCGCCGCTAGCTCCGCAGGCTTGTGTGATGCGCGTCCTAAACGCTGCCTGTTAGCGCGTATCCGACTTAGGCCCTCGTTTTGCCCTGAAATACAAAAACACTGGAAACCAGTAATCTTGTACATAAAATAATGCAAACAAGCATAGGGTTATGATCTAAATAATGCGTATAAATAGGCTCTATCAGCCATGCACATCCTTCTAACATTACTCCCCCATTTTGTCAATAAAAGTGACAAGGATATACATGACCAATCAAAACTAGACAGCAGCAATACCTAGCCAGGGGTGTCTTCGTATCATCAGATTCAGATCCTTAATGGCCTGAACAACCTCAGGAACTTCAAAACATTCTCTGGAACAACTCTCGTCTCCTGAACAATCTTCCACTTCTTGTCAACCTCACTATTGCAGAACAATGTTCCTGATACTTTGACAACCTTTGTCAAAGACTCTCCACTTAGATTTCTAATAGGGTGGACACTTCTCGGACTTTCTTGCACCAATCTTGCTCTTCTTCGTGACACTGGTCCCCCTGTCTCAGTGACTGCACTCTTCTTTTTCTTTGTTCTACTATCCCTCTTTGCTTAGACAGTCGTGCTAAATAGAGGACTCCATCATTGCCTCATTCTGATTATTTGTCTCAGCAACTGATCATCTGCCTCTTTGTCTGCTCCACCAGAGACTGTCTCAGCAACAAGTCTTTACTCTCTTTGACAGCGCATCCTTTGAATCTTTCTTCAACCCAAATGAAGTGCTATTCTAGTCACGCAAATATCAAACAATATTTATAACAGAGTGACCTCGGATTGAACCCAAGGGAAAAGCTTAGACTAATTGACAACTAATCAATGCTACTATTGTAAGTCTACGGTTTTTGGGGGGGTTTTGTCCTCCTATAGAGGTATCTCTAGCAAGCACTAAAGATAAATGATATTTTTGGGTTTTGCTTAATGAATAAAAAGGGTGACTAGGGATTCAACTTCTCTCCTAAGATATGAGGAAAATGAAATAACTCACTAATACATGCATGAACTACATTTGGTTGATAAAAGCAAGGCTAATGCATCGTCTGCTCTAGGTTCAACTCTCGCTCCTTCCCTAGAATGGAGAGGATACATAAATGACATGGTTCTCAAACTCTCATTCTATTGAACCGTGTAGAATTTGAGTCCCATAACCGCACCCTCTCGGTCTTTGGCCGGTTACTCAAATCCGCTTAAAACTTAGCCTAATGTCAAGAATGCATGTCGCTCTCACGCACAAACACTCCATCTATGATCATACAATAGCTATGAGACATCCTAAGTTCAACTCTCGCTCCTTCCTTAGGGGTTTTAACCAAGCATACTCACTTAAGCATTTCGTCAAACACTTGGTGTGCATACAGTGAATACATAGCTAGGGCACAATATATTCAAACCAAACTTCATTCAATGCAATAAATTAGAGTTCTACATCATATCCAATCCTAGGGGATCCATTTAATCCCCAACCACAAGAACAACTACTCACTCAAAATGAGTGTGCACAAATACATGAAAACTAAGGGAAACATCAATGTAAATACAAAGCTAGGGTTTAAGAGAGGTTGATGTAGAATCTTCAATCCAAACTTCAATCTTCAATCAAGCTTCATCTTCTTCGAGTTCCAGTCGCCTAGGGTTGCAAAAAGTATGGAAGCTCTCTTTCTTCACTTCCATCTCATTCTATTTATACTTTTTGAAGATTTCCAAAAAGAGCCCGAAGTGACTGAATCACTTGATTCGGTCATGTCCATGTGATTCGCTCGAACCTTTTGTTCAGTGTTGTTTTCGGACTGGGCGAATCACTTCTCTTGGCCGAATCACTTTTTGATTCGGTCACACCCTTGTGTTGATACGGTCAAACGTCTTATGGAGCTCAACTGATTCGGGCACCTCATGGGCGAATCACTTCTGATTCAGCCGAATCATCTATTCAGTGCTGATCTCGGACTGGGCGAATCAGTTTTCTTGGCCGAATCACTTTGGATTCGGTCACACCCTTTATGTGATTCGGTCAAACCTTCAGGACTTTCCCCGGATCAGGTCAATTCGCGCAGCTGAGAGTGATTCGGTCAGGCTGGTGGGCGAATCACCTATGATTCGGCCGAATCACTTTTGCAGTATGCTCAGTCTTCCTGCTTTTGATCTCCATCGACCGGAATTCGTCTAGATTTTCTTCGGGCCACTTCGTATCGTGAGATACATATTTTTAACCTGAAATGGACGAAGAAATCATCAAATGGCTTTATAGAATTGCAGAATAAACAAGAAGTAAGGGGAAAAATGTGGACAAATAAAAGGTTATTTTTCCGCTCATCAAAACACCCCACACTTAAGTCTTGTTCGTCCCGAACAACTATGTGCATAAGTCAAGCAAGAGTTTTCAGAAAAGGAATACTCACAAATCCCACTTGCAATCATCCTTGAGAGTTCAAAATCCAAATATAGCTAGCTAACCAAGAAGTTCACTATCACCTCAAAGTGAAATAGAGTTGTGCAAATTATTCACTTCACGCAAACTCTAAGGATCATTCACTTCAATGTGATAATAAATACTCATAGAAACGATGTCGAACTAGCATTCGTCAAATTCAAATTTCCGCTCAATTTCCTATGCAAGAAGTATGAAGAAAAACGTCGCTTGCACAAAACTTTTGTCAAATCAATCACATATGCTTGCTAAGGGCAAGTCCATAAGCTCAAGACAATAAACTCGTTCTCAAGAATTAGGCTATACGTGATAAACCGCAAGAGAAGAGGAGTTTTGACAATGAATAATTTAGAATTCCCTCGTACAAATCTGGATGCTTAAGTAATAAATTACGAGGGTCATACCTTAGACGCTTCCTAAAAACCCAATGCAAAAGCCTTGCTCACACATATGCGAAAGAACTTGCGGAAAAGGCACAAAGTCAAGAGTTAAGTGTGCCTATTTTTTTGCGTTTATACAAATGTTTTCGAGGGGGAAATTATCTTCCTAACCCTCGGCAAATGTAAAACCTTCAAACTATGATAATTCTTTTTTTTCTCTTTCTTGTGCCTTTTTTTTCTTTTTCTTTTTTTCTTCTTTCGCAATCACTTCGAAACACCCCACACTTAATACTTGACAATGTGCCTAAATGTTATATGGTGGAGCATGAAGTGTGAGCAAAGCAAATGCAAAGGCTAAATAGGGACGCTAAAATCACCTAAAAGCAACCAAGAGCAAGTACAAGGTTTTTGCATGAAAACATTTTTTATTTTGTGCTCGCTAAACTTAACTTCATTTTTCATGCATGGAAAGAGCTTAAAAATGAATCGAACTAAGCTAGTCGAACACCGAATCATGTGAATAAAATCATCACAAAGAGGATCAATCGACTTAAAGATGCGATTCATGAATTTAAGGCACAACTCAATCCAAATTTTTTTTTTGATACTACTTAATTGCTTAGCAAACATTACTTCGTGTGATCAATACTTAAAGTTTGGATGACAGCAATTATGCGAGTATAATGTGCTCAAAGTGAGTGTGTAGCATAGAATCAAGTTGTAGAAAATCAAAGCAAAAGCGCTAAACACCCCACACTTAGAATTTTGCTTAGTCCCTAAGCAATATAAAGAACAAAGGATTGTAAAGAGAAAGTTGCGAAGGAACTTCTCTCGTGTGGAGGTAGCCTAATGCACATCCGTCCGTGTCCGTGAATGATGCTCTTGGCAGTTGCAATAAATCTGAAACTCACGAAAAAGGTTAGTGCAACACTTGAATTCCCATGTTTAAAACAGCTAGCTATGCGAGATATAATTAATGTAGAACATATAGTTAGAAAACAAATGCGCGACAATGTATATGATGAGTTCACTTAGATATGTCTGTGTGCATCAAAAAGTCATGAACTAGTGCATTAATGTGCTTGAGAAGGGTTTCGAACAATGGCAAATAAGAGGCAGAAATTTCCAAACCCAAGACAGTGCTGCTGAAGAGTGCCCGAATCAGGTGATTCGGTGATGGCAAATATGTGATTCGGTGACCCCTAGTCGAATCAGTTCAGTTCGGATAATAATGGGATGCCCGAATCAGGTGATTCAGACAAGGCAAAAAGGGTTGATTCGGCCAAGGTTTCCGAATCACTTTAGCTTGGATAGAGGTTTACCCGAATCACACTTGATTCGGACAAGGCCAAAAGAGGTGATTCGGCCAGGGTGTCCGAATCATTTTACCTGGGCAGTTCAAAATAGTGTTTAAAAAAATCTGCCAAACCAGAGAAACATTCAAGTGCCACAACCATTTGTCATACAAAAAATATCGCGGCGAAGCGCGTCAAATACAAATGGACAAGACAAGCCAAATACATGTCAATTAAAGCATCACAAGTAATGACAAAATATTGTAGCAAACTAAACCTCATTCCCATGATCTCCACTGCCAACTCCGGGAGCTCCTTCAACATTACCTCCATCCACTCTCCCTTCAAACATAGCTGAAAGGAGTCACTCGCAGCTGTGGTAGGCACAGTCGGCTGAGGTGGTGGCTGAGAGAAGGGTGCTGGAGGCGGTGGAAGGTCTGAAATACCCATGCTTGCTGCCATACGCACCATGACATTTCCTTGCCATGTCGTGGACAAGGGTGGATAATAACTCATGAGAGCGAATGAGCGTCGTGTGAGAATCTGAGAGCGAATCCAAGCGTGCGCTCATCAATGTCAGGCCTTCATGTGCAATGGGCTCAGGCTCGACTGGAGGAATGGCAGTGGGAGAGGGTCTTAAATCTGGTATAGGTGCTGAGGTGTGGGCTGGATCGGCTGCTGCTGACAGGGGTGGCTCGCTGGCCTGCCTGGGTGGTGTCTCTATACTAGGGAGCCCATGCTCCTTTCGCTTCCTCTCTATTCTCTTCTCCAAGTGCTGTGGCACATCGGCTCGAATAATCCAACGGTGCGTCTTAGCCTCTATCATGTGCATCTTTCGGAGAGTTTCCAGGTTGAGTATTTTCTTTGGCAAGGCCGTGCAACGGTCGAAAGTGAAACCCAGCCGCTTCGCGAGAAGCGTAATACATGTCCCGCCACCTAGAGCTCGCCCTTTGTACTCCAATCTCTGATATGACTCAAACTGGACCGTCAGTGCATCTACAATGTTTACCGATCTGCCGCGAAAAATGAGGAGCATCAAGTCCAAGTCCGATGTATTAACGTACCTGCCCCCATCCTTGCAGCTGTGAATGGATGTCGCGATGATACGGTGAATCAGCCGCCAAACTGGGGAGGTAATCATTGTGGCTGGCTGAGGGGACGTGAAGAATATGTCTTTCGAGGCGAGGTCTACCCAGAAATGGTACCAATCGCGCTCTCTGAAATGCGGGGACTCACCAAGCTTAGTACACCCAAAAGCTGTGCAGATATCAAGTGCAGGCAGGGTAAAAGTCTGTCCGCCTAAACGAAAGGTCCAAGAACTTACAGTTTGGTCCCTCTTGCCATTATGCCTTCGACTACCCGGATCATCCATCAAAATATAATGCATATCACTGGCACGAAGATAATCACTGATTTTATCCATAACCTTAAGCTTGCTCAATGCGGCATGATCAGGATAAGTGGGAGCTAGTACCTCATAGTTCTCGTGCTGTGTCAACAAAGCTTTCATCTTGGCGTCCGCAGCAAGGATTTCTTCAGTAAGAGGAGGGGGGGTCTCCTTGTCTCTGCTGCTCCAGCATGTGGGATAACTGCCAAGCTGACTTGTGTGCGGGACGACTCTCCCACGAGTCTGAAATCGTCGGAAGAGGATGATGATGATGAGGATGATGCACTGACTGGAGACGGCGGGGGAGAGGAGCGGATTATGATACCACCAGCAGCTCGCCTTGGCTTCGGTTTGGGTTTGGCTGGAGCTTTAGGTTTAGCAATACCCTTACCCTTTTTAGCTGCGGTGAGCTTTTTGGCAGGCGGTGGTCGTAGTTTCCCTGTAGCTGTCAAGTTTGTCTTGGCCATTATAAAGCTGGGTGAAGGAGAAGGGTGACTCGGGGACCTGCGGCTGATTCGGGCGAAGAGAACTTCGGAGGAAGCTGGGTTGAATGGGGGTCGTGGTTTAGGGTTAGCTCGGAAAGGGAGGGCTCGGACGGACGAGGGTTTGGTTGGGAAGGTCGGACGGAAGCTGGTTTGGGGTTTGTGGTAGTCGGACGGGAGCTGCTCGGGCGGAAAAAGATTTAGGGCTCGCGGTGAATGAGCGATAAAGCGGAGTTCGCACGAATAAATCATCAGCCTCGAGCGAATTTGATTCGGAGTGATGCCCGAATCACCAATGATTCACCCGAATCTTTTGTTCAGTGCTGAGTTAAGTAGTTTCCATCTGCACGAATCAACTGATTCGAGCGAAGGCTTGGCCGAATCGATCCTGGTTAGCTGCTTGACCGAATCAAGTGATTCGGGGAGACCATCAATGATTCGCCCGAACCTTTTGTTCAGTGCTGATTTATACTTTTTCGGGTGAACGAATCAACTGATTCGGTCACTCCTGAAAACTGATTCGGGCGAACCAACTGGTTTGTGTTTGCCACTCTGCACAAAATTTTTCACTCAAATGCACCACATTCCTCAATCACTTAAAGACATCTAATATTCACTCAAAACACCCCACACTCAAATATTTTCACAGATGAATAATCAAACCAAAAGGGGTAATTTTGAGTGCACTCTACCACAAAAATCCCTAAAACCTCTAACTTGATATTGGCATGGCGCAGCACAAAGTCAAAAATGATTCTACACTACAAACAAGTAGGAGCAAAAGAACAAATACTCACCAGCCTAGTTTAAAGTCTTGGCTAAGACGTAGCCGATTCCCTTCTTCATAAGAAACACATTTGAGAAGTCCTTTGCGAGGATCCCTTCTCAAATGGCATGCAATAATTTGGGAATTAGGTAGAATCATCAAGCTTGAAGTCTCCAAGCTCCAAGCTTTGCGCGTCTCCATGGTACGCTTTAATTCGATGGCCATTCACTTTGAAAGTTTCACCTTCTTTGTTTATCAATTTGAAGTGGCCATCTTCATACACTTTTTCAACTTTGAAGGGCCCCGACCATCTTGATTTCAGCTTTCCCGGGAATATTCTAAGTCTAGAGTTGAAAAGCAATACGCTATCCCCCTTTGAGAAAGTCCTCCTCCGAATTTTCTTGTCATGCCACAATGTGGTTTTCTCCTTATAAATTCTTGAACTCTCATAAGAGTCGAGTCTAATCTCATCTAGTTCGTGGAGTTGGAGGACTCTCTTCTCCATCGCCGTCTTCAAGTCAAAATTTAACTTCTTGATTGCCCACATGGCCTTGTACTCCATTTCGACGGGGAGATGGCATGGTTTTCCATAGACTAGGCGGTATGGTGACATGCCAATCGGGGTCTTGAAAGCGGTGCGATATGCCCATAACGCTTCTTCGAGCTTTGAAGACCAATCCTTCCTTCAGTTCCCCACTGTTTTTTCGAGAATAGCTTTTATCTCCCTATTAGAAACTTCAACTTGTCCACTAGTTTGAGAGTGATAAGGCGTCGCAATTTTATGATAAACTCCATATTTTTGAAGCATCGCTTCGAATTGCCTTTCTTTGAAATGAGTACCATTATCACTAATTACGGTCCTAGGGGCTCCAAATCTTAGAAAGATGACCTTCTTGAATAACTTAATCACAACTTTGGCATCGCAAGAAGGTGAGGCAATGGCTTCCACCCATTTTGAGACATAGTCGACGGCGACTAAAATATACTTATTTCCATAAGAAGATGGGAATGGTCCCATGAAGTCGATCCCCCATACATCGAATATCTCAACCTCTAGAATACCCTTTCGAGGCATTTCATCTCTCTTAGAAATATTTCCGGTTCTTTGACACGCATCGCAAGACTTCACGAACTCATATGCATCTTTGAACAAACTCGGCCAATAAAATCCACTTTGAAGAACCTTTGGGGCCGTTTTGGAACTTGAGCCGTGCCCGCCATAAGGAGAAGAGTGACATCCTTCAAGAATACCTTGTTGGTCGCATTCCGCGAACATGATCTATAAAGTCCATCCGCGCAAAGCCTATATAGATAAGGCTCGTCCCAATAGTACCGGTTGATATCATGAAGGAATTTCTTCCTTTGATTGTAATTTGCTCCCTCCGGTAGAATTCCACAAGCTAGGAAATTCACGAAGTCCGCATACCATGGAGCTTGCGCGGTCTCGATGCTCATCAAGTATTCCCCAATGAATGTGTCATATACGCGAATCGTTATTGAATCTTCTTCTTTGGTTAGTTCGAGTCTTGATAAGTGATCCGCCACTACATTCTCTACTCCTTTCTTGTCTCTAATCTCTATATCAAATTCTTGCAATAGGAGCACCCAACGGATAAGTCTAGGCTTTGCTTCCTTCTTAGAAACCAAATACTTGATGGCGGCATGATCCGTGTAGACTATTGTTTTAGAACCAATCGAGTATTGCCTAAATTTTTCAAAGACATAGACAATGGCTAGCATTTCTTTCTCCGTTGTTGAGTAATTTCCTTGGGTAGTGTCAAGGGCCTTACTAATGTAATAGATTACGTGGAGGCGCTTATCTATTCGTTGACCCAAGACGGCTCCAATAGCGCTATCACTTGCATCGCACATCATTTCGAATGGTAAATCCCAATTCGGTGCTTGAATAATAGGTTCGGTCACCAAAGCTTGCTTCAATACTTCAAACGTCTCAAGACAAGGCTCATCAAAAGTAAATTCCACCTCATTGCGTAGAAGATTTGTGAGGGGCTTTGCTATCTTTGAAAAATCCTTAATGAACCTTCGATAAAAGCCCGCATGCTCGAGAAAACTTCTAATTCCTTTAACATCCCTTGGAGGTGGCAACTTTTCAATCACGTCGATTTTAGCTCTATCGACTTCGATCCCTCTTTTCGACACACGATGTCCCAATACTATGCCTTCTTTCACCATGAAATGGCATTTCTCCCAATTGAGGACTAAGTCCATCTCAATGCCCCTAGCCAAAACACGTGAAAGATTTGTAAGACAATCATCAAAAGAATATCCATGCACCGAAAAATCATCCATAAAAACTTCCATGGAATTTTAAAGAAATTCCGAAAATATGGACATCATGCATCTTTGAAAAGTACCCGGCGCATTACAAAGACCAAAAGGCATTCTCCTATATGCAAAAGTGCCATAGGGGCAAGTAAATGTCGTCTTTTCTTGGTCATTGGGGTGGATGGGAATTTGGAAAAAACCACTATAACCATCTAGAAAGCAAAAATATTCATATCCCGCTAATCTTTCTAACATTTGATCAATAAAAGGAATTGGGAAATGATCTTTCTTGGTGGCTTTGTTTAATTTCCTATAGTCTATGCACATCCTCCACCCCGTGACCGTGCGCGTAGGGATCAATTCACTCTTATCATTCTCCACAACGGTGAGCCCGCCTTTCTTAGGCACCACATGAATTGGGCTCACCCATTCGGAGTCGGGGATCGAGTAAATTATTCCCGCATCTCTTAAATTAGTCACTTCCTTCAACACAACCTCACCTAGCTTAGGATTTAATCGCCTAAGAACTTCGCGACTAGGTTTCACATTCTCCTCAAGTCTTATCCTATGCATGCAAACCTTGGGGCTAATCCCTTTCAAATCATCAATGGAATGCCCAATAGCACCCTTATACAATTGCAACACATGCATAAGCTTAGAGGTCTCACATTCATCAAGAGATGCTTCGATAATAACGGGTAGTGAGTTGTTTGGTCTGAGGAATTCATACTTAGATTCGGTGGAAAGGGTTTCAATCCCTCACCGAATTCCTTACCTTTCCATGTATCTTCTTCAATGGTTTCCTCATCGAGAGTGTTACCGTCCTCAAGATTCATCAACGAAGCGAAAAATGGACTACCACTATCTTGGGTGAGCAACTCGTACTCAAAATTTGTCAACTCATCATGAGCATCATAAACATCACAAGCGTCATTTATTTCAAGCAAATGACAATCCATAGAACTCCTTCTCCACAATTAATAACGGCTTTTACCGTATTCAAGAAAGGCCTTCC
This sequence comes from Umbilicus rupestris, assembly GCA_963678935.1. Taxonomy (NCBI): domain Eukaryota; kingdom Viridiplantae; phylum Streptophyta; class Magnoliopsida; order Saxifragales; family Crassulaceae; genus Umbilicus; species Umbilicus rupestris. Next base: position 4,956,789 of record OY787607.1, on the reverse strand, counting down.
TAGTATGATAGGGATTTCACGATCCTCATCCATTTCAAGCACATAAAAGTCAACGGGAACATAAAATTTCCCTACTCTAATTGGAACATCCTCTAAAATACCCTTAGGTAACCTAGATGATCTATCCGCCAATCTAAGATTTATGGATGTAGGATTGAGTTCACCCATGTCAAGTTTTTGAAACAAGGAAAATGGCATCAAAGAAATACTACCTTCCAAATCACACAATGCGCTATCTATGCAAAAATCGCCAATAGCAATAGGGATAGAGAATGAACCATGATCATTTAGCTTCCTAGGCATGTTATGTTGAATAATAGCGCTACAATTAGCATCCAAAGCTACGTGATCAATTTCATGCATTTCTCTCCTATGCGATATAATATCTGATGATGCAAGTATGGCAGTGTTTGACAAAACCAGCATAAGTGAACAAGGAGCTGCTACAGCTCAAATAAACAAGCAAGCCAAGCAGAAGTGAACTAGCAGCAGCTGCAGCAGGGGAAGCTACAGAAGGAGCTTGTTCAACAGGCTGGTTCAACTGTCCAAGGAGCAGCAGCTGCCTGGGCTTGTTCGGAAGGGCTGGAAACCCTATGCAGAGCATCTGAAGAATTTCTAAATTGCTGAAGAGCATATTCCAGCACGGTTTACTAGTCAGAGAAGGAGATTTGCATTGGAGATATTGATCAAATCTAATCTCCTAGATTTTAGGAGATAATTGATCTTGTGGGTCAATTGCCTAAACCTGGAAATTGCTTAAAGTGGTGCGGCTATTTAAGCAGAAGGTGTTCAGGGCTGAAGAGGCTGATCGAAGCTGAGGGATACACGAGTGCATACACAGAATTCACGGAGAACAATTTGTGGTGTGCGACGGGAGTTTACTTCGATCATCACCCAAGAGCAGAGCGTTGAGCGCAGAGCTGTGGTGAGTATTGCAGAAGAGAATCAGGACTTGCAGAGTCTGATTCGTGCTTGATCTGGAAGCCAATTCAGAGCTGGGGAGCTTGTTGGTTGATCAAGGGCAGCCGCGGAAGAACTGACGGGTGGAAGGCTCGGTCGAGTGTCGTGCGGCAGTACTCACTAGTGGCAGGTGGTCACTGAGTGAGGGGGAGTTGTCCAGAGTGTGCAGCGCTCTTGGAGAGGTTCGATCAGCTCGGCAGAAGGCCTTGGAGCGACACGGACATTGTGCTTCAGCTGTGTGTTACAGCTGTTGCTGCAGCAACCCTGCTGAGTAGTGTAATTTAGAATAGGCTGAGTTCTTTGAGAGGATTGTAGCTATTCTAGATTGACATATTGTAGAGGGTGTGCAGACACAAATCAGAGCTTGTTCTGATTGTGTTGAGTGGTCCACACGAGGTTGAGTAGCATAGGTTGCGTGAGTTGTAACCGTGTGTACTTGGAACCTTTGGTTGAGTGGATTGAGGACTGGAGAATAGTCCTCCCCAGACGTAGGCAGATTGGCCGAACTGGGTGAACAAACCTGTGCCTTGTTCATTGCTTGCTGTGACAATATTTAAGTGAACAAGAGTGTGCTGCAGCAATTGCTTGTTCACAAAATCTGTTTGAACTAGGACATTGTGAAATTTCAATTGGTATCAGAGCGGGAACTCGACACACAGAGTTAAAAGATCCTATAGTGTCTCTGAAGAAGCGAAGTCAATGAAGGAAGGACAGAGCACAAGCAGACCTCCATTATTGGAAGAGAGCAATTATGGATATTGGAAAGCTAGAATGAAAGCCTTTCTCAGGGCTATTGACGAGAAGACATGGAGAGCTGTTGTGGTTCAGTGGTCTCCCCCAATCACCATGGATGAGCAAAGAGTGACAAGAATAAAACCTGAAGAGCAATGGACTGCTGAAGAAGGTGCTGCAGCAACTGGTAATTCAAAGGCTTTGAACGCAATTTTTGCTGCAGTGGATGCTAACAATTTCAGGTTGATATCAAATTGTGACATGGCCAAGCAAGCATGGGAAATTCTGCAAACTGCCCATGAAGGAACTGATAGAGTGAAGCTGTCAAGACTCCAGATTATTGCCACACAATTTGAGAATCTGAGGATGCTGGATGAAGAAACAGTCACTGAGTTTAATGCTAAACTCTGTGATCTTGCAAATGAAGCTCATGCCCTTGGTGAACCCATCCCTGAAGAAAAACTCATCAGAAAGGTTCTCAGATCACTGCCCACAAAATTTGACATGAAAGTGACAGCCATTGAAGAAGCTCAAAATGTCAGATTCATAAAGTTGGAAGAGCTGATGGGTTCTCTCAAACAATTTGAGATGAAGCTGGTTAAAGGAGACACCACTCCTAAGGATAAGAATGTTGGATTGAAAGCTGAAACAGAAACCAAGCAGACAGTTCCAGAGGATCAGCTGAGTATGATTGTCAAGAACCTTGGAAAACTTCTGAAAAACATGGACTCAAGAACTGGACAAAGCTCATCCTCACGAAAATTCAGAAGAGGTGGAGAAAATAAGAGGAAAGGGAAAGAATATGCTCAGAATGAAGATGAGAGGAAAGAGATGAAAAAGGGTGTTCAATGCTGGAATTGTGAAGGGTATGGACACATTGAGGCTGACTGTCCAAGCAAACCCCTCAAGAGCTCAGAGAAAAAGAACAGTAAGTCCATGACAGCAAAATGGAGTGACTCTGAGGAAAGTGATGAAGAAAAATGTGTTGTGCTGACCAGTATATCTGATTTCAACCTCAAGGAGATAAAGAAGGATAAAATCCACTATGGGATTGAAGTATCTGAAAGTGAAGATGAGGGTGACTCATCTGCCAGTGAAGATGAGGAGGACTTATCTGGCAGTCTTGTTGACTATCTGGAGAAGATACTCAAACAGTGTGAAGCAGTCCTTCAGACAAATCAAGCATTGACTGACAGAGTCAATCTCTTGGAAGAAGAACTAAGGAAATGTCCTCTCTCTTTCAACAGTCAAGTTACCATTCTGAAAAGGGAAGACACTGGAAGACAGGTTACAGATATTAGTGATTCATCAGCAACAGCCAAGACAGATATTTCCCAGAAAAATATCTTGGACGAGATCTTGTCTTTCCAAAGATTTGGTAAAGGAAGAATGGGACTGGAGTATACTGGTGACGAAAGCTCGAGAGGGACGGTTTTTGTTAAAGCCTCGAGTGCTGTGAAAGATAAAATGAGAAATTCAGCAGACTCCCCAAAAACTGCAGACAAAGATGGAACCAGACATGTGAACAAGGGGATGCTGCAGCACCGGGCACATCTTTTTTCTAAAACAAAGCAAAAGGTTCAGATTAAACGGAGTTCTAGTACAAGTGTTGGGAATCAGAAGATCAACTCAAATCTAAAACAGCAGTACAGCACCTTCTCAGTTGAAAAAGGGGGAGCAAAATTCAGAACCAATACATGCTGCGTAAAGACCCTGTTTCATGCTGATTCACAAAAAGCTCCTTGCTGGGAAGAATCACAGAAGAGAATTGCTGCTCAAGGACACTGGACTGCTAAAGACAAGGGAAAACCACAGGTTCTACAGATATGGAGACCCAACCTTGACAAACAAAGAGATTGGGGGCTGGGAGATCAGAAGAAGAAAAACTCTATTGTTTCTCAGGTATGGGTGAAGAAATCTCTACCAGAATTCCTTAAGAATCCTCCTAGCAAAGCTGCAGTCTGAACTGAATAGGTGAACCAGCTCTCATGTGCTATAGCAACTGGGTCAAGAATAAGCTTGTTCACATGCTTTGGTCGTAAAGATGGGAGAAGGCACATGTGAGGCACGTGTGTTAACAAGCTTCAAATGGAAAGGAAAATAACGGATATATCAAATTCAGGAAATAACGGGTAAATCAATTTCTAGGGCAAACTCAAGGTGAAAGGCGCTTCTCGAAATTGTTCCCGATCATTCACTGTGCGTTTCTCAATCCTTCTACAACCCTGCAACAATGGTGAAGACCCGTGGTTTGAAGAAGAATCTGGCAGCAGACAGGCAGGGCAGGTCTGAAAGAAGGACCAAGGCACGCAATGAAGGTCCTGCTCAGCGCCTGGATGTGGTGGTGTGGGAACCAGCACCTCTCCCTGTGTCGCACAGCGAGCCCTCACCTTCTGAAGGAACTTCGCAGAAAAAGAGGCGTCTGGTTCGTGACGGAGAACCTGTATCCAGTAACCCTGTGCTATCTGAAGAAGCTGTGGCTGAGGAAGTCGCTGAAGAAGAACATGCTACAGAGGGTGCTGTAGCAGGTTCTACAGAAGAAAGGTGCAGATCACTGGTTATGTCCCAAGGCATTGTGGGTAAAGGGGAGGAAACAGTTGCTGAGTCCCCTGAACAAGAACCTGCTGCAGCACATCCTCTTCCTCCTTCAGACAAAGGAAAAGCTCCTATCCTCATCCCAGTCTCCAGCAGTGAAGATACATCCAGTGAAGAAGAAGAAGATTCTCGTGGTGGACCTTCTGAAAGAGGACCTCCAGTGGCAGACTTGTCAGCTCTCACAGTGGGAGGTACATGGTTCAGGAATAGGAGTGCTTCCCAATCCTGGAATGCTGTCGAGAGGAAGCATATTGTGGCTGAAAAGAGGCTGGTCCAGGACAAGTACAAATCAGCAGCTATGATCCAGCTTCTCTCAGAGGTAAACCTTCTCAAGTCCGTAACCTTTCCATTCAGATTCAACATAGCTCTGGTTAGGGAATTTATTGTGAATATGGAAGAGAAATTTGGAGAAGAAGGAGCGGATGAGTTTGGGAAAAGTTGGGTAAGGGGTAAAACAGTGGTTATTACCCCTGAAAAAATTGATGCATTTCTTGGGATCCATGAGAATGCCAGAGCTCTCACAATTGTTCAGCTAGAGATATTGGCTAAAGTTCTGACAGGGGGAGTGTGCCTGTCTTGGGGCGGTCCAAACCTCAGTGCTGCTGAGCTATCTTCCAAGAATGCCCTGCTGTATCATCTGGGCATCAGAAACTGGATCCCTAGCTCTCACAGGGGGAAGGTTAGCAGAGACTTTGCTAACCTTCTCTACTCTATTGGGAAGAAGAGGAGAATCAGCCTGGGCAGTGTTATGTTTCCTCAGCTGGCCATTCATGCCGGGAGTGCTTCCTCCAGCAAGCCCATTGTGCTTCCCTCCCTCATCTATGGGATGATGGTCTCACAGCATCCGGAACTTGGAGAAATTTCTGAAGGCTTATCTGAAGAGCTGCAGGTCTTCACAGTAGACCACAAGTTATTCAAAGGAAAGCATGCAGTGGATTTTCCATATGAGGATCCTCTTCTGGTTGGCTCTTCAGCATCAGCTTCCCTGGAAGAACCTCTTCCCCCTGCTGCAACAATTCAGCCAGCTCTTCGTGCCAGAATTGTGAGCCATCTCAGGTCTGAGCTGCTCATTCTTGATGCTGAAGCCAAACGGAGGGATGCCAGGCGTGGCCAGATTAGGAGTCTAATCAGAGACTTGGAGTTCCCGGAGGATGAGGAGCAGGCCCCTTGAGCATCTATGACAAAAAGGGGGAGAGAAGATGTTTTTGCGCTCTTGGAGAGGTTCGATCGGCTCGGCAGAAGGCCTTGGAGCGACGCGGACATTGTGCTTCAGCTGTGTGTTACAGCTGTTGCTGCAGCAACCCTGCTGAGTAGTGTAATTTAGAATAGGCTGAGTTCTTTGAGAGGATTGTAGCTATTCTAGATTGACATATTGTAGAGGGTGTGCAGACACAAATCAGAGCTTGTTCTGATTGTGTTGAGTGGTCCACACGAGGTTGAGTAGCATAGGTTGCGTGAGTTGTAACCGTGTGTACTTGGAATCTTTGGTTGAGTGGATTGAGGACTGGAGAATAGTCCTCCCCATACGTAGGCAGATTGGCCGAACTGGGTGAACAAACTTGTGCCTTGTTCATTGCTTGCTGTGACAATATTTAAGTGAACAAGAGTGTGCTGCAGCAACTGCTTGTTCACAAAATCTGTTTGAACTAGGACACTGTGAAATTTCAATATCTTTAAGAAATTTTGCATAAGTGGGCATTTGAGTTAGTACCTCCGTGAAGGGGAGAGTCACTTGGAGTTTGCTCAAGATATCCGCAAAGCGCTTGAAATGTGTGTCCTCCTCCTTCTTCTTCAATTTTTGCGGAAATGGAATGGGAGGCACATATGGAGCGGGTTCTTGAGCTTTTTCTTTTCCTCTCTTCTCAACCTTCTCTTGAGATGAAGACCCTTCTTTCTCAACCTCAACGGTTGAGTTGGCAACTTTGGTCTTCGCTTGGGGTTCTTTCAAGACTCTTCCGCTCTTTAGGGTGATGGCATTTATGGTTTCGGAAGAGTTCACATCCAGTTGAGAAGGCAATTTCCCTTGATATTTTGAGGAAGAACTCGCTTGTTGAGCAATTTGTGTCTCAAGCATTTTGTTATGTGCTTGCAATTGGTCGAGTCTTTGAAGGATGAGTTGGTTATCCTTTTGTTGTTGAGCTTGAGTTGCGGCCATTTGCGCGACAATGGATAATAGGGATGGTTCCTCTTGGATAGGCCTCTCCTCATTTCTTTGGTAAGGAGCTTGCCCTTGTTTCCTTGGTGGGAATCCCGGAGGTGTAGGCTTTGGCACATTGTTGATGGGCGCTCTCCTCGGAAAGTTTGGGTCTTCATGGAACCTTACATGTTGAGGAGGGTTCCTTGGTTGATCGGGAGGATTTCTTGGTTGATACCCACTTGATTGAGGTGGCACATAAGCTCTCTCTTGGTTCCTCACAAGATAGCTAACATCTTCAAATTCATCCGCATGTTTGGCGGTGCAAGAGTCTTCGTCATGCGACGGGTTAGTGCATATGCTACAAGCTTGCGGATGTTCTCTTCTCTTGTTCAAATTCATGTTCCCAATAGATTGTGCCAAGGAATTTACCGTCTTTGCAAGGGAGTTGAAATCTTCCTTTGTTACGGCCTTAGAGGTTTCCTCCTTGCTCTTTTTCTTCAAGTGGTTCTTTTCACCACCCCATTGGTGCGAATTTCGTGCAATCTTTTCGATGATCTTGAAACCACCGGTATCCGTTAAGTCCATCATTGCTCCATTACTCGCATGGTCCATATGGTTCCTTGCATTTTGGTCCATTCCATCGTAAAAGTTTTGCAATAATTGCCACTTGTTGAATCCATGATGAGGGCAATCTCTTTGAAGCTCTTTGAAGCGCTCATAAGCCTCATAGAAGGTTTCATGTCACGTTGAGTAAATTGATTGATTCTATCCCGAATCTTCTTTGTCTTGGCGGGGGGGAAGTATTGGATTAAAAAGGCTTGTGCTAGTCCCTCCCAAGTGTTGAATGTATCCGGTTCATGACTCATCAACCAATCCTTAGACTTCCCGGAAAGTGAGAACGGAAAAACCTTCATGTATACCCACTTTTGTTGGATGCCCGGCATTTTGTATGTGCGGCATAGCTCCGTAAATTGGGCCAAATGTGCATTTGGGTTTCCATACCCGTCAAATTGATGTGCGGCCACCATATGGAGGAGGGCGGATTTGATTTCAAATTCTTGGTCTTCTCCCCCCGGTAAGCAAATAGGGGAACCATAATGTCCAATGGTTGGGGCGATGTATGCCCCAACCGGTCTTTCTTCTTCCTCTTGCGGAAGAGGAGCATTTCCTTGCCTTCTAGGAATTTGTGGATCCATATTTCCCGGTTGTTCGGCTCGTGTAGGCGAAGGAGTATCCAAATGAGGAGTGTGAAGCTCGTGTGAAGCGGAGGGATGAGAAGGTTGGCTTGTAGTTGAGGTAGAAGCTTGTTCTTGTACTCTCTTGCTCTTTGCTCTAGTTTGCATTCAAACACCTATGAAGCAATCAAAGAAGCTTTTGTAAGTGTGAACTTAAATAGAGACAAACAAGAATAGCAAGCACGCAAGCAATTACGACAACTAAATAAAAGAAAAAAAAAATTAAGTAAACTAACTAAAAGTAATACTAACTAGCAATCTAGTCTAATGGCTATTCACCGGCAACGGCGCCATTTTGACATTGGCGTTTTAGGCAAGTCAAATGAAGTGCTATTCTAGTCACGCAAATATCAAACAATATTTATAACCGAGTGACCTCGGATCGAACCCAAGGGAAAAGCTTAGACTAATTGACAACTAATCAATGCTACTATTGTAAGTCTACGGTTTTTTTTTTGGGGGGGGGGGGGGGGGGGGGGGGTTTTGTCCTCCTATAGAGGTATCTCTAGCAAGCACTAAAGATAAATGATATTTTTGGGTTTTGCTTAATGAATAAAAAGGGTGACTAGGGATTCAACTTCTCTCCTAAGATATGAGGAAAATGAAATAACTCACTAATACATGCATGAACTACATTTGGTTGATAAAAGCAAGGCTAATGCATCGTCCGCTCTAGGTTCAACTCTCGCTCCTTCCCTAGAATGGAGAGGATACATAAATGACATGATTCTCATACTCTCATTCTATTGAACCGTGTAGAATTTGAGTCCCATAACCGCACCCTCTCGGTCTATTGGCCGGTTACTCAAATCCGCTTAAAACTTAGCCTAATGTCAAGAATGCATGTCGCTCTCACGCACAAACACTCCATCTATGATCATACAATAGCTATGAGACATCCTAAGTTCAACTCTCGCTCCTTCCTTAGGGGTTTTAACCAAGCATACTCACTTAAGCATTTCGTCAAACACTTGGTGTGCATACAATGAATACATAGCTAGGGCACAGTATAATCAAACCAAACTTCATTCAATGCAATAAATTAGAGTTCTACATCATATCCAATCCTAGGGGATCCATTTAATCCCCAACCACAAGAACAACTACTCACTCATAATGAGTGTGCACAAATACATGAAAACTAAGGGAAACATCAATGTAAATACAAAGCTAGGGTTTAAGAGAGGTTGATGTAGAATCTTCAATCCAAACTTCAATCTTCAATCAAGCTTCATCTTCTTCGAGTTCCAGTCGCCTAGGGTTGCAAAAAGTATGGAAGCTCTCTTTCTTCACTTCCATCTCATTCTATTTATACTTTTTGAAGATTTCCAAAAAGAGCCCGAAGTGACCGAATCACTTGATTCGGTCAATGTCCATGTGATTCGCTCGAACTTTTGTTCAGTGTTGTTTTCGGACTGGGCGAATCACTTCTCTTGGCCGAATCACTTTTTGATTCGGTCACACCCTTGTGTTGATACGGTCAAACGTCTTATGGAGCTCAACTGATTCGGGCACCTCATGGGCGAATCACTTCTGATTCGGCCGAATCATCTGTTCAGTGCTGATCTCGGACTGGGGGAATCAGTTTTCTTGGCCGAATCACTTTGGATTCGGTCACACCCTTTATGTGATTCGGTCAAACCTTCAGGACTTTCCCCGGATCAGGTCAATTCGCGTAGCAGAGAGTGATTCGGTCAGGCTGGTGGGCGAATCACCTATGATTCGGCCGAATCACTTCTGCAGTTTGCTCAGTCTTCCTGGTTTTGATCTCCATCGACCGGAATTCGTCTAGATTTTCTTCGGGCCACTTTGTATCGTGAGATACATATTTTTAACCTGAAATGGACGAAGAAATCATCAAATGGCTTTATAGAATTGCGGAATAAACAAGAAGTAAGGGGAAAAATGTGGACAAATAAAAGGTTATTTGTCCGCTCATCAGGACCCATAAAGAGCATGTGTACCAGTTCAAGAATTCTTGTTGTATCGATCTGATTCGTTCCAGGGTGAGCAGACCTTGTCTGTTTTCCTATCTTGCATTCACCAAAGATGGCATTTCGTCTTTCCCTTTAATTCTGGTATTCCTCGCACTATACCATTTTTAAATATCTTTCTCAGTGTCTTGAGATTCAAGTGTCCCAGTCTCTTGTGCCACAGAATCAGTTCATCCTGTTTAGACAGAAAACAGCGAGCTGTGACAGGCTCTGTGTCAGAATTCAACAGATAACAGTTATTTGATGAACAAACTCCTCTCAAAACACACTTCCATCACACAGCTGACTTACACTCAGCAAGTTGACTTGAAGGCCTTCCACAAGGAACACTTTGTCAATTGAGGGCATCCCTTGAACAAATAATATACCTTGACCAATGACCTTTCATTTTGTCCCATCATCAAATGTAACAAATCTCCCATCTAGGTTCTGTACATCGGTCAGATAGCTGGCTTCTCCTGTCATGTGGGCTGAACAGCCACTGTCAAAGTACTACCGGTCCTTCTTAAGGTGAGAAGATGAGTTGTATGCGACGTAGCAATGGTTTTCATGAATTTTTGAGACATGCACGGATATTCTCAAGCGATATTTTGTAAGAAATGTGGGGCACTTTCTCTGGATGTGGCCTTGAGCTTTGCAAAGGTAGCAGATATGCTTGTCCTCTGTCCAACGCTTATTAAATTTGTCACTGGGATGAACATTGTTAGCATAGTTAGAATTTTTAGCTTGAACCAACACTGTCTTACCACAAGTTTTCTGATGTTCATAGCACAGACTAGGACTTTCGCTATTCGAACACTGAGCACCCAAAATCGAATCAAGTTTCTTCGTCCCATTGTTCAACATACTGACATACTTTCTTATTCTTGATAGTTCAGCCACTGCTTCTGAGTGTTCCAGTTTCTCCTTGTCCAGCGCTGTTTGCTATCTCTTAGATGTCTTAGACAGCTCATATTTCTCAGCCTTTAAGCTTACTGTTAATGTATATGACATCATTGACAAACTCCTACAAGGTGCACAAAAGTCTGCTACAGCAAACGTGTGAAGACAGCAACTGATGCAGAGCATTCCAAAATGACCAAGCAGAGTGCACAAGGCGTTGCTACAGCAACCTGTGTAGTAGAGAGCTGTAGCATCCTAAATAGCAGATTTCCGGGTGGAGAATAAGCTGCCCAGAATTGAAGAGAAGAGCAACGGAAGCTTTCTAAATGCAATTCGCAGAATCAGCAGCTTGCCGATCAACTTAGAGCATCGCAACAGGTTGGTAGAGTTTCGTGAAGATATAGAGCAAGATGATGCAGCTTCCCGTGTGAAGACAGCAGCTTGTGCAAATCCATTCAGAGTGAACAAGCAGTTGCTACAGCAGGAGCTGTAGCAGCAGTATTGGCGCAAAGAACAATCTGCCCAGCTATGATCTTGTTGAGATCTTGGAGGAGCTTCTAAATATTTAGATAGAATATTCTAGTGGAGATTCCCGTATCCAGGAGAAGATTTGATTGTGGAAAGATTTTTTTCTCCAAACAAATCTAATCTCCTACGAATTAGGAGATAAGATCTTGTTGAGATCTTTAAGGAATCTTCCTAAATTTGATATTGATGGAGCATGGAGTTTTGGGAGGTTTCCTAATGGACTTAGGAAATTCCAGCAGCAACAAACACTGCAAGCCCAAGGTAAAGATAAGATTTCTAAAGTTGGTTTTTAAGAAATCAATCTCAACAAACTTGCAAGAATCTAGGAGAGCCTTTTGGAAGGCTTCCTAAATTTGATATTGATGGAGCATGGAGCTCCTATTTAAAGGAGGCTGGGCAGAGCAGCAGATTATCCATCCAAAAAGAGAATCCAAGCACAAAGATAGAGCAATATATAGAGATTTATATTCAGAGCGCTAGAGCAGAGAGATTGGATCATCACCGAGAGCAGAGCGTGAGCGCGGAGCTATGGTGACTGAAGCAGAGGTTGATCAGGACTTGCGTAGTCTGATCCAAGCTTGATCTGGAAGCCAATTCAGAGCAGAGAGTGCTTGTTGGTTGATCAAGGGTAGCCGCGGAAGAATTGACGAGTGAGTGACTCGGTCAAGCGTCTGGACGGCAGTTCTTGCTAGTGACAGGAGGTCACTGAGTGAGGGGGAGTATTCCAGAGTGTGCAGCGCTCGTGGAATCGTTCGAATGGCTCAGCGGAAGGCTTCGGAGCGACGCGGACAGTTTGTTCATCAGCTGTGTGCTACAGCAGATGCTATAGCAACCCTGCAAAATCTGAGTATTGTTTAGAATAGGCTGAGTTTCGAGGAGACAATAGCTATTCTAGATAGATATCAGTAGAGGTTGTAGACACAAGTCAGAGCCTGTTTTGATTGTATTCATAGATCCACTTAAGGTTGAGTAGCATAGGTTGCGTGGAGTTCTAACAGTGTGTACTTGGAGACCTTTGAGATTAGTGGATTGAGGACTGAGAATAGTCCTCCCCGGACGGAGCCAATTGGTCGAACTAGGTGAACAACATTTATCCTTGTTCATTCTTGCTGAAACAGTTTCCAGGTGAACAAGAGTGTGCTGTAGCAACTGTTTGTTCACGAATCTGTTTATCAGAGGTGCTGCGAATTTCACTTACCACTTGTTTGCATAGTTTGGAATTAGCTTTCACTGCTTCTCCCCTCTATTCATACAACGCCTTGTATTTTTCAGCAACTGTTTCTTTGGTGATTTCTATGTCTGTATCACTGTCACTATAAGTTCTGGCAGCATTTGTCACGGTTGTAAGAGCCAGATAATTTGATTCTTCCTCCTCTGTTTCAGACTCCTCTAACTCAACATCATCCCATCCAGCGAGAGCAGCCTTTTTCTGTTTCTTAAGAGTATTGGTGCATTCTGCTTGGATGTGTCCAAAGCCTTCACATTCTCGACAATGAATTCCTTTGCCATTTTCTCCTTTTTGAGCTTCAGTGGTTCTCACTTTTCTGAACTTCCCGTCTGGTGGATTTCTGAAGTCTGTTCCAGATTTGTTGAATTGTCGCTGGTTCAGCTTTCTCATGAATCTGCCAAAGTTTTTTGCAAGTAAGGCCATCTGTTCAGACATCTCTCCTCATCTTCAACCGATTCTGATGCTTCACTTTTGAGAGCTATTCCTCTAGATTTCTTTTCAGATATCAGCTTCATCTCGAATGTCCGAAGGGATCCCATCCAGATATCAAGTCTTATTAAAATCCTGGGCTTCCTCAATAGTCGTAACCTTCATGGCATACTTTGGGGAAAGTGACCTCAGAACTTTTCTGACAAGCTTCTCATTACTGATCGGCTCTCCAAGTGCATGTGCCTCATTAGCAATGTCCATCAACTTCGCATTAAATTCTGTACTCATCCTCCTTCATTTTCAGGTTCTCAAACCGGATAGTATTCATCTGTAACCAGAACTGTTTCACCTTGTCAGTTCCTTCAAAGGCTGTCTCGAGTATATCCCATGCGTCTTTTGCTGCTTCACATTTAGAAATCAGTCTGAAAATGTCTGGTTCGACTGCGTTGAAGATCTAATTGAGAGCTTTAGCATTTATTGCAGCCGCTTTATCATCATTAGCTGTCCACTGACTTTCCGGCTTGAGATAGGTAACTCCATCTTTGTCTGCAACTATTGGTGAATCATACTTGAAGATTACTGATTTCCATGCTCTATCATTTATCGATTTTATAAAGGCCCTCATGCGCGTCTTCCAGCATGGGTAGTTCGAACCATTAAGGAGTGGAGGCCGAGTAATGTTTTGTCCTTCTCCCGTACTCATCTTGAAAAGCTCTATTCCAGTCCCTGAATCACACTCTATATAGAGAGTGTCCCGTTCTGATACCAATTGAATGTTATATGTCTGTTCTGCTCAGGCTGTTCAAGATCGCTTGTTAACTGTTTCACAAAGCCTTTAACAGATTGCGTTTTGGTGATTGTTAGTTGCAATGGAAACAGTACGAAGAATAGTAAACGACACAGGATATGTTTACCCTGCTCAGCTTAACAAGCCTACTCAGGGGGGATTACTCGGAACCCCAAGTGGAAATCACTTCACAATGTATACAATCAAGTACAATAGATCTTTAAGTAACTTAACTCCCTTTGTTACCACTATGTAGTTGAAGTATTGTGAGTGCATCTGACTCCCTCAGACGGAGATCCTTCTCATCCCACCTCGATTTGCCTCCTGCAAATCGGTAATTCTCTTCCCGAGAATATCAGACCTGGAACACAGTCTGTTCAACGTTCTCTGAAGCTTACTATAATTAACCTTTTAGCTCGCCGGCTGGATTCTGACTTTATCTCAGGTTGATCGCCGATCTGTAGTTCTTCTCCACTCTACCGCTCTGATTTCAGTTCGTGTGTGTTGGGATCGATCCTCTACAATTTTTGATTTCAAGACATATATGGATCCGGATATGCTTTTCATTCTTTAAGAAGCAAGATAATCTTCTTTGATTATGCTTTCCTAATGTAGACCGGATCTAATCTTTGGATTACGGAATCTGATCTTCGAAGCGCAAAATCTGGGAAAATATTTCTTTAGAATATCTCCAATATAACTTCAGAATATCTCCAGAATTTGATATTCGAATGCACTATATTCACTGATCTTCGATAGATTCTTTTGCACGCGCCTGTCTGAATAGCTCCTGTCTCACCTTCTGTCACAGCCGAGTTTCTTTCGCAGAGCCGCAGTATCTTGCAGAGTATATCATCGGAATATCTCCAGAATATTTCTTTGCTTCATGCAATATATTCGTCGATCTTGATTGATATTATTGCTGCGCCTGTCTGAACAGCTACTGTCTCACCTTCTGTTCCAGCCTTGTCAGTTTGTACCATTTTCCAAAGCATGCCATATATATCCATGGGCCACCAGGATTTAACATCGTTCAATAAAGTGAGAGTTTGAGAATTGTGTCCCTTAGGTATCATTCCCATTCTACAGAAGGAGCGAGAGTTGAATCTAGAGCGCCTGATACTTTAGCCTAGAACTATCAATCAAATTACCTTATGCATGTATTGCTATTTTGTGTTGCTAATCGCATGACCTAGGGGTGAAATACTAATCTAGACTTACATTAAGCATTACTAGCTAGCTTTATACTAATCTAGGCTTTTCTCTTGGGTTCGACCCGAGGTCACTCGGATTATAAATATTGTTTGCGTAGCGTGATTGGACTAGTAATTTTACTACCATAATTTCAACAACGTCAAAATGGCGCCGTTGCCGGGTAATTAGCCATTAGACTAGTTTGCTATTTAGTATTGTTTTACTTAGTCTACTTTATTATTATTTTTCTTCTTTACTTCGTTGATCGTGATTGCGTGCTATTCTTGCCAACTTTGATTTAAGTTCACACTTATTGACGTGATTTCTTAGTAGGTGTTTGAATGCAAACCAGAGCGCGTACGAAAAAGGCATAAAAACAAGCTTCCACATCAACACCAAATTTTTATACTTCTCAAATTTAACTTGATCAACCAACAATAGAGATTATGAATCAACCACCAAAAAGAATTATGGATCAACCAAACCAGAGGATGTTAGGAATTGCCATTCGTCCGAAAGAGGAAGACGAAAGACCGGCTGGAGAATACACTGCCCCAACCATCGGACATTATGGATCACCCATATACTTGGAAGAGGGTGATGATAAAGAGTTTGAGATACAGTCGGCGCTTCTCCACATGGTAGCCGCATATCAGTTTGAAGGGTATGGAAACCCTAATGCGCATTAGGCGTAATTCACGGAATTATGCCGCACCTAGAAAGTGCAAGGGGTCAAACTGGAGGCCATCTATATGAAAGTGTTTCCGTTCTCGCTAAGTAGAAAAGCCAAGGATTGGTTAATGAGTCACGAGTTGAACACTTAATTTCTGATTCAATTCTTCCCGCCGACAAAGACTAAAAAAATAATCCGGGACAGAATATGCCAGTTTACGAAGCAAGATGATGAGAATTTTTACGAGGCTTATGAGCGCTTCAAAGAGCTGCAGAGAGATTGTCCGCATAACGGGTTCAGCAAATGGCAGCTCATGCAAAGTTTCTATGATGTAATGGATCAAGACACAAGAAACCATATGGACCAAGCGAGCGGAGGGGAAATGATGGTTTTGAGAGCCTCCGATGGTTTCAAAATTATAGATAAGATAGCGCAGAACTCGCATCAGTGGGGCGGAGAAAGGAACCACCTAAAGAAGAAAGGAAAGGAGCATTCATCAAAGGCCGTGACAAAAGAAGATTTCAATTCCCTAGCGAAGATGGTGAATTCTTTGGCAGCATTAATAAGAAACTTGAATCTCAACAAAAAGAGAGACCACCAGCAAGTGTGCGGTATTTGTTCTAGCCTGGCGCATGATGATGACTCGTGCACCGCAAAGCTAGCGGTTGTCAGCCAAGGAACCCTCCAACCCATGGCTGGCTGGCTTGCGCTGCTCGTTTGCTGAAGGGCAAGAGGGCAGGTATCGTATTTTCTGGCGAACGACGCTGGGGTCTCCTGATCCTCTGCGGGCCTCATTGTGCGCTGCTTACCTCGGGTCAACTACGGTCAACGCTCAACAAATGTCCAAGAATCCAAACTCCGAATAACGCCCTTAAACTGTCACCTAAAGGTCGCCTATCCTCCGCCAACAAAACCCAGTACCCAGAACTCCAAATGGTGCGGACGAACTAGGTGCGATTTCAAACCTAGGGCAACTCCTCTATCGCAAAAAACCCTAACTGAATCGGCTCAAACTGAAGGGAAGGGTTACCTGGCGTATGTGCGATGGTAAGCTCCTCAAATCTTTCTGAAAGGAAGGCCTGGTTTGATTGTCGGAAGGTGAGCGGAGGCTGAGGGCAGGAGCTTTCTTGCAACGGTCGAATGTGAAAATGCAGAAATTTTTTCTAAGTCCTTGCCTTTTATACCCCTGTCTGGCGCATCTGTTCTGCGCAGTGAATTTGCGCACTGACCTGTGTACTGCTGCGTGACTAAAAACTGCAAGTCCTAAACTGGCTAAAGACACTAAGAAAAACTATAAAAAATGTGTAAAAGTAAAACGTGTCGGGTTACCTCCCGACAAGTGCCTTTGTTTAACATCGTTGGCTCGACCGTACCTCGTTACGTGCTTAAAAGTGCACCAGTAACCCCCCCACTCTTGCTCCTGAGTGACCTCGCGCTCGTGTGCGCATTGCGTTCTTCTTAGTCCTGTGCAAAGGATCGGAAGGGTGGTCAGTGTGGTTAATATCAAGCGATAAATCATAAGTAACAAGGTTAGTTAATGAGGGAGAAGAAATATGAGCAATAGTTCCCAGTTCTCCCTCATGTGCATCTGGTGGCGACTCTGGCGCAGCAACCTGCGCACTTTCTATTTCTGGCTCTGCCAAGTCAACTTCGCGCGCTGTGTTATCCCAAGGTTCTCCTAAATATCTTTTGACTCTCTGCCCATTAACCTGAAAACGATGTTGCTGCTCGTTTTCTAACTCGATTGTTCCGTAAGGGAAAACCTTGGTAACCGTGTATGGTCCCGTCCATTTGCTGCGCAGCTTCCCAGGCATTAGCTTTAGGCGCGAGGAAAACAATAGTACCTGGTCTCCTGGCTCAAAGGTGCGTCTGAGGATTTTTTTATCGTGAAATGCCTTTGTGCGCGCCTTGTAGTCGCGCAGCCCCTCATATGCATTCAAGCGCAGCTCCTCTAACTCGCTTAGCTCAAATGCGCGCTCCTTACCAGCCTCGTCTAAGTTCAGATTGCAAACGCGCAATGCCCAGTATGCCTTGTGTTCCAACTCCACTGGCAGATGGCACGCTTTTCCATAAACCAACCGAAACGGTGAAGTCCCAATCGGTGTCTTATGTGCAGTTCTATATGCCCATAGCACATCGTCAAGGCGCTGGCTCCAGTCTTTGCACGACGGTCTCACAGTTTTCTCCAGGATGCGCTTGATCTCTCGGTTGGAAACCTCGGCTTGGCCATTCGTCTGAGGATGGTAAGCGGTGGACGTCTTGTGGCGCACCCCATAATGCTTGAATACCTGCGCCACTATCCTATTACAAAAATGCGTCCCCTGGTCGCATATGATTACCTTAGGCACCCCGTACCTACAAAAGATGTTAATTCTCAAAAAGTCAACGACCGTCTTACCATCATCCTTTCGGGTGGCCTTAGCCTCAACCCATTTTGAGACATAATCCACTGCGACCAATATATACTCATATCTGGAAGATGGAGGAAATGGCCCCATGAAGTCAATCCCCCAAATATCGAATACTTCATCCACTAGTATTGGCGTCTGCGGCATCTCATTGCGCGATGATATTCCCCCTGTGCGCTGACACCTATCACAATTCCTGCAGTGGTTGTATGAGTCACTAAACAAGTGTGGCCAATAAAATCCGCAGTCCAGGATCTTTCTGCTCGGGCGCTTTGGACCAAAGTGTCTGATAGAGCCTATTTATACACACTATTTAGATCCTAACCCTATGCTTGTTTGCATTATTTTGTGTACAAGATTACTGATTTCCAGTGTTTTTGTATTTCAGGGCGAAACGAGGGCCTAAGTCGAATACGCACTAACAGGCAGCGTTTAAGACGCGCATCACGCAGCCTGCGGAGCTAGCAGCGCAAACAGATAGTGGCAGAGTCGACCACGGTGCGCAGACCCATTGCGCTAACCAAGGTGCCGTGCGCCATGCGCAGAATAGTGGTGTTTCCAAATCTTGACACCACCAGATTTGGAAGTTTCCAAGGCTGGGCCTCATGAGCAGTATATAAAGAAAGGAAGGCTAGGGTTTGAGAGAGCATCAGAGAGGAAGAGAGAGTATCACTAGCACCAATAGAGGACCACAGCACACGAGAGAGCGGCAGAACAGAAAAACACACGAACCTGCTGCGAGGACCTGCGCTAGCCGACTGTGCCAGCCGAGACTCTGCAACCTGCACGCACCTGCTTGTTGTTGTTTTCTTGGATACTTTAGATATTATTTACTGTTTCTATGATGTTTACTATTAGCATGTCTAGCTAAACGCTTGGTATCGGTTGAGCATGATTCTATGAGTATTTCCTTTGAGACTTGTGCTTAATGCTTAGTTTGTTTTCTTATATTAATTCTGTGCACACGATTGACAGCTAGTTGCATGAGTAGGGGAAGCCTTGAACCGCAATCTTACTCTTGCTACTTGTTTGTTATATGTTAAACTAGTTGAATAGCCTGACGGTGACAACTAGAAGTAACGCGCTAGGATAATCAGTTGCTACTGTGACAGGATTCGTAACTGCTTAGACTAGTCTTAAGAATTAATAGCTCATGAACTTTGATCGGAACATGCGCACATGTTAGGAAGCCTTGATCGGACACTAACATCAGTAAACCAAACTATAGACGTTTAGAGTCGATGATAAGGAATACACTCATAGAGGATTGTCTACGCCGATACTTTTCATAGTCATAGTACTTAATCTCTACTGCCTGCGCACGTCTAGTGCAATTCCTGCGTTTACTACTGTTTACTCGCGCACTTGCACAACCGAATCACTCACACCCCCCAGTGTTCAAGATTTGGAAATACCGCTACCCTGCGCATGGCTCACTGCGCACGTTGGTTCGCGCAGTTGGTTAGCGCACCGCAGTCTGAATCTGCCACTTCCTATCCTGTTTGCGCTGCTAGCTCCGCAGGCTGTGTGCTGCGCTCCTTAAACGCGCCTATTAGGGTGTATCCGACTTAGGCCCTTGTTTTGTCCTAGAATACAAAAACACCGGAAACCAGTAAACTCGTACACAAAATAATGCAAACAAGCACAGTGTTAAGATCTAAATAGTGCGTATAAATAGGCTCTATCACACCTCCGCAAGTGAGTGGGCCCTTGGTGCTGAGCCGCTCCCAGTGCACTACCATGTCCGACACAAACCTCACCTTCTTCGCATAATACAACCTCTTCAGCACGTCCATATCAAGCAGGCTGACCTTCGGCGCACCGTTATAGCGCCCAATGACTGCGTACGCGGCCATGCACCACAGGTAATACATCCACGCCCTCGGCTGCGCCCAGCGGCAAACGGTTTGCCCGGCGCCATCTCGCGCCACGCCTCCTGGTTGGTGTGCGTATCCACATCTTGCTCGCGCACCTTGTCACAGCGCAGGGTGCGCTTCAGCCTCTTGGCCGAGGCAATGTACCACACCCCTCGGTGTCGGTACCGGATCTCTAAGTCTTGGATCTGCAGGGACGCCAGGAACTCACAGGTGTCCTCTTTGTCGGCTGCGCTTTCTAAGTCCATCAGCGCTTCCCAGCCGGCCTGCGCGAGCTTTTCTGTGACCAAGTCCTCTAAGCCTACTTCGCGCAGGAAGTCCCTGCTGATGCACGGGGTGCCATACATGTCCAGCCTCCAGAAGGCGTCATACTTCTGTGCGAAAGATACTGGGGTGTCCTGGTCCTCGGCTGGCCTCATATTTGCAGCGGTCACCTGTAGTCAACGCTTTACTAAGGATCCCAAAATCAGAACTTTAAATCAAACCCTCAAATTTCTACCAGATGGGCGCCACACTCGTGTCAACAAAACCCAGCAATGAAATCACCAAACGAAGCTGGCTAGCTAGGTGCGGTTTCGATTCTAGGGTTGCGTCCTCAGTCGGGTTCCTTCACCAAACCTTCACTAAAATGGCTGAAACAAGGAATGAGAGGTTACCTAGTGCGCTGGTGATGTTGTGCTCTTCAAATCTCATTAAAGAACGCTGGAAACGGTGGGCGGACGGCAAAGATCGGCTGGGAGCAGTGCAGAGCGTTTAACGGTCGAAATTGCAGAATGCACTGATTTTTCTAAGTATCTGCCATTATATACCCCCTGACCTGCGCATCTGTCCTGCGCACTGAACTGCACGCTGACTCGCGCATTGCTATGTGACTCAAGAAAAATATGCAAGTGCTGAACTAGCTAAAATGCAAATCCTAAAAACATGTAAAAATAAAACGTGGAAAACGTGTCGGGTTATCTCCCGAAAAGTGCCTTTGTTTAACGTCGTTGGCTCGACAGTACCTCGTTACTTGCTCAAGTTCGTGCTCCGGACCACCCCCACACTAGCTCCTGTGCGCTCTGGTGCGTCTGTGTGTGCTATGTCTTCCTTAGTCCTGCGCAAAGGAACAGATAGGTGGTCAGTGTGGCCAAAATTGTGTGGCACATCATAAGTGACGAGGTTAATCAGTGAGGGAGAAGATACATAATCAGTAGCTCCTAGTTCTCCCTCTGGTGCATCGGGTCGTATTTCTGGCGCAGCAGCCTACGCATCTTCTATTTCTGGTTCCGCCAAATCAACTTCGCGCGTGGCCTCATCCCACGGTTCTCCCAAGTATTTCTTGACTCTTTGCCCCTTAACCTGAAAGCGATGCTTGCGCTCGTTCTCTAACTCGATAGTTCCATACAGGAAAACCTTTGTGACCGTGTAAGGTCCCGTCCACTTGCTGCGCAGCTTTCCGGGCATCAGCTTTAAGCGCGAGGAGAACAACAGCACCCGGTCTTCTGGCTCAAAGGTGCGTCTGAGGATGTACTTATCGTGAAATTCTTCGTGCGCGCTTTGTAGTCGCGCAACCCCTCATATGCATCCAGACGCAGCTCCTCTAGCTCGCTCAATTCAAATGCGCGCTCCTTACCAGCCTCATCGTGGTTCAGATTGCAAGTGCGCAATGCCCAGTATGCCTTGTGCTCCAACTCAACCGGTAGGTGGCACGCCTTTCCGTACACCAACCGAAATGGTGAAGTCCCAATCGGTGTCTTGAGCGCAGTCCTGTATGCCCAAAGTGCATCATCCAGCCGTTGGCTCCAGTCTATGCGCGAAGGTCTCACGGTTTTCTCCAGAATGCGCTTGATCTCTCTGTTGGAAACCTCGGCCTGGCCATTCGTTTGTGGATGGTATGCAGTGGCCGTCTTGTGGTGCACCCCATAATGCTTTAGTACTTGCGCCACTATTCTGTTGCAGAAGTGCGTCCCCTGGTCGCTGATTATTGCCTTAGGCACTCCGTACCTGCAGAAAATGTTAGTTCTTAAAAACTCAACAACCGTTTTACCATCATCCTTGCGCGTGGCCTTAGCTTCGACCCACTTCGAGACATAGTCCACCGCAACTAGTATGTACTCGTATCCACAAGATGGCGGAAACGGTCCCATGAAGTCAATTCCCCACAAGTCGAACACTTCGTCTACCAGTATAGGTGTTTGTGTCATCTCGTTGCGCGCTGAGATATTTCCTGTGTGCTGACACCTGTCACAAGCCCTGCAATGGTTATATGAGTCACGAAATAAGTGCGGCCAATAAAAACCGCAATCTAGGATTTTTCTACTCGTGCGCTTTGGACCAAAGTGTCCTCCGCACGCGTGCGCATGACAAAATCTCAAAACATAGCTCATCTCATGATCAGGCACACATCGCCTCAAGATCTGATCAGGGCCTATTCTAAGCATGTATGGATCATCCCAAACGTAATATTTAGACTCATGTCTTAACCTCATGCATTGAGTTTTAGTGAAACGAGGGGGAAACGCACCTGTGACCAGGTAATTTGCAATATGCGCATACCATGGTACCTTACCGTTCAGCGCCATCAGGTGTTCGTCAGGGAATGTCTCCGTGATCTGCCCTGGTTCCTCTTCCTTCACTATCTTGCTTAGGTGATCAGGAACAGTGTTTTCCGTTCCCTTCTTATCCTTGATCTCTAAATCAAACTCTTGGAGCAGCAGCAACCAGCGCATCAGGCGCAGTTTAGTCTCTTTCTTGGACATCAGGTAGCGGATAGCAGCGTGGTCAGTGTAGACAGTGACCTTAGCGCCCAGAACATATGCGCGGAACTTCTCCAGCGCAAATACGATTGCCAGAAGTTCCTTCTCGGTCGTGGTGTAGTTCCTCTGCGCAGTGTCCAGTGTGCGCGACGCATAATAGATAGTATGTGGCCTTTTATCCACGCGCTGGCCCAGCACTGCACCTACAGCGTAGTCACTAGCATCGCACGTCAGCTCAAATGGTAAGTTCCAGTCTGGTGCGCGCATCACTGGCGCACTGGTCAGCGCATCCTTTAACTTATCAAAAGCATTCCTGCACTCATCAGTGAACTCAAAGCACACATCCTTTTGAAGGAGGTTAGACAATGGAATACATATTTTAGAAAAATCCTTAATAAAGCGCCTATAGAACCCTGCATGCCCAAGGAACGACTTAACGTCGCGCACATTAGTGGAATAAGGCAGATTTGAGATAAGATCAATTTTTTCTTTATCGACCTTAATTCCTTCCTGCGAGGCGATATGTCCTAGTACTATTCCATGTGACACCATAAAGTGACATTTTTCATAATTGAGGACTAGGTTCTTGGTAATGCAGCGCGCTAAGACCTTATCAAGATTATCCAAACATGCATCAAATGTCTCACCATTCACAGTGAAGTCATCCATGAATACCTCTATCATAAACCAATCATATCAGAGAAAATGCTCATGACTAAGCGTTGGAACGTACCTGGCGCATTACACAGCCCAAACGACATGCGCCGGAACGCAAAGGTACCGAATGGGCAGGTAAAGGTTGTCTTCTCCTGATCCTCCGCAGCAATAGGGATCTGATTGTACCTTGAGTAACCGTCCAAGAAGCAAAAGTGTGGCTTTCCCGCCAATCGGTCGAGCATCTGGTCCATGAATGGTAGCGAAAAATGATCCTTGCGCGTGACGGCGTTTAGCTTCCTGTAGTCAATGCACATGCGCCATCCAGTCTGTATGCGCTTGGGAACTAGCTCGCTCTACGCATTCTCCTCTACTGTGATGCCTCTTTTCTTTGGCACAACGTGCACTGGACTTACCCACTTACTGTCTGAAATCGGGTATATTACACCTGCGTCAAGCAGCTTCAAGATCTCCTTCTGCACTACCTCCATCATAATCGGATTCAGTCTGCGCTGAGGTTCCCTGGATGGTTTGGCATCATTTTCCAGCAGAATTCTGTGCATGCACACATCAGGGCTTACTCCGCGCAAGTCAGCTAATGTCCATCCTATGACGCATTGGTTCTTGCATAGCACCTCCTGTAATCGCGCCTCCTGCTCCTCCTCTAATCCTTTCTTTATAATGACAGGCAGGGTGTCCTCATTGCCTAGGAAGATGTACTTTAAGTGCTCGGGCAATTGCTTCAGCTCAACCTTGGGTGCCTGTTCAATAGAAGGCAGGATTTTATTAGTAGCGCAAACATTAACCAGATCACATACCTGTCTGGACACTGGCTCTGTGCTGCTCAGCTTATCATCTTGTTCCTCCAACTCTGTCTATGCCAATGGCGCAGGCTCCCCTATTGCGCACGCACACTGCGCATACGCAACCAAGTCGTCCATACTGTCTAATGTGTGCACCGTGGCGTCCTCATGAGGGTGCTGCATCCCCTTAAAAATGTTAAAGTGAATCTCCTCGCCATCTACCTCCATTGAGAGCGTGCCTTTCCACACGTCTATCTTTGTGCGCGCTGTCATCAGAAATGGTCTAATTAGTAGGATTTGCGGGCTTCCCTTGCTCGGCTCACCCTCCATTTCCAAGACGTAGAAATCTGCTAGGAACACCAACTCTCCCACTCAGACGAGAACATCCTCTATCATTCCCGTCGGTTGTTTGCACGACCGATCTGCTAATTGGATGGTGAGACTTGCAGGCTTTAGTGGACCAAGGTGCAATGACACATACAAGGAGTTGGGAAGCACATTTATAGATGCACCGAGATCAATCATGCAGTTGCTTACCATGGTCTTACCTAAGGTGCACGGTATGGTGAACGTACCTGGATCCCGGCATTTAGGTGGTACCTTGTGTTGCACGATTGCTGATGCATGTGCGTTAAGCATTACTTGCGCGCACTCACCTTTCCTCCTCTTGTTTGTGCACAGCTCCTTCAAGAATTTGGCATATCTGGGAATCTGCCGAACTACCTCAATCAGGGGGATGTTTATTTCCACCTTACTGAATAACTCGTATAACTCCTTGTCCAGCGCCTCCTTCCTTGCTAAGGGTGCCTGCACAGGAAAAGGTGCAGGTGCATTAGTATGACTGGTACTCTTTTCTACTGATTGTATCATACCTGGCGCCACCCCCTGTTGGTTCGTAGCGGGCGCGGCTGGTTGCGCATCCGGCTGCTGGCTCTGGAGGTTGCGCAACTGGCTGCGCGGGCTCCTTCGCGGTCCGAGCTGTTCCAACTGTGCGCCCAGTCCTCAGTGTTACGGCGTTAACTCCTCCCTTAGGGTATTGAATCACTTGCGAAGGCAGGTTGCCATCGCTCTTTTTCAGCTCATAGACCGTAGTGGCAATCTGCGACAACTGCTTCTCAATTGACTCGAACCTCTTGTCATACTTTTCATCGTTCTTGTGCACGGTGTCTGCCAACTGACCCACTATGTCTTCTAAGGAGTGCCGCGGTTGCTGGTTATTCTGTGCTGGTGCGTCATTGCGGCGGTGCGATGGGTTGTATGCTTGCTGCGCCTGCTGAGGTGCACGATATTCCGCTGGCTGCCTTTGGAGATTGCTGTCCTCCCTCCATCTGAATCCATTTGCGGCCAGTCCAAAGCGCGGCTGATTCTGCCTCTGCGGTCCTCTATTGTCCCATCCTCCTAGAGCATTGACATCTCCTGATTCCTCAAAAAGTGTGGGACATGCGTCGATTTTGTGCTCAGTGGACGTACAAAACTCGCATACCTTCGGCGCAACTGGTTGCGTGCCTTGTGCACTCATCAGCTTCTGCAGCATGGCTTTCATTTCCTTAATTTCAGCAATGGAGTCCACCTGATGCACAGCGCGCGCACGGCTGTTCTCGAGCGTCAACTGATGCCTTACCTGTCCAGCAGAGTCCTCGATCATCTGCCATACATCCTCCGGGTACATGTTGCATATGCATTCAGCAGTCTAAGTTCCATTGGTTGTAGCCCGTTCAGGAAATTCTCTATCAGCACATGTTGGGGCAGGCCATGATTATAGCAGTTGGCTTCCAGGTCCCTGAAACGCTCATAGTACTCTGATAGCGACTATCCTACTCCCTGTCTAGGTGCGGCCAATTACCTCCTGAGTAGCGCAATCTTTGCTGCGGGGTAGAACTTATCCAAGATCTTCTTCTGGAGCTGCTCCCATGTGCGAATAGATCCTGCTGGTAAGCTCATCAGCCAATGCCTGGCTGTATCACACAATGAAAAAGGGAACGCCTTCAGCTTCAGCGCTTCTTCACTCTCCCCGTCGGTCTTCATGTTCTTGTAGATAACTAGGAATTCGCGCACATGCTTGACTGGGTTCTCGTTGTTCATTCCATGAAACTTAGGCATATGATGAATGAATGAGCTCCGTAGTTCAAAATGCCCATCGGGTGGAAGCACTATGCACCACGGTTGGTTGACTGTGATTGGAACCGACATCTCGCGCACTTTTCTGAGTCGCACGATCTGTTACGTGGGTTGCGCATTATATACTTCAGCGGCCACCCTAGCTTCAACATCGCGCTGCACTTCCTCTCTGAACCGAGCTGCGCGGTTATCTGCCCTCGCATTGTTAGGTCCCTCTGGGGTTCTGTCCCCTAAGTTATCGCCGATGACACTGTTATTCTCCATGCTCTGTTCAAAACTTCAAGCAAACGGAATTAAAAGAAACTAGGTTGCTGCCCCTGTCGGTGCGCAACTATGATCTGCGCATCGCAACTGTTTCAAGGTTGCGCAGGCTGATGTTGATTGCATACTGGCAGAAACACCAACGAAAAATAAAAAGAAATAACTAACTACTGTAAAAGAAAATTTGAGCTAGTTAAATTTATCTGTGTTGCTCCCCGGCAACGGCGCCAAAATTTGATCGCGCATCGTTGTACGCGTCAAATTAATCCTTCCTTCTCCACTTAGTATAGCGGCTAAGTCAGGGTCGATCTCACAAGGAGCGTGCAGACTCGTCTTAGCTTGCAACCTACAACTTACGAAATTGGGGTTGTGAGTGATTGGGTTGCGCAGGTGCGCGAATGAACAGTAGTGAAAGCAGAATTGCACGATACGTGCACAGGCAGTAGATTTTAAGTACTATGACTATGAAGAGTATCGGTACAGACAATCCTCTATGAATGAATGTATCCCTTATCATCGACTCTAAACATCTATAGTGCGGTTCTACTTAAGTTAGTGTCCGGTCAAGGCTTCCTAACGTGCGCGCATGTTTCAATCAAAGTTCATGAGCTATTAATTCCTAAAACTAGTCTAAGCAGCCACGAATCCTATCACAGTAGCAGCTGATTATCCTACTGTGTTACTCTTAGTTGTCACCGTCAAGCTATCAACTAGTTTAACATACAATAACGAGCAGTTAGAATAAGATTGCGGTTCAAGGCTTCCCCTATTCGCACCACTAATTATCACCCATATGCATAGAATTAATATAAGTAGATGTACTAAGCATTAAGCACAAGTCTCAAAGGAAATACTTCATAGAATTATGCCCAACCGATACAAAGTGTTCATCTAGACATGCTAGAAACAAACATCATAGCAATAATAAATAAAACTAAGGCAGCGAGAGAAAACGTAGCAGGTTGGCGCAATTGCGCGTTGTTGTTCTCGGCTGGCGCAGGTGGTTCGCGCAGATTCTGGCTGAAGTAGCTCGTGTGTTTTGCTGCTGTGTGTCATTCTCTCTATCTACTCTCTCTCTTTTCCAAACCCTAGCTTCCCTCCTCTTATATAGTGGTCTTGAAGCCCATGGAATGCTTAGATTTGGCCCGTAGCAACTTCCCAAATCTAGGAGATCAATATTTAGAAACTCTGCCATTCTGCGCACGCTGATTGCGCTACTTCTTCTCGCAGTCGGTTTGCGCACTGTAGTCCGAATCAGCTATCTCCTTTTGCGCTGCTAGCTCCGCAGGTCGTGCATTGCGCCCTAAAAAAGTCCGTTAGCGCACATCTGACTTATGCTCCTGTTTTATCCTGAAATACAAAAATATATCTTGTACCCAAAATAATGCAAACAAGCACAGTGTTAAGATCTAAATAGCGCATATAACTAGGCTCTATCACTACTTCAGCCCAGAATCTACGCGAACGACCTGCGCCAGCCGAGAATAGCAATCTGCACTTGCACCGACCTGCTACTTTTCTTCTGCTGCTCTAAATTTAATTATTATTTCTATGATGTTTGTTTCTAGCATGTCTAGCTAAACACTTATTTGTATCGGTTGGGCATGATTCTATGAAGTATTTCCTTTGAGACTTGAGCTTAATGCTTAGTTCATCTACTTATATTGATTATATGCATATGGGTGATAATTAGTTGTGCGAATAGGAGAAGCCTTGAACCGCAATCTTATTCTAACTACTCGTTATTGTATGTTAAACTAGTTGATAGCTTGACGGTGACAACTAGGAGTAATGCACTAGGATAATCAGCTGCTACTGTGATAGGATTCGTAGCTACTTAGACTAATTTCAGGAAATAATAGCTCATGGACTTTGATCGGAACATGCGCGCACGTTAGGAAGCCTTGACCGGACACTAACTTAAGTAGAACTGCACTATAGACGTTTAGAGTCGATGATAAGGGATACATTCATAGAGGATTGTCTGTACCGATACTCTTCATAGTCATAGTACTTAAAATCTACTGCCTGCGCACGTATCGTGCAATTTTGCTTTCACTACTGTTCATTCGCGCACCTGCGTATCCCAATCACTCACAACCCCAATTTTGTAAGTTGTAGGTTGCTAGCTAAGACAAGTCTGCACGCTCCTTGTGGGATGGACCCTGACTTAGCTGCTATACTAAGTGGAGAAGGAAGGATTAATTTGACGCGTACAACGACGCGCGATCAGGGACCCACTCTGACACCACTACTTTCCATACTTTCTCATCAATAGCCTTGAGGAAAGCCTTCATCCTAGCCTTCCAGTAGCCATAATTGCTATCTTCTAGCAGTGGAGGGCGGCTTGTGCTTTGTCCTTCCTTCATTGTCCTGATCTTCTCAGCTAGGTGCACAGGATCTTGACTTTGTATGTTGAGCTCCGGCTCTGATACCAATTGAAATTCACAGCACCTCTGAGTTGCAGATTGTGTACAAGCAGTTGCTACAGCACACTCTTGAACACCCAAATCTGATGCAGCAAGATAGAACTAGGAACAATGGTTTGTTCACCCAGTACGGCCAATCAGCCTACGTCTGGGAAGGGCTGAACTCCAACCCTTTTTCCACTAGCTTCACAGTTCCACAGTACAACACGGTTCGACTCACGACACCTATGCTACCTGACCTAAACTAGTCACACAATCAGAACAAGCTCTGACTTGTGTATTGCACACCTACAGACTTGAAATAATTCAGAATAGCTACAACTCTGATCCCACAAACTCAGCCTATTCTAATTAATTCAATGTTACCTGCAGGTTGCTATAGCACCTTCTGGAGCACACAGCTGGTACCTAAACTATCCGCGTCGCTCCAAGCCTTCTGCTGAGCCGATCGAACTTCTCCACGAGCACTGCACACTCTGGAGCACTCCCCCTCACTCAGTGACCACCTATCACTAGTGAGTTTAGCCATCCAATCACTTGACCGAGTTCGCCCACTCGTCAATAACTCCACGGCCTCCCTTGATTAACCAACAAGCAATCGCTGCTCTGAATTGGCTTCCTGATCAAGCTATGATCAGACTCTGCAAGTTCTGATCACACTCTGCTTCAATCACCTCAGCTCTGCGCTCACGCTCTGCTCTCGGTGATGATCGAAGATCCTCTCGCACTTGAATTCCACTCTCACGGTATGTTGTGTACGCTCTGGTTTTTTCTCTCTTGTCTTCGATACTCTCGACACTCTGCCCGGCCTACTTTAAATAGGAACCCACAGTTCCATCATTCAGTTTTTGGGAATTTCCTTTAAGCAACAATATCTCCTAATTTGTAGGAGATTAGATTTGATTTGCAAATCTAATCTACTACAAACAAATCTTCTCCTCCATCTGGGAATCTCTACTAGAATATTCTCTCTGAGTAGTTAGGAACTCCCTTGATGCTCTCGGATGAACTGCCAAGCTCCTTCTGCGAAGATCCGAGCTGCTGCTGAAAAACAGATGCTACAGCTTCCTGAACCAGCTCCGGCTATAGCAGCCGCTTGTACGCTTGTGCTAGTTTTGTTAAAGACTGCCATACTGCATCATCAAGGTGCATCTCAGTATATATACAAGCAACGCACAGCCTATGAAGGCATGCTTTTGAGAAGAAAACAGTGAACTGATATTGAGGGATTACTCAAGCATCAACGACAACCTGGATAGTATTCGATCTTGAGCTATCAATAACACCAGACGGCCGAGAGTCTATTCGAGAGAAAGATGAGAACAGTGGGTAGAGATGGGAGGTCTCACATTCAGGGAAAGCCTGAGTGCCAATCACTATTAGATGAGTAGAGATTAGAATAGAGAGGGAGTCTGCTATTCTGTAATGTCCTTGTACTTTATCTTGATTTAGTGGATTGGTTCCCACGGGCTTGGGATAAGTCCCCCAGACGTAGGCTGGTTTATAGCCAAACTGGGTTATCTTTCTGGTGGACGTAGTATGCAGGATTGATTATTATATGTCGTCTCATCATACTGCGCAGCTTGTCCAAGAAGTTGTACTACTTATAAGTTGGAAATCTTGGACTAGTTCCTGCCATCCAGCATTCAGTATTTTCACAGGATAAAATAATTAAAATTTACAACCATTCATTTTGGATCCTCAACTCATATTATTATGCAGCTTATTTCTAATTTAACTATCATCTAAAAACATAATTACTTCTAACTCACTTTCGAAGGAATCACTAATGCATTTACCGCATGAATCAAGCCATTTAAACCCTTAGGCTACCCTAGTGGACGAGTTTTGTCTCGTGAAGGTTTTCAGAAAGAGGAATACGCACAAATCCCCAAATGCAACTTAGCTATATGCAAATGCATGAATGATATGGTCAAAAGTCAAAGCCTTATGCAACAATCGTAGACCAATTGAATTGCATCCGCTTCTACAATCCTAATCATATAATCCTAACAAATTAGCATTGAGGTTAGCAACGGTCTAATCATATAATCTAAACATTTAGTGCAAGCTTTGGAACCATGATTCTAGGTGCATAAGAAATGCTTGCCGTTCACCTATGCTACCAAGGGCTAGTCCACGGGCTTCCGAAATAAAGCTCGTCCTCAAGTCCTTAAGGCTAGGCTTAAGATAGTAAGAGGAGAGGAGCTTTGCCTAGGAAACTTTGAGCAAGACAAGTAAATACTTGGTATGAAATCCATGCACGCACAAAGGTCATCTTTTAATCCTCTTTGCAGAAACAATTTAGCATCGAAACATTATCATACCCCAAAAAAAATAATAGAATGCCTAGCTCAAAGCTTGACTTTTTTTGGTAGTTTGTAGTGGAGGACCTTTTCTTCCTGTTTTTTTTTTTTTCACAAATGTTTTTGGACCCTCCTAAATTCGGAGGACTCTTTTCGTCTTTTTGCTTCTTCTTTTTTTGCACTAGTCCCCCTCGATTCGGGGGACTCCGCTCTTAGAGCTAGACAATAGAAAAGGAGAGATTCGGGAAAATATGAGATGCTCATACATAACAGTTTATGCGAAGGGATTGAGTCACCGGGATAATCATGCCAAAGTTTAAGCTTTTGTAAAATTTCATAGTCCAGTGTCAACTAGGTACTAGCTCTCAAAATATGCATCAAAAGTGTAGATCGCATGATAGATAACAACAATACTAGCTTGAGGATGCTCAATCAAGAGAGACCATTTAGGCACATATAAATTCACCCACATGTCATGTCAAGCTATAATATGAACTAAACTATGCAAAAAATAAACAAATGAACGACTCACAAAGAGGGTTACTTCTCGTAAAGGCCTTGTTTAACGTCTTGGCAAGACATAGCAGAGCGCCCCATAAAAATTATTCTTGAGAAGTCTTTTGCTAGGATCCCTTCTCACGGGGCCTTGAACATCAAAAGTGTCAATCCACATTCAAGTCCCATTTGAATCTTCGTCCATTAAGTCTACTATGGGCTCTTAACTTGATATAGAGTCTCTTCCAAAATACTCCATAGGCTCCCTTCAATAGGTTTCAAGATATAAGGAAAGAAACTTACAAACTTACCCGGGGTCTTAGGAGAATATCAAAGAAAGGGTCTTCCCAATTAACCTCAAGATCGATATTTAAGCCATCTTCTAACTCTTCAATGATGTACTTGGGTGCCCACTCTTCAAGAGTTTCCTCTAAACTCATGTTCACTTGTGTGCAAGAATGTTCTAGTTGAATCCAAATACACTTCAACAAAGTCATCATACCCTAGAAGTCTTGGCGACTCAACATATTCCAGTTCTATTCTCTCATCCATTAGAACTTCAAGGTCATTCGTAGTGGATGGACATGTAGGGGAATTAAGGCAGAAAATAGTCTTCTATTGTAGTTGAATAGTCTTCATTTACCTCTTTGTCAGCTTCACTAGGCTGTCCAAAGTTGTATTCTAACAATTCTTCGTCGATTGATTCCAAGAATTTTACTTCACGAGTATGCTCTACAACCTCTTCATCTATGAATTCACCGATTTCGCTTGAATTTGCTGGTGGAATAACGTTTTTATATTTCCTTTCAAATTCCTCGCGCATCTTCTTTGTCTCAAGCCAATAGCTTTCACCTTTCTCGCACATCTGTGTTAACAATTCCATTAAATTTTCTTGATTTACATCATTCGAGTGTTCAACTTGTTGATTGTATGAAAATATCCTTGCAAAATAAGATTAAAAAAAGATAGCAAAGGATTAGAGCATAAAAGGTGTTACGGATATGGCATCTATGACAAAGCAGAAGCTCTCGAGCGAAAGAAGAGGCTACAACATTCTGTGGTACCAGGAGCTGGTACTCGCAAAAGCAGAATGACAAAACAAAAGAGCCAGCAGAAGCTGTAGCATTGATAGAGCCTATTTATACGCATTATTTAGATCATAACCCTATGCTTGTTTGCAATATTTTGTGTACAAGATTACTGGTTTCCAGTATTTTTGTATTTCAGGGCAAAACGAGGGCCTAAGTCGGATACGCGCTAACAGGCAGCGTTTAGGACGCGCATCACACAGCCTGCGGAGCTAGCGGCGCAAACAGAAGAAATTGGCAGAGTCGACCACGGTTCGCTAACCGATTGCGCTGAGCAGATGCCGTGCGCCATGCGCAGATGATGGTGTTTCCAAATCCTGACACAACCAGATTTGGAAGTTGCCAAGAATGAGCCTCTTGAGCGGTATATAAAGAAGAATGAGTCTAGGGTTTGAGGACGACACTTCAGAGCATCATCACATATTCACAATTCGTACACCAAGGAGGCACTGCGTAGCAGAACTGGAAAACACACGAGCTTGCTGAGAGGATCTGCGCTAGCCGACTGCGCCAGCCAAGACTGCAACCTCCACGCACTGTTTGCTATTGTTTTCTTGGATACTTTAGATATTATTTACTATTTCTATGATGTGTACCACTAGCATGTCTAGCTAAACGCTTAGTATCGGTTGGGCATGAATCTATGAGTATTTCCTTTGAGACTTGCGCTTAATGCATAGCTTGCTTGCTTATATTAATTCTGTGCACATTGTTGGCAGCTAGCTGCATGAGTAGGGGAAACCTTGAACCGCAATCTTACTCGTGTTGCTTGTTGTTGTATGTTAAACTAGTTGAATAGCCAGACGGTGCCAACTAGGAGTAACGCGCTAGGATAGGCAATTACTAGCTTGATCGGATTCGTATTTGTTTAGTCTAGTTCAAGAATTAATAGCTCATGAACTTTGATCGGAACATGCGCACATGTTAGGAAGCCTTGATCGGACACTAACATTAGCAAATAAAGCTATAGACATTTAGAGTCGATGATAAGGAATACACTCATAGAGGATTGTCTGCGCCGATACTTCTCATAGTCATAGTACTTAATCTCTATTGCCTGCTGATCGCGCGTCGTTGTGCGCGTCAAATTAATTCCTTCCTCTTCCACTAGTACAGCGGTTAAGTAAGGGTCGATCTCCACAGGGAGCAAGCAGTTCAGTTTTAGCCAATAACCTAAACTTATGAAATTGGGGGGTGAGTGATTGGTTTGCGCGATGCGCGGGTAAACAGTGGTATCGTAACGCAGGAATTTGCACTAGACGTGCGCAGGCAATAGAGATTAAGTACTATGACTATGAGAAGTATCGGCGCAGACAATCCTCTATGACTCTAAATGTCTATAGTTTGGTTTGCTAATGTTAGTGTCCGATCAAGGCTTCCTAACATGTGCACATGTTCCGATCAAAGTTCATGTGCTATTAATTCTTACACTAGACTAAACAACTACGAATCCGATCAAGGTAGTAATTGCCTATCCTAACGCGTTACTCCTAGTTGGCACCGTCAGGCTATTCAACTAGTTTAACAAACAACAACAAGCAACAAGAGTAAGATTGCGGTTCAAGGCTTCCCCTACTCATGTAACAAGCTGCCTGTAATGTGCACAGAATTAATATAAGCAAGCAAGCTATGCATTAGGCGCAAGTCTCAAAGGAAATACTCATAGATTCATGTCCAACCGATACTAAGCGTTTAGCTAGACATGCTAGTGATAAACATCACAGAAACAGTAAATAATAACTAAAGTGTCCAAGAAAACAATAGCAAACAGTGCGTGCAGGTTGCTGTCTTGGCTGGCGCGGTCGGCTGGCGCAGATCCTCTCAACAAGCTCGTGTGTTTTCCAGTCCTGCTGCGCAGTGCCTCCTGGGTGTACGAATTGTGAATCCTAATAATCGTCTCTCTACCCTAGCCTCCTTCTCTTCTTTATATACTGCTCAGAGGCTCATCCTTGGCAACTTCCAAATCTGGTCGTGACAAGATTTGGAAACACCACCATCTGCGCCTGGCGCATGGCATCTGCTTAGCGCAATCGGTTAGTGCACCGTGGTTGACTCTGCCAATTCTTCTGTTTGCGCCGCTAGCTCCGCAGGCTGTGTGATGCGCGTCCTAAATGCTGCCTGTTAGCGCGTATCCGACTTAGGCCCTTGTTTTGCCCTGAAATACAAAAACACTGGAAACCAGTAATCTTGTGCACAAAATAATGCAAACAAGCACAGGGTTATGATCTAAATAATGTGTATAAATAGGCTCTATCAAACCCCCCACACTTGCTCCTTGTTCGTCCTCGAACAAGCACTCAAGCACGGATACCATTACCTCTCTGGAGTCTAGCGCACAGTCTTGCACTCTGGCGCGATCTGCACGACTGAACACCTTGCGCTGCTCTACCACCTGCGCACAACTGCATTCAACAGTTCTAATATAATGATTTCGCAATTCATTACCTCTCAGCTGGGATGAAAATCATTTCGGATGGCTGGGAGATAGCTCTTTATAGGCGCCAGGTTGTCAGCTCTCACTCCGAGGATGGGTATATGGTTAACAGCGCCAGCTTCTTCCCGCGTGTGATTCTTCCACGCACTTCCTGGGAACTCAAGCTTTTTGATGATTTTCTGTGTATTTTGCGCACGCTGGTACGTATTTGTGCGCATGCTGATTCTTTTGTAGCGCATATCATCTGCTGGTCTTTTTTTCTTTGTACAGCTTTGTCTACGGTTCCTATGTTTCCCAGAACGGTTCCAGTCTCGGCCTCCGGATAACAGCTATGGAACACCGCCCAGCTCTCCCTCCTTGGTCTATCTGCGCAGGTCGGCGCACGCGTTTACACCCGCGCCCGCCTTCCTTGGCTCAACTTCCAGAGAGAAGGTGGTCTATTTTCCCACCTCGCCACGCTTTTGGGTACTTGCCTTTGGCATCTGCGTGACTGAGCGCGCTCTCTTGTTCCAAAGGTTGCGAAGCGCCGGCCTCCACTCGTGCTCTCAACCATATACCTCTCCTCTGAAACGCGAGCGACTAACCGCCTCTCTAGAGCGTTTCTGTCAACTCCACATCCCCTGTATATCCCAACTAACAGGAGCAGAAAAAGGAAAAAAAATACTAAAAACAGTTGATAGCAGCGCACGGCGCAATATGGATAGCGCAAACAAGCTGAACAATGCGCGCAACCCGCACACAAGCGCACTACTGCTACTGTTTCCTTCAATTAAACTAAGCTACACTATAAAGCTCAAAAAAACGTGAAATGTACATGTAACGCTCCCCCCCCCACACTTAAACAGAGCCGTGTCCCCACGACTCAAGCTCAAGCGCACGGAGAACGCGCACATGCAGAACATAGGCATGCAAGCAAAATAAAGAACATAAAAACTAAGAACATATAGTCAAAGCAGCGCAAATATAGCATAGGGACACAAAATGTAGCACAGGAGTTCAGCACACAAATATAGCAACAGAATATCAAATAAAGTTCAGCATATAAAAGAAAATAGACACCACCCGAAAGAAATAATGCGCTCCCCCCGCAGCTCTAGAGGTCATCGGAGCTGGACGCAGCCGCTGAACTATGCGCCTCCTCCTCTGAAGAATCCGTCATATATTCGGAGCTGGAGGAAGGCGGTACAACTGATAGGGCGACAGGCTGCGCCTCGACATCATCCTCTGAAACGGGGTCCCATAGCGAGTCGGAGCTGGTGCTAATGATGGGTTCGGCTATAGGGGACCTTGGAATGGACGGCTGGGCAGGGGAAGGTGCAGGTGCTGGTACTTGTTCTGGTTCGGGGGTAGGTTCTACTGGTGCTGGTGCTGGTGCTGCTGGTGTTGGGGCTGATGGTGTTGGTGCTGCTGGATGCACTAGGGGCTGAGTAAGAGGGCTGGCTGGCTGGTGTGGACTGTCGGGAGAACCTGGAGGTGGCCGGTGTAGGAGAGGGGGAATCACGTCTCCAAATCTCCACCCTGATGGTGGGCTCATGCTTAAGTCCGCCCCCTCTGGCGCTAAATATTCGAGCACGCGCATGACGTTGAACATCATGCGCTGCTCTGCTGATGCTGCCTCAGGCGCCGCCTCAGCCTCAATCCGCGGGCGCTTCCCTTGGGCACGCGGGGGAGAATCCTCGATGGAAATGGTAACTGGCTCCCCCTGCGGTGCGCGGGCCCTCCGGTGCGCTCCAGTCTGCGCGCGGGTCCTAGCGCGCCTGACTGGAGGCACAACTTGCTCTGGAACTTCATCCTCCTCCATCTCCTGCGCGGCCTCTGCTGCTTGCGCACTGCTTTCTGCTCGTGGCCGCAGCACTCTGGCCGGTTGCAGGCGGTAGCACCACTCCAATGTGCCATCTTCCTTCACGGCTACCGCCCTGATCTGCAGCATGTGGGCGCGGTCCAGAGGGACAGCCGGCACCAATGTGTGCTCTGGCACCTCGGGCTGTCCATGTAACGCCCGCACCAGGTGCGTAGTAATTCCTCCGCAAGTCAGCGGCCCCTCGGTGCAGACTCGGCTCCAGTGGTGCACCATGTTCAGAACAAAGAGCACCCTCTTCCCATAATAAAACCCCTTTAAGATCTCCATATCCAGCAAACTGATCTTCGGCGCACCATTAAAGCGCCCAATGATGGCATAGGCGACCAGGCGCCATAAGTAGAACATCCACGGGTCACGCAGCTCTCGTCCCCTGCTGCGCCCCGCGGCAAACACAGGCCCGGTTGCCATCTCGCGCCACACCTCTTGGTTGGTGTGCGCGTCCATGTCAGCTTCTCGAACCTTAGCGCACCTCAATGTGCGCTTCAGCCTTATAGCCAAGGTAATGTACCACACCCCTCGGTGCCGGTACCTGATCTCCATAGCTCCTGGCTCCAATGACGCCAAAAATTCGCAGGTGTCCTCCCTGTCTGCTGCGCTGTTGAGTTCCAACAGCGCCTCCCAGCCCGCCAGCGCGAGCCTCTCCAAAATGAAGTCCTCCAAACTGACCTCCCGCAGGAACTCCCGACTGATGCACGGAGTCCCGTACATCTCGAGCCTCAAGAAGGCTGCGTACATGCTGGCGAAGCGAGCTGGGGTAGCTTGGTCCTCGGCAGGCTGCATTTCTCTGGTCAACTCCGGTCAACACTTCTCAAACACTCCAAAAATCCAAACTCCTCCGAATGCACTAAAATTCTTACCAAAGGGGCGCCTACTGCCCGCCTACAAAACCCTCTAAACAGCACTCCAATCAGCGCACTCTAGCCTGGTGCGATTTCAAAACCCTAGAACACTCCTCCACCGCACAAACCCTACTAAAATCTGCTCAAATCTGGGGGAAAGGTTACATGAGGGGAGTGCGGCTGTGTGCTTTACAAATCTCTCTAAACTGGAGCTGGGTTGAGCGCCGGACAGTGGGCGGAGGTGTGAAGGCGGGAGCTGCTGGTAACGGTCGAGTGTGAAAAAGTGCTGAAATTTTCTAAGTCCTGCCCTTATATACCCCCCTGACTGGCGCAGCGGTCCTGCGCACTAAAGTGGGCACGGACCTGCGCACTGCTGCTCGACTAAAAAAAACTACAAGACCTGAACTAACTAAAAGACACTAGAAAGACTAAAAGAAAGACATATAAAAGTAAAACGAGTCGGGTTACCTCCCGACAAGTGCCTTTGTTTAACGTCGTTGGCTCGACTGTACCTCGTTACGTGCCCAAATGTGTGCCAGCGACCTCCCCCACTCTTGCTCCTGAGTGACCCCGCGCTTGTGCATGGGTTGTGTTCTTCTTGGTCCTGCGCAAAGGGTGAGAAGGGTAGTCAACATGGATAATATGTGAGAAGTCTGCAGTAACGAGGGTAGATGAAGAGGAAAGAAATGTGAGCAATAGTTTCCAGTTCTCCCTCTGGTGCATCTGGTGGTGACTCTGGCGCAGCAACCTGCGCATCTGCTATCTCAGGTTCTGCCAAGTTGATGTCGCGCACTGTGTCGTCCCAAGGTTCTCTTAGATACCGTTTGACTCTCTGCCCATTGACCTGAAAATGATACCGGTGCTCGTTTTCTAATTCGATTGTTCCATAGGGGAACACCTTGGTGACTGTGTACGGTCCAGTCCATTTGCTGCGCAGCTTTCCAGGCGTGATGAGAATAATAATACCTGGCCTCCTGGCTCAAAAGTGCGTCTGAGGATATGCTTGTCTTGAAACGCCTTTGTCCGCTCCTTTTAATTGCTCAGTCCCTCATAGGCATCCAGGCGCAGCTCTTCTAATTCGCTCAGCTCAAACGCGCGCTCCTTTCCGGCCTCATCTAAGTTCAGGTTGTAAGTGCGTAAAGCCCAGTATGCTTTGTGCTCTAACTCCACTGGCAGGTGGCATGCTTTTCCATAGACCAACCGAAACGGTGAAGTCCCGATTGGTGTCTTATGCACAGTGCGGTATGCCCACAGCGCGTCGTCTAGGCGCTGGCTCTAATCTTTGCGCGATGGTCTCACAGTCTTCTCCAGGATGCGCTTGATCTCTCTGTTGGAGACCTCGGCCTGTCCATTTGTCTGAGGATGATAAGCAGTGGACGTCTTGTGGCGCACCCCATAATGCTTGAAAACTTGCGCCACGATCCTGTTGCAAAAGTGCGTCCCCTGGTCGCTGATGATTGCCTTAGGCACCCCGTACCTGCAAAAGATGTTAGTTTTCAGAAACTCAGCGACCGTCTTACCATCATCCTTCCGTGTGGCCTTAGCTTCGACCCATTTGGAGACATAGTCCATCGCGACCAATATGTACTCGTATCCTGCAGACGGAGGAAATGGCCCCATGAAGTCAATTCTCCATATATCAAACACTTCATCCACTAGAATTGGCGTCTGCGGCATCTCGTTGCGCGCTGATATGCCTCCTGTGCGCTGGCACCTGTCACAATTCCTGCAATAGTCATATGCGTCTCTGAACAGGTGCGGCCAATGAAATCCGCAGTCTAGGACCTTCCTGCTGGTGCGCTTGGGACCAAAGTGTCCTCCACATGCGTGCGCATGACAAAACATCAAAACAGAGTTAAATTCATGGTCAGGCACGCATCGCCTCAATATCTGATATGGTCCTATTCTAAGCATATAAGGATCATCCCACAGGTAATGCTTGGACTCATGTTTCAATCTCATGCACTGGGTTTTATTGAAATGCGGAGGAAACGTACCTGTGACCAGGTAATTCGCAATGTGCGCATACCATGGTACCTTACCTGTCAGCGCCATCAGATGCTCGTCAGGAAATGTCTCAGTGATCTGCCCTGGCTCCTCCTCCTTCACGATCCTGCTCAGGTGGTCCGCAACTGTGTTCTCTGTGCCCTTCTTATCCTTGATTTCCAGGTCGAATTCCTGCAGTAGGAGCACCCAGCGCATCAGGCGCGGCTTAGTTTCTTTCTTGGACATTAGGTAGCGGATGGCTGCGTGGTCTGTGTATATGATGACCCTGGCGCCTAGAACATATGCACGGAACTTCTCTAGCGCAAACACAATTGCCAGAAGCTCCTTCTCCGTGGTGGTGTAGTTCCTCTGCGCAGCGTCCAGTGTGCGCGATGCATAATAGATGGCGTGCGGCTTCTTGTCCACTCGCTGCCCCAGGACTGCACCTACTGCATAATCGCTTGCGTCGCACATCAGTTCAAATGGCAGGTTCCAGTTTGGTGCGCGCATCACTGGCGCACTGGTCAGCGCTTCCTTCAGCTTATCAAATGCGGCCCTGCACTCATCAGTAAAATCGAAGCACACATCCTTTTGCAAGAGGTTAGACAGGGGTATACAAATTTTAGAGAAGTCTTTTATAAAACGCCTGTAAAATCTGGCATGTCCTAAGAATGACTTCACATCACGCACGTTCGTGGCATAAGGTAGATTAGAAATAAGGTCTATCTTAGCTTTGTCTACCTTGATCCCCTCCTCTGAGATGATGTGTCCTAGCACTACACCATGCGTTACCATGAAATGGCATTTTTCATAATTGAGTACTAGGTTCTTAGAGATGCAGCGCTCTAAAACCTAAATGAGTTAAGCATGCATCAAAGGTACCTCCATATACAGTAAAATCATCCATGAACACTTCTACGCATATACCAATCATATCAGAGAAAATGCTCATGACAAGGCGTTGGAACGTACCTGGCGCGTTACACAGCCCAAATGACATGCGCCGAAACGCAAACGTTCCGAACGGGCAGATGAACGTGGTCTTCTCTTGATCCTCCGCAGCTATGGGTATCTGGTTGTACCCTGAATATCCGTCCAAGAAACAAAAATAGGGCTTACCTGCTAATCTGTCCAGCATCTGGTCCATAAAGGGTAGCGGGAAATGGTCCTTGCGCGTTACTGCGTTAAGCTTCCTGTAGTCGATGCACATGCGCCATCCAGTCTGGATGCACTTGGGAACTAGCTCGCCCTGCGCATTCTCTTCCACTGTGATTCCTCCCTTCTTAGGCACAACGTGCACTGGACTGACCCATTTGCTGTCCGAGATGGGGTAAATGACTCCTGCGTCAAGCAACTTTAGAATTTCCTTCTGCACTACCTCCATCATATTTGGGTTTAATCTGCGCTGAGCCTCCCTGGATGGTTTGGCACCATCTTCCAATAGAATTCTATGCATGCATACGTCTGGGCTCACTCCACGCAGATCAGCCAGTGTCCATCCTATAGCGAGCTGGTTCCTGCGGAGCACCTCTTCTAATCCTTTCTTTATGATCACTGGCAGGGTGTCCTCATTTCCCAAGAAAATGTATTTGAGGTGCTCTGGCAGTTGCTTCAGCTCAACCTTGGGTGCCTGTTCAATAGAGGGCAATATTTTATTAGCAGTGCAAATATGAACTATGTCGTGTACCTGTTTGAGTTCTGTTTCAGTACTGCTCAGCTCCTCGTCCTGCTCCTCCAACTTTGCCTGTGCCAGTGGCTCTGGTTCTATTGTTGCGCTTGCACATTGCGCATCTGAGATTAAATCGTCAATGCTGTCCATTGCGTGCACTGTGGCGTCCTCGTGTGGGTGCAGCATTCCCTTGAATATATTGAAATGGATCTCTTCGCCGTCAACCTCCATGGAGAGTGTGCCCCTCCACACGTCTATCTTCGTGCGCGCGGTCATCAGGAAAGGTCTGCCCAGTAGGATCTGCGCACTGCTGGTGCTTGATTCACCCTCCATTTCTAGCACATAAAAATCTGCTGGGAACACCAGCTCTCCTACTCGCACAAGAACATCCTCTATCATGCCTGCAGGTTGTTTGCACGACCGATCTGCTAGCTGAATAGTGAGACTTGCAGGCTTTAGTGGTCCAAGGCGCAATGTCGCATATAGGGAATAAGGTAACAAATTGATGGATGCGCCTAAATCAATCATGCAATTGCTTACTGTGGTCTTACCTAAAGTGCAAGGGATAGTGAACGTACCTGGGTCTCGGCACTTAGGTGGTACCTTATGTTGCACGATCGCTGAGGCCTGCGCATTTAGCATTACCTGTGCGCATTCGCCTTTCCTCCTCTTGTTTGTGCACAGCTCCTTTAAAAACTTGGCGTACCTGGGAATCTGCCGAACTGCTTCGATAAGGGGAATGTTGATTTCCACCTTGCTGAATAACTCGTATAGCTCTTTGTCCAGCGCCTCCTTTCTAGCCGATGGTGCCTGCACAGGAAAAGGTGCAGGTATATTAGTACGATTCGTGCCCTTGTCGTTTATTTGTGTTATACCTGGCGCCTCGCCCTGCTGGCTTGTGGCTGGCACTTCTGGTTGCGCATCTTGCTCTGGTTGCGCATTCTGTTCTGCTGGATCCGGGACTTGCGCAGCTGGTTGCGCGGGCGCCTTCGTGGTCTGCTCTGTTCCTATTATGCGCCCAGTCCTCAGTGTTACTGCATTGACTCCTCCTTTGGGGTTCTGAATCACTTGCGAAGGCAGGTTGCCATCGCTCTTCTTTAGCTCATACACCGTGGTAGCAATCTGTGATAGCTGCTTTTCAATGGACTCGAACCTCTTGTCATACTTCTCGTCATTTTTGCGCACTGTGTCTGCTAGCTGCCCCACGATATCTTCCAAAGATCGCCTCGGTTGCTGGTTGTTATGCGCTGGTGCGTCAGTGCGGCGATGCGGTGGATTGTAGAGCGCAGCTTGTTGCGTCTGCTGTTGTGCGCGCTGATCTGTGGACTGCCTCTGGAAATTATTCTCCTCCTTCCATCTGAATCCATTTGCTGCCAGTCCAAAGCGCGGCTGATTCTGTCTTTGTGGTCCTCTGTTATCCCATCCTCCAAGGGCATTGACATCTCCAGATTCCTCGAAAAGTGTGGGACATTCATCAGTTTTGTGCTCGGTTGACTTGCAGAATTCACATACGTTTGGCGCAACTGGTTGTGCGCTTTGCGCACTCATTAACTTCTGCAGCATGGCCTTCATTTCCTTGATCTCAGCGCTTGTTTCTACCTGATGCACAAAACGAGTACGACTATTTTCAAGTGTTAGCTGATGTCTTACCTGACCAGCAGAGTCTTCTATCAGCTGCCACGCGTCTTCTGGATACATGTTGCAAATGTCGCCTCCTGCGCATGCGTTCAATAACCTCAGCTCCATGGGTAGCAATCCATTCAGGAAGTTCTCTATCAGCACATTCTGGGGCAGGCCATGATTGTAGCAGTTGGCCTCTAGCTCCCTGAAACGCTAGTAATACTCTGACAGTGACTCTCCTGCGCTCTGCCTTGGCGCGGCCAGTTCCCTCCTGAGTAGCGGGATCTTTGCTGCGGGATAGAATTTGTCCAGGAACTTCTTCTGCAGCTGCTCCCATGTGTGAATTGATCCGGCTGGTAAGTTCATCATCCAATGTCTGGCTGTATCACATAGTGAAAATGGGAATGCCTTCATCTTCAGCGCCTCATCGCTCTCCCCTTCGGTCTTCATGTTCTCGCATATGACTAGGAATTCTCGCACATGCTTGACTGGATTTTCGTTGTTCATCCCATGGAACTTGGGCATGTGATGGATGAGCGAGCTCCTTAGTTCAAAATGTCCGTCTGGTGGGAGCACGATGCACCATGGCTGGTTAACAGTGATAGGGGCTGACATCTCGCGCACTGTTCTGCATCTCGCAGCTTGTCGCGCGGGTGGCGCATTATACAGTTCAGCGGCCATCCTTGCTTCAACCTCGCGCTGCACTTCTTCTCTGAACAGGGCTGCGCGGTTATGTGCTCTTGCTTCCTCTGGGGTTCTGTCCCTTAAGTTGTCTCCTACGACACTGTTATCCTCAATGATCTGTTCTAAATCTCAAAGAAAACAAAATTAAAAGATAACTAATGCTGCTGCGTCTGTCAGTGCGCAACTAGAATCTGCGCAGCGCAACTGTTTCAAGGTTGCGCAGGCTAATGGTGATTGCGCGCTGTCAGAAACAACAACGAGAAAACAAAACAAACTGAAAATAACTAGTTACTAAAAAAGGAAAAAACGTAAACTAGCTAGAACTTAGCTGTGTTGCTCCCCGGCAACGGCGCCAAAATTTGATCGCGCGTCGTTGTGCGCGTCAAATTAATTCCTTCCTCTTCCACTAGTACAGCGGTTAAGTAAGGGTCGATCTCCACAGGGAGCAAGCAGTTCAGTTTTAGCCAGTAACCTACACTTATGAAAT
Source organism: Umbilicus rupestris (assembly GCA_963678935.1). Taxonomy (NCBI): domain Eukaryota; kingdom Viridiplantae; phylum Streptophyta; class Magnoliopsida; order Saxifragales; family Crassulaceae; genus Umbilicus; species Umbilicus rupestris. The sequence continues at coordinate 4,912,661 of OY787607.1, read as the reverse complement.
TGGGGGGTGAGTGATTGGTTTGCGCGATGCGCGAGTAAACAGTGGTATCGTAACGCAGGAATTTGCACTAGACGTGCGCAGGCAATAGAGATTAAGTACTATGACTATGAGAAGTATCGGCGCAGACAATCCTCTATGAGTGTATTCCTTATCATCGACTCTAAATGTCAATAGTTTGGTTTGCTAATGTTAGTGTCCGATCAAGGCTTCCTAACATGTGCGCATGTTCCGATCAAAGTTCATGTGCTATTAATTCTTACACTAGACTAAACAACTACGAATCCGATCAAGGTAGTAATTGCCTATCCTAGCGCGTTACTCCTAGTTGGCACCGTCAGGCTATTCAACTAGTTTAACAAACAACAACAAGCAACAAGAGTAAGATTGCGATTCAAGGCTTCCCTTACTCATGTAACAAGCTGCCAGTAATGTGCATAGAATTAATATAAGCAAGCAAGCTATGCATTAGGCGCAAGTCTCAAAGGAAATACTCATAGATTCATGTCCAACTGATACTAAGCGTTTAGCTAGACATGCTAGTGATAAACATCACAGAAACAGTAAATAATAGTCGTGCTCGTCCTGTGCATCAGGTAGAAACAAGCGCTGAGATCAAGGAAATGAAGGCCATGCTGCAGAAGTTGATGAGTGCGCAAAGTGCACAACCAGCTGCGCCAAAGGTATGTGAATTCTGCAGGTCCACCGAGCACAAGACTGATGAATGTCCCACGCTATTTGAAGAATCTGGAGATGTCAATGCTCTTGGAGGATGGAATAACAGAGGGCCACAGAGGCAGAATCAGCCGCGCTTTGGACTAGCCGCAAATGGATTCAGATGGAAGGATGAGAACAATTTCCAGAGGCAGTCCACGGATCAGCGCGCGCCACAGCAGACGCAACAAGCTGCGCCCTACAATCCACCGCATCGCCGCACTGACGCACCAGCACATAACAACCAGCAACCGAGGCGATCTTTGGAAGATATCGTGGGGCAGCTAGCAGACACAGTGCGCAAAAATGACGAGAAGTATGACAAGCGGTTCGAGTCCATTGAAAAGCAGCTATCACAGATTGCTACCACGGTGTATGAGCTAAAGAAGAGCGATGGCAACCTGCCTTCGCAAGTGATTCAGAACCCCAAAGGAGGAGTGAATGCAGTGACACTGAGGACTGGGCGCACAATAGGAACAGAACAGACCGCAAAGGCGCCCGCGCAACCAGCTGCGCAAGTCCCGGATCTAGCAGAACTGAATGCGCAACCAGAGTAAGACGCGCAACCAGAAGTGCCAGCCACAAGCCAGCAGGGCGAAGCGCCAGGTATAACACAATTGAAAGACAAGGGCACGAATCATACTAACATACCTGCGCCTTTCCGTGTGCAGGCACCCTTGGCTAGGAAGGAAGCGCTGGATAAGGAGCTATACGAGTTATTCAGTAAGATGGAAATAAACATTCCTCTTATTGAAGCAGTTCAGCAGATCCCTAGGTATGCAAAGTTTTTGAAGGAGCTGTGCACAAACAAGCGAAGGAAAGGCGAGTGCGCACAGGTAATGCTAAATGCGCAGGCCTCAGCGATCGTGCAACATAAGGTACCACCTAAGTGCCGAGACCCAGGTACATTCACTATCCCATGCACTTTAGGCAAAACCGCAGTGAGCAACTGCATGATTGATTTAGGCGCATCTATCAATTTGTTACCTTATTCCCTATATGCGACATTGCGCCTTGGACCACTAAAGCCTGCAGGTCTCACCATTCAGCTAGCAGATCGATCGTACAAACAACCTGCAGGCATGATAGAGGATGTTCTTGTGCGAGTAGGAGAGCTGGTGTTCCCAGTAGATTTCTATGTACTAGAAATGGAGGGTGAATCAAGCACCAGCAGTGCGCAGATCCTACTGGGCAGACCTTTTCTGATGACCGCGCGCACAAAGATAGACGTGTGGAGGGGCACCCTCTCCATGGAATTTGATGGCGAAGAAATCCATTTCAACATATTTAAAGGGATGCAGCACCCACATGAGGACGCCACAGTGCACGCGATGGACAGCATTAATGATTTAGTCACAGATGCGCAATGCGCAAGCGCAACGGTAGGACCAGAGCCACTGGCACAGGCAGAGTTGGAGGAGCAGGAAGACGAGCTGAGCAGTGCCGAACCAGAATCCAAACAGGTAAACGATATAGTTCATATTTGCACTGCTACTAAAATCTTGCCCTCTATTGAACAGGAACCCAAGATCAAACTGAAGCAACTTCCAGAGCACCTCAAATACATTTTCTTAGGAGATGAGGACACCCTGCCAGTGATCATAAAGAAAGGATTGGAAGAGGAGCAGGAAGCGTGCTTACAGCGGGTGCTGCGCAAGAACCAGCGCGCCATAGGATGGACACTTGCTGACCTGCGCGGAGTGAGCCCGGATGTATGCATGCATAGAATTCTGTTGGAAGATGGTGCCAAACCATCCAGGGAGGCTCAGCGCAGATTGAATCCGAATATGATGGAGGTAGTGCAAAAGGAGATCCTGAAGTTGCTTGACGCAGGGGTCATTTACCCGATCTCGGATAGCAAGTGGGTCAGTCCAGTGCACGTTGTGCCAAAGAAGGGAGGAATCACCGTAGAAGAGAATGCGCAGGGCGAGCTAGTTCCCAAGCGCATTCAGACTGGATGGCGCATGTGCATCGACTACAGGAAGCTCAACGCAGTCACGCGCAAGGACCATTTCCCGCTACCCTTCATGGACCAAATGCTGAACAGATTAGCAGGAAAACCCTATTTTTGCTTCTTGGACGGATATTCAGGGTACAACCAGATACCCATAGCTGTGGAGGATCAAGAGAAGACCACGTTCACCTGCCCGTTCGGTACGTTCGCGTTTTGGCGCATGTCATTTGGGCTGTGTAACGCGCCAGGTACGTTCCAACGCCTTGTCATGAGCATTTTTTCTGATATGATTGGTATATGCATAGAAGTGTTCATGGATGACTTTACTGTATATGGAGGTACCTTTAATGCATTCTTAACTCATCTTGATAAGGTCTTAGCGCGCTGCATTTCTAAGAACCTAGTGCTCAATTATGAAAAATGTCATTTCATGGTATCACATGGTGTAGTACTAGGACATATCATCTCAGAGCAGGGGATCAAGGTAGATAAAGCTAAGATAGATCTTATTTCTAATCTACCCTACGCCACTAACGTGCGCGATGTGAAGTCATTCTTAGGACATGCCGGGTTTTACAGGCGTTTTATAAAAGACTTTTCTAAAATTTGTATACCCCTGTCTAACCTCTTGCAAAAGGATGTGTGCTTCGACTTTACTGATGAGTGCAGGGCCGCATTTGATAAGCTAAAGGAGGCGCTGACTAGTGCGCCTGTGATGCGCGCGCCAGACTGGAACCTGCCATTTGAACTGATGTGCGACGCAAGTGATTACGCAGTAGGAGCAGTCCTGGGGCAGCGAGTGGACAAGAAACCGCACGCCATTTATTATGCATCGCGCACACTGGACGCTGCGCAGAGGAACTACACCACCACGGAGAAGGAGCTTCTGGCAATTGTGTTTGCGCTAGAGAAGTTTCATGCATATGTTCTAGGCGCCAGGGTCATCATATACACAGACCACGCAGCCATCCGCTACCTAATTCCAAGAAAGAAACTAAGCCGCGCCTGATGCGCTGGGTGCTCCTACTTCAGGAATTTGACTTGGAGATCAAAGACAAGAAGGGCACGGAGAATACAGTTGCTGACCACCTGAGCAGGATCGTGAAAGAGGAGGAGCCAGGGCAGATCACAGAGACATTCCCTGCTGAGCATCTGATGGCGCTGACAGGTAAGGTACCATGGTATGCGCACATTGCGAATTACCTGGTCACAGGTACGTTTCCTCCTCATTTCAATAAAACCCAGTGCATGAGATTGAAACATGAGTCCAAGCATTATATTTGGGATGATCCATATATGCTCAGAATAGGGCCTGACCAGATATTGAGGCGCTGCGTGCCTGACCATGAAATTAACTCTGTTTTGATGTTTTCTCATGCGCACGCATGTGGAGGACACTTTGGTCCCAAGCGCACGAGCAGGAAGGTCCTGGATTACGGATTTTATTGGCCGCACTTGTTTAGAGATGCATATGATCACTGGAGGAATTGTGACAGGTGCCAGCGCACAGGAGGCATATCAGCGCGCAACGAAATGCCACAGACGCCGATTCTAGTGGATGAAGTGTTTGATATATGGGGCATTGACTTCATGGGGCCATTTCCTCCATCTACCGAATACGAGTACATATTGGTGGCAGTGGACTATGTCTCCAAATGGGTCGAAGCTAAGGCCACACGGAAGGATGATGGTAAGACGTTCGCTGAGTTTCTAAAAACTAACATCTTTTGCAGGTACGGGGTGCCTAAGGCAATCATCAGCGACCAGAGGACGCACTTTTGCAACAGGATTATGGCGCAGGTTTTCAAGCATTATGGAGTGCGCCACAAGACGTCCAATGCTTATCATCCTCAGACAGATGGACAGGCCGAGGTTTCCAACAGAGAGATCAAGCGCATCCTAGAGAAGACTGTGAGACCATCGCGCAAAGATTGGAGCCAGCGCCTGGACGACGCGCTGTGGGCATACCGCACTGCGCATAAGACGCCCATCGGGACTTCACCGTTTCGTTTTGGTCTATGGAAAAGCATGCCACCTGCTAGTAGAGCTAGAGCACAAAGCATATTGGGCCTTACGCATTTGCAACCTGAACTTAGATGAGGCCGGAAAGGAGCGCGCATTTGAGCTGAGCGAATTAGAAGAGCTACGCCTGGATGCCTATGAGGGACTGCGCGATTACAAGGAGCGGACAAAGGCGTTTCATGACAAGCATATCCTCAGACGCACTTTTGAGCCAGGAGACCAGGTATTATTATTCTCATCACGCCTGAAGCTCATGCCTGGAAAGCTGCGCAGCAAATGGACAGGACCGTACACAGTCACCAAGGTTTTCCCCTACGGAACAATCGAGTTAGAAAACGAGCACCGGCATCATTTTCAGGTCAATGGGCAGAGAGTCAAACGATATCTAGGAGAGCCTTGGGATGGTACGGCGCGCGACATTGAGTTGGCAGAGCCAGAGATAACAGATGCGCCAGCTGCTGCGCCAGAGGCACCACCAGATGCACCAGAGGGAGAACTGGAAACTATTGCTCACATTTCTTCTTCCTCTTCATCTACCCTCGTTACTGCAGACTTCTCACGTATTATCCATGCTGACTACCCTTCTCACCCTTTGCGCAGGACCAAGAAGAACACAACACATACACAAGCGCAGGGTCACTCAGGAGCAAGAGTGGGGGAGGTCGTTGGCACACATTTGGGCACGTAACGAGGTACAGTCGAGCCAACGACGTTAAACAAAGGCACGTGTCGGGAGGTAACCCGACTCTTTTTACTTTTACATGTCTTTCTTTTAGTTTTTCTAGTGTCTTTTAGTAAGTTTAGGACTTGTAGTTTTTTAGTCGAGCGGCATGTGCGCGTTCCCCGTGCGCTTGAGCTTGAGTCGTGGGGACACGGCTCTGTTTAAGTGTGGGGGGGGGGGGGGAGCGTTACACTTACATTTCACATTTTTTTAGCATTTTTAGTGTAGCTTAGTTTAATTGAAAGAAACAGTAGCAGTAGTGCGCTTGTGTGCGGGTTGCGCGCACTGTTCAGCTTGTTTGCGCTATCCATATTGCGCCATGCGCTGCTATCAACTATTTTAGTATATTTTTTTCGTTTTTCTGCTCCTGTTAGTTGGGATATACAGGGGATGTGGAGTTGACAGAAACGCTCTAGAGAGGCGGTTAGTCGTTCGAGCTTCGGAGGAGAGGTATATGGTCAAGAGCGCGAGTGGAGGCCTGTTCTTCGCAACCTTCGGAACAAGAGAGTGCGCTCAGTCACGCAGATGCCGAAGGCGAATACCCCAAAGCGTGGCGAGGTGGGAAAACAGACCACCTTTCCTCTGGAAGTCGAGCTAAGGAAGGCGGGCGCGGGTGTAAACGCGTGCGCCGACCTGCGCAGATAGACCAAGGAGGGAGAGTGGGGCGGTGTTCCATAGCTGTTATCCGGAGGCCGAGACTGGAACCATTCTAGGAATGTGAGAAATCGTAGACAAAGCTGTACAAAAGAAAAACACCAGCAGATGATATGCGCTACAAAAGAATCAGCATGCGCACTACTCAGTACCAGCGTGCGCAAAGTCCACAGAAAATCATCAAAAGGCTTGAGTTCCCAGGAAGTGCGCGGAAGAATCACGCACGGGAAGAAGCTTGCGCTGTTAACCATATACCCATCCTCGGAGCGAGAGCAAACAACCTGGAGCCTATGAAGAGCTATCTCCCAGCCATCCGAAATGATCTTCATCCCAGCTGAGAGGTAATGAATTTCGAAATCACTATACTTAAAATTGTTGAGAGCAGATATGCGCAGGTGGTAGAGCAGCACAAGGTGTTCAGTAGTGCAGATCGCGCCAGAGTGCAAGACTGTGCGCTAGACTCCAGAGAGGTAATGGTATCCGTGCTTGAGTGCTTGTTCGAGGACGAACAAGGGGCAAGTGTGGGGGGTTTGATAGAGCCTATTTATACGCATTATTTAGATCATAACCCTATGCTTGTTTGCAATATTTTGTGTACAAGATTACTGGTTTCCAGTGTTTTTGTATTTCAGGGCAAAACGAGGGCCTAAGTCGGATACGCGCTAACAGGCAGCGTTTAGGACGCGCATCACACAGCCTGCAGAGCTAGCGGCGCAAACAGAAGAAATTGGCAGAGTCGACCACGGTGCGCTAACCGATTGCCCTGAGCAGATGCCGTGCGCCATGCGCAGATGATGATGTTTCCAAATCCTGACACAACCAGATTTGGAAGTTGCCAAGAATGAGCCTCTTGAGCGGTATATAAAGAAGAATGAGTCTAGGGTTTGAGGACGACACTTCAGAGCATCATCACATATTCACAATTCGTACACCAAGGAGGCACTGCGCAGCAGAACTGGAAAACACACGAGCTTGCTGAGAGGATCTGCGCTAGCCGACTGCGCCAGCCAAGACTGCAACCTCCACGCATTGTTTGCTATTGTTTTCTTGGATACTTTAGATATTATTTACTGTTTCTATGATGTGTACCACTAGCATGTCTAGCTAAACGCTTAGTATCGGTTGGGCATGAATCTATGAGTATTTCCTTTGAGACTTGCGCTTAATGCATAGCTTGCTTGCTTATATTAATTCTGTGCACATTGTTGGCAGCTAGCTGCATGAGTAGGGGAAGCCTTGAACCGCAATCTTACTCGTGTTGCTTGTTGTTGTATGTTAAACTAGTTGAATAGCCTGACGGTGCTAACTAGGAGTAACGCGCTAGGATAGGCAATTACTACCTTGATCGGATTCGTAGTTGTTTAGTCTAGTTCAAGAATTAATAGCTCATGAACTTTGATCGGAACATGCGCACATGTTAGGAAGCCTTGATCGGAAACTAACATTAGCAAATCAAGCTATAGACATTTAGAGTCGATGATAAGGAATACACTCATAGAGGATTGTCTGCGCCGATACTTCTCATAGTCATAGTACTTAATCTCTATTGCCTGCGCACGTCTAGTGCAAATTCCTGCGTTTACGACTGTTTACTCGCGCATAGCGCAACCCCAATCACTCACACCCCCATTTTCGTAAGTGTAGGTCACTGGTTAAAACTGAACTGCTTGCTCCCTGTGGAGATCGACCCTTACTTAACCGCTGTACTAGTGGAAGAGGAAGGATTAATTTGACGCGTACAACGACGCGCGATCAAGCATCCTAAGACAATTGGAGCTGGTACAGAAGATCAGAAAGGATCAAGACAAAAAACAGAAGAGGCTACAGCTTCCCCTGAAGATTCAAGGCTAAAGCTAAAGAGTATATTTGTAGTAGATCATTCTGGAGGAGCTCGGAGGTTGTCCATGTGATTGAGCCCGGCGTGGCAACAGGTAGTGGTCGGCCCAGATGATCGGAGAATCTTCAGCAGCAGCGCGGATAAAGGCCAACAAGATAAGGTTTCTAAATTTCAGTTTAGGAAACCGAATCTCATCAACCTTCCAGGAATCCAAGGGAAGATTCAAAAGGTGGGATTATTTGCGGAAGGCAGAATTATCTCTTGGGGACTAAAGTTATTGAGGTGCAAAAAGCTATATGTAGCAAGTAGAGTCCAAAGCAATAGAGTACGCAGAACGAATCGAAAAACACAAACATACACTGAGCAGAGAAGTGTTGGAGCAATATTTGTGTTCTGAGCGAGAAGTAATCTGGACTTGGAGTGGGCAAATTACTATATTTGATTCGAGGAAGTCGACTGGAGTGAAGCCTTGTCGACAAGCCGAACGGCTGACAGTTGCAGAGTGCAGCTTGCGTGGACTGTCCCAGCGTGCTCTTTAATAAGTGGCTGGAGGTCAGTGATTGAGGGGGAGCAGCGCTGAGTGTCCGACTACTCAGCAGGAAGTGCTTGCAAAAGTCACGGACATAAGCGTCAGCAACTTGGCGTCAGAAGTTGCTGTAGCATCCTGTGTAACACATTGTAATAGGATAGGCTGAGTCTGTGAGTTGAGGTCGTTAGCTATCTATTACTGGAGTGTGTTGATAGTGTAGGCTAGTCGATGTTGACAGATTGAGAAGAGACTTTGACTAAGTTAGGAGTAGTGGTTAGACTAGCGGTGGCTGAGTTGTTGGAAACCATTGTACTCTAACTGAGATAGTGAATTCTTGAGGACCGAGAGTAGTACTCCCCAAACGTAGGTTGTTGCCAACTTAGCAGAAGAAGTTGCTGAAGCAAACCATGGGTTGTCATCTATAGTAATGTAGTGCCATTTTCAATTGGTATCAGAGCCGGTCGCTCGACACACAGAGTGAGGTCCGGGAAGGCATTGCTATCTATCATGGGCAACTCGATGAGAAGACAAAGCTCAAGTGTATCACTACTATCCAAAAAGTGAAGTCAAGACAGTGATTATGACAGCAGTGATGAAGAGGAAATCACTGAATAAGCCATTGCCAGTCACTATAAGCGGATGGTTGAGAAGTGTATGGAAGTAGCGGAAATGAACAAGAGGTTGGTTGCAAAGATATCTTGCTTGGAAAGCTAACGAGAAGAGCTGTTGGAGACCATTATCTCTGTGACCAAGCAACCCAACCAACAACAATAAGAGTATGTGGATGCTATGGAAGAGCTCTGTCTCCACATAAGAATGGAAAAGATGCTCAACAGTGGGTCGAGCAACTTGGACAACTTGATGGCGTCTCAAAGGTATGGAGGAGGCAATACAAGACTCGGCTACACAGGAGAGGGTGGCATTGGAGTGACCACGTTTGTCAAGGCTATGGAAACAGAAGGTGTTGAACTAGAAGTGCAAAGAAAGGAGACGCCAGCTGAACAAAAATATGGGAAGAAAAGGTCCAGAAGAAAGAACCAGAGGTTGCTGCAGCAACCTCTTCCACTCATAGGTAGAACTTCATTGAACAAACGCATATGTTACTTCGGCGAACAAGTTGGTCACATCCAAAGGGTCTGTCCAATATTCAACAAGTACTGGAGGCCACATAGACCATCACATGTCAGTCGTCGGAGACACATGCAGGTGATGCCTACAGTTCCTCGAGATCACTTAATAAAATCCAGGTGGTACAACGATGGTGGAAGCTCAGGAAACTCGACTGGGAGCAGAAATTACTTGACTAACATTATGCCCTGTAGAGAACAGCACGTGACCTTCGAGAATGGACAAGAAGGAAGAGTGCTCGGCAAGGGAACTGCTGATGTGCACAAATTGCCCAAGATAAAGATAGTAATGTTTGTGGATGGGCTGATGAAAAACCCTACAATGTCCATAGTACGAAGGAAAAGTGACCAAGGTTGGTGGAGAAAGATAGATCGGAAGACAAATGTCATAAATGGCAAAGACATCCATCAAAAAGCTCATGCTGTTACACAGACCCAATGGAGACGAAAGATTGAGGTGATGGATCATGACCATACAGAGAAGCTACCAGAGCACTGACAGCGCGTCGTCGTGCGCCTCAAACTTATATTTATAGTGACATGTTAACACTTATCAAACGGTAAGCAGGGTCGAACCCAAAGAGATCAACTGATCTAGAATTCTAGTGGTAACTCGGGGAAATCAGAAGAACAATTGCTTATAGTGACTATCTATCAAGCGGAAGAAATCAATTCGGGGAATACACTTCAACTAGTTATCATTGATCGAACAACATACATCAGCTAATGAATAATGTCCCAATGTTCTACCTATTCTTACCCGCTAAGTTCTCGAACAGGTTCAACAACTACTCGACTAACACCACAAATTAGTTCTACCGCTAGGCTTAGCTAACAATGCAGTTCAGTCTAGTATAACACAATTGATATCAACCTAGCTTCACTGTTAAGCTACACTGAATCGATAATCAAGCATTTAGTTCATGCAAAGGCAGTAAATCACTAAATTAAATGTTCATTGATCTCAAATAAGTGTTGCAATGCAAAACCCAAACTGAAATAAGAGTTTAGCTACTCATACAATTCATCAAATGTAATAAAAACTAAGTTTAGTTTACAACACTGAGTCGATTGAGATGAGAATACAAAATCGATGAACAGTACCTCCGCCTTCAGCTGCTCTTTCTCTCTCTAACGGCGCCTCCTCTGGTTGTCCCCTTCTGATGTCTCGTGTGTAATTCTTTTGTCCAATGTGTACTCAACTTATGGTTTGGGGTTGAACCGGTTGACCCAAATATGAGTGAACCAGAAATGGTTGAACCAGCAGGTCTTCGGTTCAAGTGCTCTTGGCTTGTTCTTTAATGATTGAGTGAAATTGTATCAAGTATGAAATAAAATCCAATGCGATCTTGACACACCTGTGATGCAAAAACACTACAAAGAAGTAATCTATCTCACGCAAAATGTAATAAAACTATGGGAATAAACAACTCAATTGAGAGTATAAATACGCTCCATCTAACCACCCCACACTTATTCTTGTTCGTCCTCGAACAATATCAAGATATGCAACCACTCAAATCATTCCTATCATGACAAAGAATAAACACTGAAATCATTCGAGAAGTCATCCTCAATCATTCATCAACACATGCTCACGTTCATTCTCGAATAATGATCAACAAGAAACTAAAATGATACATGTTACCTTTAAGGCTGAGATGGAGTTTAATGGATGGCTAGGAGATAGTCCTCTTTAGACTCTTGACTACACTCTTTGGTTCAATGTCATAGCCCCGCCTTCACGCTGAATTTGCTTTCTCTGGCACGTGATGAATCCAAGTTATGAGGAGCTCAACTTTTTATTCTTTTCTTGTAGGACAGCCCATCATTGCTCTTTTTCGATTGCTTTTGGTCTGGAGACTCTTTTTTTTTCACCTCTTTTAAATCTGAATTTTTTTTCTTTTCCAAGCTTTCCAATGTGAAATGCTTGTCCTTTTCGAACTTTGATCTCCAATTTGAATCGTTCCAATCATAGCCTTTAAATGGCAGCATAAGGAACGCGTCCCGCTCTTTCTCATCATTGCCCTTTTAGCGCGAGGTAGGATAGGGGTTACCCACACATTCTCGGTTGCTCGGACTAGAGATAGGACGGTCTGTTTTCCCGTCCCACCACTACATAAAGCTGCAACGATGGAGTGAAAGCATCACCCCTCATAACTTGAAGTGCCAACCGCCACAAACTTAGAGTGACCCGACTTATCCCTTGAATCTCCGAATGAATGTCAAGTCCCTCTAGGACATTTCTATCAACTCCACATCCTGAAATATCTCAGCTCAAAAGAACATATAACATTAAAGCGCAAGCATCACAATAATTCAGAAACCATGCAAAGCATACATGTCAAAACTTTATAGAATAGACATCATCTCATAAAATCAGCATTTACATCTTAGCATATTGTCTCGTCTCATGAACATAGTAGCAATTCAGTAGCATATACTCACAAACTCAGCAGCTCATCATAAAAAGACTAATGTGCTTTAACTACTAACTAATGCATGCTAACAAAGGCAAACATGATGAACATAGCAAACTAACTTCCCACCCCACACTTGAATCGAACCATGTCCTCATGGTCAAATCTAAGAGAAGGATGCTCATGCAAGATTCAAATAAAAGAAACAAATAACTAAGATGAGCAAATGAGTAACAAAAATCAGAAAAATCAGATCCTAACTACGGGCGCGCTCCAAGCACACATTATCAGCGCGCCCCATGCACACATTAGCCCATAAAGTATTAAGCTGGAACGGCCATAATGTTGCCTTATGGCGCTGAACCCACTGGTAGACCTCACTAAGAATGAAAATAAAAACATCGGGTTGCCTTTCGCAAAGCGCCTTTGTTTTACGTCTTTGGCTCGACGATACCTCTCATTAAGCACATGCCTGGTCGACCAATTGGAACTCCTCATCAGTTGGGATTTCCTCCCTATGATAGTGTTTGACACGCTGCCCATTCACCACAAACTTCTCACCAGTACTTGGTTTCCCAAGCTCTAGAGCTTCATGGCTGAAAACTTTCACAACATTGTAGGGACCTATCCAATGGGAACGCAACTTGCCAGGCATTAGTCTAAGTCTAGATGAAAATAATAATACTCTCTGCCCAATGTCAAATGAGCGTCTGAGAATAAACTTGTCATGGTAAACCTTAGCTCGCGCTTTGTAGTCTGATTGGCTCTCATAAGCCTCCAAGCGCAGCTCCTCTAGCTCATTCACTTGCAGCCTCCGTTCACTACCTACATTAGCCAATTCAAAATTACATGATTTAATTTCCCAATAGGCCTTGTGTTCTACCTCGACCGGCAAGTGGCAGGCTTTGCCGTAAACGAGTCTGAAAGGAAAGGTCCCAATAGGTGTCTTGTAGGATGTCCTGTAAGCCTACAATGCCTCATCTAACTGCGTGGATCAGTCCTTCCTTGAAGGCTTAACCATCTTCTCCAGAATGTATTTTAATTATCCGGGGGTGGTAGGCTGTGGAGACTCGGTGATGCACTCCAAAATGTTTAAAGACGGCAGCAACCCATTTGTTGCAGAAGTGCAATCCTTGATCACTAAGTACAGCTTTTGGGACTCCATATCTGCAAAAGATGTTAGTACGCAAGAAGTCCACAACAGTCTTTCCATCATCAACTCTGGTGGCCGTAGCTTCTACCCACTTTGAGACATAATCAACAGCAATCAATATATTTAGATAACCAAAAGAAGAAAGAAATGGTCCCATAAAGTCTATGCCTGAAAGATCAAACACGTCATCAACAATTATCGGGGTTCGGGAATTTGATTCCTAGCCGAAATATTCCCTATCCTCTGGCACCTCTCACAACTCTTACAATGGTTATGAGCATATCTAAATAAATGGGGCCAAGAGAATCCACTATTTAGCAATTTCCTTGCAGTTCTTTTAGGACCAAAATGTCCGCCACAAGCATGTTCATGACAAAAATAAAGAACAGCTGGGATCTCAATATTTGGCACACAACGTCTAACTATCTGATCAGCCTCTATCTTCCACAAACACGGATCATCACATATGTAATACTTAAATTTTTGAGCTCTATTGAAGGATGGAGGGAATTTACCTCTTACCAGGTAGTTAACAATCGTGGCATACCATGGTGCCTTCTCATTCACAGCGAACAAATGCTCATCGGGGAATGTCTCAACTATAGGCAGCACCTCTTCCTCTCAAACTATTCTGCTCAAGTGGTCAGCCACTATGTTCTCGATCCTTCTTGTCTTTGATCTCCATGTCAAACTCCTGAAGAAGAAGGATCCATCTAATCAGCCGCGGCTTGCACTCTTTCTTGGTCATTAAGTACCTAATGGCTGCATGATCAGAAAACACAAATACTTTAGAGCCAAGTATGTAAGAGCAAAATTTTTCAAATGCAAAGACAACGGCTAAAAGCTCCTTTTCAGTAGTGGAATAATTTTTCTGGGTGACGTCTAGAGTCCTAGACGCATAATGGATGACCACTGGTTTCTTATCGCTCCTTTGCCCAAGCACTGCACCCACAACATAGTTGGTGTCATCACACATGATCTTGAAAGGTTGTGTCCAATCTGGTGCTTACATAATTGGTGCACTCGTCAAGGTTGCCCTGAGCTCTTCAAAAGCTCCCTTGCACTAATCATTAAAATCAAACAAAACATCTTCGAGAAGTCTTTGACGAACCTAAGATAAAAGTCTCCATGTCCTAGGAAAGACTTGATAGGAAAGGCAATCCATGAATGATATCAATTTTTGCCCTATCTACTTGAATGCCTTCCTCAGAAACAATATGTCCTAGGACAATGCCATGTGTGACCATGAAATGACATTTCTCATAATTAAGCACCAAGTTCATTTCAATGCAACGTGTGAGCACTCTATCTAAATTGTGTAAGCATTCATCAAAAGTATCTCCATAAACAGTGAAATCATCCATGAACACTTCAACACAATCACTCAACAAATAGGAAAATATGCTCATAACCACACGCTGGAAAGTACCTGCCGTATTACATAATCCGAATGACATGCGCCTGAATGCAAACGTACCGTAGGGGCACGTAAATGCTATCTTTTCTTGATCCTCAGCCGCAATGGGAATCTGGTTATAACCTGAAAATCCATTAAGAAAACAAAAGGATGGTTTACCTGCAATTCTGTCCAGCATTTGGTCGATGAATGGCTGCAGGAAATGATTTTCGTGTGTGGCTGCGTTAAGTTGTCTATAATCGATGCACATACTCCAACCATTCTGCACTCTCTTCGACACTTGCTCTCCATTGTCATTCAGCTCCACAATTATTCCGGTCTTCTTTGGCACTACATGCATGGGGCTCACCCATTGACTGTCTAATATTGGGTAGATTACATCAGCATCCAGGAGCTTCTGCACTTCCTTCTGGACAACCTCCATCATTATAGGATTTAAATGTCGCTGAGGTTGTCTCACTGGTTTTGCTCCTTCCTCTAAGAGGATCCGATGCATATAGACTGCTGGATTGATTCCTTGAATGTCAGCTAATGTCCAGCCTATTGCTGTTTTATGCTCTTTTAGCACGCGCGCCAACCTGACCTCTTGATATGTTTCTAGTCCACTCTTAATGATAACTAACAACGTCTCACCGTCTACTAGGAAAATGTATTTCAAGTGCTCCGGTAGAGGTTTTAATTGAATCTCAGGGGCCTGCACAACAGATGGGACAAGTTTTGTTTCATTGCACAATTTAATTGCGTTAACCTCATACCTGGCAGCATCGTAGGTGAACTGCCCAGCACCAACTTCTTCGGTATTTAGCTCCGGTATGTCTTCTCCACATTGTATGAGCGCCGCATCTTCAATAGTGTCCAAAGCATGTATTCCTGCAAAGTAAGGTGGGAATCGCATAGACTCATAAATATTGAATTTGATGACTTCCCGGTCTACCTCCATAGAAAGATCACCCGTATATGTATCAATTTTTGTTCTTGCGGTCACCATAAAGGGTCTCCCTAGCAGAACTGGGGGAGTGTCTACCTCACCTTCCATCTTCATCACATAAAAATCTGCAAGGAATACAAGTTTCCCTATATGCACTAGCACATCAACAACGATACCTTCTGGATTCGTTCATGACCTATCTGCCAGCTGAAAGATTAAATCAGTGGGTCTAAGAGGTCCGATTTGCAATACTCGATACAATGAGTAAGGTAAGACATTAATGGAAGCACCCAAATCCAACATACATTTATCCACTTGGACCTTATTAATTATGCAAGAGATTGTAAAGGTACCTGGATCCTTGAATTTTTGTGCTACTTTGCACTAAAGAATGGCTTAGATGTTGGGATTAAAACTTACTTGCTCAGGTCTAAATCCTCATCTTCGAGTGGTGCACAAATCCTTAAGGAACTTGGCATATTTAGGAATCTGCTTGATTGCGTTGATGAGTGGGATTGTGATCTCCACCTTGCTAAATAGTTCTAACAGCTCCTAGTCCGTTGCTGGATTCTTCTTTGATTTGGATATCTGCATAGGAAATGGAAACAAGGGTTAGAACTTATTTTCTCAAAAAAAATGTACCGAAGGTTCTGAATTGTCTCTCTTGTCTCCAGCCTCTTTCGTGCGCAGCTGAATTGTCCCCTTCAAGCTTCTTGTCACTCCTCAAAGTTATCGCACTGATATTTCCTCTTGGGTTGGGAATTGTTTGTGAGGGAAACTTTCCTTTGTCACTCTTCAGCTCGGAAACTGAGGCTGCCAATTGGGACATATGTCTTGACAACTCAGCTAGGGTGCTATCGCTCTTAGCTTGATTATTTTGCACACTCATTGCCAACTCCTTAACCACTTCTTCTATTGACTTCCCTGAATTCACATTGCTCAGGCCAGCTTGGTTGTAATTCACATTACTCGAGCCAGCTTGGTTGTAGTTGCTCCTTTGTTGCTGCTGACTATAAGAATTACCATTGTGTCTCTCGTGTTGCTGAAATGGAGGAGGGCGGTAAGGTTGCGCTTGCGCTTGCCCTTGGTTCAGGTTATGCCCTTGCTGGCTCGAGAATCCTCCCTCATTTCTCCAGCTGAAACCATTTGCTGTAAGTCCAAATTGTCTAGGTGCTTGCCTATTGTTGAAATGTTGGAATCCTCCCATAGCATTGACCTTAACTGCCTCTTCCTCAT
Organism: Umbilicus rupestris; assembly: GCA_963678935.1. Classification (NCBI taxonomy): domain Eukaryota; kingdom Viridiplantae; phylum Streptophyta; class Magnoliopsida; order Saxifragales; family Crassulaceae; genus Umbilicus; species Umbilicus rupestris. The sequence continues at coordinate 4,895,952 of OY787607.1, read as the reverse complement.
CTAGGCTAAGACACTCATCGGTATTATGGCTTGCAGCACCACAAAATTCACAAGTTTTAACTCCACTTACTTGTCCAACCATCATCTTCTGCATCATCTGCTTGATCTCTTGGATTTCAGGGCCATTCGATTGGTGTTGGAATCAAGCTGCGAGACATTTCTTGTTCTGTCGATATCATCTCTCTATTGATGGTCTCTTCTCTGAATCGAGCACTCTCAGCAGTCTCATTAATCAGCTCTCGCACCTCAACAGGTGTCAAATTCAAAACTGTTCCACCAGCTGCTGCGTCTAATAACATCCTTTCCAAGGGTCTCAATCCATCCAATAAGTATTCAACAAGAATCTTTTCCGGAACACCCAAATTGTAGCAACTTTGTTCCAAGGTGCCGAATCTCTCCATATAATTATACATTGATTCACTTGGTCCTTATCTAATGGTGTACAGCTCTCTCCTCACTTGAGCAGCTTTAGCATGGGGATAATACTTATCAAGGAACTTTCTCTGCATTTGCTCTCAAGTTCTGATACTCCCTAAAGGCAAAGAGAGAAACCAAGTTTTGGCAAGGTCAGTCAAACTTAATGGAAATACTTTTAATTTGAACCTCTCTTCGGGGGCAGCATATGGTCTTAAGGTCTGACATGTTCCATTGAATTCTTGTAAATGCCTCGCTGCAATTTCTCCTGGCAACCCTCCAAATTTGGAAAAATGATGGACTACTGCAGTCTTTACTTCAAAATCATCATCATCCGGATCAGTGTTTATACACCATGGTTGGTTGTTGAATGTTGGGGCCGAGAGCTCCCTCATTATAGGTTGCCTATTCCTTCCACGTGCATGCTGTGGAGGTTGAGGTGCATGTGCATACTCATCCTTTTCCTCCATCCTTTCACCTCTATGATAAAGAGCTGCCCTTTGTCTTTGATTGAAGACTCTCTCTGGCTCATCATAGAATGGGGGTATTACTGGGGGAGCGGGCACTGAATTGTTGATAGGATCAGGTACATGGTTGCCATGCACACTTCCATGGAAACTTCTTGCATTAGACATACTAGAAAGCCAAGTAAAATGCAAACAATTGAAAAGCCAACTGCCAAATGCAAAGTAAATCAATTGAAAATAAACTAGAAAACAAACTCGGATGGCTAAAAAATCCTATATCTCAAGGCGAAGTGGTCACTATTCACCGTTGGCCCGTTCCGCTTAGAAAAACATCTTACAATAGACAATCGGACATCGGCAGCCAAATTTGCATTCTAGGCACTGCCACTGTTCACTGCCTGCGCCACCAACCTGAAGTGTGTGAGTTCAGTGAGTTCAGGTCGTTAGCTATCTATTACCGGAGTGTGTCATTATCGTCTTATGTCATCCTCGGTGTCCCCCATAAGGTCCTGAGTGTCACTAAAAAACGGACGTCTCGGATCATCTCCTTGCCCACACAGGTCTTGTAGATGCCATCACTGCACAATCAGTAAAGGTAGGGCTAGTCCCATAAAAATAGTCACAAGTCCCGCTTGAAATTCTTTGTTTGTGGTGCATCAGGTAATCTAATAGCATTCCGCAAGCATACTATGTTAGTTGTTGTGGTTGTCTCGATCATCCATACATGCTCACCGGCGAAAGAATCTTCAACGGGTAGTAGGTCCTCCTATCGGTTTGGCCTGGCTGGTTCTAGTCAAGAAAAATGGTCAGCTACCACATTCTTAACTCCCTTATTATTATGGATCTCCACATCAAACTCCTGAAGTATGAGGGCTAATTTGATCAACCTGGGCTTGGATTCCATCTTGGATAGCAGATACTTGATGGTGGCATGATTTGTGCAGACGGTCGTCTTAGCTACTACAAGGTATTGCTTGAACTTCTGGACATCATAGATGCAGACTAGTATTTTCTTCTCATCTATACACTAGTTGGCTTGGGCCCCTTGAAGTACCTTGCTCGAATAGTATATGGCGTGAAGCTTCTTATTGACTCACTAGTAAGGATGGCTCCCACGGGGTGTTCATTTGCATCACTCATAAGCTTAAAAAGAAGGCACCAGTCTGGTGGCTGAATGATGAGAGCGGATGTCAAGGCAATATTCCGCTATTTGTATGGCTCAAGGCACGTGTCATCGAACTCAATGTCGTGACACAACAAGTTGGTGAGAAAACCTTTGAGAAGTCCTTGATGAACCATTTGTAGAAACCTGCATGTCTAAGGAAGATCATAACTCCTTTGACGTCACTAGGCGGCAGCTGCTCTATCACCTCGACTTTCACCTTATCCACCTCGATTGCTCGTTGTGATACCATATGTTCGAGAACAATCCCTTCTTGAAACATAAAGTGGCACTTCTCCCAGTTTAGCACGAGGTTGGCATCTAGGCACCTCAGGAGGATCTTCAAGAGGTTGGCAAGAATTCCGTGAAGCTCGTCTCGTACACTGAGAAGTTATCCATGAATACCTCGGTTACTGTTCGAGTCGCGATTGGCCCATCTCTACGATTTTGGATCACCGTGTATCCTCCCTTCGTTGGCACGACGTGAACGGGGCCCACCAACTGACTGTTTAGTACCGCGTAAATGATCCCAGTGTCGAGTAGCTTAGAGATCTTCTGCTTCACCACATCCATAATGTTTTGGTTCAGACGTCTCTAAGGCTCCTTAGATGACCGGCGCCTTCCTCTTGCTCAATCCGATGCATGCACAGTCTTGGTTGTATTCCCTTCAAGTCCACAATGTTGTATCATATCGCCCCTCGGAATTTCCTCAACACTTCCTGCAATTCTCGTCTCCTCATGGGTTAGTGCAATGCTCACTATCTATGTGCAGGAGGAGTTCATCCCTACGAATTTGTATTTCAGCCCGGATGGTATTTACTTACTTAAGCACTGGTGATGGGGTACGAAGCCCTGGAGTAATTCTTCCCTTTACAGATCAATTGTTGCAGAACAACAACAGAAGGTGAATATGCATCTTACATTACCTTAACATCACTATTGTTTGTGTTTGGAATGGTTAAGATCAAAATTTTTACGGGATTTGATAATAACTCTTTCGCCTTGAGAGAGATATTGCGGTTAACCTATGCTTTAATACCCTTATTGATTTATACATAATCAAACCAATAATATTAATGAATAGCTTTCGAATATAGCTTTCGAAAATCAATGAGAGGACATGATTTATACATTAATCATGTCCTCTGATTGATTTTGATCCAACGGATGTGATAATTTTTCACCGCCTCAAAGATTTTGGCACGTTGATCAAACCAATAATATTAATGAGTAGCTTTCGAATATAGACAATTTCGTCTTATGGTAGTGTTTACCTATGTTGCATGGGTACTTCATATGAGAACCAAATCCCATACCCGAACCGTACCAGGTTCGGGTACTTGATGGGCATGCCTAGGGTACGTACCCGATACGTACCCATTTATGATATTGAGCTTCCGCGGGACAATTTCGTCTTATGGTAGTGTTTACCTATGTTGCATGGGTACTTCATATGAGAACCAAATCCCATACCCGAACCGTACCAGGTTCGGGTACTTGATGGGTATGCCTAGGGCACGTACCCGATACGTACCCATTTATGCGGATTCTTCTAATAGGTTCGATACGGTTCAATTTGTTATTGGGTACGTACCTGATAGCGTGTCGTCGTGCGCCTCAAATTTGTATTTGTAACTCCTGTTAACACACTAGCAAGCGGTAAGCAGGGTCGAACCCAAAGAGAGCAAGTCAGATAGAGTTCTAATTAAAGTCACAGAAAAAGGAACAAACTGAGGATATCAATTCAGAGAAAATCAGTTCGGGGAATACAATGCAACTAGTTATCATCGATCGAATACATGCATAAGCTAATGAATTCTGCCTCAATCCAACATTCCAGCTAACGATATGTCGACAATCAAATTCTACCTATTCTTAACCGCTAGGTTTTCGAACAAGTGCAATAGTTACTCAACTAACACCACAAAATCGGTTCTACCGCTAGGTTCTCCCCAACAATGCAATCCAATCAAGTATAACACAATTGACATCAATATAGCTCACCGCTAAGCTGCACTAAACTGACAATCAATGCATTCATTCATTCATAAAAGGGCAGAAAATCAATAGCTCAAATCATGTATTCATTGACCTCAAACCAAATGTTGCATTATAAACCCCAAACTGAAAATAGGATTTAGCTACTCATAATATCCATGAATACAATAGAAACTAGGTTAAGTAGCTACAAACTGAAGTAGAACGAAACTGAGCTAAAATGAAAATTCGGTGAATAGTATTTTCCTGCCGTGAATAGTAATTCCGGCCGTGAACAGTAATAGTAACAGTAGCGATGAACAGTAATTGTGAATAGTAAAAATGAACAGTAACCGGCCGTGAACAGTAAATTCCGGCGACTTTCTAGCAGCTCCTCTCTAGCTTCAGTCTTCTCCTCACTCCGTCATTGTAGCTAGTGAATAGTAGCTATCCTTTTTTCTTTTCCTCTTTTGTCCAAGTTTAGGGTTAGGGTTTTGGAGTTGAACCACAATGAACCACGTCTGATTGAACCGGTCCTGATTTCTGATTGAACCAGCTGATTTTAACTTTGACTGCTGTTGACTTCTTGAACTTGGATGAATGCTTCAAATATGCGATAAATTCTAATGCGATCTTGAACATTCCTGCGATACGAAAACACTACAAAAGAGTAATCGATTCACACAAAATGTAATAAAATTATGGGAATAAACAACGCTCCATCAAACTACCCCATACTTATTCTTGTTCGTCCCCAAACAACAACAAGATACGCAAGCACTCAAATCATTCCTATCATGCCATGACATAAACATTGAAATTACTCAAGAAGTCATCCCTAATCAGTTTATCAATACATGCTCACATTCATTCTCTAATAATGATCAACAAGAACTAGAATGATACATGTTACCTTTAAGGCCGAAATGGGATTTAATGGATGACTAGGAGTTAGTCCTTTTAAGACTCCTAACTCCATTCTTGGTTCAACTTCATAGCTACACGCATACAACTGAATTTGCTTTCTTTGGCACGTGATGAATTCGAGTTATGAGAGGATCAACCTTTTCTTCTTTTCTTGTAGGACATATTTCTTGTTTTTGGACTTTGCTCGTTTTCTGATTGCTTTTCTTTCACATCTTGTAAAATCTGAATTTTTCTTTTTCGAGCTTTCCATGTGACATGCTTGCTTGCCCCTTTTGAGCTTTGCGCTTTAATTTGAACCGTTCCAATCATAGCCTTCGAATAGCAGCATAAGGAACGTGTCCCGCTCTTTCTCATCATTGCCCTTTCAGCGCGAGGCAGGATAGGGGTTACCCACCCATTCCCGGTTACTCGGACTAGAGATAGGACGGTTTGTTTTCCCGTCCCACCACTGCATAACACTGCAATGATGGAGTCAATATCACCCCTCATAACTCGACGTGTCAACCTCCACAAATTCAGCGCGCTATGCAACTAATCCTTTGAACCTCCGAATGAATGCCAAGTCCCTCTAGGACATTTCTATCAACTCCACATCCTGAAATATCTCAGCTCAAAAGAACATATAACATTAAAGCGCAAGCATCACAATATTTTGGAATTCATGGAAAGCATACATATCAAAACTTCAAAGAGAAGGCATCATCTCATAAAATCAGCATTTACATCACAGCACAATGTGTCATCTCATTAATCCAGCAGCAACTCAGTAGCATAATCCTCATAAACATGGCAGCAAATGCTCACAAACTCAGCAACTCATAAAAAAAACTAACGTGCTCTACTACTAACTAATGTAAGCTAACAAAGGCACACATGATGAACATAGGATGCATACTAACTTGCCACCCCACACTTGAATCGAACCGTGTCCTCATGGTATAATGTAGGGTAAGGAAAGGAAGCTCATGCAAGATTCACACAAGAATTAAGCTACTAACATGGCTAAACTAGTGAAGATAAAAAAAAGGTCAGAAAGAATTGCGCCCCAAGAAGAAATTAAATTGCGCTCCCCAAGAAGACATTAAGTTACTAAAGTGTGAAGATGGAGCGGAGCGTAATGTTGCCTGGAGGCGCCAAACTCACTGAGATGGAAAACTCAAAAGATTGCTATTCAAACAACTAAGACTCTAATGACTCTCTTATACACTAAATAGGCTCACACTAAGACTTTAAAATTAAGCACCGGGTTGCCTCCCGCAAGCGCCTTTGTTTAACGTCTTTGGCTCGACGATACCTCCATTTAAGCTCATGCCTGTTCGGCCAAATGGAACTCCTCATCATTTAGGATATCGGGTGGAATATCAGGTGGAATGCTAGGCTTCAGGTGCTCCGTCAAGGGCTTTAATTGAATATCCGGGGGCTGCACAACAGATGGGGCGAGGATAGTTTTATTGCACAATTTGATGGCATTGATATCATACCTAGGGATGTCATGGATTAATTGCCCAGCAGCAATCTCCTTGGTGTTCAGCCCCTCTTTGGTGTCTAGCTCCGATATGTCCTCCCCACATCGTGCGAGTGTAGCATCTTCGATGGTGTCCAAGGCTTGTATTCCTTGAAGGTTAAGTAGGAATGGCATAGGCTTATGAATATTAAAGTTGATCACTTCCCTTTCTACCTCCATGGAGAGATCACCCGTATGTATATCAATTTTCATCTTCTTGGTTGCCATAAATGGTCTCCCTAGCAGAATTGGTGAAGAGCCTTTCTCATCCTCCATCTTGACCACATAAAAATTTGCAACCAATGAAAGTGTTCCTACCTGCACTAGCACATCAACAACAAGACCCTCTGGCTTTGTGCACGATCTATTAGCCATTTGAATTGTAAAATCAGTGGGTCTAAGAGGACCGACATGCAATGTTTCATATAAGGAATAAGGCAAGATATTAATCGAGGCACCCAAATCCAACATGCAATTATCCACTTGAACATCATTAATTATGCATGGAATTGTAAAGATATCTGGATCCTTACATTTCGGTGCTACCTTGGATGGAAGAATGGCCGAGATGTTGGGGTTGAGATTTACTTGCTCAAGACCTCCTTGTCGAGTGGTGCACAAATCTTTAAAAAACTTGTCATACTTCGGAATGTGCTTGATTGCGTCGAGAAGTGGGATTGTGACTTCCATCTTGCTGAATAGCTCTAAAAGCTCTTGATCAATTACTGGATTCCTCTTTGACTTTGAAATCTGCATAGGAAATGGAAGTGGAGGGTCAGCTTGGCGAAATTCAGAATTTGAGGCAGGAGGTACCGCGCCGGATGAAGACATTAGTGGCGCGCCAGATGAAGACATTAAGGGTCCGCGCGCCATGCTAATGTTCTCTTGGGGCGCCGTATACTCTGTTTCGGTTTCTTGTCTCGCCTCTTCTGCAATTTGCTTCCCAGTTATCAAAGTCACCGAACAAACATTTCCTCTTGGATTGGGAATTGTTTGTGATGGCAGCTTTCCTTTCTCTTTGTCATTCTTTAGCTCGGACACGGTGGCCGCCAGTTGGGACATTTGCTTAGATAACTCAGCTATGGTGCTATCGGTCTTGGCTTGATTATTTTGCATAGTCATCGCCATCTCTTTAACAACTTCCTCTAATGACTTCCCTTGATTGACATTGCTCGGGCCAGCTTGGTTGGGATTGAAGTTGTGCCTTTGCTGAAATTGACCATTGATATTACCATTTCCATTGTATCTCTCTTGTTGGTGAAATGGTGGGTGGTAGGCTTGACCTTGTCCTTGGTTCTGATTCTGATTCTGTCCTTGATTAAATCCTCCTTCATTCCTCCAACTGAAACCGTTAGCTGCAAGTCCGAATTGCCTTGGCGCTTGCCTATTGTTGAATTGCTGGAATCCTCCCATAGCATTGACATCAGCGGCCTCTTCCTCATGAAGGCTAGGACATTCATCGATTTTGTGGCTTACAGCACCACAAAGTCCACAAGCTTTAACTTCACTGACTTGGCCAACCATAAGCTTCTGCACCATTTGCTTAAGCTCCTTGATTTCATTGGCCATTTGATTTGTGTTGGACTCCACTTGTGAGACATTCCTTGTCCTACCGGTCTCATCTCTTCTACCGGTGTCTTCCGTGAATCTAGCACTCTCGGCATGCTCATTCATCAAGTCTCGCACCTCAGCCTGTGTCAAATTCATAACCGTGCCACCTGCTGCTGCGTCTAACAACCTCCTCTCCAAAGGTCTCAATCCATCCAGTAGATATTCTACAAGCATTTCCTCTCTCATATTCAAATTGCAACAACTTTGCTCCAAAGCACTGAATCTTTCCATATACTCATACAAAGACTCAATTGGCCCTTGTCTCATGTTGGAAAGCTCTCTCCTTACCTGGGCAGCTTTAGCAGGGGGATAGTATTTATCGAGAAACTTCCTTTGCATTTGCTCCCAAGTTCTAATACTTCCTGAAGGCAAAGATAAAAATCAAGTTTTTACAAGGTCAGTTAAACTGAAGGGAAATACTTTTAACTTAAACCTCTCTTCAGGGGCAGCATGTGGTCTCAGAGTCCGACATATCCCGTTAAATTCTTGTAGATGCCTAGATGCTACTTCTCCTAGCAGCCCTCCAAATTTTGGGAGATGATGGACCACTGCTGTCTTCACTTCAAAGTCATCCTCATCTTGATCAGTGTTAATACACCATGGTTCATTATTGAATGTTGGGGCTGAAAGCTCTCTAAGTGTAGGTGGTCTCATCCTTCCACGTGCATATTGTCAAGGTTGAGGTTGAGGTGGCTGTCTATACTCATATTCATCTTGCTCATCCATTCTTTCAACTCTATGATATCGAGCTTACCTTTGCCTTTGGTTGAAAACTCTCTCTGCCTCATCATAGAAAGGGGTGATAATTGGATTGTTGATGGGGTCTGGTTCATTATCGCCTTGAACACTACCATGAGAACCTCCTGCATTAGACATACTTTCGAGGCAGGTGAAGTGCAAATGTGAACAACTATGAAAATGACAAAATGCAAAATAGGAAAAACAACTAAACAATTCAAAAAGAAAATGTAAACGAACTCGGATGGCTAAAAAAGCACACAACTCAAGCTAGGAAGGGTGAGTCCTGATCGGGTGCCCGTTCCGCTCAAAGAAAGGTGTCTTGATCTTCAATCGGACTCCGGTGACACTATTCACACCCTTGGCTGGCAACACTATTCATCAGGGTTTAGAAATTTTTTCTCTTTTTTTTTTTTTTTTTCTGCACCACAGCTAGCAAACCAAGAAAAACAAATAAAAACAGGAAAGACAAAGTTCAGAACTCTAACTGAATGTTGCTCTCCCCCGCAACGGCGCCAAAATTTGACAGCGCGTCGTCGTGCGCCTCAAATTTGTATTTGTAACTCCTGTTAACACACTAGCAAGCGGTAAGCAGGGTCGAACCCAAAGAGAGCAAGTCAGATAGAGTTCTAATTAAAGTCACAGAAAAAGGAACAAACTGAGGATATCAATTCAGAGAAAATCAGTTCGGGGAATACAATGCAACTAGTTATCATCGATCGAATACATGCATAAGCTAATGAATTCTGCCTCAGTCCAACATTCCAGCTAACGTATGTCGACAATTAAATTCTACCTATTCTTAACCGCTAGGTTTTCGAACAAGTGCAATAGTTACTCAACTAACACCACAAAATCGGTTCTACCGCTAGGTTCTCCCCAACAATGCAATCCAATCAAGTATAACACAATTGACATCAATATAGCTCACCGCTAAGCTACACTAAACTGACAATCAATGCATTCATTCATTCATACAAGGGCAGAAAATCAATAGCTCGAATCATGTATTCATTGACCTCAAACCAAATGTTGCATTATAAACTCCAAACTGAAAATAGAATTTAGCTACTCATAATATCCATGAATACAATAGAAACTAGGTTAAGTAGCTACAAACTGAAGTAGAATGAAACTGAGCTAAAATGGAAATTTGGTGAATAGTGTTTTCCGGCCGTGAACAGTAATAGTAACAGTATCGATGAACAGTAATTGTGAATAGTAAAAATGAACAGTACCGGCCGTGAACAGTAAATTCCGGCGACTTTCCAGCAGCTCCTCTCTAGCTTCAGTCTTCTCCTCACTCCGTTACTGTAGCTCGTGAATAGTAGCTGTCCTTTTTTCTTTTCCTCTTTTGTCCAAGTTTAGGGTTAGGGTTTTGGGATTGAACCACAACGAACCACGTCTGATTAAACCGGTCTTGATTTCTGATTGAACCAGCTGATTTTGACTTTGACTGCTGTTGACTTCTTGAATTTGGATGAATGCTTCAAATATGCGATAAATTCCAATGCGATCTTGAACATTCCTGCGATACCAAAACACTACAAAAGAGTAATCGATTCACACAAAATGTAATAAAATTATGGGAATAAACAACTCAATACGCTCCATCAGTACCCAATACGGTTTAATAAAATATTAGACGTACCCGATACGGTTCGATTGAAATTCCTAAATTTATAAAAGTGTATCTTTATCTAAACCTTAAATTGCATTTCGCCGTCACTGTTCACTGCTCATCAAGTGAGAGGACCGCAAACTCTAAAAATCCAATATCTTCCATTGAATCAAAACCATACCCTAAATTGGGCTGTCGGTGGGGATGGTTTTGATTCAATGAAGAATATTGGATTTTTAGAGTTCGCGGACCTCTCACTTGATGAGTCGGACGCTGAAAATGAATTGCTCGTTGAAGATTGAAGAGCTTAGTTTACATTTTAATATTTAAGATATCAAACCTAGTTATCTTTTTATTTATGAAATTTTAACTTAATACTTTTGAAATTCTAGTTTTGTCGTACCCAACCCGTACCCTATAATTTTGCCGTTTTCCGTTACCCTATAATTTTTAATTTTGCCATTTTCCGTAACCGTATCCGTCCCCATACCGTATATGTATCCGTATCGGTGCAACATAGGTGTTTACTACATCAGAGCCATAATTCCGATTCTACTGCTCTTTCTTGGGAAAGTTATCAAACAGACGAGGCCTGCCAAACCTAAAGCTCGGAAAGAATAGTGAAATAAATCAACCATGAAATACAACAACATCAGACATTTGATGTCACATCACCCGTAACCCGGTTGCTCAAAAACACCTCAAGTTAGTAAAACATTGTTGTATAATGCAGAAACCAACCGGTTGATTGTCTATCTGAGAAATCGTACCTCATATCCAGGGCAAGTTTACGATAAAGAAAGATTGTCAATTGAGTATTGATGATTCATATTTGTTGGCTATTGAAAGCCTTCTTAACTTGCCACAAGAATGTGAATCTTTTAGCATGTGAATCTTAGCCATATTTCATGAATCAAGTACACACTCCAGTGCAAAACAAAAACAACCATACAATACAACACCAGGGCTTATGAACCACAAGACAGAATTGTTACATGCCATATAACGAGCAACCACACATCTCAGAACTTAGTTGGCCGCACCTATATTATATGTTTGAACTATTTATAATGACTATGCAGAGGTCCATAACACTGTAAAAACAAAATTTGATGCATGCAGAAACCAGTCTTGTAATTTGCTACACAGGCTCCATGTATAAGGCCTCTTGCTTGCTCGTCAGACCTATGTCCTGTAACGTCAATGAACCATCCACAACGCTGAATGTGCGCCGTGGATATGACCTTGCCTGTGATAAAAGAAAGGGGAAAAAACAATCAAATCATCCATGGGTCAGCAAATTTAATGCAAGCCTCAAATGATGTGATATCATGACAATTAAACTCATTTCTTTTTTCATCTGTATGAATTTGAGCAACTAAACATGAATGATTTAAGCCATTCGTGTGATATAATCTCGAGTTTCCATTTTACTGCACCTTTCTGGTTCAACATAAATAAAAAATAAATTATTGTTCCTGAAAATATGTAAACTAGGAATGTTGTGATGAAACTACATACCAATTTATAATTCTCTGGTTCCACTCCTCCACAAGTTTGAATGAAATTGAAGACTACCTGAAAAATATGGAGAGTAATAAAATGATATATCAATAAAGGAAACTCAGCAACTCCCTATGAGCTTCAATATATATTTTTGACATACAAGTCTTACTTTGAGCCTGTCAGTTTTAAGGAACCTGCTACTAAGGCAACAGCCATCTGGCATCTGTACAAGAATATTCACGACATTGTTTTCATCTCGTAGTGGTTCTTGAGGCAGAGATGTTTCTCTGGTCGCATGTTGTCTGTCTAGCTCCTGCCAAGATTTAACATAACAGTGGGGTAAGGAAGCAAAAAGGTAAAAGTTAGTTTGAAGTGATACTAATCTTCAGGGGAATGAGTGTCCCAGAAATTCCATAACATTAAGAAGACAGCCATATATAAACCAAACTGTATGACTTACCCATGAAGCTTAAGATGATTGTTTCTTTGTATCATTCAGAAATAAAATAAAATGCAAATACCTCATCAGGTTGATAAGTAGATTCACTCTGCAGAGCAACCGATGGATATATACTGTTCTGATCTTGATCCATCGAGCTTGAAAAGTTAAGCGGAGCACAGTCTACAGATTTTTTAGGAGGCTCCATAACACTAGATGATAATCTCTTTGGTTTTTGCCTAACCAGAGGGCACTCTTCAGCATCTTTGAGGATGAATGAACTTCCACACTCCAAACTAGGTTGGCTTGAAGATTCATGATGCTAGTTAGTCCTTGCATTATATAGGTACATAGAAGCGATACTAACAAATGCTCCAGTCTTAAGAGTTATATTACCTTCCTTGAACGGTTGAACAATTAGGCAACTCTTCATTTGCAGTTGAATGATAGACTCCAGGTTCTGATGAAACAGCATAAGGAGGGTTCTCATCCTCTTTATGAATTAGGACAGATATAGCACCAGGATCACCCAAGTTCTAAATCAAACATAAATAATTAGTAGTTATTCACCAAAAGCATGCGTTATGGAGCAAGGAAGCATAATTCAGAAACATACAAGGCCGCTTCCATAAGTGGATAATTCTTTTACATACCATGCCAGTTTCAAAACTTTTGACTGAATGCTTTTCTTCAGTGTCACGCCGTGAGGCTTCAAGGACAGCCAGGAACATTTTCTCTTCTACATCATGATCCAGATAATCCTGTAAATTGTAAAGTTCCTGAACAGTGTCTCTTGGGGATACATGGCCATATTTGATTACTTAATAAATGATTACTTAAAAAACAGCCATTATCAAAATAAATGTGCTCTACTTACACTTCGTGCAGATTGAGCAGGTATATCAGTGTCAGATGCATAATCAGATTGGGTAGATCGAGAAGGCAAATCATTCCCAGAAACATAGTCATCATCATTCATTGTTACAGTACCACGGATTTCTGGGCCTTGATCATGCTCTGTGCCTGTCACGTCCACAATGGTGGGAGCAAGTCTATGATTGCTCGGTGATTCATTACTATCTTTTACCTCAATCGGAATTTCCCTCGCCTCTCTTGGATGTGAAACAAATGGTTCCTGTCCAAGATTTGAGGGAATTCTATCAAAGATGCTTCTATGGAAGTTGATCTCATCTATTTCCCGACTAGGAAAAAACATTGGTCTGTGGAACATGCTTCTAAGGTTGTTGGTGCTAAAAAAATGATCAAGAACTCCAGTAGCAGATAGAAGAAAAAACTCCGGTGGACGAGGACCAGTATGAACCATATCATCAATTTGCATACGGTCTTGCTGAGGTGCACTGGTATTATTTACTATGGGCACACTGCAAATTCCAAGGAAAAACAGACAAAATCAGAATCGAAAACCAATATACAAATATGAGCAAGCCAATGAGTACTAGTATAGCTACAGACTTGTTCCCATTTAATTCATCAAAATAAGCATCCATCGCGCTATTCAGATCACCGCCATGCTTCTGTTCCAAAACAAATAGCTTCAGTTCCAAAACCAAGCATAAAAATACAGCCTATAGAACAATAGTTTAAAAACGCCTTTTGTAATAATTATCAGCAGCTAGTATCTTGGACAACCACAAGTACAAACCAACATCAGGCGCATACTATCTAAAAAAGGGCCAACCCTATGTAAAAGTAGAAATGCCAAACAGAAGCTATTCTTGCAAGAATCTGGTGAAAGTTACAATTCTTATTGAATGATAAAACATAACTTTATAGCCTACAACGACACAGACATAAACCAACTGCTAACGGATAAGAAAACTAGCACATCATACCCTAAACATGAAACAATTATAAATGTGCAAACTGCAAGTAAGTGTCCTAACACCCTAGTATTCCTTCCATATACAAATGCGAGTTTCAAATACCCGACCGCATCACGAAACTACTAATCCATTCCTCATTTTCAAACCTCAAACGAACTGCTTGCATATTTGGTCAATCAAGATGGGATAACCGACGCATCATAACCCTAACTATAAATTTAGACGCTTCGACCAGAATTTCAACAATTTGTCCTGGCGACTATCCAAGGAAAAAAAACTCCAGTGCTAAAAAAAAAACATACACATAATCGATGGATGAGTCGATGTTGAAATGGAACTGATACGTACCTGGAGTTTCTGAACTGCGACGGCTTCCGAGACGCCGGCTATATTCACGAACGCGTCGATCGCTTCCTGATCAGGTCTCTCCGTTTCCATCAATTGAGAAGGTGATGTTTCTGTAGAAATGAGTTGAAAGGAAGGTTTTGGTGCCTTCCAAAATGTTCTACAAGTGTTTAAATGATGAGAACGCTGTCGTTTGGTCAATTTGAGAATGTTCTGCTTGTTGTTAATTTTATTTGTAAAGATACTAGTTTGGTTGACTTGAAAGATTATTCATTTTCGAATTAATGGCGAAATTTTGTTGATTGCAATGATGACTGTTACGTGGCAAACTATAAACAAATCTCTAAATGTCTTAGTTTTTAACAGCAAACTTTAAATCCGGTACCACAATTGATAGAGGCGAGATGTAATTGAAGTATAAATTAAATTATACAAAATTTTCTAACTTGATTCCCATACCTGTTCACATGTGAACACAGGACTCTTATCCATATACGGTTGTTTTAGCAGTTTTCCTGCATTTTCTCATCCATCCAATTATTTTATCTAGTGGGGGAGGCATGGCTTGGGGTGGGGGTATCGTGCCCGGTTATTTTTTAAATTTTATTATTTATTATGTACGATTAATTTGAATTTTTTAGATATATAATAAATTATTCCCGCTAATTTTAAATTTATGCCTCTTATTATTTCAAGATGAGTACAAACTCAAATTAATAGAGTAAAGATTATTCATTTTTTTCTTATTTTAAATACAAATAAACAATGACTTAGTATAATTAGTTTAAATATATATATATATATATATATATATATATATATATATATATATATAAATATTATACTATAGTCAGAGAAGAAAAAATAAAATAGTATACTTTGTTGAATGGATGACGTGCCCATTGTTTTGAGAAAAAATTTGCCCCCGATAAAAAGAAATCCTGAATTCGCCACTGATTTTATCCATCGTATATTGCCTGCAAATTGCGATAAAGAAAACTTTACAAGAAATTGGATATGTGTCCCTCCAACCGTATTATATAAAGGAGCGTTATATGAAGAGAAATGCATACCTCAGCTTCATCCCTGCAACAGCTTTTCTCAGCAAGCATCATCTATCTAAGCCGTGTACTTTATATTTTCTATTTGATTGCAATGTGCTTAATTCAATTCAGTTTAAACTATTTTCCAACTTATTTGTACGAGTGTTTCCAGTTCATATAATATATCAGTATGCTTTCTTCATTCAACTCCTCCAAAATCAATGTTGCATGTTTACATTATCCTAGAAGATTAGGTTTATCCTATAGTTAGCCTCAGAGCTACGATTGTATATAAAATATCAGGAGCGATATTTTGGTATTTCAGATCAATTATGTCTAACACAATTTCACTACAGATACTGAAATTCAAAGAGCAGAATTTCAAAAATTGGTCCATCTAATTATAGGCATTTTTTCGATTTCAAGATTTGTGGAATTTAGTCGAGACGGATACACTAAAGTAGCAGATAGAGAGCTTTTGACGATCTGAAAAAGAAAGAAAGGAATTTATTGATAGAAATTTGTAAGAAAGATCAGAAATTATTTGCAATCTTTCAAGCTGTGGAGGAATCGATATTTGAAAAATATCAGACAAAACGGCATGGACTATCCTGCAAAAGTTCTACGAAAGTGATGAAAAATTAATGCGGATGCGATTGTAGACACTAAGGGGAGATTTCGAGTCATTGTCGATGATTGACTCGGAAAGCATGTATGATTGACTTGGAAAGCGTGTCGACCTACTGTGACCGGGTCTAGACAATCGTCAAGAGTTTGAGAGTTAAAGATGAGGCGTTGGAGGAACAACGAGTGGTTAAAAAGGTATTCCTCTCGTTGCCGGCTAAGTTTGAGTATGTTGTTGCAGCTATTGAAGAGGGACACAACATATCAAAGCTTTTGATGGATCGGCTCATGACTTTGCTATGTTCACACGAGCAACAAATGAACTAGAAGGCAAACAACTCAAGCCAGGAACAGGTGTTGCAAAGCCGAGTCGAAGTGAGGAGTCAAGGAGGTTACTGTGAAGGCCGAGGCCATGGACAAGGCCTGGGTGGAGGCCAAAACTACACTGCGAGATGAGGTAAAGCCAATAGTAGTTCATTTAAGAAAGCGTGAGGTGGTCTATGGTGAGATTAGATAAAGGAGGAGAACTCACTTCTAATGTATTGAAGTATGGCATCCTTGATAAAAAAGCACAAGAAGATGCTACAACACTCCCTGAAGATCGAAGCTGGAGCACTGATCGCGCGTCGTTGTACGCGTCAAATTAATCCTTCCTCTTCCACTAGTACAGCGGTTAAGTAAGGGTCGATCTCCACAGGGAGCAAGCAGTTCAGTTTTAACCAGTGACCTACACTTACGAAAATGGGGGTGTGAATGATTGGGGTTGCGCGATGCGCGAGTAAACAGTCGTAAACGCAGGAATTTGCACTAGACGTGCGCAGGCAATAGAGATTAAGTACTATGACTATGAGAAGTATCGGCGCAGACAATCCTCTATGAGTGTATTCCTTATCATCGACTCTAAATGTCTATAGCTTGATTTGCTAATGTTAGTGTCTGATCAAGGCTTCCTAACATGTGCGCATGTTCCGATCAAAGTTCATGAGCTATTAATTCTTGAACTAGACTAAACAACTACGAATCCGATCAAGGTAGTAATTGCCTATCCTAGCGCGTTACTCCTAGTTGGCACCGTCAGGCTATTCAACTAGTTTAACATACAACAACAAGCAACACGAGTAAGATTGCGGTTCAAGGCTTCCCCTACTCATGCAACTAGCTGTCAACAATGTGCACAGAATTAATATAAGCAAGCAAGCTAAGCATTAAGCGCAAGTCTCAAAGGAAATACTCATAAATTCATGCCCAACCGATACTAAGCGTTTAGCTAGACATGCTAGTAGTAAACATCATAAAAACAGTAAATAATATCTAAAGTATCCAAGAAAACAATAGCAAACAGTGCGTGCAGGTTGAAGTCTTGGCTGGCGCAGTCGGCTAGCGCAGGTCCTCTCAGCAAGCTCGTGTGTTTTCCAGTTCTGCTGCGCAGTGCCTCCTTGGTGTACGAATTGTGAGTATGTGATGATGCTCTTCTAACCCTAGCCTCCTTCCCTTCTTTATATACTGCTCAGAGGCTCATCCTTGGCAACTTCCAAATCTGGTCGTGTCAGGATTTGGAAACACCATCGTCTACGCATGGCGCACGGCATCTGCTCAGCGCAATCGGTTAGCGCACCGTGGTCGACTCTGCCAATTTCTTCTGTTTGCGCCGCTAGCTCCGCAGGCTGTGTGATGCGCGTCCTAAACGCTGCCTATTAGCGTGTATCCGACTTAGGCCCTTGTTTTGCCTGTAATACAAAAACACTGGAAACCAGTAATCTTGTACACAAAATATTGCAAACAAGCATAGGGTTATGATCTAAATAATGCGTATAGATAGGCTCTATCAAACCCTCCACACTTGCCCCTTGTTCGTCCTCGAACAAGCACTCAAGCATGGATACCATTACCTCTCTGGAGTCTAGCGCACAGTCTTGCACTCTGGCGCGATCTGCACTACTGAACACCTTGTGTTGCTCTACCACCAGCGCACATCTGCTCTCAACAGTTTTAAGTATAGTGATTTCGAAATTCATTACCTCTCAGCTAGGATGAAGATCATTTCGGATGGCTGGGAGATAGCTCTTCATAGGCTCCAGGTTGTCAGCTCTCGCTCCGAGGATGGGTATATGGTTAACAGCGCAAGCTCGAACGACTAACCGCCTCTCTAGAGCGTTTCTGTCAACTCCACATCCCTTGTATATCCCAACTAACAGGAGCAGAAAAATGAAAAAAAATATACTAAAACAGGTTGATAGCAGCGCATGCAGAATGGGTAGCGCAAACAAGCTGAACAGTGCGCGCAACCCGCACTCAAGCGCACTACTGCTACTGTTTCCTTCAATTAAACTAAGCTACACTAAAAATGCGAAAAAAACGTGAAATGTAAATGTAACGCTCCCTCCCCCCACACTTAAATAGAGACGTGTCCCCACGACTCAAGCTCAAGCGCACGGAGGACGCGCACATGCATGCAAGCAAAAATAAAGAACATAAAAATGAAGAACATATAGTCAAAGCAGCGCAAATATAGCATAGGGGCACAAAATATGTAGCACAGGAGTTCAGCACACAAATATAGCAACAGAATATCAAATAAAGTTCAGCATATAAAAGAAAAAGACACCACACGAAATGAAGAATGCGCGCTCCCCCCCTACAGCTCTAATGTCCTTTGAGCTGGACGCAGCCGTTGAACTAGGCACCTCCTCCTCTGAAGAATCCGTCACATAGGTGCTGGAGGAAGGCGGTACAACTGAAAGGGCGACAGGCTGCGCCTCATAGTCGTCCTCTGAGACGGGGTCCCATAGCGAGTCTGAGCTGGTGCTAATAATGGGTTCGGCTACAGGGGACCTCGGAATGGACGGCTGGGGGGGGGGGGACGGTGCAGGTGCTGGTACTTGTGCTGGGTCGGGGATGGGTTCTGTTTCTGGGGCTGCTGGTGCTGGGGCGGACTCTGTTGCTGGCTCTGGGGCTGGTGCTGGCACTGGAGAGGGCTCTGCTGGATGCACTGGGGGCTGAGTAAGAGGACTGGCTGGCTTGTGCGGCTCACTGGGGGAACCTGGAGGTGGCCGGTGCAGGCTGAGGAGAGGGGGAATCGCGTCTCCAAATCTCCACCCTGATGGTGGGCTCATGCTTAAGTCCGCCCCCTCTGGCGCTAGATACTCGAGCACACGCATGACGTTGAACATCATGCGCTGCTCTACTGATGCTTCCTCAGGCGTCCCTTCAGCCTCGGTCCTCGGGCGCTTTCCGCGTGCACGCGGGGGAGAATCCGCGATGGAAATGGTAACTGGCTCCCCCTGTGGTGCACGGGCCCTCCGGTGCGCTCCAGTCTGCGCGCGGGTCCTCGCGTGCCTGACTGGAGGCACAACTGGCTCCTGGGCCTCGTCCTCCTCCATCTCCTGCGCGGCCTCTGCTGCAAAAGCTGGCCCGGTCGCCATCTCGCGCCAAGCCTCCTGGTTAGTGTGCGTGTCCATGTCAGCTTCTCGCACCTTGGCGCACCTCAGTGCGCGCTTCAGCCTCTTCGCTGAGGCAATGTACCAGACGCCCCTATGTCGGTACGTGATCTCCTGGTCGCCCGTCTCCAGCGACGCCAAAAATTCGCACGTGTCCTCCTTGTCTGATGCGCTGTTGAGTTCCAACAGCGCCTTCAGCCTGCTAACACCAGCCTCTCCACAACGAGGTCCTCCAGTCCGACCTCGCGCAGGAAGTCCCTGCTGATGTACGGAGTCCCGTACATCTGAAGCCTCAGAAATGCGGCATACTTGCTGGCGAAAACAGCTGGGGTCTCTTGGTCCTCGGCAGGCTGCAATGTGGCTGGAGGGTTTCTGGTCAACGCTGGTCAACACTCCAAAAATCCAAACTCCTCCGAATGCACTGAAATTTTCACCAAAGGGGCGCCTACTGCCCGCCTACAAAACCCTCTAAACACCACTCCAATCGGCGCACTCTAACCTGGTGTGGTTTCAAAACCTTAGAACACTCGTCCTCCGTACAAAACCCTACTTGAATCTGCTCAAAGCTGGGGGAAAGGTTACCTGGGGTGAGTTCGGTCGTGTGTTCCTCTAATCTCTCTAAACTGATGCTGGGTTGAGCGCCGGACAGCGGGGGGAGGTGCGAAGGCGGGAGCTGCTTGCAACGGTCGAGTGTGAAAAAGTGCTGAAATTTTCTAAGTCCTGCCCTTATATACCCCCTGACTGGCGCAGCTGTCCTGCGCACTGAAGTGCGCACGGACCTGCGCACTGCTGCTCGACTAAAAAAAGACAAGTCCTAAACTAACTAAAAGACACAAGAAAAAACTAAAAGAAAGACATGTAAAAGTAAAACGAGTCGGGTTACCTCCCGACAAGTGCCTTTGTTTAACGTCGTTGGCTCGACTGTACCTCATTACGTGTCCAAATGTGTGCCAGCGACCTCCCCCACTCTTGCTCCTGAGTGACCTTGCGCTTGTGTATGTGTTGTGTTCTTCTTGGTCCTGTGCGAAGGGTGAGAAGGATAGTCAGCATGGATAATATGTGAGAAGTCTGCAGTAACGAGGGTAGATGAAGAGGAAGAAGAAATGTGAGCAATAGTTTCCAGTTCTCCCTCTGGTGCATCTGGTGGTGCATCTGGTGGCGCCTCTGGCGCAGTAGCTGGTGCATCTGTTATCTCTGGCTCTGCCAACTCAATGTCGCGCGCTGTACCATCCCAAGGCTCTCCTAGATATCGTTTGACTCTCTGCCCATTGACCTAAAAACGATGCCGGTGCTCGTTTTCTAACTCGATTGTTCCGTAGGGGAAAACCTTGGTGACTGTGTACGGTCCTGTCCATTTGCTGCGCAGCTTTCCAGGCATGAGCTTCAGGCGTGATGAGAATAATAATACCTGGTCTCCTGGCTCAAAAGTGCGTCTGAGAATATGCTTGTCATGAAACACTTTTGTCCGCTCCTTGTAATCGCGCAGTCCCTCATAGGCATCCAGGCGCAGCTCTTCTAATTCGCTCAGCTCAAATGCGCGCTCCTTTCCGGCCTCATCTAAGTTCAGGTTGCAAATGCGTAAGGCCCAATATGCTTTGTGCTCTAGCTCTACTGGCAGATGGCATGCTTTTCCATAGATCAAACGAAACGGTGAAGTTTCGATGGGCGTCTTATGCGCAGCTCGGTATGCCCACAGCGCGTCGTCCAGGCGCTGGCTCCAATCTTTGCGAGATGGTCTCACAGTCTTCACCAGGATGTGCTTGATCTCTCTGTTGGAAACCTCGGCCTGTCCATTTGTCTGAGGATGATAAGCAGTGCGTCCCCTGGTCGCTGATGATTGCCTTAGGCACCCCGTACCTGCAAAAGATGTTAGTTTTTAGAAACTCAGCGACCGTCTTACCATCATCCTTCCGTGTGGCCTTAGCTTCGACCCATTTGGAGACATAGTCCACTGCCACCAATATGTACTCATATCCGGCAGATGGAGGAAATGGCCCATGAAGTCAATGCCCCATATATCAAACACATCATCCACTAGAATCGGTGTCTGCGGCATTTCGTTGCGCACTGATATGCCTCATGTGCGCTGGCACCTGTCACAATTCCTGCAGTGATCATATGCATCTCTAAACAGGTGCGGCCAATAAAATCCGCAATCCAGGACCTTCCTGCTCGTGCGCTTGGGACCAAAGTGTCCTCCACATGCGTGCGCATGACAAAACATCAAAACAGAGTTAATTTCATGGTCAGGCACGCAGCGCCTCAATATCTGGTCAGGTCCTATTCTGAGCATATATGGATCATCCCAAATATAATTCTTGGACTCATGTTTCAATCTCATGCACTGGGTTTTATTGAAATGAGGAGGAAACATACCTGTGACCAGGTAATTCGCAATGTGCGCATACCATGGTACCTTACCTGTCAGCGCCATCAGATGCTCATCAGGGAATGTCTCCGTGATCTGCCCTGGCTCCTCCTCTTTCACGATCCTGCTTAGGTGGTCAGCAACTGTATTCTTCGTGCCCTTCTTATCTTTGATCTCCAAGTCAAATTCCTGAAGTAGGAGCACCCAGCGCATCAGGCGCGGCTTAGTTTATTTCTTGGACATTAGGTAGCGGATGGCTGCGTGGTCTGTGTATATGATGACCCTAGCGCCTAGAACATATGCACGGAACTTCTCTAGCGCAAACACAATTGCCAAAAGCTCCTTCTCCGTGGTGGTGTAGTTCCTCTGCGCAGCGTCCAGTGTGCGCGATGCATAATAAATGGCGTGCGGTTTCTTGTCCACTCGCTGCCCCAGGACTGCTCCTACTGCGTAATCACTTGCGTCGCACATCAGTTCAAATGGCAGGTTCCAGTCTGGCGCGCGCATCGCTGGCGCACTGGTCAGCGCCTCCTTTAGCTTATCAAATGCGGCCCTGCACTCATCAGTAAAGTCGAAGCACACATCCTTTTGCAAGAGGTTAGACAGGGGTATACAAATTTTAGAGAAGTCTTTTATAAAACGCCTGTAAAACCCGGCATGTCCTAAGAATGACTTCACATCGCGCACGTTAGTGGCGTAAGGTAGATTAGAAATAAGATATATCTTAGCTTTATCTACCTTGATCCCCTCCTCTGAGATGATATGTCCTAGTACTACACCATGTGATACCATGAAATGACATTTTTCATAATTGAGCACTAGGTTCTTAGAAATGCAGCGCGCTAAGACCTTATCAAGATGAGTTAAGCATGCATCAAAGGTACCTCCATATAAAGTGAAATCATCCATGAACACTTCTATGCATATACCAATCATATCAGAAAAAATGCTCATGACAAGGCGTTGGAATGTACCTGGCGCGTTACACAGCCCAAATGACATGCGCCGAAACGCAAACGTACCGAACGGGCAGGTGAACGTGGTCTTCTCTTGATCCTCCGCAGCTATGGGTATCTGGTTGTACCCTGAATATCCGTCCAAGAAGCAAAAATAGGGTTTTCCTGCTAATCTGTCCAGCATTTGGTCCATGAAGGGTAGCGGGAAATGGTCCTTGCGCGTGACTGCGTTGAGATCGATGCACATGCGCCATCCAGTCTGAATGCGCTTGGGAACTAGCTCGCCCTGCGCATTCTCTTCTACGGTGATTCCTCCCTTCTTTGGCACAACGTGCACTGGACTGACCCATTTGCTGTCCGAGATCGGGTAAATGACCCCTGCGTCAAGCAACTTCAAGATCTCCTTTTGCACTACCTCCATCATATTCGGATTCAATCTGCGCTGAGCCTCCCTGGATGGTTTGGCACCATCTTCCAACAGAATTCTATGCATGCATACGTCTGGGCTCACTCCACGCAGATCAGCAAGTGTCCATCCTATGGCGCGCTGGTTCTTGCGCAACGCCCGCTGTAAGCGCGCTTCCTGCTCCTCTTCCAATCCTTTCGTTATGATCACTGGCAGGGTGTCCTCATCTCCTAAGAAAATGTATTTGAGGTGCTCTGGAAGTTGCTTCACTTCGATCTTGGGTGCCTGTTCAATAGAGGGCAAGATTTTAGTAGCAGTGCAAATATGAACTATATCGTGTGCCTATTTGGATTCTGGTTCGGCACTGCTCAGCTCGTCTTCCTGCTCCTCCAACTCTGCCTGTGCCAGTGGCTCTGGTCCTACCGTTGCGCTTGCGCATTGCGCATCTGTGACTAAATCATCAATGCTGTCCATAGCGTGCACTGTGGCGTCCTCATGTGGGTGCTGCATCCCCTTGAATATATTGAAATGGATTTCTTCGCCATCAACCTCCATGGAGAGTGTGCCCCTCCACACGTCTATCTTTGTGCGCGCGGTCATCAGAAAAGGTCTACCCAGTAGGATCTGCGCACTGCTGGTGCTTGATTCACCCTCCATTTCTAGCACATAGAAATCTGCTGGGAACACCAGCTCCCCTACTCGCACAAGAACATCCTCTATCATGCCTGCAGGTTGTTTGCACGACCGATCTGCTAGCTGAATGGTGAGACCTGCAGGCTTTAGTGGTCCAAGGCGCAATGTCGCATATAGGGAATAAGGTAACAAATTGATAGATGCGCCTAAATCAATCATGCAGTTGCTCACTGTGGTTTTGCCTAAAGTGCATGGGATAGTGAATGTACCTGGGTCTCGCCACTTAGGGGGTACCTTATGTTGCACGATCGCTGAGGCCTGCGCATTTAGCATTACCTGTGCGCACTCGCCTTTCCTCCTCTTGTTTGTGCACAGCTCCTTTAAAAACTTGGCATACTGATAGAGCCTATTTATACGCATTATTTAGATCATAACCCTATGCTTGTTCGCATTATTTTATGTACAAGATTAATGGTTTCCAGTGTTTTTGTATTTCAGGGCAAAACAAGGGCCTAAGCCGGATACGCGCTAACAGGCAGCGTTTAGGACGCGCAGCACACAGCCTGCGGAGCTAGCGGCGCAAACAGAAGAAATGGCGAGACACAGCAGTGTTGCGCCGACCAATGCGTTACGCAGTACGCCGTGCGCCAGGCGCAGAGTCCAGTATTTCCTAATCCCGACATGACCAGATTTGGAAGTTGCCAAGGATGGACCTCTCGAGCAGTATATAAAGGGGAGGAGGTCTAGGGTTTCAAGAGAGGACAATAAGAGGAAGAGACGATCATCATCAGAGACACACAGAGCGGCAAACTGAAAAACACACGGACTTATTAAGAGGACTTGCGCCAGCCGAGAAACATTCTGCACGCACTGTTTGCTACTTGTTTCTCAGATACATTAGTTATTATTTACTATTCTATGATGTTTATCACTAGCATGTCTAGCTAAACGCTTAGTGTTGGTTGGGCATGAATCTATGATGTATTTCCTTTGAGACTTGAGCATAATGCATAGTTTGCTTACTTATATTAAACTCTGTGCATACGGAGACAGCTAGTTGCATGAGTAGGGGAAGCCTTGAAACGCAATCTTACTTTTGTTGCTTGTTCGTCATATGTTAAACTAGTTGATAGCTTGACGGTGACAACTAGGAGTAACGAGCTAGGGTGATCAGTTGCTACCTTGAACGGATTCGTAGCTGTTTTAGTCTAGTTCTAGAGATTAATAGCACATGAACTTTGAACGGAACATGCGCACGTGTTAGGAAGCCTTGACCGGACACTAACCTAAGTGAAATCAAGCTATAGACATATTAGAGTCAGTGATAAAGAATGCACTCATAGAGGATTGTCTGCCCAATACTTCTCATAGTCATAGTACTTAATCTCTACTGCCTGCGCACGTCTAGTGCAAATTCCTGCGTTTTACAACTGTTCACTTGCGCACTGCACAAACCAATCACTCACCCCCCAATCTTCGTAAGTGTAGGTCACTGGCTAGAACCGAACTACTTGCTTCCTGTGGAGATCGACCCTTACTTAACCGCTGTACTGAGTGGAAGAGGAAGGATTATATTTGACGCGCACAACGACGCGCGATCAAATTTTGGCGCCGTTGCCGGGGAGCAACACAGCTAAGTTCTAGTTAGTTTACGTTTTTCCTTTTAGTAACTAGTTATTTCAGTTTGTTTTGTTTTCTCGTTGTTGTTTCTGACAGCGCGCAATCACCATTAGCCTGCGCAACCTTGAAACAGTTGCGCTGCGCGGATTCTAGTTGCGCACTGACAGACGCAGCAGCATTAGTTATCTTTAAATTTCTTTTTTTGAGATATAGAACAGGTTATGGAGGATAACAGTGTCGTAGGCGACAACCTAGGGGACAGGACCCCAGAGGAAGCTAGGGCGCATAACCGCGCAGCCCTGTTCAGAGAGGAAGTGCAGCGCGAGGTTGAAGCAAGGAGAGCCGCTGAAGTGTATCATGCGCCACCCGTGCAACAGGCCGCGCGACGCAGAACAGTGCGCGAGATGTCAGCCCCTATCACTGTTAACCAGCCATGGTGCATCGTGCTTCCACCAGGCGGTCATTTTGAGCTAAGGAGCTCGCTCATCCATCACATGCCCAAGTTCCACGGGATGAACAATGAAAATCCAGTCAAGCATGTGCGAGAGTTCCTGGTTATATGCGAAAACATGAAAACCGAAGGGGAAAGCGATGAAGCGCTTGATGAACTTACCCGCAGGATCCATTCACACATGGGAGCAGCTGCAGAAGAAATTCCTGGACAAATTCTATCCCGCAGCAAAGATCGCGCTACTCAGAAGAGAGCTGGCCGCGCCAAGGCAGAGCGCAGGGGAGTCACTGTCAGAATATTACGAGCGTTTCAGGGAGCTAGAGGCCAACTGCTACAATCATGGCCTGCCCCAGAATGTGCTGATAGAGAACTTCCTGAATGGGCTGCTGCCCATGGAGCTGAGGCTATTGAACGCATGCGCAGGAGGCGACATTTGCAACATGTACCCAGAGGATGCGTGGCAGCTGATAGAAGACTCTGCTGGTCAGGTACGACATCAGCTAACACTTGAAAATAGTCGTACTCGTTCTGTGCATCAGGTAGAAACAAGCGCCGAGATCAAGGAAATGAAGGCCATGCTGCAGAAGTTGATGAGTGCGCAAAGCGCACCACCAGTTGCGCCAAAGGTATATGAATTTTGCAGGTCCACTGAGCACAAGACTGATGAATGTCCCACGCTATTTGAGGAATCTGGAGATGTCAATGCTCTCGGAGGATGGGACAACAGAGGGCCACCGAGGCAGAATCAGCCACGCTTTGGACTGGCAGCAAATGGATTCAGATGGAAGGAGGAGAACAATTTCCAGAGGCAGTCCACAGATCAGCGCGCACCACAGCAGACGCAACAAGCTGCGCCTTACAATCCACCGCATCGCCGCACTGACGCACCAGCACATAACAACCAGCAACCGAGGCGATCGCTGGAAGATATCGTGGGGCAGCTGGCAGACACAGTGCGCAAAAATGACGAGAAATATGACAAGAGGTTCGAGTCCATTGAAAAGAAGCTATCACAGATCGCAACCACGGTATATGAGCTGAAGAAGAGGGATGGCAATGTGCCTTCGCAAGTGATTCAGAACCCCAAAGGAGGAGTCAATGCAGTAACACTGAGGACTGGGCGCACAATAGGAACAGAGCAGACCGCGAAGGCGCCCGCGCCACCAGCTGCGCAAGTCCCGGATCCAACAGAACAGAATGCGCAACCAGAGCAAGAAACGCAACCAGAAATGCCAGCCACAAGCCAGCAGGGCGAAGCGCCAGGTATAACACAAATAAAAGACAAGGGCACGAATCGTACTAATATACCTGCACCTTTCCCTGTGCAGGCACCCTTGGCTAGGAAGGAAGCGCAGGACAAAGAGCTCTACGAGTTATTCAGCAAGGTGGAAATCAACATTCCCCTTATCGAAGCAGTCCGGCAGATTCCCAGGTACGCCAAGTTTTTGAAGGAGCTGTGCACGAACAAGCGACGAAAAGGCGAGTGCGCACAGGTAATGTTAAATGCGCAGGCCTCAGCAATCGTGCAACATAAGGTACCACCTAAGTGCCGAGACCCAGGTACATTCACTATCCCATGCACTCTAGGTAAAACCACGGTGAGCAACTGCATGATTGATTTAGGCGCATCCATAAATTTGTTACCATATTCTCTATATGCAACATTGCGCCTTGGACCACTAAAGCCTGCAGGTCTCACTATTCAGCTAGCAGATCGATCATGCAAACAACCTGCAGGCATGATAGAGGATGTTCTCGTACGCGTGGGAGAGCTGGTGTTCCCAGCAGATTTTTATGTGCTAGAAATGGAGGGCGAATCGAGCACCAGCAGTGCGCAGATCCTACTAGGCAGACCTTTCCTTATGACCGCGCGCACGAAGATAGATGTGTGGAGAGGCACGCTCTCCATGGAAGTGGATGGCGAAGAGATCCATTTCAACATATTCAAAGGAATGCAGCATCCACATGATGACGCCACAGTGCACGCAATGGACAACTTGGATGATTTAGTCACAGATGCGCAGTGTGCAAGCGCAACAGTAGGACCAGAGCCACTGGCACAAGCAGAGTTGGAGGAGCAGGAAGACGAGCCGAGCAGTGCTGAACAAGAATCCACACAGGTACATGATATAGTTCATATTTGCACCGCTAATAAAATCTTGCCCTCCATTGAACAGGCACCCAAGGTCGAGCTGAAGCAACTCCCAGAACACTTCAAATACATTTTCCTGGGAAGTGAGGACACCCTGCCAGTGATCATCAAGAAAGGATTAGAAGAGGAGCAGGAAGTGCGTTTACAGCAGGTGCTGCGCAAGAACCAGCGCGCCATAGGATGGACACTTGCTGACCTGCGCGGAGTGAGCCCAGACGTATGCATGCATAGAATTTTGTTGAAAGATGGTGCCAAACCAACCAGGGAGGCTCAGCGCAGATTAAACCCAAACATGATGGAGGTAGTGCAAAAGGAAATTTTAAAGTTGCTTGACGCAGGAATCATCTACCCCATCTCAGACAGCAATTGGGTCAGTCCAGTGCACGTTGTGCCTAAGAAGGGAGGAATCACAGTGGAAGAAAATGCGCAGGGCGAGCTAGTTCCCAAGCGCATACAGACTGGATGGCGCATGTGCATTGACTACAGGAAGCTTAACGCAGTTACGCGCAAGGACCATTTCCCGCTACCCTTCATGGACCAGATGCTGGACAGATTAGCAGGTAAACCCTATTTCTGTTTCTTGGACGGATATTCAGGGTATAATCAAATACCCATAGCTGCGGAGGATCAGGAGAAGACCACGTTCACTTGCCCGTTCGGAACGTTTGCGTTTCGGCGCATGTCATTTGGGCTGTGCAACGCGCCAGGTACGTTCCAACGCTTAGTCATGAGCATTTTCTCTGATATGATTGGTATATGCATAGAAGTGTTCATGGATGATTTTACTGTATATGGAGGTACCTTTGATACATGCTTGACTCATCTAGATAAAGTCTTAGCGCGCTGCATTTCTAAGAACCTAGTGCTAAATTATGAAAAATGTCATTTCATGGTAACGCATGGTGTAGTACTAGGACATATCATCTCAGAGGAGGGGATCAAGGTAGATAAAGCTAAGATAGACCTTATTTCTAATCTACCTTATGCCACTAACGTGCGCGATGTGAAGTCTTTCTTAGGACATGCCGGCTTTTACAGGCGATTTATAAAAGACTTCTCTAAAATTTGCATACCCCTGTCTAACCTCTTGCAAAAAGATGTGTGCTTCGATTTTACTGATGAGTGCAGGGCCGCATTTGATAAGCTGAAGGAAGCGCTGACCAGCGCGCCAGTGATGCGCGTGCTAGACTGGAACCTGCCATTTGAGTTAATGTGCGACGCAAGTGTGTATGCAGTAGGCGCAGTCTTGGGACAGCGCGTGGACAAGAAGCCGCACGCCATTTACTATGCTTCGCGCACACTGGACGCTTCGCAGAGGAACTACACCACCACGGAGAAGGAGCTTCTGGCAATTGTGTTTGCGCTTGAGAAGTTCCGTGCATATGTTCTAGGCGCCAGGGTCATTGTATACACAGATCACGCAGCCATCCGCTACCTAATGTCCAAAAAGGAGACTAAGCCGCGCCTGATGCGCTGGGTACTCTTACTTCAGGAATTCGACTTGGAGATCAAAGACAAGAAGGGTACGGAGAACACAGTTGCTGACCACCTGAGCAGGATCGTGAAAGAGGAGGAGCCAGGGCAGATCACGGAGACATTCCCTGACGAGCATCTAATGGCGCTGACAGGTAAGGTACCATGGTATGCGCACATTGCGAATTACCTGGTCACAGGTACGTTTCCTCCGCATTTCAATAAAACCCAGTGCATTAGATTAAAACATGAGTCCAAACATTATATTTGGGATGATCCGTATATGCTTAGAATAGGACCAGATCAGATATTGAGGTGCTGCGTGCCTAACCATGAAATTAACTCTGTTTTGCTGTTTTGTCATGCGCACGCATGTGGAGGACACTTTGGTCCCAAGCGCACAAGCAGAAAGGTCCTCGATTGCGGATTTTATTGGCCGCACCTGTTTAGAGATGCATATGATCACTGCAGGAATTGTGATAGGTGCCAGCGCACAGGAGGCATATCAGCGCGCAATGAGATGCCGCAGACGCCGATTCTAGTGGATGAAGTGTTTGATGTATGGGGCATTGACTTCATGGGGCCATTTCCTCCATCTGCCGGATACGAGTACATTTTAGTGGCAGTGGACTATGTCTCCAAATGGGTCGAAGCTAAGGCCACGCGGAAGGATGACGGTAAGACTGTCGCTGATTTTCTCAAAACTAACATCTTTTGCAGATACGGAGTGCCTAAGGCAGTCATCAGCGACCAGGGGACGCACTTTTGCAACAGGATTGTGGCGCAAGTTTTCAAGCACTATGGAGTGCGCCACAAGATGTCCACTGCCTATCATCCTCAGACAAATGGACAGGCCGAGGTTTCCAACAGAGAGATCAAGCGCATCCTAGAAAAGACTGTCAGACCTTCGCGCAAAGATTGGAGCCAGCGCCTGGACGATGCGCTGTGGGCATACCGCACTGCGCATAAGACACCGATCGGGACTTCACCATTCCGGTTGGTCTACAGAAAAGCGTGCCACTTACCAGTGGAGCTAGAGCACAAAGCATATTGGGCCTTGCGCATTTCCAACCTGAACTTGGACGAGGCAGGAAAGGAGCGCGCATTTGAGCTCAGCGAATTAGAAGAGCTGCGCCTGGATGCCTATGAGGGACTGCGCGATTACAAGGAGCGGACAAAGGCGTTTCATGACAAGCATATCCTCAGACGCACTTTCACGCCAGGAGACCAGGTATTATTATTCTCATCACGACTTAAGCTCATGCCTGGAAAGCTGCGCAGCAAATGGACAGGACCGTACATAGTCACCAAGGTTTTCCCTTACGGAACAATCGAGTTAGAAAACGAGCACCGGCATCGTTTTCAGGTAAATGGGCAAAGAGTCAAACGGTATCTCGGAGAACCTTGGGATGGTGCAACGCGCGACATTGAGTTGGCAGAACCAGAAATAACAGATGCGCCAAATGCCGCGCCAGAGGCACCACCGGATGCACCAGAGGGAGAACTGGAGACGATTGCTCACATTTCTTCTTCCTCTTCATCCACCCTCGTTACTGCAGATTTATCACATATTAACCATGCTGATTTCCCTTTTTATCCTTCGCGCAGAACTAAGACGAACGCAGCGCCTGCACAAGCGCGGGATCACTCAGGAGCAAGAGTGGGGGAGGTCGCTGACACACATTTTGGCACGTAACGAGGTACAGTCGAGCCAACGACGTTAAACAAAGGCACTTGTCGGGAGGTAACCCGACTCGTTTTTATTTTTACATGTTTTCTTTTTAGTTTTTCTAGTGTTTTTTTTAGGCAGTTTAGGACTTGTTATTTTTAGTCGAGCAGCAGTGCGCAGGACCTCTGCGCCAGCCAGAGGTGTATATAAGGGCAGGACTTAGAATTTTAATATACGAATATATACGACGAATTCTTCAGAGGAGGAGGCGCATAGTTCAGCGGCTGCGTCCAGCTACGATGACATCTAGAGCTGTGGAGGGGAGCGCATATTTTCTTTTCGGGTGGTGTTCTTTTCTTTTTGGTGCTGAACTCTATTTGTTATTTTGTTGCTATATTTGTGTTGAACTTGTGTGCTACATATTTTTGTGCCCCTATGCTATATTTGCGCTGCTTTGATTATTATGTTTTTTAGGATTTTATGTTCTTTATTTTTGCTTGCATGCGTGTGCGCCGCCTTCGTGTGCTTGAGCTTGAGTCGTGGGGACACGTCTCTGTTTAAGTGTGGGGGGGGAGCGTTACACTTACATTTCACGTTTTTTTAGTGTAGCTTAGTTTTATTGAAGGAAACAGTAGCAGTAGTGCGCTGTGTGCGGGTTGCGCGCGCTGATCAGCTTGTTTGCACTATACATATTGCGCCGTGCGCTATCAACTGTTTTTAGTATATTTTTTTCGTTTTTTCTGCTCCTGTTAGTTGGGATATACATGGGATGTGGAGTTGACAGAAACGCTCCAGAGAGGCGGTTAGTCGTTCGCGCTTCAGAGGAAAAGTATATGGTCGAGAGCGCGAGTGGAGGCCAATGCTTCGCGACCTTCGGAGCAAGAGAGTGCGCTCAGTCACGCAGATGCCGAAGGCGAAATACCCAAAGCCTGGCGAGGTGGGAAAATAGACCACCTTCCCTCTGGAAGTCGAGCTAAGAAAGGCGGGCGCGGGTGTAAACGCGTGCGCCGACCTGCGCAGTTAGACCAAGGAGGGAGAGCGGGGCGGTGTTCCATAGCTGTTATCCGGAGGCCGAGACTGGAACCGTTCTGGGAAGATAGGAACCATAGACGAAGCTGTACGAAAGGAAAAAATACCAGCAGATGATACGCGCTACAAAAGAATCAGCATGCGCACTGATAAACACCAACCGTGCGCAAGTTCACAAAAGAGAAAAAATCATCATCAAAAAGGCTTGAGTTCCCAGGAAGTGCGCGGAAGAATCACGCATCGAAAGAAGCTTGCACTGTTAACCATATACCTATCCTCGGAGCAAGAGCTGACAACCTGGAGCCTATGAAGAGCTATCTCCCAGCCATCCAAAATAATTTTTCATCCCAGCTGAGAGGTAATGAATTTCGAAATTATTATACTTGAAACTGTTGAGAGCAGATGTGCGCAGGTGGTAAAGCAGCGCAAGGTGTTCAGCAGCGTAGACCGCGCCAGAGTGCAAGACTGTGCGCTAGACTCCAGAGATGTAATGGTATCCGTGCTTGAGTGCTTGTTCGAGGACGAACAAGGGGCAAGTGTGGGGGGTTTGATAGAGCCTATTTATACGCATTATTTAGATCATAACCCTATGCTTGTTCGCATTATTTTATGTACAAGATTACTGGTTTCCAGTGTTTTTGTATTTCAGGGTAAAACAAGGGCCTAAGCCGGATACGCGCTAACAGGCAGCGTTTAGGACGCGCAGCACACAGCCTGCGGAGCTAGCGGCGCAAACAGAAGAAATGGCGAGACACAGCAGAGTTGCGCTGACCAATGCGTTACGCAGTACGCCGTGCGCCAGGCGCAGAGTCCAGTATTTCCTAATCCCGACATGACCAGATTTGGAAGTTGCCAAGGATGGACCTCTCGAGCAGTATATAAAGGGGAGGAGGTCTAGGGTTTCAAGAGAGGACAATAAGAGGAAGAGACGATCATCATCAGAGACACACAGAGCGGCAAACTGAAAAACACACGGACTTATTGAGAGGACTTGCGCCAGCCGAGAAACATTCTGCACGCACTGTTTGCTACTTGTTTCTCAGATACATTAGTTATTATTTACTATTCTATGATGTTTATCACCAGCATGTCTAGCTAAACGCTTAGTGTTGGTTGGGCATGAATCTATGATGTATTTCCTTTGCGACTTGAGCATAATGCATAGTTTGCTTACTTGTATTAAACTCTGTGCATACGGAGACAGCTAGTTGCATGAGTAGGGGAAGCCTTGAAACGCAATCTTACTTTTGTTGCTTGTTCGTCATATGTTAAACTAGTTGATAGCTTGACGGTGACAACTAGGAGTAACGAGCTAGGGTGATCAGTTGCTACCTTGAACGGATTCGTAGCTGTTTTAGTCTAGTTCTAGAGATTAATAGCACATGAACTTTGAACGGAACATGCGCACGTGTTAGGAAGCCTTGACCGGACACTAACCCAAGTGAAATCAAGCAATAGACATATTAGAGTCAGTGATAAGGAATGCACTCATAGAGGATTATCTGCCCAATACTTCTCATAGTCATAGTACTTAATCTCTACTGCCTGCGCACGTCTAGTGCAAATTCCTGCGTTTTACAACTGTTCACTTGCGCACTGCGCAAACCAATCACTCACCCCACAATCTTCGTAAGTGTAGGTCACTAGCTAGAACCGAACTACTTGCTCCCTGTGGAGATCGACCCTTACTTAACCGCTGTACTGAGTGGAAGAGGAAGGATTATATTTGACGCGCACAACGACGCGCGATCACATACCTAGGGATCTGCCGAACTGCTTCAATAAGGGGAATGTTTATTTCCACCTTACTGAATAACTCGTATAGCTCCTTATCCAGCGCTTCCTTCCTAGCCAAGGGTGCCTGCACAGGGAAAGGCGCAGGTATGTTAGTATGATTCGTGCCCTTGTCTTTCAATTGGGTGATACCTGGCGCTTCGCCCTGCTGGCTTGTGACTGGCACTTCTGGTTGCGCGTCTTACTCTGGTTGCGCATTTTGTTCTGCTGGATCCGGGACTTGCGCAGCTGGTTGCGCGGGCGCCTTTGTGGTCTGCTCTGTTCCTATTGTGCGCCCAGTCCTCAGTGTCACTGCATTCACTCCTCCTTTGGGATTCTGAATCACTTGCGAAGGCAGGTTGCCATCGCTTTTCTTTAGCTCATACACCGTGGTAGCAATCTGTGATAGCTGCTTTTCAATGGACTCGAACCGCTTGTCATACTTCTCGTCATTTTTGCGCACTGTGTCTACTAGCTGCCCCACGATATCTTCTAAAGATCGCCTCGGTTGCTGGTTGTCATGTGCTGGTGCGTCAGTGCGGCGATGCGGTGGATTATAGGGCGCAGCTTGTTGCGTCTGCTGTGGCGCGCGCTGATCCGTGGACTGCCTCTGGAAATTGTTCTCCTCCTTCCATCTGAATCCATTTGCGGCTAGTCCAAAGCGCGGCTGATTCTGCCTCTGTGGCCCTCTGTTATCCCATCCTCCAAGAGCATTGACATCTCCTGATTCTTCAAATAGCGTGGGACATTCATCAGTCTTGTGCTCGGTGGACCTGCAGAATTCACATACCTTTGGCGCAGCTGGTTGTGCACTTTGCGCACTCATCAACTTCTGCAGCATGGCCTTCATTTCCTTGATCTCAGCGCTTGTTTCTACCTGATGCACAGGACGAGCACGACTATTTTCAAGTGTTAGCTGATGTCTTACCTGCCCAGCAGAGTCTTCTATCAGCTGCCACGCGTATTCTGGATACATGTTGCAAATGTCGCCTCCTGCGCATGCGTTCAATAACCTCAGCTCCATGGGCAGCAGTCCATTCAGGAAGTTCTCTATCAGCACATTTTGGGGTAGGCCATGATTGTAGCAGTTGGCCTCTAGCTCCCTGAAACGCTCGTAATACTCTGACAGTGACTCTCCTGCGCTCTGCCTGGGTGCGGCCAGTTCCCTCCTGAGTAGCGCGATCTTTGCTGCGGGATAGAATTTGTCCAGGAACTTCTTCTGCAGCTGCTCCCATGTGTGAATTGATCCGGCTAGTAAGTTCATCAACCAATGTCTGGCCGTGTCACACAATGAAAATGGGAATGCCTTCATTTTCAGCGCCTCTTCGCTCTCCCCTTCGGTCTTCATGTTCTCGCAGATGACTAGGAACTCTCGCACATGCTTGACTGGATTTTCGTTGTTCATTCCGTGGAACTTGGGCATGTGATGAATGAGCGAGCTCCTTAGTTCAAAATGTCCGTCTGGCGGAAGCACGATGCACCATGGCTGGTTAACTGTGATTGGGGCTGACATCTCGCGCACTGTTCTCCGTCGCGCAGCTTGTCGCGCGGGTGGCGCATTATACAGCTCAACGGCCATCCTTGCTTCAACCTCGCGCTTCCTCTCTGAACAGGGCTGCGCGGTTATGTGCTCTTGCTTCTTCCGGGGTTCTGTCCCCTAAGTTGTCCCCAACGACACTGTTATCTTCCATAACCTGTTCTAAATCTCAAAGAAAACGAAATTAAAAGATAACAAAGCTGTTGCGTCTGTCAGTGCGCAACTAGAATCTGCGCAGCGCAACTGTTTCAAGGTTGCGCAGGCTAATGGTGATTGCGCGCTGTCAGAAACAACAACGAGAAAACAAAACAAACTGAAATAACTAGTTACTTAAAAAAGGAAAAATGTAATCTAGCTAAAACTTAGCTGTGTTGCTCCCCGGCAACGGCGCCAAAATTTGATCGGGCGTCGTTGTACGCGTCAAATTAATCCTTCCTCTTCCATTAGTACAGCGGTTAAGTAAGGGTCGATCTCCACAGGGAGCAAGCAGTTCAGTTTTAACCAGTGACCTACACTTACGAAAATGGGGGTGTGAATGATTGGGGTTGCGCGATGCGCGAGTAAATAGTCGTAAACGCAGGAATTTGCAGTAGACGTGCGCAGGCAATAGAGATTAAGTACTATGACTATGAGAAGTATCGGCGCAGACAATCCTCTATGAGTGTATTCCTTATCATCGACTCTAAATGTCTATAGCTTGATTTGCTAATGTTAGTGTCCGATCAAGGCTTCCTAACATGTGCGCATGTTCCGATCAAAGTTCATGAGCTATTAATTCTTGAACTAGACTAAACAACTACGAATCCGATCAAAGTAGTAATTGCCTATCCTAGCGCATTACTCCTAGTTGGCACCGTCAAGCTATTCAACTAGTTTAACATACAACAACAAGCAACACGAGTAAGATTGCGGTTCAAGGCTTCCCCTACTCATGCAACTAGCTGTCAACAATGTGCACAGAATTAATATAAGCAAGCAAGCTAAGCATTAAGCGCAAGTCTCAAAGGAAATACTCATAGATTCATGCCCAACCGATACTAAGCGTTTAGCTAGACATGCTAGTAGTAAACATCATAGAAACAGTAAATAATATCTAAAGTATCCAAGAAAACAATAGCAAACAGTGCGTGCAGGTTGCAGTCTTGGCTGGGGCAGTCGGCTAGCGCAGGTCCTCTCAGCAAGCTCGTGTGTTTTCCAGTTCTGCTGCGCGGTGCCTCCTTGGTGTACGAATTGTGAATATGTGATGATGCTCTTCTAACCCTAGCCTCCTTCCCTTCTTTATATACTGCTCAGAGGCTCATCCTTGGCAACTTCCAAATCTGGTCGTGTCAGGATTTGGAAACACCATCGTCTGCGCATGGAGCACGGCATCTGCTCAGCGCAATCGGTTAGCGCACCGTGGTCGACTCTGCCAATTTATTCTGTTTGCGCCGGTAGCTCCGCAGGCTGTGTGATGCGCGTCCTAAACGCTGCCTGTTAGCGCGTATCCGACTTAGGCCCTTGTTTTGCCCTGTAATACAAAAACACTGGAAACCAATAATCTTGTACACAAAATATTGCAAACAAGCATAGGGTTATGATCTAAATAATGCGTATAAATAGGCTCTATCAAGCACAAACTGAAGATTGATAAAAAAAGCAACATAGTACAGCGACAAAGCACAAGAATGTGCTATAGCACTCTATGGATCACAAAAGCTGAGGCAACTTGGGCAAAAGACATTAGCACCTCGTGATGATTTTAAGCTAGAGCAGACCGGCCGGTCATCTTGAAGTTGCACGGAGAGAGTCCAAAGAGGTATTGTCGGTTTCACAGAGGTTCAAGAAGCTTTGCAAATATCATCAAGTGATCAGCAGACGTCATTGCGCTGCCAGAAGTGATCCAGAAAGATAAGGTTTCTAAATTCGGATTTAGGAAACCAATCTCAACAACTCTGCAAGAATCTAGGAGAAGTTTCAAAAGATGACGTGCTGCACTGCGAATCCTAAGGCAGTAAGGCATCTAGGGTTTCCGGAGATGACGATTGATGAAGCTATAAGAGCAATGCAGAAGCAGCACAATCAATAACAAACCGAAGTAGAGAACGCACACAACGTGAGAAAATAGTAGAAGGCTGAAGTGATAGAGTTGTGTTGAGTGCAGAGAGAGATCAAAACTCGCTAAGTTTGATTTAGCATTGATCCACATAACTCAACTGGAGCACGGCTCGTTGAAGGATCAATCAGTTTCTTTGGAAAACAACTGATTGATCAAGGGGGAGTAAGATCTAGGTTTGAAGAACTCAGAAGGAGTCCAACTATTTGGTAGAGCTTGCTAGAAGAGTCGTCGACTTGAGTTGCAACAATTCTGCTACAGAGATTGCTATAGCATATCGTCTACTACACATTGTAATAGGATAGACTAAGTTTGTGCGTCAGGTCTGCAGTTTTTATTTACTGAAAGTGTGTAGGTAGCACGAAGCGAGTCTTTGGCATCAGGCTGCGAGCTAATCTGTGTGATCAGATTGAGCTATGATTTCGGCTAGGTTAGAAGTAGTGGTTAAAACAAGTGTTGGCTGTGTTTCTGGAATCCATTGTACTATAACCGTGAATAGTGAAACCTTGTGGACCTGGAGTTGTCCTCCCCAGGCGTAGGCACTTGTTGAACTGGGTGAACAAATTATTTGGTGTCTTTCAGGTTCGGCCAGAAATAAATTCCACAAAGTGATACAGAGAGTGCTATAACAACCGCTGTAACTTGTCACGAGCAGCGTGCAGCAAATTACAACTGGTATCAGAGCCAATCACTCGACACACAGAGTGAGGTCCAGGGAAGGCGTTGCTGACTATCATGGCCAACTTACGTAAAAGGTAGAGTTCAAACAGGTCACTACTCTCGAAAAAAGGTCAAAATAGTGAATATGACAGCTGTTATGAAAATAAAATCACAAAGGAATACCTAGCTAGACATTACACACAAATGATTGACAAATGTCCGGAAGTAGTGGAGGTGAATGAGGGGCTGTTCGCAAAAAGTGTCTAGACTGAATAACGAAAAGGAGGAGCTCCTAGGGTTATCTCATCTATGGCAGAAAAGGCTGATCAACTAGAGAAGAAATACGAAGAAGTAATGGAAGAAGCACACTTGTCAGAAAGACAGCAAATATGCTCTACAAAGGGTCGAACAACTTGGACAACTTATTGACGTTTTAAAGATATGGAGAAGGCAATGCTGGAATTGGGTACATAGGAGAGAATGGCACTAGAGAAACCAAGTTTGTCAAGGGTGTGAAATCTTGAGTTGCCAAACCAGAAGTACAAAGTATAAAGACACCAGCTGAAAGATAAAAATAGACTCCAAAGAAAAAGTTCGGAAGAAAAAGAAAGAAGATGCTGCAGCAACCTATGCAGCACTTAACTGGAACTCAACAGGATAAACGATGCTGCTACTTCTGCAATCAAGTTGGTCACATCCAAAGGTCCAGCCCTATACTCAACAAGTACTGGAGACCACAAAAACGACTCCCAAAAAATTGTCCAAGGCACAGATCATCATACTTATGTGTGATAAAACTCAGCAGTGGATGCTCTGGACACATGACTGGGATCAAATCCTACTTGACAGGCATTCAACCTCGCAAAGACAAAGATGTGACATTTGGGAATATATTGAAAGGGAAAGTCCTTGGAAAAGGAACATTGGAAGTTTGCGGATTACCCAAGTTAAAGAATGTGGTGCTTGTGGAAGGCCTAACTGCAAATCTCATCAGCATCAGCCAGCTATGTGACGGTACACACTTAGTAAATTTTGCTCAAAAGTTTTATCAAGTGCTTGATGCAAAGGGAAGATGCATAATGAAGGGTACGAGGTCTGCCAACAACTGCTATTTGCTAGAGAATGTTGCAGCAACCTCTGTATCAACCTAACTGTTGACAAAGACGAAAGAAATAAATCCGTGGCATAAGAGGTTGGAACATCTCAACCTAAGAACGTTAAGAAGACTTGCATCTGATCAATTAGTCCGTGGTATTCCTAAGATCGAGGGATGAACACAGTATGTGGGGAATGCCAAATTGGAAAGCAGACAAGAGTCCCTCACCCAAAGGTCACTGAGATGAGCACCACTAGACCTCTTCAACTACTTCATATGGATCTGATGGGACAATGGAAGTGGAGAGTTGTGGCAGAAAAAAGCATGCTTTTGTATGTGTGGATGATTACACTAGCTATTCATAAATCGATTTTTTGCGTGAAAAATATAGACACAGTAAAGGTGGTGGTGGCCTTGGTTACTCGGCTAAAGCAAGAGAAAGGAGTAAGAGTAGCTGCAATAAAAAGTGATTATCGGAAGGAGTTCGAGAACGAAGCCATAAATGAGTTCTACACAAATCGTGGAATCACCCATCGGTACTCATCGCCCATTACTCGACAGCAAAATGAGATAATCGAGCGTAAAACAGAACAATACAAAAAATGGCTTGAGTCATGATCCATGAAAGAAAAGTCCCACTGAAATTCTGGACCGGAGCTATCAATACCTCACGTTCATGAATGACGATTGATTGCTTAACAATCTCTGTTTCTATTTTCGCTTCGACAACTTTCTTGACTACACTGTTTTGGGCCATTAGGGTAATCTGGCCTAGAGAATCGGAGAGTTCAACCCTTGCCCTTCTTCTGACTGCACCTCTTCTCTACTAATGAGCTTTAAATCATTTCAAGTGCTTTTATCCATCGAATTTCCAGCCTCCAAGCTTACTGCCTTTGCCAGTTTGCCGCTGGTATTTCCAAGACTATTAGGGCCAATTTGCAGTGGAACAAATTATTGGATAAGTCTGAGTCATATCCTAGAGAGTAGCGCATAAAATTGTGTAGTTGTTTAAACCACTCAAACAACATTCACTGCAAATGATCAATAATCGTGCAAAGTGAGTCTTGTTTAAACTTACAAGAGAGTCATACTACGTAATAAAACTATTGGAGAGAACACAGCTCAAACTTGAAATGATCACAACAATCTC
Organism: Umbilicus rupestris; assembly: GCA_963678935.1. Lineage (NCBI taxonomy): Eukaryota > Viridiplantae > Streptophyta > Magnoliopsida > Saxifragales > Crassulaceae > Umbilicus > Umbilicus rupestris. Next base: position 4,855,225 of record OY787607.1, on the reverse strand, counting down.
AGATAACTAACTACACAGACATGATAGTTTAGTGGTTACAGGTAAAATTCAGGTAAAATTTTGACATTTTAACACGTTGTGTCTGAAAGACATTGTTGATATGGAAGATCAGTTTGAAATTTATTTTGGTAGCATGATCCTCAATCTAGCCGTTCCATCTGAAGGAAAACAAAATGAGAAGATTTGGCCAAGTGTGTAAAAACATGAAAAGAATGAACAAGTATCACAAGTTACTTATATTTGCTATATTTATGAATGCATTGCACGTTATGTATTAGAGGGTAAGCTTTCAATGCAATCTTAACAGTTCATTCACATGCATATACAGAAATGTGTTGATAAACCGAAGTAAGAAAATGCTAATTGTAAAATACCTTCCACAGCCCATCATTGAGATAATGCATGTTGTCAATCGCAATCCCTTTGTTAATTGCTCTTCTGTTAAGATAAGAAGAACAACATTCAGACAACAAGCAGTATGAAGGATTAGAAAATAAACAAGTATCACAAGTATGAAATTAAGAGCAGGAGCAATGAGACTCTAGAAGGATAGTAGACAAGTAAATGATTAAACTATTCAGTACGAACTGACACCTACATGTCTTTGGATGACAATTTCGTGAAACCGATTGCCAGAGCATGTTGCTTTCCTTCAGCCATTATGGCCTGAAAGAATACAGCACTGTGAATAAAATGGATACTTGGAACACTTTTCTAAATTAAAAGAAAGAAACCCAGCAGGTCAAATTGTAAGAGAAAAGACACCAAACATATGTTTGATTCCACCATATAAAGGTAAATAACTTCAAATTTACCAGGGGAATACAAGCATACCACAGGATTCTCTGCACAAACTTCATCATCCAAATGACCACCAGGAGATGTAAGGCCGGGACACATGATGTTTGCACCAGAAAGGACAAATTTTATTGCCCCCCTGTCAACTTGAAATTTCTTCATTACATTTGGATCTGAGTAAACAAAAATTATGTGAAAAACTCAGTTCACAGAGAGGTAGAAATCGTTGAGATATTATTGTTTGAATAACCAAAAATATTCCGGTATCAATTAAATACATAATAATACTTGGTACTGAAAAGACAACATTGCTTGACATAAAATGACCGAAAACAATTGACAAATAATACAAACTACAGGAAATATTTTACATTGATGTAGAAGTCGTAGTGTTGGCATGTACGGTCCATCACGAATGTTGAAAAAGAGTGGGACACTGTTTACCAGCACCACGTTGAGATGGTTCTGACTACAAAGAAGCCAGAAAAATGCTGTTTGGAATAGGCTGATCTTCCAGTTGATAAAGGAAATGATATTGTTAAAAAACAAGTAACTGAAAAACTGATACCATTTGGCTACAATAAGGGGCGATTTCTTTGGTAGCAAACAATCCAATACAGGTTCGAGTCCTGGGTACTGCATCCGAAGAGAATAAGATTGAGGTTCACCAAAGAAGAAGATGTAGTAGAAGAATATTTTTGCATCAAAGTGGTACCTCTTCTGCAATGCTATTGCGAATCTTCCGCTGCACAGATGCTTTTACTTGATTTTGTGAAGAAATCTCTTCACTAGAAAACCTGCACTTCAAAATAGAGCCATACAAGTTGTAGTTTTAGCTGATAAATTACTTCTATACGGCCATCATACTATTTTCCACTAATATTATAAAAGTTGTATAATTCACTCATGCATGTTAGTAAGCATTCAAGAGCGGGAGTGTAATAAAGATACATGGAAAATCTATCACCGAAAAAGGATAAAAAAAGGCATGAAACAGCTTCAGCAGCAGCAGCTTGCAAATAAGCAATTAAAGAGGACTGGTACTACACAGGCACACTATAGTTTGTTCATATGAAGCACCACAGAAAAGAGAGTTTTTACATTAAATCTGTTGCATTACAAAAGTTGATATTATATTAGTATCTTACTTTTACATAGATCCTGATATGGAGGAATAAATTGCTACCATCCTTAATATTTTCTTTACCTAACATGTCCATGAACCAAGCAAGGCTTACATAATGTAGCACACCTTTACAATAATATTTACTGCACATTCTTGTGATTTATCCTAGACAATAGTATGAACTATGAAGCCAACCTTCCAATATGGAGTAACCAATATATACCACACTTTAATCAAATATTGCACATGCTAACAGTCCAGCAAATCATTCATGTTATGAACTGCTTTTCTTCAAGGCTGCCCTAAATTTAATGTTTCAGAGAGGCAAAGGTATCCTAAATAGAAAAGTAAAGCATCAACAAAAGATACTACAGGTCAGGTAGCCCATACTCTCTTATACATACCGTAACCACATCCATGTCATATTTATAAACAGCATGACAAAAAAGCAACAAGTGGGTATACAGCCACCAGTATGCATCCACAACATTAAACTGCAAAGCATCGCAGACACTCTGAACCCAAGTCACTCGACAATGAGCACAATGCTTGACGCAATTCTCATTCTAACAATGCAAAAAAGAAAAAACACAAATCGGCAGGGAAATTTAAAGCATATTTTCCCAACCCTTTCACAAAACTTTTATGCTATATGCAATGTTTTGCATCAGCTCCGTGTAAGACAGCGATAGTCCTAGCCAACATCAAAGTCACAATGAAACAGCATATCCTTATAAATCAATAAACCTCTGATTCAGAACGAAAAAATCAGAGATATTATCAAATCAAATCATGCATACAAAAAGCTCTACAGCGAAAGAATCGGATTCGCGAAGAGAAAAAACGTTGCTTTACGACGATTCGCTTTGACGGAAAAAAAAAGAAGAACAGCTTACTTTTTGAACATTCTGTTCAGATGTCGATAAGTGATGGCGACGGTGAGTCGAAGTGGACTCCGAAATGTTGAAAATCGCGATGGACTCGACGGAAGTGGAGACGAGACGAGACGAGTGCGAAGGATTAGCAGCAGGGCAGTAACTACTTTCGGCGCAGTGTAGCAATTTTCCGTAATGAAGTCTGCTCTCCAAACACGACTTTAGGTCTATATATTTTAACTTGGGCTTCAACATAAGGCCCAACGATCCATTTTGCCTGTTTCGATTTACGCTCGTCTCTCTTGCGAGCAGCAACCGTTTAGCAGAAACAGAAACGGAAATCTCAGCCTACCTGAAAAAGTTCCGTCCTAGGGTTCATGAACGTGGTTTAACTTTGTTATGGATAATGGCATTTGTTGATAAAACGTCCACAAGTTGATCTAGCTAGTTGTTACACCATCCTATAAAGACAGCAGTTAGAGCATCGTGAAGATAAACACCGCGGACTTTCTGCGAATTTCAGAAAGTCGAGGACTAGCGTCCGGGGTAAGTTTCCTATTCCATATAGATCTTCCACGCAGCAACAGATCACAGAACCAACTCGGAAAACTCAAGATAAAGATATGATTCCGGAAAAGGATCTTTGGAAAGAAGGTTGTTTCAACTATATCTCAACAAACTCCTAAGATCTTGGAACGGACCTTGTATTGCCAAAAGAAGTCTAAATCCTAGTGGGACTAGGATTTCTATAATTCTCCATAGGCTGCTAGTATATAAGGGCATCGCCTCCAAAGGAGACCAAACACACACATGCGTGCATAAGCGAGAGCAAGAGCAAGAAGCTAGTGTGCGAAGAGAGAGAGAGAGACGGTGAGTGTATGAGCAGAGAGAGATCACCACTAGCAAATTCTGATCTAAGCTTGATCGTTTGAATTCAACTAGGACAAAGTCTCGTTGAAAGATCAAGTACAAAGCTTCAAAGAATCGTCGCGGGTGAGTTGGTCACGGGCGATTGAAGAGCAAAGCAGAGCAGAGTTCTCCGTAGTTGCGGGAAGTCACTGATCAAGGGGGAGCACTACCAGAGTCTGGAGTACTCGTGGAGCTCCGACTGCTCAGCATAGAGAGCTTGGAGAGTCTTGGACAATGGCTATGGAAGCAACTTTACATTGTAAGTTGCTATAGCATCCTGTTGTTACACATTGTTTTAGAATAGGCTGAGTCTCTGTGATCAGAGCTGTAGCTTTCTATTATTAGATTATGTTGACAGTGTAAGTTAGTCTGTGTGATTAGATTCAGCAAAGATTCAAGCTAGGTTAGAAGTAAATGTTAAACTAGTTTAGGCTGTGTTCAGGTGTCCTTGTACTTTAACCGCGCATAGTGGAATCTTGAGGACTGGAGAAAAGTCTTCCCCAGTCGTAGCCAATTGCCGAGCTGGGTAGCCAAAATGTTAGTGTCTTCCAAGTTCGGCATTCACAAGTAAATTCTACAAAGTGACCTAGAAGGTTGCTATAGCAACCTGTTGGATTCAGACACCAGCAGCGCGTCCTATTTAAATTGGTATCAGAGAAATTCATGTATATTGCATGATCATATCAACATTGAGTACTCATTCTTCTTAAAATAAGTATTCAATGTTGAAATACCAGCTCCCGTCCTTCATTGAGTTTGACAAGCTGAAGGATACAAACCCATACTATCTACTTCTAGACTTACTTCTCCAATGTCTGTCCATGGATGATCTTCATGGTCTTCGGTACCTGGTTAGAATGGGACACACTCTTTGGATATGTCCGACATGGTTGCAGAAGTAGCAGATGCGATGGTCATTCCAGGGCTTCCTTGCATGAAGTTGATGAAGGGGTTGCAGTAGCATTTGTTGCATGTTTCTCTTGGGCAATTGGTTTTTAGTCTGCTTTTCAGGTTTGACTTGTCTGTCCAACACTTGAACTGCATTTTAAGATTATTCTCACTCCTTGGCTTTAACAAATAGGGTTTCTCCAGAACTGCCTTCAAATGTGTATCCAAGACCCGTGTTACTTCCTCCATACCGTTGACATGCTAAAATATCATCGAGGTTTCTTGATCCACTGTTGAGCATCCTTGTCATTCTCTTGTGGAGCCTCAGCTCTTCTATCACGGATGCATAGTCTTCTTCATGTTGTTTGGCCTGAGTCATCAGGGTGGTGGTGGTGATCGTCTGACTCTGTTGGTTCTTCTCAATCTTGAGGGCATCCACAGCTTCCTGCAAATCTTCTTTCTCATCTTCTAGACAGGATACCTTGGCGTTGCGATTCTTGTTGATTTCAAGTACGTCCACCCACTTCCGGTGTATTAAGGAAAAGTTTTCTGCAAGGCTCTTCTCCGTGAGTTCTTCATTATCGCTGCATTATGAGTTTGTGGAGTTCTATGTGATTTTTTTACTGTCGAGGTCGAGGTCTGTTACGGAGGCCAGTACCAGGTTGTTCCTGTATTCGGATTCATATTCACTATCCCTGAGTCTTCATCGCTCCACTTGGCACCAAAGGACTTTGAAATTCGTAGTGTCTTAGTTCGACAGATTTTGTGAACAAGCAGTTGCTGCAGCACACTCTTGTTCACTTAAATATTGTCACAGCAAAACAATGAACAAGGCACAGGTTTGTTCACCCAGTTCGGCCAATCTGCCTACGTCTGGGGAGGACTATTCTCCAGTCCTCAATCCACTCAACCAAAGGTTCCAAGTACACACGGTTACAACTCACGCAACCTATGCTATTCAACCTCGTGTGGACCACTGAACACTATCAGAACAAGCTCTGATTTGTGTATGCACACCCTCTACAATATGTCAATCTAGAATAGCTACAATCCTCTCAAAGAACTCAGCCTATTCTAAATTACACTACTCGGCAGGGTTGCTGCAGCAACAGCTGTAACACACAGCTGAAGCACAATGTCCGCGTCGCTCCAAGGCCTTCTGCCGAGCCGATCGAACCTCTCCAAGAGCGCTGCACACTCTGAACAACTCCCCCTCACTCAGTGACCACCTGCCACTAGTGAGTACTTCCGCACGACACTTGACCGAGCCTTCCACCCGTCAGTTCTTCCGCGGCTGCCCTTGATCAACCAACAAGCTCCCCAGCTCTGAATTGGCTTCCAGATCAAGCACGAATCAGACTCTGCAAGTCCTGATTCTCTTCTGCAATACTCACCACAGCTCTGCGCTCAACGCTCTGCTCACGGGTGATGATCGAAGAAAACTCCCGTCACACACCAAGGATCCTCACTCTGAAATCTGTGTGTGCTCTCGTGTATCCCTCAGCTTCGATCACCCTCTTCAGCCCTGAACCCCTTCTGCTTAAATAGCCGCACCACTTTAAGCAATTTCCAGGTTTTGGCAATTGACCCACAAGATCAATTATCTCCTAAAATCTAGGAGATTAGATTTGATTATTCTCTCCAATGCAAATCTCCTTCTCTGACTAGTAAACCTAGCTGGAAAATACTCCATAGCATTTTAGAAAATCTCCAGATGCTCTGCATAAGGTTTCCAGCCCTTCCAAACAAGTCCAGACAGCTGCTACTTCTTGGACAGTTGAAACAGCCTGTTGAACAAGCTCCTGCTGCAGCATCCCCTGCTGCAGCTGCTGCTAGTTCACTTCTGCTTGACTTGCTTGTTCGTTTGAGCTGTAGCAGCTCCTTGTTCACTTATGCTGGTTTTGTCAAACACTGCCATACTTGCATCATCAGACTTATTGTTCTTCTTTTGGGTGCTTGGGCACTCAAATTGTCAATGCCCGAGACCTTTGCATTCTCAGCAGCGAATTCCCTTCAGTTTGTCCTTTCGCTCTTCCTTGCTTTGAGCTGCATTACTATTTCTTCTTGGGAAGTTTCCTTCTCATCTGGACTGATTTCTTGTATCGGATAGCTGTCCTGCATAGGAAGGTTTTTGGTCTAGCTTCTTCATGATCTTACCAAAGTTCTGAATCATTTCTTCGGGAGATGCTTGCTTCTCTTTTGTTTCTGCTTTTAGACCAACGTTCTTCCCACAGGATGGTGGAGCATCCTCAACCAGCTTCTTCTCGATTTCTTTTAGTGAAAAGATTAGCATTTCCAATCTCAAGTTCTTGATGTCTTTGGCTTCTTTTATAGCGGAAACTTTCATGTCAAATTTAGGGAGCAATGATCTTAGCACTTTTTCTGACGAGCTTTTCTTCCTGCATCACTTCTCTAAGTGCATGACCTTCATTAGATAGAACACACAGCTTCTCATTGAAGTCCGTTATGGTCTCTCCTTCATGCATCCTTAGGCTCTCAAACTTTTAAGTGATCATATGGATACTTGACGTCTTCACCTTGTTTGTCCCCTCATGAGTTGTCTCCAATATGTCCCAAGCTTATTTAGAAACATCGCAGTCTGAGATCAGTCTGAAATTGTTTGCATCAACTGTGACAAATATGGCATCCAGAGCTTTGGAGTTTCCGGATTCTATAGCTTCTTGTTTAGCAGTCCATCTATCTTCAGGTTGTTTCTGTCCTACTCGTGCGTCGTCTATCACTAGAGGATGTGTCCACTCCGAGATCACAGCTCTCCAAGCCTTTTCATATATTGCCTTCAAGAAGGCTTTCATGCGAGCTTACCAATATCCATAGTTCCTCATTCAAGCAATGGTGGTGTGCTTGTGCTTTGTCCTTCCTTCATGATAGGCTTAGTTGTCAGCAACGCATGTCCTGATTCCAATTTAAATTAGGCGTGTTGATCAACCAGGTTGCTATAGCAACCTTCTATGACACTTGCAGAATAAACTTGCAACGGCCGAACCTGAAAGACTCAAACGCTTAAGTTACCTAGTTTGGCCAGTGCCTACATCTGGGGAGGACTTCCCTCCAGTTCTCAAGATTCCACCATCAACAGTTAAAGTACAAAGGTATCAGTTCTCAACGTATGCTAGAACAACCTCTACTTCTAACCTTGCTAGAACCTATGCTTAGTCTGATCAAACAGACTAGCGTACACTGTGAACTATTCAATACATCTCTGATCACATAGACTTAGCCTATTCTATGATAATGTGTTATGACAGGATGTTATAGCAACTCACTAAAACAAGCTTCTCTTCCTTAGCATCTACCTCATACTCTCCACGCTCTCTTAGCTAGTCAATTTGACTTCGGCGACTTCTCACAACTCCGGTGACGCTCCCCCTTCATCAGCTACCTCCTGTCACCTATTGGGAATGTTACTTTGCACTCGGATTGTTTGTGACTGATTCACCCGCGACGATGCTTCAAAGACTTGTACTTGATCTCTCAATAAAGCTCCGCTCCAATTTAACTTTAACGATCAATTATGGATCAGACTCTACTAGTCGTGATCTTCTCTCAACTTATAACACTAAGTCTCTTTTCTCTAGCTCATTAATCTTGCTTTGGCTTATGCGCATGTGTTATTTTTTCTTGTGTGTGCTGCTTCCTAATATGCTGGCTGTCCACTGAGAAACGATCTCAACGATTTAGAACACTTTCTAAATCCTTTTTGGCAATCCCGATCTATTCCAAAATCTTAGGAGTGTCTTGAGATTTGGTGTAACAACCTTCTTCCTAAAAACCCCTTTAGGAACCATATCTTCTCCATCTTTTTGGGTTGATTATACATTTTGTTGCTGCGGGAATATCCTATATCTTTTAGGAAACTTACCCTAAACTCCGATCATAGACTTCTAGCCGTTGGCTAGAAATATTTCGGTCGGAAGTCTTTAGGTTGCTCTAGCTGCTGTCTTCACAGGTCTCTGTAGCAACTTGCCAGATCAACTAGTGGTCGGTTTGTCAAGGTTGCGACAATCCTTGACAGAGTGAGATAGCCTCTGAAATTTCCGCAGCGTCTCTGATATGCAGATTTGTGAACAAGCAGTTGCTACAACACACTCTTGAACACCCAAATTGACGTAGCAAGATAGAATAAGGGACAACGGTTTGTTCACCTAGTTCGGCCAAGTGCCTACCTCAGGGAAGGACTGAACTCAGTCCTTAAATCCACTAAGCTCAAGGTTCAATGTACAACACGGTTCGCTAACACGCAACCTATGCTACTCAACCTTAGCTAGGACTTCGACCACAATCAGAATAGGCTCTGACTTGTGTCACAACTACCTACACTGGTATTATTCTAGAACAGCTAATGACTCAACGAATCCCAGCCTATTCTAATTAAGACGCAGTCTGTGCAGGTCTGCTATAGCACCCGCTGTAGCACACAGCTGGTGCAGAATCTGTCCGCATCGCTCCAAGCCTTCTGCTGAGCTGATCGAACAATTCCACGAGCGCTGCACACTCTGGAATACTCCCTCTCACTCTGTGACCTCCTGTCACTAGCGAGTCCAAGCCCTCTGCGAATTGTCCGAGCACCTCCAGTCGACAATTGCTCTCCGTGGCTTCCCTTGATCAACCAACAAGCAACAGCTACTCTGAATTGGCTTCCCAGATCAGGTACTGATCAGACTCTGTAGGTTTTGATCACTCTCAGCTTCAATCACCTCTGCTCTGCACTCACGCTCTACTCGTGGTGATGATCGAAGCACGGCTCACTCACAATCACTTTTCGTAGTTTTCTGTGTATGCTCTGGTGTTTGCACTCTTGTCTTCGATAGCTTTGATGCTCTGAACAGCCTCCTTTAAATAGGAACACCCAGTTCCATCATTAACAGTTTTTAGCAATTTCCTCCAAACAACAATATCTTCTAATTTGTAGGAGATTAGATTTGATTTGAGAAACAAATCTCCCACAACCAAATCTTCACCCTGGGACGGTATCTTCTCTAGGATATTCTTTGCTGAATATTTTGAAGCTCCGTTGACGCTCGTTGATGAACGGCCGGACGCTTTTTTCGAAGGTCCGGACATCTGTTGTAAAACAGGTGCTACAGCTGCCTGATACAGCTCCAGCTATAGCAGCAGCTTGTTCACTCGTACTAGTTTTGTCAAAGACTGCCATACTGCATCATAAATCTCCCTCTTGGCATTTTGACCAAAACCCCATCAATGTTTCTATTGATCCTCCTCCTCCGGTCCCTCGACCCCCTTCTTTCTCCCCCTTTTTAGACCATATGACAAGGGGGGAGGTCTCGGCAGGCTTAGGGAGCCAAAATACAGAGACCCAGAGAGGATCTCAGGTCTTCGAACCTAACCGCATCTAGAGGCTTGGTGAAGATGTCTGCAAGTTGTTTGGCAGACACAACGTGCTGAAGTGTAATGATCTTCTTTTCAACCAGATCTCGATAAAGTGATGTCGAATATCAATGTGTTTTTTCCTGCTGTGCTGAACTGGGTTCTTGGAGATGCTGATAGCACTCATGTTGTCACAGTAGAGAGTCATTTCACCTTGATTGAGGCCATACTCAGCCAACATCTGCTTCATCCAAATCATCTGCGCACAACAACTTCCTGCTGCTATGTACTCTGCCTCAGCCGTGGATAAGAAGATGCTGTTTTGTTTTCTACTAAACCAAGACACCAGGTTGTTTCCCAGGAAGAAGCAACCTCCATATGTGCTCTTCCTATCCTCAGAGCAACCTGCCCAGTTTGCATCACTATATCCTACCAGATTTGCATTTGTATCCTTAGTGTACCACAAGCCATAGTGCACAGTACCTCCAACATACCTGATGATTCCTTTAACCAGCTGCAAGTGACTATCTTTTGGACAGGCTTGAAACCTTGCACATACCCCCACTGCAAAGGAGATGTCGGGACGACTAGCAGTCAGGTACAGCAAGCTACCAATCATACTTCTGTAGATAGCCTGATTTACTTCCACCCTGTTTTCATCTTTGATGGCTTTGATGTGTGTGGCAGCTGGTGTTCGTTTGTGACTGGCGTTATCTAGCTGAAATTTCTTCACAAGATTTTGCTATATTTGCTTTGTGCTACAAAGATTCCATCTTCTTTCTGGGAGATTTCCAATCCGAGGAAATAAGTCAGCTCTCCTACCATGCTCATTTTGAATTGATTCTGCATGTGATCCACAAATTGCTTTACCAGACGTTGGGACTTCGATCCAAAGACAATGTCATCTACATATATCTGGGCAATAATCATATCTGACTTGGTTCTTTTCACAAAGAGAGTTTTGTCAGCTCCCCCCTTTCGTATCCATGCTTTTCAAGGAAGACAGTTAGCCGCTCATACCATGCTCTAGGAGCCTGTTTAAGCCCATACAGAGCTTTCTTCAGTTTGTACACATGCTCCGGGTAATGAGGGTTTTCAAACCCTTTAGGCTGGGCTACATAAACTTCTTCAGAAAGATCTCCGTTCAGAAATGCACTCTTGACATCCATTTGATATATCTTAAATTCTAGGAAGCATGACATGGCCAGGAGCAGTCTGATGGCTTCCAATCGAGCAACTGGTGCAAAGGTTTCATCGAAATCCAGGCCTTCAATTTGAGTGTACCCTTGAGCAACCAATCTGGCTTTATTTCTTGTGATGTTTCCCTTCTCATTAGTCTTGATCTTGAAGATCCACTTGGTGCCTATAATGTTTACTCCGTTTGGTCTGGCCACTAAGTCCCACACATCGTGCCTTTTGAACTCAGCTAGTTCTTCCTGCATAGCTATCATCCAGTATTCATCGCTCATAGCTTCTTTGAAGTTCTTTGGTTCTGTACAGGACAGAAAGCAGGTGTTGAGGTATGAGTTACTTCTAGTTTTCCTTCCTTCTGTCGGGTCTCCAATCACATTAGTCAGGGGATGATTCTTCTGAATCTTCTTTGGAGGTTGCCTTGATGCTGGGGAACGGGCCTCAATATCCTGTTCTTCATTCGGGCTATCCATATGTTCATTAGGACTTTCTGCTTCAGCGTTTGTTGTAGCATCCTCTGGAGCAGAGGCTTGTTCACTTATGTTCTATCTTATGGGTGCAGCTTCAGTGCCTGAGTCTTCGTCATCTAGGTCAGTGGGAGTAGCTTCTTCAGCATCACTGACTACTACATTAATGGATTCCATTACTGTCTTTGTCCTCTGATTGTAAACTCGATATGCCCGGCTGTTTGCTGAATATCCCAAGAACATGCCAACATCACTCTTGGGGTTAAGTTTCTTTCTCTATTCTCGATCCCTCATAATGTAGCAGTCACTCCCAAAGATGTGGAAGTATTTGACCATAGGCTTCTTCTGATTCCAGAGCTCATAGCAAGTTTGATTCGTTCCTTTCCGTATGGAGACTCGGTTAATGATGTAGCAGGCTGTGTTCATTGTCTCAGCCCAAAATCTCAGGGGAACCTTCTTCGCATGAATCATGACCCTGGCCATTTCTTGAATTGTCTTATTCTTCCATTCCACGACACCATTCTGCTGAGGAGTGATGGGAGATGAGTACTGATGAGTGATACCCTTTTTTTGGCAGAACTCGTCTACTGCTTCATTCTCAAATTCCCTTCCATGATCACTTCGGATGATGGAAATTCTGAGATTTTTTTCTTACTCTAGTCGGGACACCAGAGAGACAATTACTTTTACAGTATCTGATTTCTCCCTTACAAAATCAATCCATGTAAAACGGGTATAGTCATCAACACAGACAAATGCATACCTCTTCCTTCAAATACTCACGACTTCCATAGGCCTCAACAGGTCCATATGTAACAATTGGAGAGGCCTGATTGTATTTATATCTTTGACCCTTGGGTGTGAAGTCTTCTTCTGTTGGCCAATCTGACACTCTCCACAGATAGTGCTTGGTTCACCTTTGATCAATGGAACTCCTCTGACTAACCCTTCTGTTGTAATCTTCTTCAGGGTTCTCAAGTTGATGTGACTTGTTAAGGTAATGGCATCCTTGATAAAACTAGCGCGAGAAGATGACAACAACAAAGTGCAAGAGGTTTCTACACCATCCGATGACAGCAGAAGCTATCTGAAGACACCACATGAGAAGAAGCCAGAAGACAGCTAGGGATAGCTTGAGTCCTTGAATTGAGATAAATCCTGAAGAAGCTGCTAGAGAAGGAGTTTGAAGACGAGATGAGGATTACCTAATATCAGAAGGGTCTTTGGATTTTGTCAAAAATGCCAAGGGGGAGATTGTTTAGGTATGTGGCATCATTGACAAACTTCTACAAGGTGCACAAGAGTCTGCTACAGCAAGCGTGTGAAGACACCAGCTGGTGGAGAGTGTTGCAGAGTGAGCAAGCAGAGTGCACAAGGCGTTGCTACATCAACCTGTGTAGCAGAGAGCTGTAGCATCCTAAATAGCAGATTTCAGTGTGAATAACAAGCTGCCCAGAATTGAAGAGAAGAGCAACGAAAGCTTTCTAAATGCAATTGAGAAGATTCCCAGAGTCAATAACATGCCGATCAACTTGGAGCAGACCAAAGAATGTATGGAGGGTTGCTGCCAGCATCGCAACAGGTTAGTAGAGTATCGTGAAGATCGAGAGCAAGATAATACAGCTGCCCGTGTGAAGACAGCAGCTTGTGCAAATCCAGCCAGGGTGAACAAGCTTAGTGAACAAGCAGTTGCTGTAGTAGGGAGCTGTAGCAGCAGTATTGGTGCGAAGAACAATTTGGCTAGATATGAAGAGCTGAGCAACGGGAATATTCCATAGCATCAAGGGAGTTCCTAAATACTCAGAAAGAATATTCCAGTGGAGATTCCCAGATGGAGGAGAAGATATGGTTGTAGAAGATTAGATTTGCAAATAAAATCTAATCTCCTACAAATTAGGAGATATTGTTGCTTGAAGGAAATTCCCAAAACCTGAATGATGGAACTGGGGGTTCCTATTTAAAGGAGGCCGGCCAGAGTGTCAAAGGTATCGAAGACAAGATAACAAACACTAGAGCATACACAGAATACCGTGAGAGTGGAATTCAAGTGCGAGAGGATCTTCGATCATCACCGAGAGTAGAGCGTGAGCACAGAGCCGAGGAGATTGAAGCAGAGTGTGATCAGGACTTGCAGAGTCTGATCATAGCTTGATCAGAAAGCCAATTCAGAGCAGCGGTTGCTTGTTGGTTGATCAAGGGAGGCCGCGGAGGTATTGAAGAGTGGACGAACTCGGTCAATTGAATGGACGGCTAATCTTGAACATTGTCAAAATTGCGGTAGTAAGAATACTAGTCCAATCACGGTGTTCAAACAATATTTATATCCGAGTGACCTCGAGTCAAACCCAAGAAAAAATCCTAGATTAGTCTAAAGCTAGCTAGTAATGCCTAATGCAAGTCTACTAAATAAAAAAAAGGGGTTTTTCCTCTAAGTGAAGTATCTCTAGTGAATACTAAAGACAAGTTCAAATTTATGAAGAAGTAAAGTAAGAGAGAAAGCATAGTCGGAATCCTATTTCACCCCTAGGTCATGCAAAGCACTCAAGTTTCTAGGGTTTAATGATGCGTTGCATTGGATGGGTAGTATGGAGAAGGGGGGAATAATGAATTTTCTATGAACTCGCTTCTCAAAGGGATGTCATTTGGATCAAAGGAAGAAGTCATATATGCGTGTCAGAGATATTTTCAATCTCAAATAGGGGAATATCACACGTACAAGTCAAACGTGTCTAGACTTATTCCACATTGTAGAGATGGAGGTAATAAATGTGTATGGCACGTTCGAGAAGTTAAAATGTTTTGGTAACTGTGCAAATGATGTCTTCCAATCTCCAAATAAATATTCAAGAACCTTTTGCCTTCCTTTCCATGCCATCACATATGGAATGTCATATCCAAAGTTTTTGAGCATTAGTTGCTTGATGGCCCTTTGAGTAAGCCTCAATTTCTCTAGAATAATCTTGCTAATTTCCATAGCTATGAAGGACTTATTAAAATGAATGTTATTCTTAGGAATAATGTCTCTCTCGTGTTAAAGGTATGGCATCCTCGACAAAATTGCACAAGAAATTGCTATAACACTCCCTAAAGATTTGCAGCTGGAGCACAATTTAAAAACTGACAAAACAGCAACAAGATACAACGACCAAGCACAAGAGCACTTTGTGGACCACAATAGCTGAGGCAATCTGGGCAACATACTAAGGGCAGAATCTGCTACAGTAATGATGAAGCGTATTTATTTGATCCATCGAGTTGTTTATTCCCATTATTTAATTGCGTTTTGCGTGTGATAGATTACTTCTTTGTTATCGCAGGTTTACATCAAGACCGCTTTGGAACTTTATTACGCATTTGGATGAATATAGACCGAATCTGGGCATATTGATCTATTTGTCGTCGAAGGCTTTCTGAACACATGATTCTTATCCGATTGATGCGTGCCATATCTTGTTGGAAAGCTAATTAAAAGGGTTACAACTTCATAGTTTACATCAAAATGTAATTGAAGGTTTGAAGGGTCAAAGGAGCAAGATTCTAAAACTACAGAAGTGATTCGCCCAAGTAGTGGGAGAATCAAAAGTGATCTGGTCAAGAGGAATTGATTCGCCTAGCCCCATTGCACCGTACCAATTTGAATCGCCCAAGAGTGCACGAATCAACTTTGGAGCAGCCCGAATCTGAAGTGATTCAACCAGCTTCCGGACACACTTTGATTCGTCTAAGCCTGCACGAATGAACTATCAGCCAGCCCAAATCAAATGTGATTCGTTCAACAGGGGAACATCACTACCACTTTGATTCGCCCAGCCCTGGGCGAATCACTTGTCAAAGCCTTGTACGAATCAAAAGTGATTCGTGCAAGAGAAAGTTGGCCTGGCCCAAATCGAAGGGAACAAATAGAAAAGAAGAAAAAAAAACCTTGGAAGCTTTTTCTTTTGGACTGAGTTCTAGCTAGCCGCCCAGACCAGAGCGGAGAGATGAGGATCAGAAAATGCAGCAACATCGCAGAAGTTATTTTTTTTACTCTTTACTTCCATTGTTATTAGATGGATTGTAGTAGCTAAACCCTAACTCAGTTTGGGGATAATGTACGGTTTGAGATACTTATGTTTTCATAATTCAATTTAGTGAATTCCTGTTCTTCGTACGAATTGCATGCTTTGATCATCAAGTTAGCATAGCCTAGCGGTGAAACTGAATTGGTATCTATTGCATGATACTAGGTTGGTTTCCCTATTAGCTAAGCCTAGCAGTAGAACCAGATTTGTGTTGTTAGCCAAGTAATCGTTAAACCTATTCGAGCAACTTAGCGGTTAAGAGTAGGTAGAACATTGAAGTCGACATTACCTTAACAGGATTGTTAGACTAGAATAATAATTCTACTAATTGATGTGTGTACGATCGATGATTACCAGTTGCAATGCATATCACCGAACTGATTCTTTCTCAATTTGATAACAAACATTCTTCTTGCAAACCCCATTTTTTCGTGACAATTGTGAGTAGAACTTTATAACTGATTGCTCTCTTTGTGTTCGACCCTGCTTACTGCTTGCTATCCTAGTAGGAGATTATAAATTTAACTTTGACGCATATACCGACATGTTGTCAAATTTTAGCGCCATTGCCGGGGAGAGCAACACTCAGTATAGAGTTCTAGCTTTAATTTTTCTTATTTTATTTTGTTTTTGCTTGTTTTTGGTGTTTTGGCGGCACAGGTAGGAGGAATTTAAGCTACCAGTGCCCGATTAGCTATTATAAGGTGTTTTTCTAAAAGGAGCGAGCCTACGGTTATAAATCACCAGCTATGCTCGTGATGTAACGTGTATTTTGCCAATCG
This sequence comes from Umbilicus rupestris, assembly GCA_963678935.1. Lineage (NCBI taxonomy): Eukaryota > Viridiplantae > Streptophyta > Magnoliopsida > Saxifragales > Crassulaceae > Umbilicus > Umbilicus rupestris. Next base: position 4,838,782 of record OY787607.1, on the reverse strand, counting down.
GAGGTCGTTTACTATTTTATTTTATTTGAATTTTGCCACGTTTTCTTGGTATGTCGAATGCAGGGAGCATCAATGGCGATGGCCACCTGAGCCATGGGCATGATCACATCCACGATGAAGTCCCCCCACAGGTCATACCACCATTCTATGAGCCTGAACGAGTATTCAATCAAAGGTAAAGAGCAGCTTGTCAAAGGATGGCATACAAGGGGAAGAACAATAGAGGTGCAAGGATGGAAGAGTTTGAAAATTATGCCCCACCTCGACCATATCCACCTCAATAATTATATAAGCAACCAGCCCGTCATGAGCCGACTATGAGGGAGCTTTCATCCCCTACATTTCAGAATCAGCCGTGGTGCATCAGCATTGACTCGGAAGAAGACAATTTTGAGATTAAAATCGTGGTGTGCACCATCTACCTAAATTTGGAGGATTACCGGGAGAAGTTGCAACGATGCACTTACAAGAGTTCATCGGAATCTGCCACACGTTGAGGTCATAGGCAGCTTCAGAGTAAAGGTTCAAGTTAAAAGTATTTCCATTGAGCTTAACTGACCTTGCGAAATCTTGGTTTATTTCTTTACCTTCAGGTAGGATTTGCACATGGGATCAAATGCAAAGGAACCTCGACAAATATTATCCTCCTGCTAATGCGACTCAAGTTAGAAGAGAGATATCAATGATTAAACAAGGATCTAATGAGTCGATGTATGACTACATGGAGAGGTTCAATTCATTGGAATGAAGCTGCTGCAACTTTGAGGTCCCAGAAATAATGTTGGTGGAATATCTATTGAACGGATTGAGACCTCTCGAGAGAATGTTATTGGACACCGCAGTTGGTGGCACCGTGCTGAACTTGAGACCGTCTGAGGTACGTGATTTGATTAATGAAACCCCTGAGAGTGCTTGTTTCAGGGAAGAGACCAGTCAAAGGGATGACACCAACAGGGCAAGGAACGTTTCGCAGGTGGATTCCAACACTAATCAGATGGACAACGAGATCAAGGAGTTCTAGGAAATGATGTAGAGAATGATGGTTGGACAGGTGAGTGGGGTCAAGCTTTGTGAGTTTTGCAGCGCTTCAAGCCATAAGACAGATGAGTGCCCTACCCTTCAAGAGGATGAGACAGCTGACCTGAATGCCATGGGTGGATTCCAGAACTTCAACAACAGGCAGGCCTCGAGACAATTTGGACTTGCTACGAACGGTTTCAGTTGGAGAAACGAAGGAGGATTTCCAACACCAAGGGCAGAACCAGCAGAACCAGAACCATCAGCAGCCCCAACAGCATCAAAATCAGAATCAAGCACAGCCATACCGTCCTTCATTCCAACAACAAGAGAGGTACAACAATCAGAACAATCAGTATCCAAGGAGGAACTTCAACCAAGCTGGCCCAAGCAATGTAAGTTCAAGTAAATTGGGAGATGTGGTTAAAGAATTAGCAACGAGTGTGCAGAATCATCAAGCGAAGACCAATGGTGCACCGGCCGAGTTATCAAAGCATATATCTCAATTGGCAGCCACTGTGTCCGAGCTCAAGAATGATCAAGGAAAGCTGCTGATGAGCGGACAAATGACCTTATATTTGTCCATATTTTCCCTTTACTTCTTGTTAGTTCCATTATTTTATAAAGTTATTTGATGCTTTATTTGTCCATTTCAGGTTAAAAATGCGTACTACACGATATGAAGTGGCCAGAAGAAAATCTAGATGAATTCCAGTCGATCGAGAGCAAAAACGAGCAAGATTGGAGCAAGCTGCAAAAGTGACTCGCCCAGGCATATTTTGACTCGACCAGATGGGTGCACGACTCAGAATTGATTCGGCCAACCTTGGCCGAATCATCCTCTCCAACTGCACAGATCAACATGACTCGAGGAGAATTTTGACAAGGCTTGACCGGATCAAAAAAAGACTTAACCGAATCAAAAGTGATTTGGCCAAGAAGAAGTGTACTGCCCGGATCAGCTTGACTCGAGAAGGATTTAGACCGATTGACCAAGGCTTGACCGAATCAAATAAAGGATTGACCTAATCGAAAGTGATTCGGCCAAGAGAAAGTGATTCGCCCAACTCCGAAACAGCACTGAGAGTTTGACTCGGACACTCTGTCAGAGTCAATTAAATAAAGCCTGCCCGAATCAAAAGTGATTCGAACACTGCGGGCGAATTGGTAATTTTCCGAGAAGTATAAATAGAAAGAGATGGGAAATTAGAAGTGGCTTTTTTCCAGAAAACAAAATCCTAGATGATTTCTCTTGGAGGACTTGAAGAATTGTCGAGGATTCAGAGAAGACACACGCAATTGAAGATTCTACTTCATTCCTCTACTCAAACCCTACTACTTTGTATTCAATTGGTGAACAATTTTCTTTGAAAATTATGTTGTTTCAAACTCACCATGATTGAGTAGTCTTTTAGTAGTATGGATTCTTATAGATCCCTTAGGTTAGATTGTAATGCAAAACACGTTTCTTTATCAATATGAGTGAATTTTGATAGAAAATTCTCATGCTTTATCTTCATATTAATTCTATGCACACCAAGTGTATGACGAAACGCATGAATGAATATAAATTGTTAAAACTTCTAAAGATGGAATGAGAATTGAACTTGGGGTGTTTAGAAGATCAAGCCTGTTAATTTTAGATAACGTATGTGCTCGAGAGTGACATTCGCATTCTATTAGGGTAAGCATATAGCAAACTTTAGTTAACTATCAATAGACCGAGAGGTTGAGATTAGGAGACTTTGGTTCTACACGGTTCAATAGAGCGAGAGTTTGAGAATTGTGTCACTTAGGTATCATTCCCATTCTAGAGAAGGAGCGAGAGTTGAATTTAGAATGTGTGATACTTTAGCCTAGAATAATCAATCAAATTAACTCATGAATATATTTCTGCTTTGTGTTGCTAATCGCATGACCTAGGGGTGAAGTAAGATTCCGACTACGTTTTTTCTATTACATTACTTCAAACCAAATTCGAACTTGTCTTTAGTATTTACTAGATATATCTCGCTTACAGAAAAAACCCCAAACTTTCTTTAGTAGACTCTCATGAAACATTACTAGCTAGCTTTAGACTCATCTCGGCTTTTCTCTTACGTTCGACTCGAGGTCACTCGGATTATAAATATTGTTTGCGTACCGTGATTGGACTAGTTTTTTTACTACCACAATTTCGACAACGTAGAGCTGCACTCGTAGAAAATCCCTAACCCTAAAGATAATATCAGTGCAATGACTGTGATAAGTGGCGAGAAGCTTGAAGGGGAGAAGACGAGCAGGAATGTGCACATCAGTCAAGCAAGCATTGTGGAAGCTGAAGACAAGAGAGATAATTCTGAACCTTTCGCAGAGTCTTTTGAAAAAATTTGTGGTGAACTCTCACTTCCATTTCCTGTGCAGGTAGCGTGACCTATGAAGGATCCAGCAGCATATCAAAATTTATTAGAGCTGTTCAGCAGAGTCGAGATCACAATTCCACTCATTGACGCGATAAAGCAGATCTCGAAATATGCTAAGGCCCTTGAGGAATTGTGCACTAACCACAGAGGAGGGCTGATACCTATGTAGATGAATATGAGGAAAAACATCTCAGCCGTTCTTCAGTATCAGGTAGCACAAAAATGCAAGGATCCAGGTACATTTACAATTTCATGCATCATTGATAAATTCAAAATTGATAATTGTATGTTAGATTAATGTGTTGCCTTACTCTTTATATCGAGCATTGTGATTGGTCCTCTGAAACCCACTGACTTGATTATTCAACTAATAGATAGATCAGTAGTATGTTAGAGGGCATTGTAGTTGACGTGTTAGTGCATGTAGGGAAGCTTGTGTTCCTTGCAGATAGTTACGTGATGAATATGGAGGGTGATGGAACGATAGACACTTCATCCGTTCTACTAGGGAGGCCCTTCATGCTGACAGCCAAAACGAAGATTGATACATTTACGAGGGATCTCTCCATGGAGGTAGACGAGGAAATAATTAAATTTAACATGTATAAGTGTATGCAGCACCCACCTAACATTGCAGGAATTCATGCGTAGGACATTATTGAGGATGCGGCGCGCAAGTCTATGAGGAAGGCATCCAACCTCACAAAAGAAAAACTGATTTGATTCATATATTGCCTTTTCCTACTGACAAGCGAGGTATCATGTCTTTCCTTGAATATGCTGGATTTTATAGCAAATTTTCTTAGATTTTATCGCAGGTTTGTTAAAGGCTTTTTGAAGGCATCATTGCCAGTGTCTCAATTGCTGTAAAAAGTTGTTCCGTTTGGATAGGATATTCCACCTGATGTGGAGTACGAGCTGGCTGACCCGGTAAATGAGGGGTGAGAGAGGTACCGTCGAGCCAACGATGTTAAACAAGTGCGCTCCTGGGGAGGCAGCCCGAGCGTAGTTAGGATTTCTTATAGTTTTTTTTTTTGAATCTTGCATGACTATCCTTCCCAACGAGGTGTCATGTCTTTCCTTGAATATGCTGAATTTTATTGCAAATTTGTTAGATTATATCGTAGGTTTGTTAAAGACTTTTTGAAGGCCTCCTTGCCAGTGTCTCAACTGCTGTAAAAAATTGTTCTGTTTGGAGAGGATATTCCTCCTGATGTGGAGTACGAGCTGGCTGACCCAGTAAATGAGGGGTGAGAGAGGTACCGTTGAAACGTTGTGGTTGTTGTGTTAGTAAAAATACTAGTCCAATCGCGGTGTTCAAATAATATTTATTATCCGAGTGACCTCGAGTCGAACCCAAAAGAAAAGCCTAGATTAGTCTAAAGCTAGCTAACAATACTTAATGCAAGTCTACTAAATAAAAGGGGGTTTTTCCTCTAAGTGAAATATCTCTAGTGAATACTAAAGACAAGATGAAATATGGTCTAAGAAGTAAATAATAGAGAAAACGTGGTCGGAATCCTATTTCACCCCTAGGTCATGCGATTAGCAACACAAAACTTGTCTAAATCATGAGTAAATTCGAGTGATGGTTCTAGGCTAAGGTATCACACATTCTAAATTCAACTCTAGCTCCTTCTCTAGAATGGGAATAATACCTAAATACCTAACCTCAACCTCTCGGTCTATTGATAGTTAACTAAAGTCGCTCAATACTTAGCCTAGTGGAATGCGTATGTCACTCTAGTGCACACACACAACCTAAAATAATCATGCTTGATCTCCTAAACAACCTAAGTTCAACTCTCATTCCATCCCTAGGTATTTTATCAATTCATACTCACTCAGATATTTCGTCAAACACTTGGTGTGCACAAAATTGATATGACGAACAAGCATAAGAATTTTCAACCAAACTTTACTCATATAGATAAAAAGACAAGTCTTGCATTACAATCAAACCTAAGGGATCCATAAGGATCCCAACTACTGAACAGCTACTCATTCATGGTGAGTTTGAAACAAAACATGATATTTAATTGAAATTGTTCACCAATTGGATGCAAGGAAGTAGTGGTTGAGTAGAGGGTTGATGTAGATTCTTCAATTGCATAAGTCTTCCTCAAATTCTTGACAATTCTTCAAGTTCTCAAGAGAATTCGCCTAGGGTTTTCGTTCTGGGAAAAAGCCCTTCAAATTTATATCTCATTCTATTTATATGCTTTGAAGATTTCCAAAATTTACCCGCAGTGCCCCAATCACTTGATTCGGTCAAGCCTTAATGAAATGATTCGGACAGAGTGTCCGAATCATTTACTCAGAGCTGTTTCGAACTGGCCGAATCACTTTTCCTTGGCCGAATCACTTTCTGATTCGGTCAACCCTTAGTTGATTCGGTTTCAAACATCCTTATGGAGCTAAGATGATTTGGGCACCTCATGGGCGACTCACTTTCTGATTCGGCCGAATCATATACTCAGTGGGGTTTGTGCTTGGGCGAATCGATTTCTTCTGGCCGAAATTACTTTCTAATTCGGTCAAGATCCATTTGATTCAGTCAAGATCCTTGTAGAGCTAAACTATTCGGGTAGCTCGCTTCTTCCATGGCCGAATCACTTTTTGATTCGGTCAACCTCATACGTGATTCGGTCAAACCAGTCAAGTTCTCCCCGAGTCAAGTTGATTCGTGTAGCTGAGGGTGATTCGGCCAAGCTGGTGGGCGAATCACTTTTTGATTCGGCCGAATCACTTTTGCACCTTCCCCAATCTTGCTGTTTTTGATCTTGTTCGACCGGAAATCATCCAGATTTTCTTCGGGCCACTTCATATCGTGTAATACATATTTTAAACCTGAAATGGACAAAGAAAGCATCAAATGACTTTATAAAAGAGCGGAACAAACGAGAAGTAAGGGGGAAAATATAGACAAACATAAGGTCATTTGTACGCTGATCAACCGCCGAGCAACCGACGTTAAACAAGTGCGCTCCTCGAGAGGCAGCCTGAGCATAGTTAGGATTTCTTATATGTTTCTTTTTGCTATTTGTTTTTTTTTTTTTAAATCTTGCATGACTACCCTTCCCAACGATCTAATTGTACCATGAGGACACGGTTTGTTTTCAGTGTGGGGTGGGGAAGTTATAATTATGTGTCAACATGTTTACCTTTAGAGCACGTTTGTTTTTAAAACAATTTTGATGCTGTGATGTTGCTGACTTTATGAGATTATATGCTGCCACTACATGCTGCGATGATGCTGATTTCATTTGATTATATGCTGCGATGAAGATGCTGATTTTATGAGATGATGTTCGATTATATGAGGTTTTGATGTGTATGCTTTGCACAATATTGTGATGCTAGTGACTTGATGTTATATGTTCTTTTGAGTTGAGATATTACAGGATGTGGAATTGATAGAAAATGTTCTAGAGAGTCTTGACATACATTCAAAGGTTTAGGGGATTAGTCGCGTAGCGTGCTGAGTTTGTGGAGGTTGGCATTCCGAGTTACGAGGTGTGAGACTTTCACTCCACCTTTTCAGCGTTTATGCAATGGTGGAATGGGAAAATAAACCTTCCTATCTCTAGTCCTAGTAACCGGGAATGGGTGGGTAACCCCTATCCTGCCTCACGTTGAAAGGATGATGATGAGAAAGAGCGGGACGCGCTCCATATGCTGCTATTCGAAGGCTATGATTGGAACGGTTCAAAGAGCAAAAAATGAAAAAGGACAAGAAATTCAAATTGGAGAGCAAAGCTTAAAAAGAAAATTCAGACAGATGTGAAAGGAAAAAAAAGAGAAAAACGATTGAGTTGAGTGAAGTCTTCGGACTAAACAAAACGAGGAAGTTCAAGAGCTATCCTACAAGAAAAAGAAATATTAAAAAAAGTTGAGTTCCTCATAACTTGGATTTCTCACGTGTCGGAGAAAGCAAATTCAACGTATGCGCGTGACTATGCCCTTGAGCGGGAGGATGGAGTCAGGAGTCTAAAGAGGACTATCTCCCAGTCATCCATTGAAATTCCATCTCGACCTCACAGTTAACATGTATCATTTTAGTTTCTTGCTGATCATTATTGGAGAATGAGTTTGAGCATATGTTGATGAACTGATTAATGAGGACATCTCAAATAAATTCAGTGTTTAGTCTTTGGCATGATAGAAGTGATTTGAGTGTTTCGAGTCTTGATTTTGTTCTTGTTCGGCAACGAACAAAGATAAGTGTGGGGTAGTTTGATGGAGCTTATTTAAACGATCCATCGAGTTGTTTATTCCCACTGTTTAATTTCATTTTGCGTATGATAGATTACTTCATTGTATTGTTTGTCATCGCAGGTGTATCAAGAACGCTTTGGAACTTTATTATGCATTTGGACGAATATAGACCGAATCTGGACACATTGACCTGTTCATCGTCGAAGGCTTGCCGAGCACATGATTCTTATCCGATTGAGGAGTGCCATATATTATTGGAAAGATAATTCAAAGGGTTACAACTTCTTAGTTTACATCAAGCTGTAATTTGAAAATTTGAAGGGTCAAACGAGCAAGATTCTAACACTGTAGAAGTGATTCTACCAAGTAGTGGGAAAATCAAAAGTGATTCGCTCAAAAGGATATGATTTGCCCAGCCCCATTGCACACTACCACTTTCATTCGCCCAAAAGTGCATGGATCAACCTTGGCGCAGCCTGATCAGAAGTGATTTGACCAGCTTTTTGACACACTTTGATTCGTTCAAGACTGCACGAATCAACTATCAGCCAACCCAAATCAAATGTGAATCATGCAGCAGGGAAATGGCTGACTACACGTCGTTGTGTGTGCCAAAATTAAATTTATATTTCCTACTTACTAGCTAGTGATAAGCAGGGTCGAACCCAAGAGAGATCAAATAGTCTAGAGTTTCACTAACAATTGTTAAGCTAAAAGAGGGGTTTGTAGGAAGAATGTTGTTGTTTATCGAATTCGGGAGAAGTCAGTTTAGGGATATGCATTGCAACTGGTAATCATCGATTGAAACATGCATCAATTAGTAAAACTACTGTTCTAGTCTAACAATCCTGCTAAGGTAATGTCGACTTCAGGTTTTATCTACTATTAACCGCTAAGTTCTCAAGTAGATGTAATATTTATCATCTTAGTTACCAGTACTAGTTCCACCACTAGGGTTACGCCAATGTTGGACTAATTGAATATCATGCACTGCTAGTATAACTAGATCACGGCTAAGTTCCTCCAATCAACCATACAAGCACGTCATTAAGTTCAAGAACAGAAATTCACCAAATCAAATTATGAAACATAAATAATCTCAAACCGTACGTTGCAATTCAAATCCCCAAACTAAAGATAGGGTTTAGCTGCTACAGTCCATCTAATGACACTGAAAATTAAGAGTTCAGAAAATACGAAAACTACATATCACTATTCACCGATCACTGTTCATAGTCGCACACTGTTCACCACCGCGCACGGTTCACCGCCGCACACTTTCTGATTTTTCCTTTAATTATCTACTCTGCGATCTACAGTACGGCCAGCCAAAAACTCTATCTAAATCTCCATCAGAAACCCTAATTGAGATTAGGCTTTAAAATCTGATCTCGTGCCTCCGGTCCGATGCTGACGTCATCACTTGTTGGCCGCGTCCCAAGTAGCCATTACGCGGTGCCGGGAAGTGACATTAAGGTCTGGTGCGCGACACTAAAATCTTCTTCCGGATCGGGATCTACTGAAACGCGCACTTAGCTTCCTTCAATTTCAATTTCCGCATCGACTCTGTAAAAATGCCATTTTAAGCCATGAGTCTCTTTTTATGTATTCCGAACACTTGAAAAGCAAACAACACTAAAAAGTAATTGTTAACCTACAAAGATGCCAAAATTGTTTGGGCTTAAACTGTTCAACGAGTCGTATAAATATGCCTAATCAAGGGCACTGCACTTTGATTCGCCCACCCTGGGCGAATCACTTGTCAAAGCCTTGCACTAATCAAAAGTGATTCGTGCAAGAGAAAGTCTGCCCGGCCCAAATCGAAGGAAATAAAATGACAAGAAAAAAGAACCCTGGAAGCTTTTTCTTTTGTACTGAGTTCTAGCTAGCCTAAGCCACATCGCAGAAGTTTTAGTATGTTTCTTTACTCTTTACTTCCATTGTTATTAGATGGATTGTAGTAGCTAAATCCTAACTCGGTTTGGGGATTTGTGTTGCAACGTACGGTTTGAGATAGTTATGTTTTCATAATTCAATTTAGTGAATATCTGTTCTTCGTACGAATTGCGTGCTTTGATCATCAAGTTAGCATAGCCTAGCGGTGAAAGTAAATTGGTATCTATTGTATGATACTAGTTGATTTCCTTATTAGCTAAGTCTAGCCGTAAAACCTGATTGGTGTTGTTAGCCAAGTAATTGTTAAACATATTCGAGAACTTAGCGTTTAAGAGTAGGTAGAACATTGAAGTCGACATTACCTTAGCAGGATTGTTATACTAGAATAGTAGTTTTACTAATTGATGCGTGTACGATTGATGATTACAAATATTCCTAAATAGATTCTTTCTGAATTTGATAACAAATATTCTTCTTGCAAACCCCCTTTTTTCGTGATAACTGTGAGTAGAACTTTATAACTGATTGCTCTATTTGGGTTCGACCCTGCTTACTGCTTGCTTGGATAGTAGGAGATTATAAATTTAACTTTGACGCACACAACGACGTGCCGTCAAGTAACCCTTGATGATTTGAAGCTAGAGCAGAATGGTCCGATCATTTTGAAGCCTCATAGAGAGAGTCCGGTTAGGTACATCCAGCGTCACAGGTGGCCAGGGAGCCTTGCCATCGTCCTCCTGTGATTAGCAGACGTCATCACACGGTCGGAAGAATTCAAAGAAGGTAGAGTTTCCAAATTTCGATTTAGGAAATAGAATCATCAACAACCTAACAAGAGTCCAGGAGAAGATTCTAGTGTTGCTGAGGTGTCCGAGGATTAGATTTCTAAAGCACTGTGATTGATATACCTATAAGAAGAGCGCAGAGGCAATTCAACAAAAAACATCTATTGAAGTAGAGAACACACAATTAGAGAATCGCGGAAGGGTGAGTTACAGTTGTGTTGTGCGCAGAGGCGATCAGAACTCGCTGAGTTTGATCTAGCATTGATCCTCAGAATTCAACTGGAGATTGGCTCATTGAAGGATCAATCAGTTGCTTCTGAGAAAGGCTGCGAACCAGGTGTGTTGCAGGCTATTTGAGAGCTGATCGTAGCTAAGAGATATTGACAGATGGTCCTTGATCGAGGTGGAGCAAAGACTGGGTTTGCAGAACTCAGAGTGTGTCCGACTGTTTGGCAGAGAGTGTTAGAATAGTCGTCGATAGAAGTTATAGCAACTCTGATACAGAGTGCGCTGAACCATTCCATCTACCACACATTGTAATAGGGTAGGCTAAGTGTGAGTTTCAAGTCTATGGCTGTTCTTGAAATGTGTAGGTAGCACGAAGAGAGTCTGTGTGATCAGACTGCTAGCTAGTCTAAAGGATTAGACTGAGCAAAAAAAATTCAACTAGGTGAGAAGTAGAGGTGTGAGTCCTTTGTACTTTGAATCGTGATAGTGAAGTCTTGAGGATCAGAGAGTGATCCTTCCCTAACATAGGCAAGTTGTCGAACTGGATGAACAAATTATCTATGTCTTTCTTATTCATTAGAAGAATAATTTCCGCAGGAAGATACAGAGAGTGCTACAGCAGAAGCTGTAACTCCAGAAGCTTTAACTCGAAATCAGCAGCGTAATCAAATTTCAATTGGTATCAGAGCCGATCACTTGACACATAGAGTGTGATCCGAGAGTGCGTTGCTAACAAATATGGCCACCACGAAAGAAGGACAAAGCACAATCAGACCTCCATTGCTCGAAGAAGGTAATTATGGTATTGAAAAGCTCGAATGAAAGCGTTCTTGAAGGCCATGGATGAGAAGGCAAGGAGTGTTGTGATCTCGGAATGGGCACATTCATTGGTGATAGATGATAAAGGAGTAGCACAAAAGAAATCTGAAGAGAGATGGACTGCTAAAGAAGTTGCTACAACATCCGAAAATTCCAAAGCTCTCAATGCAATATTTTCCGCAGTTGATGCAAATAATTTTAGGCTGATCTCAAACTACGACGTCACAAAAAAGGCTTGGGATACCCTTGAGACAGCTCATGAGGGAACATACAAGGTGAAGATCTTGAGAATTCAGATGATGACATCAAGATTTGAAACTTTGAAGATGTTGGAGGGAGAAACCATAGTGAGTTCAATGCCGAACTGTGTGATATATCAAACGAGGCCCATGCTCTCGAAGAACCAATTCAGAAGGAGAAGCTAGTAAGAAAGGTTCTTAGGTCTCTCACCTCATGGTTTGATATGAAGGTGATTGCCATAGAAGAAGCTCAAGATGTCAAGAATATGAGGCTAGAGGCACTGATCGGTTCACTAAGGCAGTTTAAGATGAAAGTTATAGAGAATGCTACACCACTCTCTAGGAAAAACCCTGGTTTGAAAGCTGAGACTAATAAGAAGGAGGGTGCTCCAGAAGACTTAGTACAGCAACTGTCCTTGATTGCGAAGAACTTCGGTAAGTTCAAATTGGATCAAAAACCTTCATATGCAGGTTAGAAATCAAGGGGGAGAAATAAGTCCAGGAGTGGAGACAATTTCCAAAGAAGGAAGGGGATCCAATGCTGGGAATGTGAAGGCTTGGCCACAAACAGTCTGAATGTCAGAGCTATCAAAAGAAGAACAAATCCCTCGCTACAAACTGGAGCGCCGAAGACAGTGAAGATGGTGCTGAACAGAAGAGCAATGTTGCTCTGACCACTGTAATACCTCTAGAAAATAGCGGTTCAGTAAAGTCAGATATTGCTTATGGTGATGAAGAGACAGACAACAATGATGACGAGGAAATCACCGAGGAGTCCATTGCAACCAAGTTTGCCCTTATGCATGAGAAATAGCTGGAAGTCATCGAGATCAACAAGGGGTTGTTTGCCAAGATATCTTGCTTTGAGAGCGAAAGCGAAGAGCTGCTGAAGACCATTGCCTATGTGACCGAGAAGTTTAACCAACAAGAGGAGGAGTATGGGGCTGCGATGGAAGAGCTCAGTCTTCACAGAAGAACAAAAAAGATGCTCAACAATGAGGTCGAGCAACTTGGACAACTTACTGGCGTCTCAAAGATATGGAGAAGGCAATGCAAGACTCTGCTACACAAGAGAGGGTAGCATTGGAGTGACCACGTTTGTCAAGGCTATGGAAACAGAAGGTGTTGAACCAGAAGTGCAAAGCAAGGAGACGCCAGAGTAACAACAAAAATAGGTTCTGAAGAAAAAGCAAGAAGATGTTACAGCAACCTGTTCAGCACGTCGCTAGAACTCGACAGGACAAACATTGTTGCTACTTCTACGACCAAGTTGGTCACATCCAAAGGGTCTGTCCGATACTTAACAAGTACTGGAGGCCACATAGACAATTCCAGGACAGTCGCTGAAGACACGTAACGGGAAGCAGACATTATGTAGGTGCTGCTACAGCACATCGAGATCAATGAAGAAAGGGAGCTGGTACAGCGATGGTGGATGCTCAGGACATTCGAGTGGGAGCAGAAATTACTTAAAAAATATTCAGCCCTACAAAGACCGAATCGTGATGCTTGGGAATGGACTGAAAGGGAGAATTCTCAGCAAAGGGACTGTAGACGTGACCATTCTGCCCAAGTTGAAGAGTGTAATGATCGTGGATCGGATGAAGGCAAAGTCTAGAAATTCCAATGATCAAATGAGAATTGACCACAGTTGGTGGGGAATGTCAAATCAAAAAACAAAAGTCAAAAGTGACAAAGGATTTTGCAATGAAGATCTGACACCATATCAAAAGAAAACTCAAGTGGAGAAGAGGTATAGACATATTTTCTGAGGACCTTTGTCATTTGTGACAAAAAGGGGGAGAAGATTCTATTGATGAGGCTGTTGATAGTGTTGCTGAAGTTTTGTCAAAATGCCAAGGTGGAGATTGTTAAGGTATGACATCCTTGACAAAACTAAACAAGAAACTGATACAACAATCCCTGAAGATTTGCAGCTGAAGCACAAATCTGAAGACTAACAAAACAGCAACAAGATATAGCAACCAGTTATAGTACTCTGTGAACCTTAATAGCTGAGGCAATTTGGGTAACAGACAAAGGACACAATCTGCTATAGCAACCCGTGATGATTCGAAACTAGAGCAGAAATGGTTCGATCATCTTGAAGCCTCAAGAAGAGAGTCAGACGAGGTGCAACCAACGTTGCAAGAGCCCAGGGAGCCTTGCCATCGTCCTCCAATGATCAGCAGACGTCATCACACGGTTGGAAGAATTCAAAGAAGATAGAGTTTCCAAATTCCAAATTCCGATTTAGGAAATGAAATCTTCAACAACCTCACAAGAATCCAGGAGAAGATTGCAGTGCTATTGAGGTGTCCGAGGATTGGATTTCTAAAAAGCTGTAATTGATATACTTATAAGAAGAGTGCAGAGGTAGTTCAACAAAAACAATCGATCGAAGCAGAGAACACACTGATAATGCAAATGGCATTGAATTGACAAAATCTGCCAGAGTGTACAAGGTCAGTGAATAAGCAGTTGCTACAGCATTAGCTGTAGCAGGGAGATGTACCAGCAGAGCAGTAGTTTTGGGCTTTTCCTTAGCTGGTTTGAGGATTGGATCCTCATAATCCAGCTTTGGAAAAGGGGTGGCAACAAGATTCGGCGAAGAGAAATCTGTCCATATATGAAGTAGCAGTGCAACAGGGGGCTTCCAAATATTCTCAGAATATCCCCAGTGAAGATTCCGTGCCACAGCTTGAAGATACGATTGGGAAATCAAATCTCCTATAAAGTAGGAGATAGGATTTTGTTGAGATCTTTTAGGAACTTCCTAAATTTGATATTGATGAAGCATGAAGTTTTGATTGAAGGGAGGTTGGGCAGAGCACCAGAGAGCCCCATCCAATAAAGAATCCAAACATCAAGAGATCGAGAGAAAACAATGAGAGAGATTCAGAGTGCCGAGTGGAGAGATTGGATCACCACCGAGAGCAGAGCGTGAGCGCAAAGCTGAGTGATTAAAGCAGAGGCTGATTGAAGACTTGAAGAGTCTGATCAGAGCTTGATCGGAGAAGGCCAATTCAGAGTAGGACTTGCTTATTAGCAGATCAAGGTAAACGGCAGGAGAGTTGTCAAGTGGAGGAACTCGGACAATCTGCAGAAGGCCTGTTCTCGCTAGTGACAGGCGGTCACTGAGTGAGGGGGAGCATCCCGGAGTGAGGATCACTCACGATAGAGTTCGGACGGCTAGGCGGAAGGCTTTAGAGCGACATGGACAAAATCTGCACAAGCTAGTTGCACAAGCGTGTTCTATAAAGCAACCTACGGTGACATTGTTTAATTAGAATAGGCTAAGTCTGGAGAGCAGAGTTGTAGCTATTCTGAGTTAAATCAATTGTGTAGGTTTGTGTGACACAAATCAGAGAGTGTTCTGATTGTGTGTGAACTACTAGTTGAGGTTGGGTAGCATAGGTTACCCGTGAGTCGAATCTGTGTTGTACGGAGCACCTAGAAGATTAGTGGATTGAGGACTGAAGTAGAGTCCTCGCTAGACGTAGGATATTGGTCGAACTGGGTGAACAAATCACAGTTCATTGTTTTTTACCTTGCTGCACAAGATCCGACTGTACAAGAGGTTGCTATAGCAATTGCTTGTACACAATCAGTAACTCAGAGGCGCTGCAAATTTTAATTGGTATCAGAGCGGGAACTCGACACACAGTGTGAAGATCCTGAGCGCGTAGCTGAGAAGAGCAAGAAACAATGAAGGAAAGTTAGAATACCAGCCAGCCACCTCTTTTGGAAGAAAGCAACTATGGGTATAATGAAAGCATTCCTGAAGGCTATTGATGAGAAGACTTGGAAAGTTGTTGTGGCTGAATGGTCTCCTCCCTTGATGATTGATGAGAAGGGAGTCACCAGGAAGAAACCCGAGGAGGAATGGACTGATAAAGAGGAAGCTACAGCAACTGGTAACTCAAAGGCTCTAAATGATATCTTTGCTGCTGTGGATGCTAACAATTTCAGGTTGATCTCCAACTACGACATTGCAAAACATGCCTGGGAGATTCTGTAGATAGCTCATGAAGGCACTGAGAGAGTAAAGACATCCAAGATGCAGATTATCACTTCTCAGTTTGAGAGCCTAAAGATGCAAGAGGAAGAGTCCATAACTGAATTCAATGCTAAACTGTGTGATTTGTCAAATGAAGCTCAAACACTCGAAGAACCTATTCTTGAAGAGAAGCTGATAAGAAAAGTTCTCAGATCATTACCTATCAGATTTGACATGAAGGTGACAGCCATTGAAGAAGCTCAGAATATCAAGTTTATGAGGTTGGAGGAGCTGATAGGATCTCTTAAGCAATTTGAAATGAAACTAAGTAAGGATGACACTCCAGCAAAGGTCAAAAATGTTGGGCTAAATGCTGAGACAGAAGGAGAGAAGATCTCAAGGGAGGATCAGATTGGCCTGCTAGTCAAAAATCTTGACAGTTTTCTAAAGAAAATGAACTTTGGACCTGATTCACCAAATCAACCTTGAAGAAGGAGAGGCAGTCAAAAGAAAGAAAAGGAACCAGTCCTAGAAGATGACGAGAAGAAGATGAGGAGTAAAGGGCTACAATACTGAAACTGTGGAGAATATGGTCATCGAATGGTGGACTGGCTGGATAAACAAAAAGGGAAGACCAAATCCTTTTTAGTAAATTGGAGTGATGATGATACCAACCACAGCTATGAAGAATGCAACATTGTCAGATCCAGATCTATCATAAAATTGGCCAATACACCAGGAAAGTAGTGCTTGCAAGGTTTAACAAGAAGTTGCTACAGCAACCCCTTGTACCACCATCAGAGTACTGGAAAAAGTCCTAAAAACAGAAATCGAAGATGCTATACTTGTGGACACCAGGGACACATTAAGAGGGTCTGTCCATCTATAGTAAGATACTTGAAACCAGCCACAGTACCCGGACCACAGAGACGAGAAAGTGCTATGCACTATGCACTTGTCAGCACCTCAAGAACATCAAGCGAAGAAAGCTGGTATCTTGATAGTTGTTGCTCAGGACATATGACTAGAAAAAGATCGTTTCTAAAGAATGTAACACCCTGCTCAGAACAACTGGTGAAGTTTTGAAACGAATTGAAGGAAAGAGTTTTGGGAAAAGGAACTCTGGCAGTCAAAGGGTACCCAAGTTAAAAAATGTAATGCTAGTAAATGGATTGAAAGCAAATCTCAAAAGCATCAGCCAGCTCTGTGACAATACACATTAGGTAAAATTCACTCTAGACTCTTGTCAGGTTTTTAACGAGACTGGAGTGTGTATAATGCAGGGAACCAGATCAAAGAACAACTGCTACTTACTCAAGATTGGTACAACAACCTCTTCACCAACGTGCATGCTGACCAACACGGAAGAAAGGAATCTCTGGCATAGAAGGATGGGCCACTTCAACTTAAGAACTCTGAAGAAAATTGCAGCTGAAGAATTAGTTAGAGGAGTTCCTATGATCAAAGGAGAGCTGAGCATTTGTATTGAATGTCAGATAGGTAAGCAGAAGAAGGCTTCCCACCCCAGAGTTGGCTTGATGGAGCGTATTTATACGATCCATCAAGTTATTTATTCCCATTGTTTAGTTACATTTTGTGTGTGATAGATTACTTTTTTGTAGTGTTTCGCATCGCAGGTGTATCAAGACCGCTTAGAACTTTATTGCGCATTTGGATGGATATACAGCAAATCTGGGCAGATTGACCTATCCCTAGTCGAAGGCTCTCTGAACGCATGATTCTAATCCGATTGAGGCGTGTTATACCTTGTGGAAAAGCTAACCCAAAGGGCTACAATTCTCTAGTTTACGTCTAGACGAGATTCGGAGGTCTAAAGGGTCAAACAAGCGAGTTTCAGACACTGCAGACACTACCGCGCTGGCAGCACACTTTAGCTTAGTTAATGTCTTCTTCGAGCGCGCATATAATGTCTTCATGAGGAGCGCGACTAATGTCTTCTTCTTAGAGGAATGCAAATGATGACGTCAGCAATCAGGCCCGCGGCCCGAAATCAATTTTTAGAACCCGATCTCAATTAGGGTTTCGGAGAGAGTGAGACGGCAGCTTGAACGACTGAGGTTTGGAACAGAGACGGACGGAATAAATTTTGGAGTTTCTGCGTGAACAGTGTTTCCGGCGTGAACAGTGGATTCCGGCGTGAACAGTGCATTCCGGCGTGAACAATGATTTTGAACGGTTTTATTATTCTTTTCAGTTTAATGTATTTTTCAGTATTGACTATGAGTAGCTAAATTTTTATTTCAGTTTAGGGTTTTCAATTGGTGACATACACGTTTGAGACTTGGTTTTAATGAAAGTTTTTATTTAATCGTACATCTGGATCTTGAATCGCATGAATTTTATTTTGTGGTTAGCGTATACTTTGTTGTGAAACTATCCGCTCATCAATTCTAATTATTAACTCTGGTCGAAACTTTGTCGTGGAAGCAAGTAGTAAAATCCAGGTCTAGTATCACCTTTGTCGGAGTGACCAAACGTTTGAATAGGATCGTGATGATGCAGTATGGCAGTGTTTGATAAAACCAGCACAAGTGAACAAGGAGCAGCTACAGCAGGGGATGCTATAGCAGGAGCTTGTTCAAGTTGCTGCAGCATCTGTCCAAATAGCAGCAGCAACCTGGGCAATTGGCTAGAAGGCCTGGCAGCTCTACGGAGAGCATCAGAAGAATCTTTCAAAGTGCTGCGGAGAATATTCCAGTGGGGAATTCCTAGCTAGAGAAGGAGATTTGTTTTGGAGATCAAAACAAATCTAATCTTCTAAAAATTAGGAGATAATTGTTTCTTTTTGGGACATTGCTAAATTCTGTTCTTGATTGAAGCGGGCGTTGCTACTTAAGGGAGAACAGGTCAGAGCAGAAAGGGATCGAAGCTGAGGGATACACGAGTGCATACGCAGAATTCAGAGAGAGTAATTTTGGTGTGCGGCGAGTTCTTCGATCATCATCCGAAAGCAGAGCGTGAGCGCAGAGCTGTGGTGACAGAAGCAGAAGGAGATCAGAACTTGCATAGTCTGATCCGAGCTTGATCTGGAAGCCAATTCAGAGCAGTGGTGCTTGTTGGTTGATCAAAGAAGGCCGTGGAAGAACTGACGGGTGTGTGGCTCGGTCGAGTGTCTAAGCGGCAGTCCTCGCTAGTGGCAGGAGGTCACTGAGCAAGGGGGAGTATTCCATAGTGTGCAGCGCTCGTGGAATCGTTCGATCGGCTCGGCAGAAGGCCTTGGAGCGACGCGGACAATTGTGCATCAGCTGTGAGTGTAGTTTAGAATAGGCTGAGTTTCGATGAGACAGTAGCTATTCTAGATTGATATTTGTAGAGGGTGTGCAGACACAAGTCAGAGCCTGTTCTGATTGTGTCCAGTGATCCACACAAGGTTGAGTAGCATAGGTTGCGTGGAGTAGTAACCGAGTGTACTTGGAGACCTCTGTGATTAGTAGATTGAGGACTGGAGAATAGTCCTCCCCAGACGTAGGCAGTTGGCCGAACTGGTTGAACAAACTTCTGTCTTGTTCATTGTTGTTGAGACAATTTCCGAGTGAACAAGAGCGTGCTGCAGCAACTGCTTGTTCACAAATCTGTCTGTCTGAGACGCTGCGAATTTCAATTGGTATCAGAGCGGGAGCTCAACACATAGAGAAAAAGATCCTATAGTGTCTCTGAAGAAGCCAAGACAATGAAGGAAGGACAGAGCACAAGCAGACCTCCATTGTTGGAAGAAAGCAACTATGGATATTGGAAGGCTAGGATGAAAGCCTTTCTCAAGGCCATTGATGAGAAGACCTGGAGAGCTATCGTGGTCCAGTGGTCTCCCCCAATCACCATGGATGAACAGGGAGTCACACGGATAAAGCTTGAAGAACAATGGACTGTTGAAGAGGGAGCTGCAGCAACTGGTAATTCAAAGGCTCTAAATGCGATTTTTGCTGCAGTTGATGCTAACAATTTCAGGTTGATATCAAATTGTGATATGGCCAAACAAGCTTGGGAAATTCTGCAAACTGCACACGAAGGAACTGATAGAGTAAAGCTGTCAAAATTACAGATTAATGCCACACAGTTTGAGAATCTGAGAATGCTGGAAGAGGAGACTGTCACTGAGTTTAATGCTAAACTTTGTGATCTAGCAAATGAAGCCCATGCTCTTGATGAACCTATCCCTGAAGAGAAGCTGATCAGGAAGGTCCTCAGATCGTTGCCCACAAGATTTGACACGAAAGTGACGCCATTGAAGAAGCCCAAAATGTCAGACTCTTGAGGCAGGAAGAGTTGATGGGATCCCTCAAACAATTTGAGATGAAACTGGTTAAAGAAGATCTCACTCCTAAGGACAAGAATATTGGACTGAAGGCTGAAACAGAAGCTAAGAAGCCAGCTCCAGATGATCAGCTGAGTATGCTAGTCAAGAACCTTGGAAAGCTTCTGAAGAACATGGACTCAAGAACTGGGCAAAGCTCATCCTCACGAAAACAGTTCAGAAGAGGTGGAGAAAATAAAAGGAGAGGGAAGGAACCTGCTCAGAATGAAGATGAGAAGAAAGAAATGAAAAAGGGTGTCCAATGTTGGAACTATGAAGGGTATGGACATATTGAGGCTGACTGTCCGAGCAAACCCCTGAAAAACTCAGAGAAAAAGAACAACAAGTCCCTGACAGCAAAATGGAGTGACTCTGAGGAAAGTGATGAAGAAAATTGTGTTGTGCTAACCAGTGTGTCAGATTTCAACCACAAAGAGCTAAAGATGGACGAATTCCACTATGGGATTGAAGTATCCAAAAGCGAAGATGAGGAGGACTCAACTGATAGTCTTATTGACTATCTGGGGGAAATACTTAAACAGTGTGAGGCAGCCCTTCAGACGAATCAAGCATTGACTGACAGAGTCAAGCTTCTGGAAGAAGAACGAAGGAAATTTCTCTCCTTATCCAACAGTCAAGTTACCATTCTGAAAAGGGAAGACACAGGAAGACAAGTGATAGAGGCTATTTGTATGCATTATTTAGATCATAACCCTATGCTTGTGTGCAATATTTTATGAGCAAGATTACTCGTTTCTAGTGTTTTTGTATTACAGGGCAAAACGAGTCCTTGAGTCGGATACGCGCTAACAGGCAGCATTCTAGGAGTGAAAGATCCGCCTGCGGAGCTAGCAGCACAAGCAGGAGAGAAGTTGGCGAGAATCAGCAGAGGTGCGCTAGCCGATGCCGTGCGCCAGGCGCAGAGTCCAGTACTGCCTAAACTTGACATGACCAGATTTGGAAGTTGCCAAGTGTGGACCTCTCGAGCAGTATATAAAGGGGAGAAGGTCTAGGGCTTGAGGGCATCATATCATCATCAGAGCCTCACGAGAAAGCGAGTGAGCGGCAAAACGGGAAAAACACACGGACGTGTTGAGAAGATTTGCGCCAGACCGACTGCGCCAGCCGAGAAGACAAGATGCACGCACTGTTTGCTACTGTTTTCTCAGACACATTAGTCATTATTTACTATTCTATGATGTTTATCACTAGCATGTCTAGCTAAACTCTTAGTGTTGGTTGGGCATGAATCTATGATGTACTTTCTTTGAGACTTGAGCTTAATGCATAGTTTACTTACTTGTATTAATCCTGTGCATACGGAGACAGCCAGTTGCATGAGTAGGGGAAGCCTTGAACCGCAATCTTACTTGTGTTGCTTGCTTGTCATATGTTAAACTAGTTGATAGCTTTACGGTGACAACTAGGAGTAACGAGCTAGGGTAAGCAGTTGCTACTGTGACAGGATTCGCAGCTGTTTTAGTCTGTGTTCTAAGGATTAATAGCACATGAACTTTGAACGGAACATGCGCACGTGTTAGGAAGCCTTGACCGGACACTAACCCAAGTGAAATTAAGCTACAGACATATTAGAGTCAGTGATAAGGAATGCACTCATAGAGGATTGTCTGCCCAATACTTCTCATAATCATAGTATTTAATCTCTACTGCTTGCGCACGTCTAGTGCAAATTTCCTGCGTTACACTAGTTACTGTTCACTTGCGCATCGCGCATTTCAATCACTCACACACCCCCCATTGTCGTAAGTGTAGGTTGCTAGCTAAAGACTTACTATTTGCTCCCTGTGGAGATCGACCCTTACTTAACCGCTGTACTGAGTGGAAGAGGAAGGATTATATTTGACGCGCACAACGACGCGCGATCAACAAGCCACTGACATTGGTGTCTCACCAGCAACAGCCAAGGCGGCTGATCCTCAGAAAAATATCTTGGATGAAATTTTGTCTTATCAAAGACTTGGAAAAGGGAGAACGGGGCTTGGATATACTGGTGAAGAAAGCTCTAGAGGAACAGTTTTCATAAAAGCCTCGGATGCTATGATATATGAAAAGAATAATACAGATGAATTTCCAAAACCTGCAGGGAAAGATGGAACTAGACACGTGAACAAGAGGATGCTGCAGCACCTGACGCATCATCCATCTAAAACAAAGAGAGACCTCAGAATAAAAGGAGTTCATGCACAAAGAATGGTGGTAAGAAGAAATGGAATCAGAAGATATCCTCTAACCTGAAGCGGCAGCAGAGAACCTTCTCAGCTGGAAAAAGGAGAACGAAACCCAGAGCCAACACATGCTGCATAAAGACTCCGTGCCCAGTAGATTCGGGAAATGCTTATTACTGGAAAGAATCGCAGAGGAGGATTACTAAGATCGCTGCACCAGGGCACTGGAAAGCAAAAGACAGGAGAAAGCTATAGGTAATTCAGGTGTGGAAACCCAAATATGACAAACGAAGAGACAGGAGTCTTGAGGGTCGGAAGAGGAGGAACTCTAGACAAACCCAGGTATGGGTGAAGAAATCATCATCAGAACCTCAAGAGGATCCGCCAAACAAAGCTGCCATCCGGAATGAGTAGGAGAACTAGCTCGCGTCTGCTATAGCAACCTGGTCAGAATAAGCTTGTTCACGTGTTTTGGTTGCTAAAGCTGGGAGAAGGCACATGTGTGGCACGTGATCCAGAAGCTTCAAATTGAAAAGGAAAAATAATGGGTAAATCAACTTCTAGGGCAAAGACAGTTGAAGGAGCTTCCCCAAAATTGTTGCTGATCATCTTCACCGTGCGTTCCTCCAATCCTCTACAAACCCGCAACAATGGTGAAGACTCGCGGATTGAAGAAGAATTTGGCAGCAGATCGACAAGGCAGGTCTGAAAGGAGGTCTAAGTCGCGTAATGAAGCGCCTGCTCAGCGTCTAGACGTGGTGGTCTGGGAGCCCGCACCTCTCCCTGTGTCGCACAGCGTTCCTTCTCCACAAGGAGGAACCCCGTAGAAAAGGAGGCGTCTAGTCCGTGACGGGGAGCCTGTAACCAGTGCAGCATTGATGACTGAAGAGGCTAAGCTTGAAGAAGTCTCGAGAGAAGAACAAGCTACAGAGGATGCTGTAGCAGGTCCTGCAGAAGAGAGGTGCAGAAATCTTATCATGTCTCCTGGCATAGTAGGTGAAGGGGAGGAGATAGAAGCTGAGTCTCCTGAACAAGAACCTACTGCAGCACATCCTCCTCCACCCTCAGACAAAGGAAAGGCTCCAATCCTCATTCCTGATTCCAGCAGTGAAGAAGAGGAATCCAGTGAAGAAGATGAAGGTACTGCTGGTGAATCGTCTGAGAGAGGACCTGCATTGGCAGACTCAACTACAATCACAGTAGGGGAGATCTGGTTCAGAAATAGGAATGCCTCCCAATCATGGAGCGCTGTTGAGAGAAAGCACATTGTGACAGAAAAGAGACTGGACCTGGACAAGTACAAATCAACAGCCATTATCCAGCTTCTCACTGAGGTAAACCTTCTCAAATGCCTGACTTACCCATACAGATTCAATATAGCTCTTGTTAGGGAATTTATTGTGAACATGGAAGAAAAATTTGGTGAGGAAGGAGGAAATGAGTTTGGAAAGAGTTGGGTGCGGGGTAAGCAAGTACTTATCACCCCTGAGAAAATAGATGAGTTTCTTGAGATACATGGTAATGCCAGAGAGCCCACGGATGTCCAGCCAGAGGTGCTGGCTAAGGTTCTGACAGGAGGAGTATGCTTGTCTTGGGGTGGTCCAAATCTTAGTGCTGCTGAACTCACCTCAAAAAATGCTCTGCTATATCATTTGGGCATTAGAAACTGGATCCCCAGCTCTCACAGGGGAAAGGTTAGCAGAGCCTTTGCTAACCTTTTACACTCTGTTGGGAAAAGGAGGAAAATCAGTCTGGGCAGTGTGATGTTTCCCCAGCTGGCTACTCATGCTGGCAGCGCTTCCTCCAGCAAGCCCATCGTGCTACCCTCCCTCATCTATGGGATGATGGTCTCACAGCATCCGGAGCTTGGTGAGATTTCTTAAGGTTTATTCGAGGAGCTGCAGGTCTTTACAGTAGACCACAAACTGTTTAAAGGGAAACATGCAGTGGACATAGCCTATGAGGATCCGCTCTTGGTTGGTGCTTCAGCCCCAGCTCCTCTGGAGGAATCCCTTCCCCCTGCCGCCACAATCCAAACAGCTCTCCGTGCCAGAATTGTGAGTCATCTCAGATCTGAGCTGCTTACCCTTGAAGCAGAAGCAAAAAGGAGGGATGCTAGGCACGGCCAGATCAGAAGTCTCCTCAGAGACCTGGAGTTCCCGGCTGATGAAGAGCAGGCCCCTTGAGCATCTGTGCCAAAAAGGGGGAGAGTAAGATGCTGCCACTGATGAACTGATGAACTTTTTTTGGCCCTGCGTGGTCGTGCTAAGGCCGAGTGTGGCCACCTCTCACTCTTATGTTGAATTTTTTTTCGTTTGGTGTATTTACTGGTTCATGGAAGTGTGCATCAGTGTCCTAGGGTTTTGTCAACATGCCAAGGGGGAGATTGATGATGCAGTATGGCAGTGTTTGACAAAACCAGCACAAGTGAACAAGGAGCAGCTACAGCAGGGGATGCTATAGTAGGAGCTTGTTCAAGTTGCTGCACCATCTGTCCGAATAGCAGCAGCAACCTGGGCGATTAGCTAGAAGGCCTGGCAGCTCTGCGGAGAGCATCAGAAGAATCTTTCAAAGTGCTGCGGAGAATATTCCAGTGGGGAATTCCTAGCTAGAGAAGGAGATTTGTTTTGGAGACCAAAACAAATCTAATCTCCTAAAAATTAGGAGATAATTGTTTCTTTTTGGGACATTGCTAAATTCTGTTCTTGATTGAAGCGGGCGTTGCTACTTAAGGGAGAACAGGTCAGAGCAGAAAGGGATCGAAGCTGAGGGATACACGAGTGCATACGCAGAATTCAGAGAGAGTAATTTTGGTGTGCGACGAGTTCTTCGATCATCATCCGAAAGCAGAGCGTGAGCGCAGAGCTGTGGTGACAGAAGCAGAAGGAGATCAGAACTTGCGTAGTCTGATCCGAGCTTGATCTGGAAGCCAATTCAGAGCAGTGGTGCTTGTTGGTTGATCAAGGAAGGCCGTGGAAGAACTGACGGGTGTGTGGCTGGGTCGAGTGTCTAAGCGGCAGTCCTCGCTAGTGGCAGGAGGTCACTGAGCAAGCGGGAGTATTCCATAGTGTGTAGCGCTCGTGGAATCGTTCGATCGGCTCGGCAGAAGACCTTGGAGCGACGCGGACAATTGTGCATCAGCTGTGTGCTACAGCAGATGCTGCAGCAACCCTGCAGAGTTGAGTGTAGTTTAGAATAGGCTGAGTTTCGATGAGACAGTATTTATTCTAGATTGACATTTGTAGAGGGTGTGCAGACACAAGTCAGAGCCTGTTCTGATTGTGTCCAGTGATCCACACAAGGTTGAGTAGCATAGGTTGCGTGGAGTTGTAACCGAGTGTACTTGGAGACCTCTGTGATTAGTGGATTGAGGACTGGAGAATAGTCCTCCCCAGACGTAGGCAGTTGGCCGAACTGGGTGAACAAACTTCTGTCTTGTTCATTGTTTGTTGAGACAATTTCCGAGTGAACAAGAGCGTGCTGCAGCAACTGCTTGTTCACAAATCAGTCTGTCTGAGACGCTGCGAATTTCAGATCGTATCTTTAGAAGTCGATGATAACAGTCACTATTGAATTCCCTGACCGGAATATTTCTCTCGTTTGACATTCACACTTTTCTTACATTCGTTTTTGCGACCATTTACTTAAACCCCCTTTAGTTCAGTATTTACAGGAAATCGCTTCACAGTCAGTTCTCTTGGGTTCGACCCTTGCTTGCTGCTACACTAGCTAAAAGCTTGGAGATATAAATACAAGTTTGGCACGCACAACGACGCGCGTCAGCAACATCAACACAATTAGACCTCTTCAATTGTTACACATGGACCTGATGGGACCAATGGAAGTTGAAAGCTGTGGAAGGAAGAGGAACGCATTTGTGTGTATTGATGATTATACTAGATATACATGGGTTGACTTCATCAGGGAAAAAGACACTGTGAGAGTGATAGTTACCCCGGTATTCCGGTTAGAACAAGAGAAGAACCACGGAATCACTGCCATCAGAAGTGATCATGGAAGGGGATTCGAGAATGAAGCTGTGGAAAGCTTCTGCACCAAACGTGGAATCACTCATCAGTACTCTTCGCCAATTACTGCTCAACACAATGGTGTGGTGGAGAGAAAGAATCGAACAATTCAAGAAATGGCCCGAGTCATGATACATGCCAAGAAAGTTCCCTTGAAGTTTTAAGCTGAAGCTATGAACACAGCCTACTGTATCATCAATAGAGTCTCCATACGAAAAGGAACAAATCAGACATGCTATGAGCTTTGGAACCAGAAGAAGCCCACGGTCAAATATTTTCACATTTTTGGGAGTGACTGTTATATTCTGAGGGATTGGGAGTACAGAAGGAAGCTTGATCAGGAAGAGTAACACTGGGATATTCTAGGGTACTCAGTCAATAGCTGAGCCTATCGTGTCTACAACAAGCGAATAGAAACGGTGATGGAATCCATAAATGTAGTCATTAATGATGTTGAAAAAGAGGCCTCCATCAGCTTGAAAGATGAAGACTCAGACACAGAAGTCAGCCTTCCAAAGCAGAACAGAAGTGAACAAGATGTGGTACAAGAGGATTCTATAGAAGACGCTGAAGCAGAACCGGTGGATCAAAACATTGATAACACTGTCGCAGAACAGAACAGTGAGGGCTCTCACACAACATTAAGGCAACCTCTCAAGAAGATTCGGAGGAACCATCCATTGTCAAATGTGCTTGGAGATCCCACAGAAGGAAGACGAACACGAGGTTCATCACACTTCAGCACCTGCAAGTCTATCTGCAATTCCTGTTTTTTATCCTGCGCAGAGCCAAAGAACTTCAAGGAAGCTATGGGTGACGAATATTGGATACTGGTAATGTAGGAAGAATTGGCAAAATTCGAAAGACATGATGTATGTGATCTGGTTGCTAGACCAGAAGGGGTGAACATCATAGGAACCAAGTGGATCTTCAAGAACAAGACTGATGAGAAAGGAAATATCACAAAGAATAAGGCCAAACTAGTTGCACAAGGGTGCATTCAGATTGAAGGCTTGGACTTTGATGAAACATTTGCACCAGTAGCCCGATTGGAAGCCATTAGACTTCTCCTGGCTTTGTCCTACTACCTCGGATTCAAACTCCATCAGACGAACTTTAAGAGTGCATTCTTGAATGGTGAACTATTAGAGAAGGTATATGTGGCGCAGCCCAAAGGTTTTGAAGATCCTCTCCATCTGAAGCATGTGTACAAGCTTAAGAAGGCCCTGTATGGGTTAAAGAAGGTCCCCTGAGCATGGTATGAAAGGCCAACTATCTTTCTATAGAAGCACGGATATGAAAGAGGAGGAGCTGACATGACACTCTTTATGAAAAGAACCAGGTCAGATCTGATCATGTTGATGACATTGTATTTGGCTCTAGATCTCAGCAGTTGGTAAAGCAGTTCATGGACCACACGAAGAATGAATTCAAGATGAGGATGGTGGGAGAACTAACGTACTTCCTAGGACTAGAAGTATGCCAAAAGAATGACGGAATCTTGATATCACAAAGCAAATATAGCCAGAATCTAGTAAAGAAGTTCCAGCTAGATAAAGCAAGTCACAACCGTACACCAGCTGCCACCCATATCAAAGCTGTTAAAGATGAAGCTGGAGTTGAAGTAAATCAAGTTATATACCGAAGAATGATTGGAAGCCTGTTATATCTTACAACCAGTTGCTCTGATAGCTCTTATTCAGTAGGAATCTTTGCATGGTTCCCAGCCTGCCCAAAGGAAGAGTCACATGCATCTGGTTAAGAGAATCATCAAGTATGTTGGAGGGATCCTTAATTATGGCCTATGGAATACCAAGGACACAGATACAAATCGGGTGGGATTCACTAATGCTGACTAGGTAGGATGCGCAGAAGACCGAACAAGCACATATGGTGGTTGTTTCTTCTTAGGAAATAACCTGGTATCATGGTTCAGCAAAAAGCAGAACAACATCTCTCTTTCCACAGCCGAGGTAGAGTATATTGCCGGAGGGAGTTGTTGTGCTAAGATGGTATGGATGAAGTAAATGTTAACTGAATATGGAATGAATCAAAGTGAAATGGTTCTCTACTGTAACAACATGAGCGTTATCAGCATCTCCAAGAATCCAGTGCAACACTCAAGAACCAAACACATTGACATAAGGAACCACTTTATCAGGGAACTGGTAGGAAAGAAGATCATCGCCCTTGACTATATTGTAAGTGACAAGCAGCTAGCCGACATCTTCACCAAACCTCTGGATGCAGCAAGATTCGAAGCTCTAAGATCCTCTCTGGGTCTTTGTGTTTTATCTATCTAGCCAGGTCAAGCACTCCTCCCCCCCCCCACCTCGGTCATTTATAACAAAAACGGGGAGAGTAGGTGGAGACAAGCATGGAAATATCCAGCACAAGGCATTAGTGGACATCAGGTTTTGTCAAAAATGGCATTCAATTGACAAAACCTGTCAGAGTGTACAAGCTCACTGAACAAACTGTTCCTACGGTAGGTGCTGTAGCAGGGAGCTGTAGCAGCAGAGCAACGGGAGGCTTCCAAGTATTCTCAAAATATCCCCAGTGAAGATTCCATGCCACAGCTTGAAGATTTGATTGGGAGGGATACGATCTTGTTGAGATCTTTTAGGAACTTCTTAAAGTTGATATTGATGGAGTGATGGAGCGTATTTATACGATCCATCGAATTATTTATTCCAATTGTTTAGTTAAATTTTGTGTGTGAAAGATTACTTCTTTGTAGTGTTTCGCATTGCAGGTGTATCAAAACCGCTTAGAACCTTATTTGGATGGATATACAACAGATCTGGGCAGCTTGACCTATTCGTAGTCAAAGGCTCGCTGAGCGCATGATTCTAATCCGATTGAGTCGTGTTATACCTTGTTGGAAAGCTAACTCAATGGGCTACAATTCTCTATTTATGTCCAGACGAGATTTGTAAATCTAAAGGGTTAAACAAGCGAGTTTCTGACACTGCAGACACTACCGCGCCGGCAGCACACTTTAGC
The DNA here is from genome assembly GCA_963678935.1 of Umbilicus rupestris. Classification (NCBI taxonomy): domain Eukaryota; kingdom Viridiplantae; phylum Streptophyta; class Magnoliopsida; order Saxifragales; family Crassulaceae; genus Umbilicus; species Umbilicus rupestris. Next base: position 4,809,646 of record OY787607.1, on the reverse strand, counting down.
AGAATTAATGTCTTCTTCGAACGCGCATGTAATGTCTTCATGAGACGCACGACTAATGTCTTCTTCCAGAGAGGAATGCAATTGATGACCTCAGCATTGGACCCACAGCCCAAAATCAGATTTAGAAGTTTTCAAGATTAAGAAGTCTCCCTTACCTATAAATACAGACTTTCTACACCAAGGAGATCATCAATCTTCAGCACGAACATTCAGAACGAAGTTTGGGAGGCAGAAGCAGCATCGTAAGGATTTCGAGGCAGAGTACTATTCATCGCCGGAATTACTATTCACGGCCGGAGTTACTGTTCATCACAGATTACTATTCACCATTTCTGTATTATTTCTAAACTCAGTTTATTTTCATTGTTTTAGATGACTCGTAGTAGCTAAACCCTTAATTTCAATTTGGGGATTTTGTTTTGCGACGTACGGTTTGAGATACTTATGTTTCATAATTCAATTCATTAAATTCCTGTTCTTCGTTTGAATTGCATGCTCTGATTACCAAGTTGAGATAGCCTAGCGGTGAAACTGAGTTGATATCTATTGCATGATATTTGATTGACTTCCCTATTAGCTAAGCCTAGCGGTGTAACTTAATCGGTGTCGTTAATCAAGTAATTGTTAACCTTATTCGAGAACCTAGCGGTTGAGATTAGGTAGAACACTAGAGTCGGCATTACCCTAGTGGGATTGTTAGACTAGGAACACTAGTTTACTCGTTGATGCATGTCACAATCGATGATTACCAGTTGCAATGCATATCCCTGAACTGACTTTTCTCTGAATTCGACAACAAAACATTATTCCTGCAACCCCCCTCTTATTGTGATGATTATTAGTAGATACTTATCACTGATTGCTCTCTCGTGGGTTCGACCCAGCTTACTGCTTGCTAAGTGTTAACATGAGATTATAAATATAAGTTTGGCACACGTAACGACGTGCCGTCAAATTTTGTGCGCCGTTGCCGGGGAGAGCAACATTTAGTATACGGTTCAAACTTTATTTTTCTTGTTTTTGCTTTGTTTTGCTTGTGGTGGTGCAGTTGTAGATTTCTTTTTAAAAAAAATTAAACCCTGATGAATAGTTCTTCCCGCAAAGGGTGTGAATAGTGTCACCGGAGTCCGATTGGAGATCCGAAGACCTTTTCCTGAGCGGAACGGGCCAGCGGTCAAGACTCACCACTCTAGTCGTGAGCTCTTTAGCTTTTTAGCCATTCGAGATTGTTTACATTTTCTTTTTGAATTCTTTAGTTTTTTTTTCCTATTTTGCATTTTGAGTTTTTTGGTTATTTGTCTGTTTTTTGCATCTCACTTGGCTTCTATTATGTCTAATGCAGAAAGTTCCCACCAGAGTGTCCAGGGCGACCATGCCCCTGACCAATTCAATGAGGAAGTGCCCCCACAGGTAATCCCACCATTCTATGACGAGCCAGAGCGGGTATTCAATCAAAGGCAAAGAGAAGCTCATCAGAGGATGGAACCTCAGGGAGGATTGATGCGCGCGTCGTTGTGCGCGTTCAAATTAATTCCTTCCTCTTCCACTTAGTACAGCGGTTAAGTCGGGGTCGAATCCACAGGGAACAAGTAGATTAGCTTTAACTAGAATCCTGCACTTACGAAAACTGGGGGTGTGAGTGATTGGGTTGAGCAATGCGCGAGTAAACAGTAGTAAAATGCAGGAATTGCACTAGACGTGCGCAGGCAGTAGAGATTAAGTACTATGACTATGAGAAGTATCGGCACAGACAATCCTCTATGAGCGTATTCCTTATCATCGACTCTAAACGTCTATAGTTTGATTTACTGAAGTTAGTGTCCGGTCAAGGCTTCCTAACTTGTGCGCATGTTCCGATCAAAGTTCATGAGCTATTAATTCTTAAGACTAGTCTAAGCAGCTACGAATCCTGTCACAGTAGCAACTGCTTATCCTACCGCGTTACTCCTAGTTGTCACCGTCAGGCTATTCAACTAGTTTAACATATAACAAACGAGTAACAAGAGTAAGATTGCGATTCAAGGCTTCCCCTACTCATGCAACTAGCTGTCAACAGTGTGCACAGAATTAATATAAGCAAACAAGCTATGCATTAAGCGCTCTCAAAGGAAATACTCATAGATTCATGCCCAACCGACACTAAGCGTTTAGCTAGACATGCTAGTAGTAAACATCATAGAAACAGTAAATAATATCTAAAGTATCAGAGAAAACAGCAACAAGCAGGTGCGTGCAGGTTGCAGTGTCTCAGCTAGCGTAGTCGGCTAGCGCAGGTCCTCTCAGTAAGCTCGTGTGTTTTCTGTTCTGCTGCTCTTCCGTGTGCTGTGGTGTGTCTGGATGATATCAATTGTTGTCTCTCAAACCCTAGCCTTCCTCTCTTTATATACTGCTCATGAGGCTCATCCTTGGCAACTTCCAAATCTGGTGGTGTCAGGATTTGGAAACACCACTATCTGGGCATGGCGCACAGCGCCTCGGTAGCGAAATCGGTTAGCGCACCGTAGCTGATTCTGCCAACTCCTCTGTTTGCGCTCCTAGATCCGCAGGCTGTGTGATGCACTCCTTAAAAGCTGCCTGTTAGCGCGTATCCGACTTAGGCCCTCGTTTTGCCTTGAAATACAAAAACACTGGAAACTAGTAATCTTGTACACAAAAAAATGCAAACAAGCATAGGGTTAGGATCTAAATAATGTGTATAAATAGACTCTATCAAACCCCCCACACTTGCCCCTTGTTCGGAGCTGGACTCAGCCTCAGGTCCGTGCGCCTCCTCCTCTGAAGAATCTATCTGGTACTCGGTGCTGGAGGCTTGCGGCACTACAGAAATGGGGGCGGGCTGAGTCACGAGGTCATCCTCTGAGATAGGATCCCATAGGGAATCTGAGCTGGTACTAAGGATGGGATCGGCTTCAGGGGACCTCTGAATGGAAGGCTGGGTAGGGGGTGGTGCAGGTGCTGGTTCTAGGTCTGCTGCTGAGGCTGGCTCTGGTGCTGGGGCTGGCTCTGGTGCTGGAGTGGGCTCTGCTGAATGCACTGGGGACTGGGTAGGAGGGCTGGCTGGCTGGTGCGGCTCGCTGGGGGATCCTGGAGGCGGTCTGCGCAGGCTGAGGAGAGGGGGAATAGCATCTCCAAATCTCCACCCTGATGGTGGGCTCATACTCAAGTCTGCCCCCTCTGGCGCTAAATATTCGAGCACGCGCATGACGTTGAACATCATGCACCGCTCCTCTGGTACTTCCTCTGGTGCCTCCTCTGACTCCATCCTGGGGCGCTTCCCTCGTGCACGCGGGGGAGAATCCTCAATGGAAATGGTAACTGGCTCCCCCTGCGGTGCACGGGCCCTTCGATGCGCTCCAGTCTGCCCACGAGTCCTCATGCGCCTGACTGTAGGCGCAGCTGGCTGTGGGGCCTCATCCTCCTCCATCTCCTCCGCAGCCTCTTCTGCTTGCGCGCTGCTCTCCGCTCTTTGCCTCGGTATCTCCAATGTGCCATCCTCTCTCACGGCTACCGCTCTTATCTGCAGCATATGGGCGCGGTCCAAGGGAACAGCCGACACCACTGTGTGCTCTGGCACCTCTGGCTCTCCATGCAACGCACGGAGCAGGTGCGTTATGATCCCTCCACAAGTCAGCGGCCCTTTTGTGCTGACCCGGCTCCAGTGGATCACCATGTTCAAGACAAACAGCACCTCTTCCCATAGTAAAAGCCCTTCAAAATCTCCATGTCCAGCAAGCTGATCTTCGGTGCACCATTAAAACGCCCAATGATAGCATAGGCGACCAGGCGCCACAGGTAGAACATCCACGGGTCGCGCAGCTCGCGTCCTCGGCTGCGCCCGGCGGCAAAAATTGGGCCGGTCGCCATCTCACGCCACGCTTCCTCATTCGTGTGCGTGTCCATATCAGCTTCTCGCACCTTAGCGCACCTCAGTGTGCGCTTCAACCTCTTAGCCGAGGCAATGTACCAGACTCCCCTGTGCCAGTACCGTATCTCCATATCACTTGTTTCTAGCGACGCCAGAAACTTGCAGGTGTCCTCCTTGTCTGCTGCGCTGTTGAATTCCAACAGCGCCTCCCAGCCCGCCAGCGCGAGCTTCTCCAGGATGAGGTTCTCCATACCGACCTCTCGTAGGAACTCCCTGCTGATGTACGGAGTCCCGTACATCTCAAGCCTCAGAAAGGCTTCGTACTTGCTGGCGAAGTGAGCTGGGGTCACTTGGTCCTCGGCAGGCTGCATCGTGCTCTGGGTCTCTCTGGTCAACTACGGTCAACACTCACAAAAGCTCAAAAATTCCAAACTCCTCCAAATGCCCTGAAACTTTCACCAAATGAGCGCCTACTGCCCGCCTACAAAACCCACTAACCAAACCTCCAATCGGTGCACGCTAGCTCAGTGCGATTTCAGACCTAGGGCACACTCTTCTCGCACAAACCCTAACTCAATCGGCTCAAATCTGAAGGGAAAGGTTACCTAGAGGGCGTGCGACGGTGTGCTCCTCAAATCTCTCTAAATGGAATCTGGGTTGAGTGCCGGACGGTGAGCGGCTGCTGAGGGCGGGAGTTTCTCTTGCAACGGTCGAGTGTGAAAAAGTGCTGAAATTTTCTAAGTACTGCCCTTATATACCCCCCCCCCCCCGACTGGCGCAGCCGTCCTGCGCACTGCTGCTCGACTAAAAAAAACTACAAGTCCTAAACTCGCTAAAAGACACTAGAGAAATTAAAAGAAAAACATGTAAAAGTAAAACGTGTCGGGTTACCTCCCGACAAGTGCCTTTGTTTAACGTCGTTGGCTCGACTGTACCTCGTTACTTTCGTGAAAGTTTACCAGCGACCTCCCCCACACTTGCTCCTGAGTGACCCTGCGCCGGTGCATGTGCTGCGTTCTTCTTGGTCCTACGCAAAGGATCGGAGAGATGGTTAGCATGGTTAATAGTTTGTGATAAATTATGAGTAACGAGGTTAGGTAAAGAGGGAGAAGAAATATGAGCAATAGTTCCCAGTTCTCCCTCTGGTGCGTCTGGTGGTGACTCTGGCGCAGCAACCTGTGCATCTGCTAACTCTGGCTCTGCCAATTCAATTTCGCGCGCTGTGCCATCCCAAGGTTCTCCTAAATACCTTTTGACTCTCTGCCCATTAACCTGAAAACGATGCCGGTGCTCGTTTTCTAACTCGATTGTTCCGTAGGGGAAAACCTTGGTAACCGTGTAAGGTCCTGTCCATTTGCTGCGCAGCTTCGCAGGCATGAGCTTTAGGCGTGATGAGAATAATAATACCTGGTCTCCTGGCTCAAAAGTGCGTCTGAGGATATTTTTGTCATGGAATGCCTTGGTGGGCGCCTTGTAATCGCGCAGTCCCTCATATGCATCCAGGCGCAGCTCTTCTAATTCGCTCAGCTCAAATGCGCGCTCCTTACCGGCCTCGTCTAGGTTCAGGTTGCAAACGCGCAATGCCCAGTATGCCTTGTGCTCTAACTCCACTGACAGGTGGCAGGCTTTTCCATAAACCAACTGAAATGGTGAGGTCCCAACTGGGGTCTTATGTGCTGTTCGGTATGCCCACAGCGCATCGTCAAGGCGCTGGCTCCAGTCTTTGCGCGACGGTCTCACAGTTCTCTCCAGGATGCGCTTGATCTCTCTGTTGGAAACCTTGGTCTGTCCATTTGTCTGAGGATGATAAGCGGTGGACGTCTTGTGGCGCACTCCATAATGCTTGAAAACCTGCGCCACAATCCTGTTGCAAAAGTGCGTCCCCTGGTAGCTAATGATTGCCTTAGGCACTCCGTACCTGCAAAATATGTTAGTCCTTAAAAAGTCAGCGACCGTCTTACCATCGTCCTTCCGTGTAGCCTTGGCCTCAACCCATTTGGAGACATAATCCACCGCGACCAATATATACTCGTATCCGGAAGATGGAGGAAATGGCCCCATGAAGTCAATCCCCCAAATATCGAATACTTCATCCACTAGAATCGGCGTCTGCGGCATCTCATTGCGCGCTGATATGCCTCCTATGCGTTGGCACCTGTCACAGTTCCTGCAGTAGTTATATGAGCCACTGAACAAGCGCGGCCAGTGAAATCCGCAGTCCAGGATCTTTTTGCTCGTGCGCTTTGGACCAAAGTGTCCTCCACATGCGTGCGCATGACAAAACATCAAAACAGAGTTAATTTCATGGTCAGGCACGCAGCGCCTTAAAATCTGATCAGGTCCTATTCTGAGCATATACGGATCATCCCAAAGGTAATGCTTGGACTCATGCTTTAATCTCATGCAATGGGTTTTAGTGAAATGAGGAGGAAACGTACCTGTGACCAGGTAATTCGCAATGTGCGCATACCATGGTACCTTACCTGTCAGCGCCATCAGATGCTCGTCAGGGAACGTCTCCGTGATTTGCCCTGGCTCCTCCGCTTTCACGATCCTGCTCAAGTGGTCCGCGACTGTGTTTTCCATGCCCTTCTTATCTTTGACTTCCAAGTCGAATTCCTGAAGTAGGAGCACCTAGCGCATCAGGCGCGGCTTAGTTTCCTTCTTGGACATTAGGTAACGGATTGCTGCGTGGTCTGTGTAGACGATGACTCTGGCGCCAAGAACATATGCGCGGAACTTTTCTAGCGCAAACACAATTGCCAGAAGCTCCTTTTCCGTGGTGGTGTAGTTCCTCTGCGGTTTCTTGTCCACTCGCTGTCCCAGGACTGCACCTACTGCATAGTCGCTTGCGTCGCACATCAGTTCAAATGGTAGGTTCCAGTCTGGCGCGCGCATCACTGGCGCACTCGTCAGTGCCTCCTTCAGCTTATCAAATGCAGCCCTGCACTCATCAGTAAAATCGAAACACACATCCTTTTGCAAGAGGTTAGACAGGGGTATACAAATCTTAGAAAAATCTTTTATGAAGCGCCTGTAAAACCCGGCATGCCCAAGGAATGATTTCACATCGCGCACGTTAGTGGCATAAGGCAGATTAGAAATAAGATCTATCTTGGCCTTGTCTACCTTGATCCCCTCCTGCGAGATAATATGTCCTAGCACTACACCATGCGATACCATGAAATGACATTTTTCATAATTGAGCACTAGGTTCTTTGAAATGCAGCGCGCTAAGACCTTATCAAGATGAGTTAAGCATGCGTCAAAGGTACTTCCGTACACAGTAAAATCATCCATGAACACTTCTATGCATATACCAATCATATCAGAAAAAATGCTCATGACTAGACGTTGCAACGTACCTGGCGCGTTGCACAGCCCAAATGACATGCGCCGAAACGCAAACGTACCGAATGGGCAGGTAAACGTGGTCTTCTCTTGATCTTCCGCAGCTATGGGTATCTGATTGTACCCTGAATATCCGTCCAAGAAACAAAAGTAGGGCTTCCCTGCTAATCGATCTAGCATTTGATCCATAAAGGGTAGCGGGAAATGATCCTTGCGCGTGACTGCGTTAAGCTTCCTGTAGTCGATGCACATGCGCCATCCAGTTTGTATGCGCTTGGGAACTAGCTCGCCCTGCGCATTCTCTTCTATTGTGATTCCTCCTTTCTTCGGCACAACGTGCACTGGACTTACCCATTTGCTGTCCGAAATAGGGTAAATGACTCCTACGTCAAGCAACTTCAGGATCTCCTTCTGCACCACCTCCATCATATTCGGGTTCAATCTGCGCTGAGCCTCCCTGGATGGTTTGGCACCATCTTCCAACAGAATCCTGTGCATGCATACGTCGGGGCTCACTCCGCGCAGATCAGCAAGTGTCCATCCTATAGCGCGCTGGTTCTTGCGCAGCACATGCTGTAATCGCGCCTCCTACTCCTCTTCTAATCCTTTCTTTATGATCACTGGCAGGGTGTCTTCATTTCCCAAGAATATGTACTTGAGGTGTTCTGGGAGTTGCTTTAGCTCGACCTTGGGTGCCTGTTCAATAGAGGGCTAGATTTTATTAGCAGTGTAAACATTAACTATGTCTTGTACCTGTCTGGGTTCTGGTTCAGCACTGCTCAGCTCCTCCTCTTGCGCCTCCAACTCTGCCTGTGCCAGTGTTATAGGTTCTTCTGTTGCGCTTGCACATTACGCATCTGCAACCAAGTCGTCTATGCTGTCCATTACGTGCATTGTGGCGTCTTCATGAGGGTGCTGCATCCCTTTGAATATGTTGAAATGAATTTCCTCGCCATCAACCTCCATAGAGAGCGTACCCCTCCACACATCTATCTTCGTGCGCGCGGTCATCAGAAATGGTCTGCCCAGTAGGATCTGCGCACTGCCGTTGCTCGACTCACCCTCCATTTCTAGGACATAGAAATCTGCTGGGAACACCAGCTCTCCTACTCGAACCAGAACGTCCTCGATCATGCCTGTAGGTTGCTTGCACGACCGATCTGCTAGCTGAATGGTAAGACCTGCAGGCTTTAGTGGTCCAAGGCGCAATGACGCATATAGGGAATAGGGTAGCACATTTATAGACGCGCCTAAGTCAATCATGCAATTGCTCACTGTGGTCTTACCTAAAGTGCATGGAATGGTAAACGTACCTGGGTCTTGGCATTTAGGTGGTACCTTATGTTGCACGATCGCTGAGGCCTGCGCATTTAGCATTACCTGTGCGCACTCGCCTTTCCTTCTCTTGTTTGTGCACAGCTCCTTTAAAAATTTGGTGTACCTCGGGATTTGTCGAACTGCTTCAATAAGGGGAATGTTTATTTCCACCTTACTGAATAACTTGTAGAGTTCCTTATCGAGCGCTTCCTTCCTAGCCGATGGTGCATGTACAGGGAAAGGTGCAGGTATGTTAGTACGATTCGTGGCTGGCGCTTCTGGTTGCGCGTCTTGCTCCGGTTGCGCATTCTGCTCTGTCGGATCTGGGACTTGCGCAACTGGTGGCGCGGGAGCCTTCGCGGTCTGCTCTGTTCCTATCGTGCGCCCAGTCCTCAGTGTCACGGCGTTGACTCCTCCTTTAGGATTCTGGATCACTTGCGAAGGCAGGTTGCCATCGCTCTTTTTCAGCTCATACACTGTGGTAGCAATCTGTGATAGCTGCTTCTCAATGGACTCGAACCTCTTGTCATACTTCTCATCATTTTTGCGCACTGTGTCTGCTAGCTGCCCCACAATATCTTCTAAGGATCGCCTCGGCTGCTGGTTGTTCTGCGCTGGTGCGTCAGTGCGGCTATGCGGTGGATTGTAGGGCGCAGCTTGTTGCGTCTGCTGTGGCGCGCGCTGATCCGTGGACTGCCTCTGGAAATTGTTTTCCTCCTTCCATCTGAACCCATTTGTGGCCAGTCCAAAACGCGGCTGATTCTGCCTCTGTGGCCCTCTATTATCCCATCCTCCAAGAGCATTGACATCTCCAGATTCTTCAAACAGCGTGGGACATTGATCGCGCGTCGTTGTGCGCGTCAAATATAATCCTTCCTCTTCCACCAGTACAGCGGTTAAGTAAGGGTCGATCTCCACAGGGAGCAAGTAGTTGAGTCTTCAATCCTGTCGTCTACACTAAAAATGGGGGGTTGTGTGAGATTGGGGTGCGCGATGCGCAAATGAACAGTAGCTAGCGTAACGCAGGAAATTGCACTAGACGTGCGCAAGCAGTAGAGATTAGATACTATGACTATGAGAAGTATTGGGCAGACAATCCTCTATGAACGCATTCCTTATCATCGACTCTAAACGTCTATAGTTTTCGGCTTACTTGGGTTAGTATCCGGTCAAGGCTTCCTAACACGTGCGCATGTTCCGTTCAAAGTTCATGTGCTATTAATCCTTAGAACTAGACTAAACAGCTGCGAATCCTGTCACAGTAGCAACTGCCTACCCTAACTCGTTACTCCTAGTTGTCACGGTAAGTTTGCGGTTCAAGGCTTCCCCTACTCATGCAACTAGTTTAACATATGACAAGCAAGCAACGCAAGTAAGTTTGCGGTTCAAGGCTTCCCCTACTCATGCAACTAACTGTCTCAGTGCGCGCAGGATTAATACAAATAAGTAAACTATGCATTAAGCTCAAGTCTCAAAGGTAATACTTCATAGATTCATGCCCGACCAACACTAAGAGTTTAGCTAGACATGCTAGTAATAAACATCATAGAATAGTAAATAAGGTCTAATATGTCTGAGAACACAGTAGCAAACAGTGCGTGCAGGTTGTCTTCTCGGCTGGCGCAAATCCTCTCAACAAGTCCGTGTGTTTTCAGTGTTGCCGCTCTCTCTGATGTGCGTTGTCCAATGACGGCTGTGATGTCTCTCCCTAGAAACCCTAGACTTCCTTCGTTTATATATTGCCCAGGAAGTTCACCTTTGGCAACTTCCAAATCTGGTCACTGGATGTTGCGCCTGGCGCACGGCATTCGGCTAGCGCATCGGCTAGCGCACCGCTACTGACTCTCGCCAACTTCTCCTCTGCTTGTGCTGCTATCTCCGCAGGTGGATCTCTCACTCCTAGGACGCTGCCTGTTAGCGCGTATCCGATTCAAGGACTCGTTTTGCCCTGTAACACAAAAACACTAGAAACGAGTAATCTTGCTCATAAAATATTGCAAACAAGCATAGGGTTATGATCTAAATAATGCGTACAAATAGCCTCTATCAGACATGCGTCGGTTTTGTGCTCTTAGAACTCACACGCCTTTGGCGCAACTGGTTGTGCGCCTTGCGCACTCATCATCTTCTGCAGCATGGCCTTCATTTCCTTTATTTCAGCGCTTGTTTCTACCTGATGCACAGAATGAGCACGACTATTTTCAAGTGTTAGCTGATGTCTTACATGCCCAGCAGAGTCTTCTATCAGCTGCCACGCGTCTTCTGGGTACATGTTGCAAATGTCGCCTCCTGCGCATGCATTTAATAATCTCAGCTCCATGGGTAGCAATCCATTCAGGAAATTCTCTATCAACACATTCTGGGGTAGGCCATGGTTGTAGCAGTTGGCCTCTAGTTCCCTGAAACGCTCGTAATACTCGGACAGCGACTCTCCTGCGCCCTGCCTAGGTGCGGCCAGCTCCCTCCTGAGTAGCGCGATCTTTGCTGCGGGATAAAATTTGTCCAGGAACTTCTTCTGCAGCTGCTCCCATGTGTGAATTGATCCTGCTGGTAAGTTCATCAGCCAATGCCTGGCTGTGTCACACAATGAAAATGGGAACGCTTTCATCTTCAGTTCTTCATCGCTCTCCCCTTCGGCCTTCATGTTCTCGCAAATGACTAGGAATTCTCGCACATGCTTGACTGGGTTCTCGTTGTTCATCCCGTGGAACTTGGGCATATGATAGATGAGCGAGCTCCTGAGTTCAAAATGACCGTCTGGTGGAAGCACTATGCACCATGGCTGGTTAACCGTGAGTGGGGCTGACATCTCGCGCACTGTTCTGCGTCGCGCAGCTTGTCGCGCGGGTGGCGCATTATACACTTCAGCGGCCATCCTTGCTTCAACCTCGCGCTGCACTTCCTCTCTGAACAGGGCTGCGTGGTTATGTGCCCTCGCTTCCTCTGGCGTTCTGTCCCCTAAATTATCTCCAACGACACTGTTATCCTCCATGACCTGTTCTAAATCTCAAAGAAACCGAAATTAAAAGAAAACTAAGCTGTTGCGTCTGTCAGTGCGCAACTAGAATCTGCGCAGCGCAACTATTTCAGGGTTGCGCAGGCTGATGTTGATTGCGCGCTGTCAGAAACAACAACGAAAATAAAGCAAACAGAAATAACTAACTATTATAAAAGAAAACTTAAGCTAATTAAGGGTTATCTGTGTTGCTCCCCGGCAACGGCGCCAAAATTTGATGCACGCGTCGTTGTGCGCGTTCAAATTAATTCCTTCCTCTTCCACTTAGTACAGTGGTTAAGTCGGGGTCGAATCCACAGGGAGCAAGTAGATTAGCTTTAACTAGAATCCTGCACTTACGAAAACTGCGGGTGTGAGTGATTGGGTTGCGCAATGCGCGAGTAAACAGTAGTAAAATGCAGGAATTGCACTAGACGTGCGCAGGCAGTAGAGATTAAGTACTATGACTATGAGAAGTATCGGCACAGACAATCCTCTATGAGCGTATTCCTTATCATCGACTCTAAACGTCTATAGTTTGATTTACTGAAGTTAGTGTCCGGTCAAGGCTTCCTAACTTGTGCGCATGTTCCGATCAAAGTTCATGAGCTATTAATTCTTAATACTAGTCTAAGCAGCGACGAATCCTGTCACAGTAGCAACTGCTAGTTGTCACCGTCAGGCTATTCAACTACTTTAACATATAACAAACGAGTAACAAGAGTAAGATAGCGGTTCAAGGCTTCCCCTACTCATGCAACTAGCTGTCAACAGTGTGCACAGAATTAATATAAGCAAACAAGCTATGCATTAAGCGCAAGTCTCAAAGGAAATACTCATAGATTCATGCCCAACCGACACTAAGCGTTTAGCTAGACATGCTAGTAGTAAACATCATAGAAACAGTAAATAATATCTAAAGTATCATAGAAAATAGCAACAAGCAGGTGCGTGCAGGTTGCAGTGTCTCAGCTAGCGTAGTCGGCTAGCGCAGGTCCTCTCAGTAAGCTCGTGTGTTTTCTGTTCTGCTGCTCTTCCGTGTGCTATGGTGTGTCTGGATGATATCAATTGTTGTCTCTCAAACCCTAGCCTTCCTCTCTTTATATACTGCTCATGAGGCTCATCCTTGGCAACTTCCAAATCTGGTGGTCTCAGGATTTGGAAACACCACTATCTGCGCATGGCGCACAGCACCTCGGTAGTGCAATCGGTTAGCGCACCGTAGCTGATTCTGCCAACTCCTCTGTTTGCGTTGCTAGCTCCGCAGGCTGTGTGATGCGCTCCTTAAAAGCTGCCTGTTAGCGCGTATCCGACTTAGGCCCTCGTTTTGCCCTGAAATACAAAAACACTGGAAACCAGTAACCTTGTACACAAAATAATGCAAACAAGCATAGGGTTAGGATCTAAATAATGTGTATAAATAGGCTCTATCAAGGATGCAACGGCAGAGGTGGGAGAATGGACGAGTATGATGATTATGCCTCGCCTTAGCCACAGCATCGACCATTCCCAATTCAGCAACAACCATATAGACGGGCAGCCCGGCATGAACCATTTATGAGGGAGCTCTCGGCGCCCACATTCCAGAACCAGCCATGGTGCATCAAACTGACCCGAAAGAGGACAACTTCGAGACCAAAACCGCAGTGGTGCACCATCTGCCCAAGTTTGGAGGATTACCGGGTGAAGTTGCGATGAGGCATCTACAAGAGTTCACCAGAATTTGCCAAACATTGAGACCATACGCAGTTTCGGAAGACAGGTTCAAATTAAAAGTGTTTCCTTTGAGTTTAACTAACCTAGCGAAATCTTGGTTTCTTTCTTTGCCTTCAGGTAGTATAAGAATATGGAATCAAATGCAGAGAAAGTTTCTGGATAAATATTACCCTCCTGCTAAAGCGAGTCAAGTCAGAAGAGAGTTATCAATGATCAAACAAATCGAGTGAGTCGATGTATGGCTATATGGAGAGGTTCAATGCATTGGAACAAAGCTGTTGCAATTTGGGTGAAAGATGCTTGTGGAACATCTGTTAGATTGATTGAGACCTCTTGAGAGGATGCTCTTGGATGCCGCAGCTGGTGGCACCGTGCTCAACCTGACACTTGGACAAGTACGTGATTTGCTCACCGAGACCGTAGAGAGCGCAAGGTTCCGAGAGGAAACGAGTCGAAGGGATGAGAGAACAAGGAATGAGTGCCCTACACTCATTCCTACACTCCAAGAGGAGGAAGTGATGGATGTCAACGTGGTAGGCATTTATCAGAACTTCAACAACAGGCCGCCACCACAGCAGAGGCAGTTTGGACTGGCGGCAAATGGTTTCAGCTGGCGTAACGAGTGAGGATTTCAGTAGAACCAAGGACCGAATCAGAACCAAGGATAGCCCTACCGCCCCCCATTCCAACAACAGGAGAGGTACAATAACCAGAATAATCAGTACCCAAGGAAGAATTTCCACCAAGCAGCCCCGAGCACTGGTAAGTCATGGGAATAGGCGCTCAAGGACTTGGAGAATACCATGCAACGGAACTAGGCTAAGACTGATGGAGCAATCGCCGAGCTAACCAAGCAGATGTCGTAGCTTGCTTCCACGGTTTATGAGATGAAGGGCGACACGGGCAAGCTGCCTTCCTAAACAATTCAGAACCCAAAGGGAAATGTGAGCGCAGTGACCCTGAGGCATGGGAAGGTGATCCATGCTGCAGAAGAGGCACCAAAGAAAACAAACTCAGAGGATCAAGCGCCCCATAAGAACATTAGCCAGGCACGCCAGAGCTTAATGTCTTCACCAAGCGCGCCCCTAATGTCTTCACCTGGCGCGGGAAAGCCTATCCCAGATTTTAAAGTTCGCCCTACTGACCCTCCTTTGCCTTATACAGCTCAAGACCCCTAAGAGCACTGGTATGAAGCTAATCAGATTAGTTTATATAAAACTAATACCCTGCTGTCTTCTTTTGTGCAGGCCCCAATCATCGAGCTGAAACCATTACCGGAGCACTTGAAGTACGCCTTCTTGGGAAAGGATGACACATTACCGGTGATTATAAAAAAGGGGCTGGAGCTGGAGCAAGAGCACATGCTCGTCAAGGTTTTGAAAAACAACCAGCAAGCAATTGGATGGACACTCGGCGACATTAGAGGAATCAGTCCCACAGTTTGCATGCATAGACTTACTGGAGGATGGAGCTAAAGCCTCGAGAGAACCACAACGCCAACTCAACCCAATAATGATGGAAGTGGTAAGAAAAGAAATTCAGAAATTGTTAGACTCTAAGATCATTTACCCTATTTCGGATAGCCCATGGGTGAGTCCAGTACATGTGGTCCCGAAGAAGACCGGCATAAGAGTGCAAGAAAATGCAGCCGGTGAGATGGTGACCAAGCGAATTCAGAATGGGTGGAGGATGTGCATCGACTATAGGAAGCTGAATGCAGTCACTCGTAAGGATCACTTTCCCCTCCCTTTCATTGATCAGATGTTGGATAGGCTGGCAGGTAAGCCATTCTTCTGCTTTCTTGATGGTTTTTCAAGATATTCCCCATAACTCCTGAGGATCAAGAGAAAACTAACTTTACATGTCCTTTTGGTACATTTGCATTTAGGCGTATGTCATTTGGTTTATGCAATGCACCGGGAACCTTTCAAAGGTTGGTCACTAGTATCTTCTCTGACATGTTAGGTAGTTTCATTGAGGTGTTCATGGATGATTTTACTATGCATGGTGACACATTTGATGCGTGTTTAGAGAATTTGAACATGGTGTTGGAGAGATGTGTGTCGATGAACCTTCTTTTGAATTATGAGAAGTATCATTTCATGGTCACACATGGTGTGGTGCTAGGACATATAGTGTCGCAAGAAGGAATTCAGGTAGACAAAGCAAAGACAGACTTGATTTTTAGTCTTCCTTACCCTCTGAATGTGCGTGATGTTAAGTCTTTTCTTGGGCATGCGGGCTTTTATCGTCGTTTTATTAAAGTTTTTCTAAGAAGGCGCTGCCATTGACTAACCTCTTGCAAAAAGATGTTCCTTTTGAATTTTCAGAAAAATGTAAGAAGGCATTTGATGAGTGATAGAGCCTAGTTATATGCGCTATTTAGATCTTAACACTGTGCTTGTTTGCATTATTTTGTGTACAAGATTACTGGTTTTTGATATTTTTGTATTTCAGGATGAAACAGGAGCATAAGTCAGATGCGCGCTAACGGGCGCTTTTAAAGAGCGCAATGGACGACCTGCGGAGCTAGCAGCGCAAAAGGAGATAGGAGATAGCTGATTCAGACTGCAGTGCGCAAACCAACTGTGGGAAGCGAGTAGCGCAATCAACGTGCGCAGCGAGCCATGCGCAGGATAGCAGCGTTTCTAAATTTTGATCATCATTATCCCTACAAAATCTCCTAGATTTGGGAAGTAGCTAAGATTCTCACGGGCCAAATCTAAGCATTCCTTGGGCTTCAAGACCAGTATATAAAGAGGAGGGAAGCTAGGGATTGGAGAGGATAGATAGAGAAAAAGACATATAGCAACAGAGACACACGAGCTCAAGAAGCCTGCCGTCGAGATTTTGCGCGAACCACCTGCGCCAGCCGAAAATAGCAACCTGTGATTGCACCGGCTTGCTACTTTTCCTTGGCTGCTTTAATTTTATTTATTATTTCTATGATGTTTGCTTCTAGCATGTCTAGCTAAACACCTTGTATCGATTGAGCATGATTCTATGAAGTATTTCCTTTGAGACTTGTGTTTAATGCTTAGTTCGTCTACTTATATTAATTCTATGCACATGGGTGATAATTAGTTGTGCGAATAAGAGAAGCCTTGAACCGCAATCTTATTCTAACTGCTCGTTATTGTATGTTAAACTGGTTGATAACTTGACGGTGACAACTAGGAGTAACACACTAGGATAATCAGCTACTACTGTGATAGGATTCGTAGTTGCTTAGACTAGTTTCAAGAATTAATAGCTCATGGACTTTGATCGGAACATGCTTGCACGTTAGGAAGCCTTGATCGGACGCTAACTTAAGTAGAACTGCACTATAGATATTTAGAGTCGATGATAAGGGATACGTTCATAGAGGATTGTCTTTACCGATACTTTTCATAGTTATAGTACTTAATATCTACTGCCTGCGCACGTATAGTGCAATTCTGCTTTCACTACTGTTCATTCGCGCACCTGCGCAACCCAATCACTCACAACCCCCAATTTCGTAAGTTGTAGGTTGCTAGCGAAGACGAGTCTGCACGCTCCTTGTGGGATCGACCCTGACTTAGCCGCTGTACTAAGTGGAGAAGGAAGGATTAATTTGACGCGTACAACGACGCGCGATCAATGAGCTTACACACACATTGACTAGTGCACCCATCATCCAAGCACCCGATTGGACACAACCCTTCGAGGTCATGTGTGACGCGAGCGACTACGCCGTAGGGGCTGTCCTTGGACAAAGGAAGGAGCAAAAACCAGTGGTGATCCACTACGCCTCGAGGACCTTAGATGTGGCTCAAATGAATTACTCCACTACGGAGAAAGAGCTCCTGCACGTAGTGTTTTCATTAGAGAAGTTTCGCCCCTATTTTCTTGGTGCTAAAGTCATTATATTTTCTAATCATGCAGCGATTAGGTACCTAATGTCGAAGAAGGAGTCCAAACCTCGCTTGATAAGATGGATCTTACTACTCTAGGAGTTCGACGTGGAAATGAAAGACAAAAAAGGGATGGAGAACACGGTGGCCGACCACTTGAGTAGGATTGCACGAATGAGGAGCCGATAGCCATACGGAGACATTCCCTGATGAGCATCTCTACGCCATGCAGGACAAAGTGCCATGGTACGCTCACATTGTGAATTACCTAGTAGGAGGTAAGTTTCCCCCTTCCTTCTCTAGACCTCAAAGATTGAAACTCAAGCATGATTCTCGATTTTATATATGGGATGACCCTTTTTTGTGGAAGATTGGGGCTGATCAAATACTTAGGAGATGTGTCCCGGATGATGATATACATTCTGTGCTTAGTTTTTGCCATGAGCATGCTTGTGGAGGCCATTTCGGACCTCGTAGGACCGCTAGGAAAATTTTGGATTGTGGTTTTTATTGGCCTCATGTGTTTAAGGATGCATATAACCATTGTAAACATTGCGATAGATGCCAGCGTGTAGGAAGTATATCTGTTAGGAATGAGATGCCACAAATGCCAACAATTGTTGATGAAGTGTTTGATATTTGGGGCATAGACTTTATGGGACCTTTCCCTTCATCTAATGGGTATCAATGCATCTTGCTTGCTGTTGATTATGCATCTAAATGGGTAGAAGCGCAGACCATGCGAAAGGATGATGGCAAAACAGTTGTGGATTTCTTGCATACTAACATTTTTTGTAG
The DNA here is from genome assembly GCA_963678935.1 of Umbilicus rupestris. Taxonomy (NCBI): domain Eukaryota; kingdom Viridiplantae; phylum Streptophyta; class Magnoliopsida; order Saxifragales; family Crassulaceae; genus Umbilicus; species Umbilicus rupestris. The sequence continues at coordinate 4,791,726 of OY787607.1, read as the reverse complement.
GTACGGGTTCCGAAGGCCATAATAAGCGATCAAGGGTCTCACTTTTGTAACAAGTCCGTGGCTGCCGTTTTCAAACACTTTGGAGTGCATCATCGAGTTTCTGCCGCGTACCATCCACAGACTAATGGGCAGGCAGAGATTTTTTAACCGAGAGATAAAGCTGCTTTTGGAGAAGATGGTTAAGCCATCTAGGAAAGAATGGTCCACACGATTAGATGAGGCATTGTGGGCGTATCGCACGGCCTACAAAATGCCTATCGGGACCTCTCCATTCAAACTTGTCTATGGCAAGGCGTGCCACCTGCCGGTCGAGGTAGAACATAAAGCATTTTGGGCAATTAAACAATGTAATTTCGAGCTAACTTCTGTAGGAAAAGAGAGGATGCTTCAACTGAACGAACTTGAGGAGCTGCGCCTAGAGCCAAACAAACTACAAGGCGTGGAAAAAGATGTATCATGACAAATTCATTTTGCATCGTTCATTTGAAGAGGGACAAAAAGTACTACTTTATTCCTCACGGTTAAAACTAATGCCTGGGAAGTTGCGTTCTCGTTAGACAGGGCCGTACACGGTGATACGAGTGCTCAACCATGGTGCACTTGAGCTAGAAAAAAGGAGCAGGGGGGAGAAGTTCATGGTGAATGGCCAAAGGGTGAAACACTACCATGGGGAGATCATACCACCCGATGAGGAGCTTGAGTTGGATGAGCCGGTAAACACCTAAGAAGGGGAGGTACCGTCGAACCAATGACGTTAAACAAGTGCGCTTGCGGGAGGCAACCCTATTTTTATGCATTTATTTTAATTCTTAGCGTCACTCAGTGGTTCCGCTTCGGGTTCATACATTAGCGCAACTTAATGTGTGCATGGTGCGCTTAAATTGCTGAGTTAGGATAGTTTTCCTGTGCATTTCTTATTTGTTTCTTTTCTTTTGAGTCTCGCATGACTACCCTTCCCGACGATCTTATTGTACCGTGAGGGCACAGTTTTTTTCAAAAATGTGGGGTGGGGGAGTTAGTATGTGTCAACACGTTTACTTTTATTAGCATGCATTAGTAGTAGTTTTTTTTTTAAATTAGTGCTGCAATGCTGCTGATTTCGTGCGACTATATGCTGCTAGTCTTATGTCATTATATGCTATGATAAATATGCTGATTTTATGAGATGATGTTTGATGCTATGAGGTTTTGATGTGTATGCTTTACATGATTTCTACAATTTTGTGATGCTAGTGACTTGATGTTATATGTGCTTTGGAGTTGAGATATTACAGGATGTGGAGTTGATAGAAAATGTCCTAGAGGGACTTGACAAGCATTCGAAGGTTCAAGGGATTAGTCGCGTAGCACGCTGAGTTTGTGGAGGTTGGCACTTCAAGTTATGAGGGGTGAGGCTTTCACTCCATCATTGCAGCGTTTATGCAATGGTGGGACGGGAAAACAAATTGTCCTATCTATAGTCCTAGTAACCGGGAATGGGTGGGTAACCCTTATATTGCCTCGCGCTGAAAGGATAATGATGAGAAAGAGCGGGACGCGCTCCATATGCTGTTATTCGAAGGCGATGATTGGAACGGTTCAAAAGAAAAAAAAAAAGGGGACAAGCAATTCACATTGGAGAGCAAAGCTCAGAAAGGAAAAAATTCACATTGGAGAGCAAAGCTCAGAAAGGAAAAAATTCACATTGGAGAGCAAAGCTCAAAAAGGAAAAAATTCAAACAGATGTGAAAGAAACAAAATTCAGAAAAACAATCGAGTTGAGTGAAGTCTTCAGACCAAACAAAACAAGAAAGTTCAAAAGCTGTCCTCCAAAAGAAGAAGAATGAAAAAGTTGAGTTTCTCACGACTTGGATTTCTCACGTGCCAGAGAAAGAAAAGCCAGCGTGTGCGCGTGACTATTACCTCGAGCTGAAGAATGGAGTCATGCATCTAAAGAGGACTATCTCCCAGTCATCCATTGTCATTCCATCTCGACATCTCAGGTAACATGTATCATTGCAGTTTCTCGCTGATCTTTATTGAAGAATGAGTGCGAGTATATACTGATGAACTGATTAGTGAGGACATCTCGAGTAAATTCAGTGTTGAGTCATTGGAATATTAGAAGGGCTTTGAGCATTGCGAGTCTTGTCTTTATTCTTGTTCGGGACGAACAAGTTTAAGTATAGGGTAGTTTGATGGAGCGTATTTATACGATCCATCGAGTTATTTATTCCCATTGTTTAGTTACATTTTGTGTGTGAAAGATTACTTCTTTGTAGTATTTCGCATCGCAGGTGTATCAAAAATGCCTAGAAATTTATTGCGCATTTGATATACAGCAGATTTGGGCAGATTGACCTATTCGTAGTCAAAGGCTCTCCGAGCGCATGACTCTGATCCGATTGAGGCGTGTTATACCTTGTTGGAAAGCTAACTCAAGGGGCTACAATTCATTAGTTTACGTCTGGAGGAGATTCGGAGGTCTAAAGGGTCAAACAAGCAAGTTTCTAACACTGCAGACACTACCGCGCCGGAAGCACACTTTATCAGAGTTAATGTCTTCTTCGAGCACGCATGTAATGTCTTCATGAGACGCGTGAATAATGTCTTCTTCCGGAGCGGAATGCCATTGATGACGTCAGCACTGAGCTCACAGCCCAAATCAGATTTAGAAGTTTTCAAGATTTAGAAGTCTCCCTTACCTATAAATACAGACTTTCTACACCAAGGAGATCATCAATCTTCAGCACGAAAATTCAGATCGAAGTTTCGGAGGCAGAAGCAGCATCACAAGGATTTCGAGGCAGAGTACTATTCATCGCCGGAATTACTATTCATCACAGATTACTATTCACCATTTCAGTATTATTCCTAAACTCAGTTTATTTTCATTGTTTTAGATGACTCGTAGTAGCTAAACCTTTAATTTCAGTTTGGGGATTTTGTATTGCGACGTACGGTTTGAGATACTTATGTTTCGTAATTCAATTCAGTAAATTCCTATTCTTCGTTTGAATTGCATGCTCTGATTACCAAGTTGGCATAGCCTAGCGGTGAAACTGAGTTGATATCTATTGCATGATATTGGATTGACTTCCCTATTAGCTAAGCCTAGCGGTGTAACCTAATCGGTGTCGTTAATCGAGTAATTGTTAACCCTATTCGAGAACCTAACGATTGACATTAGGTAGAACACTAGAGTCCGCATTACCCTAGCGGGATTGTTAGACTAGGAACGGTAGTTTACTCGTTGACGCATGTCACAATCGATGATTACCAGTTGCAATGCATATCCCTAAACTGACTTTTCTCTGAATTTGACAACAAAACATTATTCCTGCAACCCCCCCTCTTATCGTGATGATTATTAGCAGAACCTTATCACTAATTGCTCTCTTGTGGATTCGACCCTGCTTACCGCTTGCTAAGTATTAACAGGAGATTATAAATTTAAGTTTGGTGCACACAACGACGTGCCGTCATGGAGCACAGAGTTCCTATTTATAAGAAGGCTGGGAAGAGCAGCAGATGATCGATCGAAGATAGAATCCAAGCACCTAAGATTGCAAAGAGAGATCAGAGAGCCGTGCGGAGAATTGGATCACCACCGTGAGCAAAGTGTGAGAGTAGATCTGAGTGGTTAGACCAGATACTGATCGAAGATTTGTAGAGTCTTGTCAGTGCTTGATTTGAGAAGGCCAATTCAGATCAAGACATGCTTGTAGGCTGATCAAGATAGACGGCAGGAGAGTTGTCGGGTGGAGGAACTCGGACAATCTGCAGAAGGCCTGTTCTCACTAGTGGTAGGCGGTCACTGAGTGAGGGGGAGCATCCCGGAGTGACGATCACTCACAAAGTTCGAACGGCTCGGCGGAAGGCTTTGGAGCGACGCGGGCAGAATCTACACAAGCTAATTGCACAAGGGAGTGCTATAGCAAACCTACTGATACATTGTGTTAATTAGAATAGGCTGAGTCTGTAAGATCAGAGAAGTAGTTGTGTGAGACACAGCTACTCCTCTGTTCTTGTTCAACTAGCTTGTGAGACTCAGCCTTACAGACACAGCTGTGTGAGTAGCTGAGTTAGGCTGAGTCTGCAGGAGGCTAGGTCTGTAAGGTTGAGTCTGAATTAATTCGAGTGTGTAGGTGTGTGAGACACAAATCAAAGGGTGCTCTGATTGTGTGTGATCTACTAGTTGAGGTTGAGTAGCATAGGTTGGCCGTGTGTCGAGTCTGTGTTGTACGGAGCACCTTGGAGACTAATGGATTGAGGACTGGAGTATAGTCCTCCCCAGACATAGGCAGATTGGCCTAATTGTGTGAACAAATCACTATTTGTTGTTATCTTGCTGCACAAGATTCAACAGTACAAGAGGTTGCTATACCAACTACTTGCACAACCAATAACTCAGAGGCACTGTAAATTTCATATTGCTCCCCCTTGATTAATACCCACTGACGTTCAGCGCTCCAACAGCTTGCGACACCTCCTGGCCGCAGCCGTTCTCTGAAGCAACTGACTAGTTCTTCAATGAGCCGTGCTTCAGTTGAATTCTGTGGATTAATACTAGATCAAACTCTGAAAGTTCTTATTTCCTCTACGCTCAACTTAGCTCTATTACTTCAGCCTTCTGCTATTAGTTCTCGTTGTGTGTATTCTATGGTTCGATTCCCTATTCATTCCTCTGCCTCTGCATCGTTCTTATAGCTTCATCAATGATCACAGACGGAAACACTAGATGCCTTAGGATTTATAGTGCAACATAGCATCTTTTGGAATCTCCGCCTAGATTCTTACGAAGTTGATAGAGTTTGTTAAGATTCCATTTCCAAATCGGAATTTAGAAACCTTATCTTCTTGAAACTCTCCGACCACTTGATGACGTTTTTGCTCACTTGATGACGTTTGCACAGCTTCCCGAGCTCTCGCGACACCGCCAGCACTTTTCTGGATTCTCTCCGTGCAGCTTCAAGATGATCGGCCATTATGCTCTAGCTTCAAATCATCACGGGTTGCTATAACAGTTCTGACATTTGTCTGCTGCCTAGTCTTCCTCAGCTTTTGTGGTCCACACATTGCTATATCAGATTCTCGTGCTTTGTTGTTGTACTTTGTTGCCTATTTTTTTAGTCTTCAGATTGTGCTCTAGCTGTAAATCTTCAGGAAGTGCTGTAAAATATTCTTGTGCTATTTTGTTAAGGATGCCATACTCCAACAAATTGTATGAGGGCTGGGGTAACACAATGGGAAGAGCATTGCATAAGTTTAGACATATTAGAATCATAAAGGCAATGAAGGATCCGGATTGAGAACTGCATAGGGCATATCATCATGTGTGTTCACGACATCTTGCAAGTAATTTTAATATGAGGGTGAAGAAAAGGCAGCTCAAAGATTTTATTGCACGTATCGCCCATCAAAAGCAGAAGCAAAAATTTATTAAGCTGTTCTCAAGTTGTGAACATCAGTGATGGCACATGTACATGTGGAAAATGGGAGGCCTTCCATTTTCCATGCAGTCATGTATGACTGTATGCACGAGAGAGCATATGATCGTACGTTCATGAGTGGCCCCAAAAGTTTACATGGAACTAAGCATGGTATTTAAAGTTCAACCCAATTATGGATCAAGCATATTGGGATCCTCATGACGGGCCTGAACACTTGCCGAACCTATATTTTAAAAGAACCAAGAGAGATCGAGAACCCAAGAGAAGAAAGCGCAATGAGATGAACTTCGGGACAAGTGGTGAATGAAATTCGCAGCGTCTCAGTTAGACAGATTTTGTGAACAAGCAGTTGTTGCAGCACACTCTTGTTCACTCGGAAATTGTCTCAGCACACAATGAACAAGACAGAAGTTTGTTCACCCAGTTCGGCCAATTGCCTACGTCTGGGGAGGACTATTCTCCAGTCCTCAATCCACTAAACACAACGGCCTCCAAGTACACTCGGTTACAACTCCACGCAACCTATGCTACTCAACCTTGTGTGGATCACTGGACACAATCAGAACAGGCTCTGACTTGTGTCTGCACACCCTCTACTAATGTCAATCTAGAATAGCTACAGTCTTCTCAAAACTCAGCCTATTCTAAACGACACGCACTCAGCAGGGTTGCTGTAGCAACTGCTATAACACACAGCTGATGCACAATTTTCCGCGTCGCTCCAAAGCTTTCTGCCGAGCCGATCGAACGATTCCACGAGCACTGCACACTCTGGAATACTCCCCCTCACTCAATGACCTCCAGCCACTAGCGAGAACCACCGCTTAGACACTCGACCGAGCCACACACCAGTCAGTTGTTCCGCGGCTGCCCTTGATCAACCAACAAGCACCACTGCTATGAATTGGCTTCCAGATCAAGCTCGAATCAGACTCTGCAAGTCCTGATCACCTTCTGCTTCTGTCACCTCAGCTCTGCGCTCACGCTCTGCTCTCGGGTGATGATCGAAGAATTCGTCCGTCACACACCAAAATTGCTCTCTCTGAATTCTGTGTATGCACTCGTGTATCCCTCAGCTTCGATCCACTCTCAGCTCTGAACTCCTCTCACTTAAATAGCAGCACCAGCTTTAAGCAAGACCAGAATTAAGCAATGTCCCAAAAAGAATAATTATCTCCTAAAATTTAGGAGATTAGATTTGATTTGATCCCCAAAACAAATCTCCTTCTCTAGCTAGGAATTCCCCACTGGAATATTCTTGGCAGCAACTTAGAAATTCTTCTGAGGCTCTCAACCGGGCTGCCAGGCCTTCTTGCCAAAGGCCCAGGTTGCTGCTGCTACTCGGACAGATGTTGCAGCAACTTGAACAAGCTCCTGCTATAGCATCTCCTACTGTAGCTGCTCCTTGTTCACTTGTGCTAGAGTTGTTTGTTACTGCTGGAATTTCCTAAATGCATTAGGAAACAATCCCATCAATTTTAAAGAAGATCCTCCAAGATCTCTACAAGATCATATCTCCTAATTTGTAGGAGTTTTGATTTTCCAATCAAATCTTCACTCAACAAGTCTGCCCTAGTTCTTGAGAGACACTCCAGAAAATATTCTCCTGAATATTCAGCTCTTTCCGAAAGCCCTTCGGTCCACTGATTTGTTGTTTGAACGCAATCTTCGAGAAAGCTTAGAATTTCTGCTACAACATTTTAGCTCCAGCATCTGCTATAGCACATGCTGTCTGAAGGTGTGCGATACTTCTGCTGCAGCTCCAGGCACCAGCGTCTGCTGTAGCACTTGCAGCTTTTCTGCCTTGTATACATGCACTGGATTTCTGAAGGAGAGCTGATCTTCTGCTACTAAACTTCTGCTCCAGAGATTGCTGTAGCACTTGCTTACTCCACTGCTTGAGCACTGAGATAGTCACTCTGCCCAGATTGCACAAGCTGATGTCTTCATGATCTCTTCCAGTTTTCTGAGCGCCCCAAGGCAACATTAGGTGGCGCGCCTGGTGAAGACATTAATCTCAGGCGCCACTTAATGTCTTCATCTGGAGCGCCACTTACTGAGTTTGCTCACTCTGGAATGCTCTTCATCAGCTGTTTTCTTTACATACTTGCTGTAGCAGGCTCTAGTGCACTTTATAGGAGTTTGTCAATGATGCCACGTACCTTAACAGTGGACCTAGTGATTCAGGAACATCTAAAGCTGCTAGATCGATGCGATGTTCTAAATGCAGTTGGGTTGGTTATAACAAAAAGACGTCAATTCTTGAATGAATTCAGTAGTGTTAATGTTAATGTTAGATGAATATTTGGCCTTAACAATGTTGATTGTTTCGCGATCGGCTGCCATGTCCATAAAATTGATTTCAAGCACGGATGGTGTGAGTTTAGGCGGTTTTGACGAGCATCTGTGTTTCTACGCCATCCTGCAACAACTTTGGGTGATAGGATTGATTTGTCCCAGCCAATGTGTAAGTTTGGATGCTGGGATTGATTTGTGGCAGCCAATGTGGTAATTTGATTGGTAGCAGTAGCAGCCAACTGATATAAGCAAGCTTACTTATATGTTGAGTTTGGATAATAAATTTACTTATATGATTATATTAATAACGAGCATTGTTTCTTCTTCTGATCTTTTCTGTTTCAATCACATTCCGCTTCTGGCCTGGTTCACAGGGAGGGCCTCATCGGCTTCCTCCAGCTAGTTTTGTGTGGTTTGAATTGGTAATTTATAGTTCAAATTTTGGTACGGTGTTAGTGGAGTTGCTTTCTGGCTACGTTGTTCAGTGTGGAAATTTTGGTGGCTTGAGGTGAGTTGTGTGGCTTTGATTGGTGAGATTGCCGAGGGAGGAGACATGCATTGATAATTTGATGCTTAGTTTGTGAAATTCATATGTCTATCCCACTGTGACTGTTCAATTGTTCTGTATTAGCTGTTTCATAATACTCAAACATATAGTGTTTCGATAGTTGTTAGTAATAGCACAAACGATGCAATGAGATATAAAGGACATAAGATATATTCACCATGTTAAGCTCCACGAGCCTACTGAGGGGGGTTTCTCTAAACCCCAAGTGGAAAGCACTTCACTATCAAATGGTCCAAGTACAATAGATTATACATAACTAGACTCCCTCTGTTACCGCTATGTTGTTGCAACACAGTGAATGCGTCTGACTCCCTCAGACAGAGATCCCTCTCTAGTCCACCTCGATCTGCCTCCCAAAGATCGTAAATTCTCTTCCCGAGAACACCAGCGCTCCTTGATCTATGTCTCACAGATCGTAAGTTCTCCTCTCGAGAACACCAGCACTTTGCTTTTATAGATTGTTAATACAATAGTGAAACACCCTACAATTCACTTCGAGTGAGCTCTACTTTCGCTCGATTTCCAATGATGATTAAGCTCACTCTCGATGTATTCTTCCCCACTAATTTGATCTTTGCTTATGAATAGGGGATTCTTGATGCACTTTACCTACCAGGTTCTCTCATATCTCTTATCGCCAGCCATGTTGATCCTCAGGATCATCGAATATACATATCGGATTCTTGCATATATTAGGCAACGACTACTATGATGATCATGCATCCCAATCTTTCGTATCCGATGAGATGTTATAGCATACCGTGAATACTCAGAGCTAGAGCAAAGTAGCCATTCAAAATGGAGCAACACGGAGAGCGTTAGTGGGCTACTTCCGACGTCGCAACTCGTCAAGGAGTCGCTCAGACAGTCGCAGTTGATCAGAAGCCTTCACCAAGTGATTGGAAGAAGATAAGCTTCCAAATTGATTTTAGGTAATCAATTCTCAACAAACATTCAAGAATCTAGGAGAAGATCCAATGTACAAAGATTGGTTGGAAAGATCTGCGAATCCTAAAAGAATTAGGAATCCTATGTTTGTTTGATTGCTGCGGCTATATGAGAGAGTGTAGCACATAAGCAGACACACACAACAAAAGAGATATACGCATAAGCAAAGAGCGAAAGCCAAAGGCTAGAGCGCGGAGTTGTGGATGAGCTGAGAGAAGATCACGACCAATGGTGTCTGATCTAAGCTTGATCTAAGAACTTCAACTGGAACATTGTCGAGTTGGAAGATCATGTACTTGCTTTGGAGCATAGTCGCGGAGAGGAGCTATCACGGACTATCAGAGATCAAAGCAGAGTTCCTAGATATTGACACAAGGTCAATGATTGACGGGGAGCATCGCCAGAGGCTGGAGCACTAGTGGTAGTTTGACTGCTCAATAGAGAGTATGTGGAGAGTCATGGACAGAAGCTACAGCAACCTGAGCAAGTAAGTTGCTATAGCATCTTCCTGTTACATATCGTATTAGCATAGGCTAAGTCTGTGTGATCAGATATGTAGCTATCTTTTACTGGAGTGTGTGGACAATGTAAGCTAGTTTGTGCGATCAGACTGAGCATAGATTCAAGCTAGGTTAGAAGTAAAGGTTGGACTAGCGTAGGTTGAGTTTTGATATCCTTGTACTAGAAACCGTGCTTAGTGGAATCTTGAAGACTCAAGAGAAGTCCTCCCCAGACGTAGGCTGTTGCCGAAATGGGTAACCAAAGCTTGTGTGTTTATCAAGGTTCGGCCTAAGTATAGAAATTTTGCAAAGTGACCCAGAGGTTGCTATAGCAACTTGTTGATACAAGTCACTAGTAACGCTCGTAATTCAATTGGTATCAGAGCCGATCACTCGACACACTGAGTGAGATCCGGGCAAGCGCTGCTGACTCCTATGGCGAACATAAAAGAAGAACAAAGTAGAAGGAGACCATCGCTGCCCAAAGGAGGAAACTACGGATATTGGAAAGTCTGCATGAAAGCCTTCTTAAAGGCAATAAATGAAAAACTTGTAAAGCGGTAATATTAGAATGGTCGCACCCTCTGGCCACTGATAGCAGTCCGAAGATAGATGGACAGCAGAAGAAAAAGCTACAGCATCTGGCAACTCCAAGGCCCTTAATGCAATTTTTGCTGCTGTTGATGCGAATAATTTTAGACTGATCTCAAACTGCGACATCGCAAAATAAGCATGGGACATCCTGGAAGTGGCTCATGAGGGAATGGACTAGGTGAAGACCTCAAGAATTTAGATGATCACCTCTAAGATTGAAAGCTTGAAGGTGCTGGAGGAAGAAACTGATAATGTAGTATGGCAGTGTTTGACAAAACCAGCACAAGTGAACAAGGAGTTGCTACAGCACAAGTAAACAAGCAGACCAGAGCAAGTGAACTAGCAGCAGCTGCAGCAGGGGATGCTATAGCAGGAGCTTGTTCAAGTAGCTGCATCATTTGTCTGAGAAGCAGCAGCAACCTGGGCTTGTCCAGAAGGGCTGGTAACTCTACGGAGAGCATCTGAAGAATTACTAAAATGCTGTGGAGTATTTTCCAGTGAGGTTTCCTAGCCAGAGAAGGAGATTTACATTGAAGATAAAGATCAAATCTAATCTCCTAGATTTTAAGAGATAATTGTTCTTTTTGGGACATTGCCTAAACCTGGACATTTCTTAAAGCTGGTGCTGCTATTTAAGCAAGAGGAGTTCAGAGCTGAGAGGTTGATCGAAGCTGAGGGATACACGAGTGCATACACAGAATTCAGAGAGAGCAATCTTTGGTGTGTGACCGACGAATTCTTCGATCATCACCCGAGAGCAGAGCGTGAGCGCAGAGCTATGGTGACAAAAGCAGAAGGGAATCAAGATTTGCAGAGTCTGATTCGAGCTTGATCTGGAAGCCAATTCAGAGCAGTGGTGCTTGTTGGTTGATCAAGGGCAGCCGCGGAAGAACTGACGGGTGTGTGGCTAGGTCGAGTGTCTAAGCGGTGGTTCTCGCTAGTGGCAGGTGGTCACTAAGTGAGGGGGAGTATTCCAGAGTGTGCAGCGCTCGTGGAATCGTTTGAACGGCTCGGCAGAAGGCTTTGGAGCGACGCGGACAATTGTGCTTCAGCTGTGTGTTACAGCAGTTGCTACAGCAACCCTGCTGAGTGAGTGTAGTTTAGAATAGGCTAAGTTTCGAGTAGGCAGTAGCTATTCTAGATTGACATTTGTAGAGGGTGTGCAGACACAAGTCAAAGCCTGTTCTGATTGTGTCCAGTGATCCACACAAGGTTGAGTAGCATAGGTTGCGTGGAGTTGTAACCGAGTGTACTTGGAGACCTTCGTGTTTAGTGGATTGAGGACTGGAGAATAGTCCTCCCCAGACGTAGGCAGTTGGCCGAACTGGGTGAAAAATTTCTGTCTTGTTCATTGTTTGCTGAGACAATTTCCGAGCGAACAAGAGTGTGCTGCAGCAACTGCTTGTTCACAAATCTGCCTAACTGAGACGCTGTGAATTTCAAAAACTATCACTGAGTTTAACGCAAAGCTGTGTGACCTATAGAAAGAAGCCAATGCTCTTTAAGGAAGAGAAACTGGTGAGAAAAGTTCTCAGATCACTGACTTCAAAGTTTGATATGAAGGTCACCGCGATAGAAGAAGCACATGACATTGACATCGCGTCGTCATGCGCCTCAAACTTGTATTTATAGTTCCTGTTAATACTTAGCAAGTGGTAAGCAGGGTCGAACCCAAAGAGAGCAAGTAGGATAGAATTCTAAAGATAGTTCTGGGACATGCAAAAGAACAATTTTTTCAAGGAGTGTCTATCTATCAATTGGAAAGTAATCAGTTTGGGGAATATATTGCAACTAGCTATCCTCGATCAAACAACATACATCAACTAATGAATACACTACACTCCAAGTTCGACTTGTTCTTAACCGCTAAGTTCTCGAACATGTTTAATAGTTACTCGACTAACACCACAAGTTAGTTCTACCGCTAGGCTTAGCTAACAATGCAATCCAGTCAAGTATAACACAATTGATATCAACCTAGCCCACTGCTAAGCTGCACTAAATTGATAATCAAAGCATTCAGTTCACATTCAAGGCAGTAAAACACTAGCTCAAACAAGTATTCATTGACCTCAAACTAAATGTTGCAATGCAAACCCAAAAGAAATAACGATTTAGCTACTCATATTATCCATCGAAAATACAATAAAATACTGGGTTAAGTAGCAAAACTGAGCTAATATAGAAAACTCCGTGAACAGTAATTCCCGCCGTGAATAGTAACAATGAACAATAAATAATGAACAGTAAACCGGAGGTGAACAGTGATTTCCAGCGACCTCCCAGCTAGCAGCTTCTCTCTCTAGCCCCGTCAATGTCGTCTTCCTCAGTCGCTGTCGTCTACAGTACTCTTTTTTTTCCTCTTTTGTCCATGTTTTAGGTTTACGGTTTTGGGGTTGAACCAGAATTGAACCAAATCTGCTTGAACCGGTTCTGATTGAACCAGCTGGTCTTCAGTTGACTATTGTTGACTGCTGTTGACTTTGAATGAATGAATGACAATGCTCCAATTATGCGATAAATCCCAATGCGATCTTTAACACACTTGCGATATGAAAACACTACAAAGAGTAGTCGATCTCACGCAAAACGTAATAAAACTATGGGAATACACAACTCAATGGTGCGTATAAATACGCTCCATCAGACATCAAGAACATGAGGCTGGAAGCTTTGATCGGGTCCTTGAAACAATTTGAGAGAACGGATAGAGGATGCTACACCTCTCGTGGGAAAAACATCAGACTGAAGGTTGAGAGAAACTAGAAGGAAGCTGCACCAGAAGACATAATGTAGCAACTGGCACTGTTTGCAAAGAACTTTGGTAAGTTTGTAATGAAATTGGATCAAAAACCCTTGTATGCAGGTCAGCAATCAGGTGGAAGAATTCAGTCAAGAAGAGGAGAAAATTCTCAAAGAAGAAACATGAATGCTGATCAAAACTGAGAAGAGAGGAAGAACAAACAGAAACGAGTGTAGTGCTGAGAGTGTTAAGGTTTTCGCCACAAATAGTCCGAATGTCCAAACTGAAATTGTGAAGCATTGCTGATGTGGAGTTAAAGCCTCTCGAGTTATAGCTTCTACTTAAGCACTCTCTATCTTTTTGCGAAATTTTTCTACTGGCAGAATAAGAAAGACATAGTAATTTATTCACCCAGTTCGGCAACTTGCCTAGGTCTGGGGAGGATACACCGATTCTTAAGATTCCACTATCTCAGTTTGAAGTACAAAGGACTCACGGCTCTACTTCTCACCTAGCCGAAATATTCTGCTCAGTCTAATTACCTAGGCTAGCTAGCAGTCTGATCACACAGACTCTCTTCATGCAACCTACACACTCTCAGTAATAAGTAGCTACAGACCTGGCTCTCAGACTTAACCTATTCAGTCAACAACTATTCTAGCTCTCCCGCTTAATGACAATGCGTATTTTTAACCCTTTATAGTTGTTAGATATAAGTTTCAGGGGTCAAATTGTAGTCAAAAATAATTTATAGACCTCGGTAAGCCAAGGGTCGATCCTAGGAACAGGCGCGTGTATATCCTAGCTAGCAATCAATGTGTTCAGCTACTTCTAATAGAAATTCTGGGTTTGTTCTAATGTTCCTAATTTTCCTAATTAATATAATTAACGGTTGATTCGATTAGAGAAAATAATTCCAAGATCAAACTTCACCCATGCTCGTAACACAATTCATGCAATCAGTCACACCACGTAGTCATGCAAAATAGCTTTGGAAATAACCTAAATTGACATCAGGTGAGCTGCCCATTCACGGATCATTACCTGAATTAATCTACACTATTGAACGCCACCCAATCACGAATTATTAACATTTTCAATTGCGTAAGCCTATGGTTTCCTGACAAAAGATGTCAACTTTCCTATCGGTTCATGTACTAACAATATAGCTACCATGTTTCGATATCAACTCTATTCAATCCGGTTAATTACCTCAGACCCAATCATCTTTTTGATTCTTAACCTAATTTCGTTCTAACATGCAGTCATCCCAATCAACGATCAACAATGACAAAATGATAGAATGAAGCATAATAGAATTGAAAAACATAAACATGCATCGACTAAATTGATGTTCGTACGAATCACATGAAATCAAGTTACAGGCATGGGATCCGTAAGATCCCAGAACTAAATAAACTACTCACTACTCATGGTGATTACTACCATACAAGAATGAAGAGAATATAGAACGAAGAACTCGTGACGATGATCTTCACTCCAAGCTTTTCTTTTCTCTCTTGCTTTTGTTCTCCAAATCCTCCAACCCTAGCCAATGACTTCTCAATTTGTATTTATACTCAAAATCAATTGGGCTGATTTCCAGAATTAGGTCCCGGGCCGGTTTATTGTCAAACCGGCGGTTCGCTGTCCAAACCGCCGATTTATATTGTGGACAGTCGGTTTTTTAATGAATCGGACTGCTTGATCACTCAGACTTTGACTCTGACTTTGCTTGCATTTTTTACCATTCAAACCTTCGAATCACATCTTAATAAAAACTACAATGTTGTAGCCCTTCGAGTTAGTTGTCCAGCAAGACATACCACGCCTCAACTGGATAAGAATTGCATGCTCGGCAAGCCCAAGATAACGAATAGGTAAATCTGCACATTCCTTGATCATATTCGTCTTCTTGTGATTTTCTCCATTTTGCTCTGACTAGGCTACAAAGTTATTTTAGTATGATTTGTCCTGAAACGAGAATGAAGTGATAAAAACACAAAGAAATGTTCGGGAGAGAAGCGAAATTCATCATCGAGTGGATGAATAATCAGTAAGTAAATTGACCGATCAGTTAACAGTCGGACACCCTGAGTTCTGCAAACTCAGTCTCTGCCCCCCTCAATCAATGAGACACCCTGTCACTGTCGAGTAGCTTCGATCAATGCTCCTCAGCCCGCAATGCTCCCTGTTCGCGGCTGACCACCGAGCTCTGAATGATCCTTCAATGAGCAACGCTCCAGTTGAACTCCAGATCAATATTAAATCAAGCTCCACGAGTTCTGATTTCTTCAGCACAACACAAGTCCTCAACTCAGTGTGTAAACCCAGCTACCGTAGGTTGATCTCTTGTGCGCTTGTGTATCTCTATATGTGCGTGTGTGTGTCTCTCTTTCTGAATGATGCCTCTGCATTCCTTTTGTATAAATCAGCCCTGCGGTCTTTTGGCACCCGCGTAGCACATAAACTTCTCCTGGATTCTTGCAAGGTTGTTGAAGATTCCGCTGGCTAATCTGGATTTTTGAAGATTTATCTTTTCTGAAAGCTTCTGCCCATTGCTCAGGTTCTGGATGATGTCTGCACAACTCCATGAGCCTTCGCGAAACCTGCCGCTACATGTCGGAGCCTCTCCATGTATCTCTAGTTTGATCGGGCATTCTATTCTAGCTCTGGATCAACTGGGAATGCTGAATCAGACTCTGTCTCTTCATTGATGTTGCTTGCTGCAGTTTTGTTAGTCTTAATTTGTGCTCCAGCCACCAATCTTTAGGGAGTGCTTCAACAGTCTCTTGAGCAGTTTTGTCAAGGATGTCATATCCTCCACAATCTCCCCCTTGGATTTTGACAAAACTACACTACAACTACAGCAATACTATTGATCCAGATTATCTAGTAAAAACTAGACCTAAGCTAGATAATTCATCTAACTATGACACTTGAGTTTAGAGTACCTCAAAGAATACTAAACATCAAAAGTGATCTAACTAATAGTTCTAGGAGCAGTTCATAGAAAATAATCAATAACATTCTTCTCCCCCTTTTTGTGACAAATGACATGGGATGCTGAGAGAGAAACTTTTTCAGGAACGACAAACAATCCCAAGGTAGCTCTAAGCTCCTCGAACCGAGCTCCATCCAAAGGTTTTGTGAAATGTCATCCAGCTGCTTCTCTATAGCTACATGTTTGAGGACAATAGTCTGATTCTCTACCAGGTCTCTGATGAAGTCTTGTTTGATGTCAATGTGTTTAGTCCAAGAATGCTGCACCGGATTCTTGTTAATACTGATAGCACTCATGTTGTCACAGTAAATGTTCATAGTCCCCTGTTTAATCCCATATCCTCCCAACATTTGCTTCATCCATAACAGTTGTGCACAACAGCTTCCAGCAGCAATATACTCAGCTTCTGCAGTTGACAGAGAAATGTTGTTCTGCTTCTTGCTGAACCAGGATACCAGGTTATTGCCAAGGAAGAAACATTCTCCAAAAGTACTCTTCCTGTCTTCTGCACAGACTGCCCAGTCAGCATCACAATATTCTACCAGTTCTGCACTTGTGTCCCTCGTGTACCATAGACCATAGTTGGTGGTGCCACCAACATATCTAATTATTCTTTTTACATGTTGCATGTGACTCTCCTTTGGGCACGATTGATATCTGGAGCAAACACCCACGACAAAGGATATATCCGGCCTGCTAGCAGTAAAATACAGAAGGCTTCCAATCATGCTTTTGTATAAAGTCTGATCAATGGCAATTCCAGCTTCATCCTTGATGGCTTTAGTATAAGTTGCTGCAGAGGAACGTTTGTGACTGGCCGAGTCCATCCCAAATTTATTTACCAAGTTTTTTCCATACTTACTTTGCGAGATGAAAATTCCTTCTTTTTTCTTTGTGTGATTTGTAGACCCAGAAAGTAGGTCAATTCTCCCAACATACTCATCTGGAACTCCATTTGCATATGCTCTACAAACTGCTTCACCATTCTTCGTGAATGGAGCCAAAAACAATATCATCCACATATATCTGAGCAATAATAAAATCTGACATGTTTCTATGCACGAAAAGAGTCTTGTCCACCCGACCTCGATCATATCCGATGGTGCATTAGCCGAGTTGTCAATGCATACGACGAGTGGCCCGATGGTGCATTAGCCGAGTTGTCAATGCATATGTCTCAATTGGCAGCCTTTGTGTTCGAGCTCAAGAATGATAAAGGAAAACTGCCCTCGCAGACTATTCCTAACCCGAAAGAAAATGTTAGTGCATTGACTTTTGTTACGGATATGGCATCTGTGACAAAGCGGAAGAAGAGACTACAACAACCTCTGGTGCTAGGAGCTGATACTTGCAAATGAAGACTGACAAAAAAAAGAGCGAGAAGAAGCTATAGCATCCACTGAAGAATCAAGGTTAATGCATAAAGAGAGTTTCTTTGTAGCCGATAATCTGGAGGAGCTCGGAAGAGGTCCGGGTATTTATTGCCGGCATAGCAACGGTAAGAGCAGAGTTCCCAATTGATCAAAAAATCTGTAGCAACGGCGCGGATGAAGGCGATCAAGATAAGGTTTTTAAATTTTGATTTAGGAAACCAAATCTCAACAAACTTCCAGGGATCCAGGGGAGAATTCGGAAGGTAGCATTATTTGTTGGGACTAAAGTTGCTGAGGTGCAAAAGCTACATATGCAGGTAGAGACCGAAGAAAATAGATCGAATCGAAGAAAACACATACGCACTGATGAGAGATTAGAGTTCGCGGAAGTTGAGAAGTGCTAGAGCGGTAGTTGTGTTTTAGCTGAAGTGTGATCAGGACTAGTGTAGTCTGATCCTGTTTTTTGATTCGAGGAAGTCGACTGGAGCGGAGCCTCATTGAAAGACCGAAGGCTTGATAGTCGCGGAGTGTAACTTGCGCGGACTGTCCCAGTGTGCTCCTTGATAATGGCGGAAGGTCACTGATCGCGCGTCGTTGTGCGCGTCAAATATAATCCTTCCTCTTCCACCAGTACAGCGGTTAAGTAAGGGTCGATCTCCACAGGGAGCAAGTAGTTCAGTCTTCAATCCTGTCGTCTACACTAAAAATGGGGGTTGTGTGAGATTGGGGTGCGCGATGCGCAAATGAACAGTAGCTAGCGTAACGCAGGAAATTGCACTAGACGTGCGCAAGCAGTAGAGATTAGATACTATGACTATGAGAAGTATTGGGCAGACAATCCTCTATGAACGCAGTCCTTATCATCGACTCTAAATGTCTATGGTTTGTGATTTTCTTGGGTTAGTGTCCGGTCAAGGCTTCCTAACACGTGCGCATGTTCCGTTCAAAGTTCATGTGCTATCAATCCTTAGAACATAGACTAAAACAGCTGCGAATCCTGTCACAGTAGCAACTGCTTACCCTAGCTCGTTACTCCTAGTTGTCACCGTAAAGCTATCAACTAGTTTAACATATGACAAGCAAGCAACATAAGTAAGATTGCGGTTCAAGGCTTCCCCTACTCATGCAAGGGCTCCAACTGATGTGAAGCCTGAATTATTGGCGAAGACCCTTACAGCGGGAGTGTGCCTGTCTTGGGGCGGCCCGAATCTCAGTGCAGCTGAGCTAACCTCCAAGTATGCTCTGCTGTATCATCTTGGTGCAAGGAACTGGATTCCTAGTTCTCACAGAGGGAAGGTCAACAAAGACTTTGCTAACCTTCTTTATTCGATTGGAAAGAGGAGGAAGATCAGCCTGGGAAGTGTGATGTTTCCTCAGCTTGCTACACATGCCGGGAGTGCCTCCTCCAGCAAGCCTATTGTGCTGCCCTCCCTCATCCATGGGATCATGGTATCTCAGCACCCAGAGTTCGGAGCGATTACTGAAGGCTTATCTGAGGAGCTGCAGGTCTTTACTGTTGATCACAAATTATTCAAGGGAAAACATGCAGTGGATGTTGCCTATGAGGATCTTCTCATGGGTGGTTCTTCAGCTCCAGCTCCCTTGGAGGAATCTCTTCCCCCTGCTGCCACAATCCAGTCTGCTCTTCGTGCCAGGATTGTGTGTCACCTCCGGTCTGAGCTGGCTATTCTTGATGCTGAAGCCAAGAGGAGAGATGCCAGGCGTGGACAGATCAGGAGCCTCATCAGAGACTTGGAGTTCCTGGAGGATGAGGAGCAGGCCCCTTGAGCATCTATGACAAAAAGGGGGAGAGAAGATTTATATGCTGCTGAATATTGATTCATTTTTTTTGACCCTGCGTGGTCAGTATGCTATGGCCGAGTGTGGCCTCATCTACTTACTCTCTATTAATTTTATTTAGAGTATTTCGTTTCTGGTTTTCGGAAGAGTGCATTGGCCTTAAGGTTTTGTCAAAATGCCAAGGGGGAGATTGATAATGCAAGTATGGCAGTGTTTGACAAAACCAGCATGAGTGAACAAGGAGCTGCTGCAGCTCAATCAAGGAGGCCAGCAGAAGTAAACCAGCAACAGATGCAGCAGGGGATGCTGCAGCAGGTGCTGGTTCAAGAGCTAGTTCAACTGTCCGAATAACAGTTTTGTGCTGGGTGCGTTTTGAAGGTTTGGCAGCTTTGTGAAAGTGCTTAGAAGAATTTCTAAAATGCTGCTGAGCATATTTCAGCAAGGATTATCAGTCAGAGAAGGAGATATGCTTCAAGATATTAATCAAATCTAATCTCCTAGATTTTAGGAGATAATTGATCTTGTGGGTCAATGGCCTAAACCTGGAAATTGCTTAAAGTGGTGAGGGTATTTAAGCAGAAGGTTCGAGGGCTGAAGAGGTTGATCGAAGCGGAGTGATACACGAGAGTAGACACTAAATTCAGAGAGAGGACTTTCTGGGTGTGCTACGGAAGTTGTTCTTCGATCAACACACACGGGCAGAGCGTTGAGCGCAGAGCTGTGGTGCGTATTGCAGAAGAGAGTCAGGTCTTGCAGAGACTGATTCGTGCTTTGATCTGAAAGCCAATTTAGAGCTGTGGAGCTTGTTGGTTGATCAAAGGCAGCCGCGGGAGAGCTGACGGGTGGAAGGCTCGGTCGAGGTTCGTGCGGAAGAACTCACTAGTGGCAGGTGGTCACTGAGTGAGGGGGAGTTACTCAGAGTGTGCAGCGCTCTTAGAGTGGTTCGATCGGCTCGGCAGGAGGCCTTGGAGCGACGCGGACAGAGTGCTTCAGCTGGTGTTACAGCTGTTGCTGCAGCAACCCTGCTGAGTAGTGTAGGCTAGAATAGGCTGAGTTCTTGAAGAGGATTGTAGCTATTCTAGACTGACATATTGTAGAGGGTGTGCTGGCACAAATCAGAGCTTGTTCTGATTGTGTTGAGTAGTCCACATGGGGTTAAAGTAACATAGGTTGCGTGCGTTGTAACCTAGTGTGATCTGAACCTTTGGTTGAGTGGATTGAGGACTGGAGAATAGTCCTCCCCAGACGTAGGCAGATTGGCCGAACTGGGTGAACAAATCTGTGTCCTATTCATTGTCTGCTGTGCATACATTTAAGTGAACAAGAGTGTGCTACAGCAACTGCTAGTTCACAAATCTGCATAAGTAGAGACACTTGAAATTTCACTCAGTATACATATCATTTGTGTATCAAATCATTCTTCTCTCGACGCTTTTGATAATTCTATATAATTTTAATTCAAGCACAAGAAATGTTAGAGAATTTCGGTTTGAATGGTGCTTGCACTCCTTGGCTTCGAGAGATGATGGATTCGCCTTTGAAGTTACCTTGTTTGGGAACTTCGTTAAAGTAGTAACTGAACTTGGATTCAAGTAATATCGTGTATTCACTTTCCGAAATCAGTATTTCAGCCCTTATATGAGAGCCAAGGCTGTCTGATGGATCGAGTTATTAGTTCCCATTGTTTAGCATTTTGCTTGTGATAGATTACTTCTTTGTAGTGTTTCGCATCGCAGGTGTATCAAACCACTTTGGAGCTTTATTGCATATTTGGAGCATTCTAGGCCTCACTCAATCACTCGGGAATGCAAAGGATCAAAGACTGGATCACAAGAGCATCGACAGAGCCAAAATGCCACCTGAGTTCATACCACTCGTACTAGTCGTACGGGTCATATAGGTCGTACTGAATAAGGGCAATACGGGCAAGCCAGGAGGAGCTAAGGTCCTACTGGAAACGGGCGATACGGGAAAGCTAGGAGGAGCTGAGGTCGTACTGATCGTATGGGTCAACAAGCTCAATTCCCGAGGCCCACATCCAGCTAGGGTTTGCATCGATCTGTATAGAGAACTCGATGACGACAAGTGACAGAGGATTACAGACACAATAAGAGGAAAATCAGAGAGAATTGAGAGAGGAAAGTCAGCGCCTGTGAACGGTGCGCGGCGGTGACCAATGATCGGTGAACAGTGATTGACAGTTTTCGTATTCTCTGAACTCAGTTTATTTTCATTATTATTAGATGAATTGTAGTAGCTAAACCCTAATTCAGTTTGGTTTGTATTTGAACGTATGGTTTGAGATCTTAAGTGTCATAATTCGATTTAGTGAATTACAGTTCTTCATATGAATTGCATGCTTGGATTACTCGATTTAGCATAATCTAGTGGTGAAACTGAATTTATGTCTATTGCGTGGTATTTGATTGAATTGCCCAATTAGAAAAGCCTAGACATAGAACTAATTTGGTATTGTTAGTCTAGTTATTATTTACCTATTCGAGAACTTAGCGGTTAAGAGTAGGTAGAACATTGAAGTCGACATTACCTTAGCAGGATTGTTAGACTACAACAGTAGTTTTACTAGTTGATGCATGCTTGATCGATGATTACAAGTTGCAGTGCATATCCCTTAACTGATTCTTTTTTAAATTGATCAACAACATTCTTTTTGAACCCCACCCCCCCCCCCCCTCCCCCTCCCCCCCCCTCCCCCTCCCCCTTTCTGTGTGACAGTTAGTAGAACTTTAACTATTTACTCACTCTTGGATTCGACCTTGCTTATCACTAGCTAAAAAGTAGGTAATATAAATATAATTTTGGTGCATACAACGACGTGCCGTCAAATTTTGGCGTCGTTGCCGAGGAGAGCAACACTTGGTACAGAGTTTTAATATTAGTTGTTCTTCTTGTTTTGCTATTTTCTTGTTTTTTTTTTCTGTTTTTGTTTTAGCGGAGCAGGTAGGTGCAACTTTGGCTACCGGTGACCGATCAACTATTATTATGTATTTTTCTAAGCAGAACAAGCCTACGGTTAGATTTCACCAGCTTCGATTGTGATGTAGCCACTTTTTCACCCATCAGAGGTCGTTTTCCATATACATATTTTTTGTACTAAGTTTTTTGGTTTGTCGTCCAATGCAGGGAGCGTCAATGGGGATGGCCACCAGATCCACGATGAAATACCCCACAAGTCATACCACCATTCTATGACGAGCCGGAACGAGTGTTCAATCAAAGGCAAAGAGCAGCTCGTCAAAGGATGGAATTCCAGGGAGGACGCAACGGTGGAGGTGAATGGTTGAGTTTGATGATTATGCTCCACCTCAACCACAACCTCAATTGTATGCACGCCAACCAAATAGGCAGCCCATGATGAGGGAGCTCTCAGCTCTAGGGTTCAACAAAATCTGCCAAACATTAAGGCCATACGCAGCTTTGGAGGAAAGGTTTAAGTTAAAACTATTTCCATTGAGTTTAAATGACCTTGCTAAAATTTGGTTTTTGTCTTTGTTTTCAGGTAGCATTCGCACATGGGATCAAATGCAAAGGAAGTTCCTTGACGAATATTACCCCCCGGTGAAAACTGCTCAAGTGGGGAGAGAGTTGTCCAATGTGAGACAAGGGCCCAGCGAGTCCATATATGATTACATGGAGAGATTCAACTCATTGGCACAAAGCTGCTGCAACTTGGGTGTTTCGAAGAAGATGCTTGTAGAATATCTGTTGGATGGATTGAGACCTCTGGAGAGAATGTTATTAGATGTCGCAGCTAGTGGCACAGTGTTGAACTTAACACCGTTTGATGTGCGTGACTTGATCAATGAGACAGCTGAGAGTGCTCGGTTCAAGGAAGAGACTAGTCGAAGGGATGACACTAGCAGGACAATATATGTTTCACATGTGGATACCAACACCAACCAGATGGCCAACGAGATCAAGGAGCTCAAGGAAATGATGCAGAGAATGATGGTTGGTCAGGTTAGTGGAGTCAAGTTTTGTGCATTTTGTGGTGCTGCAAACCACAAAACAGATAAGTGTCCTACCCTTCATGAGGATGAAACAGTTGACGTGAATGCCATGGGTAGATTCCAGAACCTAGACAATTTGGACTTGCTGCAAATGGCTTTAGTTGGAGAAACATTGGAGGATTCCAGCAGAACCAGTAGGAGATGAAACAAGCACAGCCTTACCGCCCTCCACTTCAGCAATAGGAGAGGTACAACGCTAATGCTAATGGTCAGCATCAACAGAGAAGTAACTACAATCAACCTGGCCCGAGCAATGTGATTTCAAGTAGATCATTAGAAGAAGTGGTTAAGGAGTTAGCGATGAGTGTGCAGAATAATCAAGCAAAGACAGATGGTGCATTAGCCGAGTTGTCAAAGCAGATGTCTCAATTGGTAGCCACCGTGTCCGAGCTCAAGAATGATAAAGGAAAGCTACCCTCGCAGACAATTCCTAACTCAAAAGGAAATGTTAATGCGTTGACTTTGATAAGTCCCAAGAAGCTTGAAGGGGAGCAGACGAGCAGGAATCTGAACATCAGTCCAACTAGCATCGTGGAAGCTAAAGACAAAGGAGATGATTTTGAGCCTTCCGCATAATCTTTTGAAAAAATTAATTCTGACCTCCCACTTCCATTTCCTATGCAGATATCAAGACCTAAGAAGGATCCAACAGCGTATCAAAATTTATTGGATTTGTTTATTAAGGTCGAGATCACAATCCTAATCCTTGATGCGATAAAGCGGATCCCAAAATATGCTAAGGCCTTTAAGAAATTGTGCACTAACCAAAGAGAAAGACTGAAACCTGAGCGGGTGAATCTGAAGAATAACATCTCAGCCATTCTTCAGTGCCAGGCAGCACAAAAATGTAAGGATCCAGGTACATTTACAATTTCATGCATCATTGGTAAATTCAAAAATGATAATTGTATGTTCGATTTAGATGCATCGTTTAATGTGTTGCCTTACTCTTTATATCGAGAATTGCGTATTGGTCCTCTGAAACCCACTGACTTGATTATTCAACTAGCAGATAGATCATGTAGTAAGCCAGAGGGTATTATTGTTGACGTGTTTGTGAATGTAGGAAAGTATGTGATGAAAATGGACTGTGATGGGACGATAGTCACTTCACCAGTTCTCCTAGAGAGACCCTTCATGGTGACCGCGAAGACGAAGATGCTCCTTTTGGGGAGGATATCCAACCTGATACGGAGTTCGAGTTGGCTGAGGCGCTCAATGATGGAGGATGAGAGGTATCGTCGAGCCAACGATGTTAAACAAGTGCGCTCCTCGGGAGATAGCCCGACCGTAGTTAGGATTTTATTTGTTCTTTTATTTGAAACTTGCATGAGTACCCTTTCCTATGATCTAAATGTACCGTAAGGACACGGTTCGATTCAAGTGTGGGGTGGGGAAGTTAGTGTTAAAGTATGTGGCATCATTGACAAACTGAACGTTGTCGAAATTGTGGTAGTAAAATTACTAGTCCAATCACGGTATGCAAACAATATTTATAATCCGAGTGACCTCGAGTCGAACCCAAGAGAAAAGCCTAGATTAGTCTAAAGCTAGCTAGTAATGCTTAAGGTAAATCTACTAAATAAAAGTGGGGGTTTTTCTTCTATGTGAGGTATGTCTAGCAAATACTAAAGACAAGTTGGAAATTGGTTTGAAAGATAGTAATTAAAGAAAACGTAGTTGGAATCCCACTTCACCCTTAGGTCATGCGATTAGCAACACAAAACAGAAATGTATACATGAGTTAATTTGATTGATAATTCTAGACTAAAGTATCAAGCATTCTAAATTCAACTCTCGCTCCTTCTCTCGAATGGGAATGATACCTAAGTGACACATTTCTCAAACTCTCGCTCTATTGAACCGTGTAGAACAAAAGTCTCCAAATCTCAACCTCTCGGTCTATTGATAGTTAACTAAAGCCCGCTATATACTTAGCCTAGTAGAATGCGAATGTCACTCTCGCGCACAAAAGCTATCTAAAATTAACATGCTTGATTTTCTAAACACCCTGAGTTCAATTATCATTCCACCCCGACACATGTTTTATTAATTCATACTCATTCATGCGTTTCGTCAAACACTTGGTGTGCATAAAATTTGACATGAAGATAAAGCATGAGAATTTTCAATCAAACTTCACTCATATAGATAAAGAAACATGTTTGGCATTACAATCTACTACTAAACAACTACTCATGGTGATTTTGAAACAAAGCATAATGAAATAGTTCAACAAGGAACAGTAAAGAAAGTGAAGTAGTAGAGAAATAGGGTGTAGAGTAGAAGGATGTCGTAGAGTCTTCAATTGTTGGTGTCTTCTCTGGAATCTTGACAAATCTCCAAGTTCTCCAATTAGGATTTCGTTCCAAGAGAGGAACCCTAGGCGCCGGAGGCACCCCAAGGCACAATCTAAATTTTCCCATCTTTTTTCTATTTATATTTACCCGCCGTGTGACGGCACATCGTTGTGTGCGTCAAACTTATATTTATAATCTCCTGTTAACACTTAGCAAGCTGTAAGCATGGTCGAACCCACGAGAGAGCAATCAGTGATAAGGTTCTCCTAATAATTGTCACGATAAGAAGGGGGGTTGCAGGAAGAATGTTTGTTGTTGTCAAATTCAGAGAAAAGTCAGTTCAAGGATATGCATTGCAACTGGTAATCATCGATTGTAATCTGCATCAACTAGTAAACTGTTGTTCCTAGCCTAACAATCCCACTCCGGCTCGTCATAGAATGGTGGGATTACCTATGGGGGCACTTCCTCATTAAATTGGTCAGGGGCATGGTCGCCCTGGACACTCTGGTGGGAACTTCCTGCATTAGACATACTGGAAGGAAAATGAAATGCAAAAACAGACAAATAACGAAAAAAACCAAAATGCAAAATAGGAAAAAAAACTAAACAATTCAAAAAGAAAATGTAAACTATCTCGGATGGCTAAAAATCTAAAGAGCTCAAGACCAAGGTCGTGAGTCTTGACCGTTGGCCCGTTCCGCTCAGGAAAAGGTCTTCGAATCTCCAATCGGACTCCGGTGACACTATTCACACCCTTTTCCGGAAGCACTATTCATCTGGGTTTAGATTTTTTTGTTTTTTTCTCTGCACCACAGAAAAGCAAAACTAAGCAACACAAGAAAAACAGAATTCAAATCGTATACTGAATGTTGCTCTCCCCGGCAACGGCGCCAAAATTTAACGGCACGTCGTTGTGTGTGCCAAACTTATATTTATAATCTCCTTTTAACAAATAGCAAGCGGTAAGTAGGGTCGAATCCACGAGAGAGCAATCAGTAATAAGGTTCTACTAATAATTTTCACGATAAGAAGGGGGTTGCAGGAAGAATGTTTGTTGTTGTCAAATTCAGAGAAAAGTCAGTTCAAGGATATTCAGTGCAACTGGTAATCATCGATTGTAACCTGCATCAACTAGTAAACTTTTGTTCCTAGTCTAACAATCCCGCTAGGGTAATGCCGACTCTAGTGTTCTACCTAATCTCAACCGCTAGGTTCTCGAATAGGGTTAACGATTACTCGATTAACAACACCGATTAGGTTACACCGCTAGGCTTAGCTAATAAGGAAGTCAATCCAATATCATACAATAGATATCAACTCAGTTTCACCGCTAGGATACGCTAAGTTGATAATCAGAGCATGCAATTCAAATGAAGAACAGGAATTTACTGAATCGAATTCCGAAACATAAATGTCTCAAACCGTACGTCGCAATACAAAATCTCCAAACTGAAATTAAGGGTTTAGCTACTAGAATCCATCTAATAACAATAATGAAATTAAACTGAGTCCAGAAATAATTACTGAAACTGTGAATAGTAATTCCTGTCGTGAATAGTAATCTGCCTCGAATTCCGTGGGCTGCTGCCTCTCAAAAGTCTCTCCAAAATCGTCTTCTAAATTCTTTCTGAATTGTTGTAAAATTATTGTTTTTTCCTTGGGGTAGGAAGTCTCTATTTATAGATGATGCAACCCTCCAAATAATGCAATCCAAATAATGAGGCCTCCAAATCTGATTTTTGGGTTGTGGACCCAATGCTGACGTCATCAATTGCATTCTGCTCCGGAAGAAGACATTAGTCGCACGCCTCATGAAGACATTACATGCGCGCTCGAAGTAGACATTAACTCTGCTAAAGTGTGTGAAGGTATGTGGCATCATTGACAAACTCCTACAAAGTGCACTAGAGCCTGCTACAGCAAGTATGGAAAGAAAACAGCTGATGAAGAGAATTCCAGAGTGAGCAAACTCAGTAAGTGGCGCTCCAGATGAAGAAATTAAGTGGCTAATGTCTTCACGAGGAGCGCGACCTAATGTTGCCTTGGGGCGCTCGGAATTCTGGAAGAGGTCATGAAGACATCAGCTTGTGCAATTTGGGTAGAGATCTTTCTCAGTGCTCAAGCAGTGGAGTAAGCAAGTGGTATAGCAACCTCTGGAGCAGAAGTTCAGTAGCAGAAGTATTGCACACCTTCAGACAGCTTGTGCTACAGCAGATGCTGGAGCTAAAATGCTGTAGCAGAAATTCAAAGCTTTCTCGGAGATTGCATTCAAACAACAAATCAGTGGACCGAAGGGCTTCCGGAAAGAGCTGAATATTCAGGAGAATATTTCTGGAGTGTCTCTCAAGAAAAAGGGCAGATTTGTTGAGTGAAGAGTTGATTGGAAAATCAAAGCTCCTAATCTTGTAGAGATCTTGGAGGATTTTCCTTAAAATTGATGGGATTGTTTCCTAAAGCACTTAGGAAATTCCAGCAGAAGCAAACAACACCAGCACAAGTGAACAAGGAGTTGCTGCAGCTCAAATAAACAAGCAGGCAGCAGAAGTGAACTAGAAGTAGCTTCAGCAGGGGATGCTGCAGCAGGTGCTTGTTCAAGTGGTTGTTTCAACTGTCCGAGTAGCAGCTGTCTGCTGGGCTCGGTTTGAAGGTCTGGTTGCTCTGCGGAGGCTCTTAGAAGAATTTCTAAAATACTGTGGAGTATTTTCCAGCAAGGTTTACTAGTCAGAGAAGGAGATTTGCATTGGAGATATTGATCAAATCTAATCTCCTAGATTTTAGGAGATAATTGATCTTGTTGGGTCAATTGCCTAAACCGGGAAATTGCTTAAAGTGGTGCTGCTATTTAAGCAGAAGGGTTCAGGGCTGAAGAGGTTGATCGAAGCAGAGGGATACACGAGGGCATACACAGAATTCTCGAAGAGCAATTTGTGGTGTGCGATGGTAGTTTACTTCGATCATCACCCGTGAGCAGAGCGTTGAGCGCAGAGCTGTGGTGAGTATTGCAGAAGAGAATCAGGACTTGCAGAGTCTGATTCGTGCTTGATCTGGAAGCCAATTCAGAGCTGGGGAGCTTGTTGGTTGATCAAGGGCAGCCGCGGAAGAACTGACGGGTGGAAGGCTCGGTCGAGTGTCGTGCGGCAGTACTCACTAGTGGCAGGTGGTCACTGAGTGAGGGGGAGTTGTCCAGAGTGTGCAGCGCTCTTGGAGAGGTTCGATCGGCTCGGCAGAAGGCCTTGGAGCGACGCGGACATTGTGCTTCAGCTGTGTGTTACAGCTGTTGCTGCAGCAACCCTGCTGAGTAGTGTAGTTTGGAATAGGCTGAGTTCTTTGTGAAGACTGTAGCTATTCTAGATTGACATATTGTAGAGGGTGTGCAGACACAAGTCAGAGCTTGTTCTGATTGTGTTGAGTGATCCACACGGGGTTGAGTAGCATAGGTTGCGTGAGTTGTAACCGAGTGTACTTTGAACCTTTGGTTGAGTGGATTGAGGACATGAGAATAGTCCTCCCCAGACGTAGGCAGATTGGCCGAACTGGGTGAACAAACCTGTGCCTTGTTCATTGCTTGCTGTGACAATTTCCGAGTGAACAAGAGTGTGCTGCAGCAACTGCTTGTTCACAAAATCTGTTGAACTAAGACACTGTGAAATTTCAATTGGTATCAGAGCGGGAACTCGACACACAGAGTAAAAGATCCTACAGTGTCTCTGAAGAAGCCACGACAATGAAGGAAGGACAGAGCACAAGCAGACCTCCATTGTTGGAAGAAAGCAACTATGGATGTTGGAAGGCGGGAATGAAGGTCTTCCTAAAGATGATGGATGAGAAGACTTGGAGAGCAGTAGTGTCTGGATGGTCACACCCTCTGATCATCGACGACAAAGGAGTTGCACTGGAGAAACCAGAGGAGACATGGACAGCTGAAGAGGAAGCTGTAGCAACCAGTAACTCAAGAGCCTTGAACGCGATATTTGCCGCTGTTGACACAAATAATTTCAGGCTGATCTCTGACTGTGAAGTTGCCAAGCAAGCATGGGAGATTCTTCAGATGGCTCATGAAAAGAACAAGATCGTTGCTGCAAATTGGAGAGACGAAGACAGTGAGGAAAAATCTGACCAAATTAGCAATGTTGCTTTGATAATTGAAAATGATATGGAGAACACCGTTTCAACAAAGCCAGAAATTGTTCATGGTGTTGAGGAGTCAGACAGTGGTGATGATGAGGAAATTACTGAGGAGTCCATTGCAAGAAACTTTACCCTGTTGCACGAAGAGTGGCTGCAAGTCATGGAGGTCAACAAAGGATTGACTGCCAAAGTTTCAGAACTGCAAGAAAAACAAGAGGAGTTGCTGAAGATGATCACTTCTCTTACGGATCAGGTTGCCCAGCAAGAAGAGAAATTTGCTGCAGAGAAGGAAGAGCTCAACCTCTACCGGAAAACTACAAAGATGCTTAACAGTGGAACAAGCACTCTTGAAGATATTCTAGCACGCCAAAGACATGGAGGAGGCTACTCTGATCTTGGATACACTGGAGAAGAAGGTGCTGAAAGTACTGTATTCATCAAAGCTACGGAGCTAGAAGATGCTGAGATTGCAGTGGAGAAACCGGTCCTGTCCCAGAAACCAGTTCAGAAGAATGTGCATAGAAGGGTGAACAAGAAGCTGCTACAGCAACCGTTGTATCAACAACCTGTAGCAGAAAAGAAACCCAGGTGCAAAAGTCGCAGATGTTATTTCTGTGATCGAGAGGGACACATTCAGAGAAGATGCCCGATCCTGAACAAGTATTGGAGACCTCAGAAATCGCCTACAGACGGACAACGCCAGATGAAGCCAAGGATCAGGCGTGGCACGCAGGTGATCTCCAGCTCATCAAAGCCGATGGACTATCACTGTTCAGTTGTGCACGAAAACATCAGATATGTTGGAGGGACAACGAAAATGAGGATTAAGAAGGATGCTGGCACAGAGAGGATGAGACACCGAAACAATGTCGGAAGGAAAGGAAGAGTTGCTGGTCACAACAAATCTTGGAAGGAGCATGTTCGAAAACCAGTACAAGTATGGGTGGAGAAGCAGCCACCTGATATTCCCCCAAAGCCAACCAAAGAAGCACATGTTGACACATTGGAATGCCCTCTCCTGTGGATGGAGAAGAGGCGTTGGCATACTCGCTGAGTTTAGCTGGTATCCCCCTCTATCATTTGTGACAAAAAGGGGGAGAAGAGGAGAAGAGGACAAGGGGAGAAGAAGAGAAGAGTTGCTCTGATAGATGATGCTCAGGTTTTGTCAAAAATGCCAAGGGGGAGATTGTTAAAGTATGTGGCATCATTGACAAAACAAGTGCAAGAAGTTGTTACAACATTCCCTGAAGATTGAAGCTAAGGAAGCTGCAAAAGAAGGAGTTCAAAGATGAGAGGAGGATTGCCTAAGATTAGAAGGGTTCTTGGATTTTGTCAAAATGCCAAGGGGGAGATTGTGAAGGTATGTGGCATCATTGACAAACTCCTACAAAGTGCACTAGAGCCTGCTACAGCAAGTATGGAAAGAAAACAGCTGATGAAGAGCATTCCAGAGTGAGCAAACTCAGTAAGTGGCGCTCCAGATGAAGACATTAAGTGGCGCTCCAGATGAAGCCATTAAGTGGCTAATGTCTTCACGAGGAGCGCGACCTAATGTTGCCTTGGGGCGCTCAGAATTCTGGAAGAGGTCATGAAGACATCAGCTTGTGCAATTTGGGTAGAGATCTTTCTCAGTGCTCAAGCAGTGGAGTAAGCAAGTGGTATAGCAACCTCTGGAGCAGAAGTTCAGTAGCAGAAGTATTGCACACCTTCAGACAGCTTGTGCTACAGCAGATGCTGGAGCTAAAATGCTGTAGCAGAAATTCAAAGCTTTCTCGGAGATTGCATTCAAACAACAAATCAGTGGACCGAAGGGCTTCCGGAAAGAGCTGAATATTCAGGAGAATATTTCTGGAGTGTCTCTCAAGAACAAGGGCAGATTTGTTGAGTGAAGAGTTGATTGGAAAATCAAAGCTCCTAATCTTGTAGAGATCTTGGAGGATCTTCCTTAAAATTGATGGGATTGTTTCCTAAAGCACTTAGGAAATTCCAGCAGAAGCAAACAACACCAGCACAAGTGAACAAGGAGTTGCTGCAGCTCAAATAAACAAGCAGGCAGCAGAAGTGAACTAGAAGTAGCTTCAGCAGGGGATGCTGCAGCAGGTGCTTGTTCAAGTGGTTGTTTCAACTGTCCGAGTAGCAGCTGTCTGCTGGGCTCGGTTTGAAGGTCTAGCTGCTCTGTGGAGGCTCTTAGAAGAATTTCTAAAATACTGTGGAGTATTTTCCAGCAAGGTTTACTAGTCAGAGAAGGAGATTTGCATTGGAGATATTGATCAAATCTAATCTCCTAGATTTTAGGAGATAATTGATCTTGTTGGGTCAATTGCCTAAACCGGGAAATTGCTTAAAGTGGTGCTGCTATTTAAGCAGAAGGGTTCAGGGCTGAAGAGGTTGATCGAAGCAGAGGGATACACGAGGGCATACACAGAATTCTCGAAGAGCAATTTGTGGTGTGCGATGGTAGTTTACTTCGATCATCACCCGTGAGCAGAGCGTTGAGCGCAGAGCTGTGGTGAGTATTGCAGAAGAGAATCAGGACTTGCAGAGTCTGATTCGTGCTTGATCTGGAAGCCAATTCAGAGCTGGGGAGCTTGTTGGTTGATCAAGGGCAGCCGCGGAAGAACTGACGGGTGGAAGGCTCGGTCGAGTGTCGTGCGGCAGTACTCACTAGTGGCAGGTGGTCACTGAGTGAGGGGGAGTTGTCCAGAGTGTGCAGCGCTCTTGGAGAGGTTCGATCGGCTCGGCAGAAGGCCTTGGAGCGACGCGGACATTGTGCTTCAGCTGTGTGTTACAGCTGTTGCTGCAGCAACCCTGCTGAGTAGTGTAGTTTGGAATAGGCTGAGTTCTTTGTGAAGACTGTAGCTATTCTAGATTGACATATTGTAGAGGGTGTGCAGACATAAGTCAGAGCTTGTTCTGATTGTGTTGAGTGATCCACACGGGGTTGAGTAGCATAGGTTGCGTGAGTTGTAACCGAGTGTACTTTGAACCTTTGGTTGAGTGGATTGAGGACATGAGAATAGTCCTCCCCAGACGTAGGCAGATTGGCCGAACTGGGTGAACAAACCTGTGCCTTGTTCATTGCTTGCTGTGACAATTTCCGAGTGAACAAGAGTGTGCTGCAGCAACTGCTTGTTCACAAAATCTGTTGAACTAAGACACTGTGAAATTTCAATTGGTATCAGAGCGGGAACTCGACACACAGAGTAAAAGATCCTACAGTGTCTCTGAAGAAGCCACGACAATGAAGGAAGGACAGAGCACAAGCAGACCTCCATTGTTGGAAGAAAGCAACTATGGATGTTGGAAGGCGGGAATGAAGGTCTTCCTAAAGATGATGGATGAGAAGACTTGGAGAGCAGTAGTGTCTGGATGGTCACACCCTCTGATCATCGACGACAAAGGAGTTGCACTGGAGAAACCAGAGGAGACATGGACAGCTGAAGAGGAAGCTGTAGCAACCAGTAACTCAAGAGCCTTGAACGCGATATTTGCCGCTGTTGACACAAATAATTTCAGGCTGATCTCTGACTGTGAAGTTGCCAAGCAAGCATGGGAGATTCTTCAGATGGCTCATGAAAAGAACAAGATCGTTGCTGCAAATTGGAGAGACGAAGACAGTGAGGAAAAATCTGACCAAATTAGCAATGTTGCTTTGATAATTGAAAATGATATGGAGAACACCGTTTCAACAAAGCCAGAAATTGTTCATGGTGTTGAGGAGTCAGACAGTGGTGATGATGAGGAAATTACTGAGGAGTCCATTGCAAGAAACTTTACCCTGTTGCACGAAGAGTGGCTGCAAGTCATGGAGGTCAACAAAGGATTGACTGCCAAAGTTTCAGAACTGCAAGAAAAACAAGAGGAGTTGCTGAAGATGATCACTTCTCTTACGGATCAGGTTGCCCAGCAAGAAGAGAAATTTGCTGCAGAGAAGGAAGAGCTCAACCTCTACCGGAAAACTACAAAGATGCTTAACAGTGGAACAAGCACTCTTGAAGATATTCTAGCACGCCAAAGACATGGAGGAGGCTACTCTGATCTTGGATACACTGGAGAAGAAGGTGCTGAAAGTACTGTATTCATCAAAGCTACGGAGCTAGAAGATGCTGAGATTGCAGTGGAGAAACCGGTCCTGTCCCAGAAACCAGTTCAGAAGAATGTGCATAGAAGGGTGAACAAGAAGCTGCTACAGCAACCGTTGTATCAACAACCTGTAGCAGAAAAGAAACCCAGGTGCAAAAGTCGCAGATGTTATTTCTGTGATCGAGAGGGACACATTCAGAGAAGATGCCCGATCCTGAACAAGTATTGGAGACCTCAGAAATCGCCTACAGACGGACAACGCCAGATGAAGCCAAGGATCAGGCGTGGCACGCAGGTGATCTCCAGCTCATCAAAGCCGATGGACTATCACTGTTCAGTTGTGCACGAAAACATCAGATATGTTGGAGGGACAACGAAAATGAGGATTAAGAAGGATGCTGGCACAGAGAGGATGAGACACCGAAACAATGTCGGAAGGAAAGGAAGAGTTGCTGGTCACAACAAATCTTGGAAGGAGCATGTTCGAAAACCAGTACAAGTATGGGTGGAGAAGCAGCCACCTGATATTCCCCCAAAGCCAACCAAAGAAGCACATGTTGACACATTGGAATGCCCTCTCCTGTGGATGGAGAAGAGGCGTTGGCATACTCGCTGAGTTTAGCTGGTATCCCCCTCTATCATTTGTGACAAAAAGGGGGAGAAGAGGAGAAGAGGACAAGGGGAGAAGAAGAGAAGAGTTGCTCTGATAGATGATGCTCAGGTTTTGTCAAAAATGCCAAGGGGGAGATTGTTAAAGTATGTGGCATCATTGACAAAACAAGTGCAAGAAGTTGTTACAACATTCCCTGAAGATTGAAGCTAAGGAAGCTGCAAAAGAAGGAGTTCAAAGATGAGAGGAGGATTGCCTAAGATTAGAAGGGTTCTTGGATTTTGTCAAAATGCCAAGGGGGAGATTGTGAAGGTATGTGGCATCATTGACAAACTCCTACAAAGTGCACTAGAGCCTGCTACAGCAAGTATGGAAAGAAAACAGCTGATGAAGAGCATTCCAGAGTGAGCAAACTCAGTAAGTGGCGCTCCAGATGAAGACATTAAGTGGCGCTCCAGATGAAGCCATTAAGTGGCTAATGTCTTCACGAGGAGCGCGACCTAATGTTGCCTTGGGGCGCTCAGAATTCTGGAAGAGGTCATGAAGACATCAGCTTGTGCAATTTGGGTAGAGATCTTTCTCAGTGCTCAAGCAGTGGAGTAAGCAAGTGGTATAGCAACCTCTGGAGCAGAAGTTCAGTAGCAGAAGTATTGCACACCTTCAGACAGCTTGTGCTACAGCAGATGCTGGAGCTAAAATGCTGTAGCAGAAATTCAAAGCTTTCTCGGAGATTGCATTCAAACAACAAATCAGTGGACCGAAGGGCTTCCGGAAAGAGCTGAATATTCAGGAGAATATTTCTGGAGTGTCTCTCAAGAACAAGGGCAGATTTGTTGAGTGAAGAGTTGATTGGAAAATCAAAGCTCCTAATCTTGTAGAGATCTTGGAGGATCTTCCTTAAAATTGATGGGATTGTTTCCTAAAGCACTTAGGAAATTCCAGCAGAAGCAAACAACACCAGCACAAGTGAACAAGGAGTTGCTGCAGCTCAAATAAACAAGCAGGCAGCAGAAGTGAACTAGAAGTAGCTTCAGCAGGGGATGCTGCAGCAGGTGCTTGTTCAAGTGGTTGTTTCAACTGTCCGAGTAGCAGCTGTCTGCTGGGCTCGGTTTGAAGGTCTAGCTGCTCTGTGGAGGCTCTTAGAAGAATTTCTAAAATACTGTGGAGTATTTTCCAGCAAGGTTTACTAGTCAGAGAAGGAGATTTGCATTGGAGATATTGATCAAATCTAATCTCCTAGATTTTAGGAGATAATTGATCTTGTTGGGTCAATTGCCTAAACCGGGAAATTGCTTAAAGTGGTGCTGCTATTTAAGCAGAAGGGTTCAGGGCTGAAGAGGTTGATCGAAGCAGAGGGATACACGAGGGCATACACAGAATTCTCGAAGAGCAATTTGTGGTGTGCGACGGTAGTTTACTTCGATCATCACCCGTGAGCAGAGCGTTGAGCGCAGAGCTGTGGTGAGTATTGCAGAAGAGAATCAGGACTTGCAGAGTCTGATTCGTGCTTGATCTGGAAGCCAATTCAGAGCTGGGGAGCTTGTTGGTTGATCAAGGGCAGCCGCGGAAGAACTGACGGGTGGAAGGCTCGGTCGAGTGTCGTGCGGCAGTACTCACTAGTGGCAGGTGGTCACTGAGTGAGGGGGAGTTGTCCAGAGTGTGCAGCGCTCTTGGAGAGGTTCGATCGGCTCGGCAGAAGGCCTTGGAGCGACGCGGACATTGTGCTTCAGCTGTGTGTTACAGCTGTTGCTGCAGCAACCCTGCTGAGTAGTGTAGTTTGGAATAGGCTGAGTTCTTTGTGAAGACTGTAGCTATTCTAGATTGACATATTGTAGAGGGTGTGCAGACACAAGTCAGAGCTTGTTCTGATTGTGTTGAGTGATCCACACGGGGTTGAGTAGCATAGGTTGCGTGAGTTGTAACCGAGTGTACTTTGAACCTTTGGTTGAGTGGATTGAGGACATGAGAATAGTCCTCCCCAGACGTAGGCAGATTGGCCGAACTGGGTGAACGAACCTGTGCCTTGTTCATTGCTTGCTGTGACAATTTCCGAGTGAACAAAAGTGTGCTGCAGCAACTGCTTGTTCACAAAATCTGTTGAACTAAGACACTGTGAAATTTCAAAGTGTACTGCCGGTGCGATAGTGTCTGTAGTGTCAGAAACTCGCTTGTTTGACCCTTTAGACCTCCGAATCTCGTCTGGACATAAACTAGAGAATTGTAGCCCCTTGAATTAGCCTTCCAACAAGGTATAACACGCCTCAATCGGATCAGAATCATGCACTCGGCAAGCCTTTGACTACGAATAGGTCAATCTGCCCAGATCTGTAGTATATCCTTCCAAATGCGCAATAAAGTTCTAAGCGTTCTTCATACACCTGCGATGCGAAACACTACAAAGAAGTAATCTTTCACACACAAAATGTAATTAAACACTGGGAATAAACAACTTGATGGATCGCATAAATACGCTCCATCACCGTGCCCAAATCAAAAGTGATCCGGCGTAGCCTTATTAGCCAGTGTTCGAATCAAACTCTCAGTGCTATTCCAGAGTTGGACGAATCATTTTCTCTTGGCCGAATCACTTTTGATTAGTCAACCCTTGGGCGGACCACTTTTATAGCGTTAGAATCTCGCTAGTTTGACCCATTAAACTTTTGAACCACGTCTTAATGTAAACTAAGAAGTTGTAGCTCTTTGAATTAGCTTTCCAACAAGCTTTGGAATGCCTAAATTGGATAAGAATAATGTGCTCGGCAAGCCTTCGATGATGAACAGGTCAGTTTGCCCTAATTTGGTCTCGGGTGAATTCTGATCCAGGAAGCATAGAGGTTGATTCGGCCAAGGGTGGCCGAATCACATGTGATTCATGCACCCCCCGGCCAAATCAAATCTGCCTTGGCCGAATCACTTTTGCCTTTTGCTCAATTTTGATCATTTTTTGTTCTTGATCGACCGGAATTCATCCAGATTTTCTTCGGAGCACTTCATATCATGTAATACACATTTTAAACCTGAAATTCACAAAGAAAACTGATAATGCAAATGGCATTCAATTGACAAAACCTGCCAGAGTGTACAAGCCCAGTGAACAAGCAGCAGTTATTCTGTGTGATCAAAGGAGTAGCTATTCTGAATTAATTCTATTGTGTAGGTGAGAGAGAGACAAATCAGAGGGTGTTCTGATTCTGTACAAAGTGCTAGTTGAGGTCGGGTAGCATAGATTGTCGCGGAGTTGAGTCTGTGTTGTACAGAGTACCTTGGAGACTAGTGGACTGAGGACTGGAGTATAGTCCTCACCAGATATAGGCAGATTGGCTGAACTGGGTGAACAAATATTAGTTCACTATTTTATTTCTTATTTTACCAGATCCGACTGAACAACGAGCTGCTATAGCAACTTCTTGTACACTATCAGTTACTCAGAGGCGCTGCAAATTTCAATTGGTATCAGAGCGTGAACTTGACATACAGAGTAAAGATCCTGAGTGCCTAACTGAGACGAGCAAGAAACATGAAGGAAGGACAGAGTATAAGCCGGCCACCTCTGTTGGAAGAAAGCAACTATGGGTATTGGAAGGCTAGAATGAACGCATTCCTCAAAGCTATTGATGAGAAGACTTGGAGAGCTACTGAATGGTCCCCTCCGTTGACCATGGATTAAAGGGGAGTCGCCAGAAAAAAATAAGCTTGGGAAATTCTTCAAAGAGCTCATGAAGGAACTGATAAAGTGAAGACATCAAGGATGCACATTATTACTTCTCAGTTTGAGAACCTGAAAATGCAAGAAGAAGAATCCATCACTGAGTTCAACGCCAAGTTGTGTGATCTATCGAATGAAGCTCATGCCCTCGGAGAACCAATTCCAGAAGAGAAGCTGATAAAAAAAAGTTCTCAGATCACTGCCCACCATGAAATTCACAACACCTCTGAGTTCCAGATTGTGTACAAACAGTTGCTACAGCACACTCTTGAACACTCAAATCTGATGCAGCAAGATAGAACAAGGAACAAAGCTTTGTTCACCCAGTTCGGCCAATCTGCCTACGTCTGGGAAGGGCTGAACTCCAACCCTTAATTCACTAGCTTCTCAGGTCCACAGTACAACACTATTCGACGCACGACACTTATGTTACCTGACCTAAACTAGTCACACAATCAAAACAAGCTCTGACTTGTGTTTTGCACACCTACAGACTTGAAATAATTTAGAATAGCTACAACTCTGATCCCACAGACTCAGCCTATTCTAAATAACTCAATGTTACCTGCAGGTTACTATAGCACCTGCTATAGCACACAACTGGTACCAAAACTGTCCGCGTCGCTCCAAGCCTTCTGCTGAGCCGATCGAACCTCTCCACGAGCGCTGCACACTCTGGAGCACTCCCCCTCACTCAGTGACCACCTATCACTAGCGAGACCTGGCCTCCTGCCAATTGCCCGAGTAACTCCACTAGACAATCGCTTCGCGGCCTTTCTTGATCAACCAACAAGCAATCGCTGCTCTGAATTGGCTTCCAGATCCAGCTATGATCCGACTCTGCAAGTCCCGATTACACTCTGCTTCAATCACCCCAGCTCTGCGCTCATGCTCTGCTCTCGATGATGATCGAAGATCCTCTTGCACTTGAATTCTATTCTCACGGTATTCTGTGTACGCTCTCGTGTTTGCTCTCTTATCTTCGATGCCCTCGACGCTCTGAGCAGCCTCCTTTAAATAGGAACACCCAGTTCCACCATTCATAGTTTTAGCAATTTCCTCCAAACCACAATATCTCCTAATTTGTAGGATTTGCAAATCTAATCTTCTACAAACAAATCTTCTCTGCCGTCTGGGAATCTCCGCTGGAGGCCGGGCAGAGTTGTAGCTATTCTGAGTCGATCGAACGTCTCTACGAGCTCTGCACACTCTGGAGCACTCCCCCTCACTTAGCGACCACTTGTCACTAGTGAGTTTAGCCGTCCAGCCACTTGACCGAGTTAGTCCACTCGTCAATACCACCGCGGCCTCCCTTGATCAACTAACAAGCAACTGCTGCTCTGAATTGGCTTCCTGATTCAGCTATGATCAAATTCTGCAAGCCCTGATCACACTTTGCTTCAATCACCTCAGCTCTGCGCTCACACTCTGCTCTCAGTGATGATCAAAGATCCTCTCGTACTTGAATTCCACTCTCACGGTATGCTGTGCACGCTCTGGTGTTTTCTTTCTTGTCTTCGATACCTTTGACACTCTGCCCGGCCTCCTTTAAATAGGAACCCTCAGTTTCATCATTCAGTTTTTTGGAAATTTCCTTTAAGCAACAATATCTCCTAATTTCTAGGAGATTAGATTTGATTTGAGAAACAAATCTCCCACAACCAAATCTTCACTCTGGGACGGTATCTTCTCTAGGATATTCTCTGCTTCTCTGCTGAATATTTAGAAGCACCGTTGATGCTGCCTGATGAACGGCCGAGCTTTTTTTTTTTGAAGGTCCGAGCTGCTGCTGAAGAACATATGCTATAGCTTTCTGAACCAGTTGGGATATAGCAACAGCTTGTTCAACCGCTTGTTCACTTGTGGTTTTGTCAAAGACTGCCATGCTGCATCATCGCACCAGATTTGACATGAAGGTGGCAACTATTGAAGAAGCACAAAATGTCAAACATATGAGGCTGGAGGAACTGATTGGATCCTTCAAACAGTTTGAGATGAAAATGACCAGGGATGATACATCGGTCAAAAGCAAGAGTTTTGGTCTGAAAGCTGAAACAGAAAAGAAGAAAATTTTGGAAGAACTTCGGGAGATTCTTGAAAAAAATAGAAGCAATATCTGGCCAGAACTCAAATCCTCAAAGACAAGCTAGAAAGGGTCGTGAAAAGCAGAAAGAGGAGAGAGAGTAAATCCAGGATGAGGATGAGCAGAAAGGAAAAAGAAGGGGCCACGGTGCTGGAGCTGTGGAAAATATGGTCATCGAAAGGTGAACTGTCCAGATAGACAAAAAGAAAAGACAAAATCCTTCTCAGTCAATTGGAGTGACGATGATACTGACAACTGCGAAGACGAATGCAGCATTGTCAGATCCAGAATAATCAGAAAATTGGTTAATCACATTGAAAAAGGAGTACACGGAAAGATGATCAAGAAGTTGCTACAACAACCCCTGTACCACCATCAGAAATCTGGAATAAATCCGAGACTCAGAAATCGAAGATGCTATGCATGCGGTCACAAGGGACACATTAAAAG
The DNA here is from genome assembly GCA_963678935.1 of Umbilicus rupestris. Taxonomy (NCBI): domain Eukaryota; kingdom Viridiplantae; phylum Streptophyta; class Magnoliopsida; order Saxifragales; family Crassulaceae; genus Umbilicus; species Umbilicus rupestris. The sequence continues at coordinate 4,751,072 of OY787607.1, read as the reverse complement.
AGTCTGCCCGTCCATCATCGGATTCCTGAAAACAGCTACAGCCCCCGGATCACAGAGACAAGAAAGAGGTAGGCACTATGCTCTTGTCAGCACCTCAAGGTCATCAAGCGAAGAAAGCTGGTATTTTGACAGTGGCTGCTCTGGGCATATGACTGGAGAGAGATGTTTTCTGAAGAACATAACACCCTGCTCAGAACAACTGTTAAAGTTCGGAAATGGTTTGAAGGGGAGAGTTTTGGGAAAAGGAACTCTGGGAGTCAAAGGGCTACCCAAGTTAACAAATGTAATGCTAGTACATGGATTGAAAGCAAAACTCGTAAGCATCAGCTAGCTCTGTGACGATACACTTCAGGTAAAGTTCACTCAAAACTCCTGTCAGGTTTTTAACGAGACTGGAGTGCGCATAATGCAAGGAACCAGATCAAAGATTAACTGCTATCTTCTCAAGGTTGGTACAACAACCCCTTCGCCAACATGCATGTTAACCAACACAGAAGAAATGAATCTCTGGTACAGAAGAATGGGCCACATCAACTTAAGAATTCTGAAGAAGATTGCAGCTGAAGGATTAGTCAGAGAAGTTCCTGTGATCAAAGGCGAGCTGAACACCATTTGTGAGGAATGCCAGATAGGAAAACAGAAAAAGGCTTCTCACCCCAGAATTGGCAACATCAACACAATCAAACCTCTAAAACTGTTACACATGGACTTGATGGGACCAATGGAAGTGGAAAGCTGTCGAAGGAAGAGGTACGCATTTGTCTGCGTTGATGATTATACTAGATATGCACGGGTTGACTAGGGAAAAATCAGACACTGTAAGGGTGATAGTTACCTTGGTATCTCGGTTAGAGCAAGAAAAGAACCTCACAATCACTGCCATTATAAGCGATCATAGGAGGGAATTTGAGAATGAAGCCGTGGACAGTTTCTGCAGCAAACATGGAATCACTCATCAGTATCCTTCTCCAATTACTCCTCAACAGAATGGTGTGGTGTAGCGAAAGAATCGAACAATACAAGAAATGGCCCGGGTCATGATCCATGCAAAGAAGGTTCCCCTGGGGTTTTGGGCTGAAGCAATGTACACAGCCTGGTATATCCTCAACTAAGTCTCCATACGAAAGGGAACAAACCAAACGTGCTATGAGCTTTGGAATCAGAAGAAGCCCACATTCAAATATTTTCACATATTTGGGAGTGACTGTTACATTCTGAGGGACCGAGAGTTACAAAAAGAAGCTTGATCCAAAAAGTGATGCTGGGATATTTTTTGGCTACTTAGTCAACAGCCGAGCATATCGTGCCTACAACAAGAGAACAGAAACGGTAAAGGAATCCATTAATGTAGTCATCAACGATGTTGAAGAAGAGGCATCCACTAGCTACGAAGATGAAGAATCAGACACAGAGGTTGGTCCTTTGTAGCAGAACAGGAGTGAACAATAAGTTGTTCAAGAGGATGCTGAAGCAGAACCTGTGGATCAAGACATTGATAACACTGTCGCAGAATACAGCAGTGAGGCCCCTCAGACATCATCAAGGCAACTGATAGAGCCTAGTTATACACATTATTTAGGTCATAACCCTGTGCTTGTTTACAATATTTCATGAGCAAGATTACTCGTTTCCAATGTTTTTGTATATCAGGTCAAAACGAGTCCTTAAGTCGGATACGCGCTAACAGGCAGCGTTCTAGGAGTGAAAGATCAGCCTGAGGAGCTAGCGGCGCAAACAGAAGAAGAAATGGCGAAAGACAGCAGAGGTGCGCTAACCATATGCGCTAGCCGATGCCGTGCGCCAGGCGCAAAGTCCCAGTGACCAGATTTGGAAGTTGCCAAAAGATGAACTTCCTGGGCACTATTTAAACAAAGAAAGTCTAGGGTTTCACAACAACACGGAGAGGCAGCACCACGGCCTCAGAGGAGGCACTGCGCGGCAGAACTGGAAAACACACGGACTTATTGAGGAGATTTGCGCCAGCCGACTGCGCCAGCCGAGAGAAGACACTGCACGCACTGTTTGCTACCGTTTTCTTGGATTCAGTAGTTGTTATTTACTATTTTATGATGTTTACCACTAGCATGTCTAGCTAAACACTTAGTGTTGGTCGGGCATGAATCTATGATGTATTACCTTTGAGACTTGAGCTTAATGCGTAGTTTACTTATTTGTATTAATTCTGTGCGTACTGAGACAGTTAGTTGCATAAGTAGGGGAAGCCTTGAACCGCAATCCTATTTGTGTTGCTTGCTTGTCACCTGTTAAACTAGTTGCATGCGTAGGGGAAGCCTTGAACCGCAAACTTACCGTGACAACTAGGAGTAACGAGTTAGGGTAAGCAGTTGCTACTGTGACAGGATTCGCAGCTGTTTAGTCTAGTTCTAGGATTAATAGCACATGAACTTTGAACGGAACATGCGCGTGTGTTAGGAAGCCTTTACCGGACACTAACCCAAGTAGGACCCAAGCTATAGATGTTTAGAGTCGATGATAAGGAATGCATTCATAGAGGATTGTCTGCCCAGCACTTCTCATAAAGATAGTACTTCATCTCTACTGCTTGCGCACGTCTAGTGCAATTCCCCGCGTTACGATATTCACTGTTACTCGCGCATCGCGCAAAACCCCCAATCACTCACGCAACCCCCGTTTTCTTAAGTGTAGGTTACTGGCTAAGACTCACTGCTTGCTCCCTGTGGAGATCGACCCTTACTTAACCGCTGTACTAGTGGGAGAGGAAGGATTATATTTGACGCGCACGACGACGCGCGATCAGCAACCTCCAAAGAAAATTCAGAGGAGCGATCCGCGGACAAATGTGATTGGAGATCCCACAGAAGGAAGACGGACCCAAAGTTCATCACTCTTCAGAAACTGAGAGTCTTCCTACAATTCCTGTTTCTTGTTTTGTGCAGAGCCAAAAAACTTCAAGGAGGCTATGAGCGATGAATATTGGCAATGCAAGAGGAATTTGCTGAATTTGAAAGACATGATGTACGGGATCTGGTAGCATGACAAGAAGGATTCATAGGAACTAAGTGGATCTTCAAGAGCAAGACTGATGAGAAAGGAAATATCACAAGGAATAAGGCCAGACTAGTTACACAGGGGTATACTCAGATTGAAGGCTTGGACTTTGACGAAAGATTACCACCAGTAGCCCGATTAGAAGCCATCAGACTTCTCCTGGCCATGTCCTGCTACCTCGGATTCAAACTCTACTAGATGGATGTCAAGAGTGCCTTCTTGAATGGTGATCTTTCCACAGCTCAAAAGATTTGAAGATCCTCACATCCGAAGCATGTGTACAAGCTTAAGAAGGCCGTGTATGGGTTGAAGCAAGCTCCTAGAGTTTGGTATGATAGACTGACCGTCTTTCGGGAGAAGCACGACAATTAAAGAGGAGGAGCTGACAAGACACTCTTCATAAGAAGAACCAGGTCGGATCTGATCATTCCAGAAATTTATGTTGATGACATTGTTTTTGGCTCCAGATCCCAGCAGTTGGTAAAGCAATTCGTGGATCACATGAAGAATAAATTCCAGATGAACATGGTAGGAGAACTAACCTACTTCCTAGGGCTGGAAGTAAGCCAAAAGCATGACTAGGCTTTCATTTCACAAAGCAAATATAGCCAAAACTGATAAAGAAGTTCCAGCTAGAGAATGCAAGTCACAAACGTACACCAGCTGCCACCCATATCAAAGCTGTTAAAGATGAAGCTAGAGTTGAAGTGAATCAAGCTACATACTGAAGCATGATTAGTAGCATGTTGTACCTTACAGCCAGTCGTCCTGATATCTCCTACTCAGTGGGAGTCCGTGTTCGATTCCAAGCATGTCCGAAGGAGAGCCACATGCAACTGGTCAAGAGAATCATTCGGTATATTTGTGGGCTCTGATACACCAAGGACACTAATGCAAACCTGGTAGGATTCAGTGATGCAAATTGGGCAGGATGCACAGAAGATAGGAAAACCTAGTATCTTGGTTCGGCAAAAAGCAAAACAGCATCTCCCTTTCCAAAGCCGAGGCAGAGTACATTGCTACAGGAAGTTAATGTGTTCAGATGGTATGGATGAAGCAGATGTTGACTGAATATGGGATGAATCAAAGAGAAATGGTTCTCTACTGTGACAACATGAGTGCTATCAGCATCTCCAAGAATCCAGTGCAACACTAGAGAACCAAACACATTGACATAAGACACCACTTCATCAGGAAATGGTAGAAAAGAAGATCATCGTCCTTGAGCATATTGTAACTGGCAAACAGTTAGCCGACATCTTCACCAAACCTCTGGATGTAGCAAGATTCAAAGCACTGAGATCATCTCTGGGTCTCTTTGTTCCATCTACCTAGCCAGTTCAAAAACTCCCCCTCGGCCATATAACAAAAAGGGGGAGAGAAAGAACGTGGAGACAAGGAAAGTTTGCCTCCACAGAAGGTCTAGTTCAAGGCATCAGTGGTCATCAGGTTTTGTCAAAAATGCCAACAGGGAGATTGATAATGCAAATGGCATTCAATTGACAAAACCTGCCAGAGTGTACAAGCCCAGTGAACGAGCAGCAGCTACAGCAGGAGTTGTAGCAGCATGGCAGCAATTTTTGAGGATGAGAAATCTGCCCAGATATAGCGTAGCAGTTTAACGGGAGGCTTCCAAATATTCTCAGAATATCTCCAGTGAAGATTACGTTCCACAAGCTTGAAGATTTGATTGGGAATCAAATCTCCTAAAACTTAAGAGATAGTATCTTGTTGAGATCTTTGGGGGCTTCCTAATTTTGACGGGGTAGAGTGTTTACAGAAGAGGGAGTAATGCAGAGCAAGGGGGCGATCCGTTACTGAATCCATCCATTCAAAAATCAGAGAGCAGAGCAATATACCAAGAGATATATTCAGAGAGCTGTGAGGAGAATTAGATCACCACCGATCTAGTTCAAGGCATCAGTGGTCATCAGGTTTTGTCAAAAATTCCAAGGGGGAGATTGATAATGCGAATGACATTCAATTGACAAAACCTGCCAGAGTGTACAAGCCCAGTGAACAAGCAGCAGCTACAACAGGAGCTGTAGTAGCGTGGCAGCAGTTTTTGAAGATGAGAAATCTGCCCAGATATAGCGTAACAATTCATTCCAAATATTCTCAGAATATCTCCAGCGATGATTCCGTTCCATAAGCTTAAAGATTTGATTGGGAATCAAATCTCTTAAAAATTAGGAGATAGGATTTTGTTGAGATCTTTGAGGGCTTCCGAATTTTGACTGGGAAGAGTGTCTACAGAAGAGGGAGTATGCAGATCAAGGGAGGATCCAATACTGAATCCATTCATTCAATAATCAGAGAGAAGAGCAATATACAGAGAGATATATTCAGAGAGCTGTGAATTGGATCACCACCGAGAGCAGAGCTTGAGCGCAGAGCTCAGTGGTTAAAGCAGAGGCTGATCGAAGACTTATAGAGTTTGATCAGAGCTTGATCAGAGAAGGCCAATTAACAGCAGGACTTGCTTGTTGGCTGATCAAGGTAGGCGGCAGGAGAGTTGTCGAGTGGAGGAACTCGGACAATCTGCACAAAGCCTATTCTTGCTAGTGACAAGCGGTCAATGAGTGAGGGGGAGCATCCTAATGTGTGGAGCACTCTCGACAGAGTTCGAGCAGCTCAGCGGAAGGCTTTGGAGCAAAGCGGACAGAACATGTACAAGGGTGTGCTATAGCAAACCTGCTGAGACATTGTGTTAATTAGAATAGGCTGAGTCTATGTGATCAGAAGAGTAGCTATTCTGAATTAATTCTAGTGTGTAGGTGAGAGAGATACAAATCAGAGGGTGTTCTCATTCTGTGCAAAGTGCTAATTGAGGTCGGGTAGCATAGATTATCGCAGAGTCGAGTCTGTGTTGTACGGAGTACCTTGGAGACTAATGGATTGAGGACTGGAGTTAGTCCTCCCCAGACGTAGACAGATTGGCCGAACTAGGTGAACAAATCTCTGTTCACTGTTTTATTTCTTGTTGCACCAGTTCGGCTGAACAAGGAGTTGTTATAGCAGCTGCTTGTACACTATCAGTAACTGAGAGGCGCTACAAATTTCAAAAACATCAGACAACCTTATAAAATAACGCAACAAAAAAGAAGTAAAGTGAAAATACGGACATATATAAGGTTATTTGTCTGCTTATCACAAACTCAGTTGAAGATGATCTAGCAAGATGCTATAGCATTCCATTGCAGCAAGCTGGAGCAAGCTTTCTGAAGACAATCTCCAGAAGATGCTATAACATACCATAAAGACTTGGAGCGGCCAAGAGCATGCTGATCAACTTGCAGCAGTCCAAAGAACGTACGGAGGGTTGCTGCCAGCATCGCAAAAGGTCGGTAAAGTATCGTGAAGATTGAGCAAAATGATACAGCTGTCCGTGTGAAGACAACAGCTGGTGCAAAACCAGCCAGAGTGTACAAGCTCAATGTACAAGCAGTTGCTAGAGCAGGATCCGTAGCAGGGAGCAGCTGTAGCAGTAGTTTTGGTGCAAAGGACAATCTGCCCAGATATGAAGTAGCAGTGCAATGAGATGATTCCAAATATTTTCAGAATATCCCCAGTGAAGATTCCGTGCCATGGCTTGAAGATTTGATTGGGAAATCAAATCTACTACAAAGTAGGAGATAGGATCTTGTTGAGGTCTTTTAGGAACTTTCTAAATTTGATATTGATGGAGCGTGGAGTTCCTATTTAAAGGAGGCTGGGCAGAGCAGCAAAAGATCGATCCAAGAAAGAATCCAAGCATCAAGAGATCAAGCAAACACTGAGATATATTCAGAGAGCTAATCGAATATTTGGATCACCACTGAGAGCAGAGCGTGAGTGCAAAACTGAGTGGGTGAAACAGAGGCTGATCGAAGACTTGTAGAGTCTGATCAGAGCTTGATCGGAGAAGGCCAATTCAGAGTAGGACTTCCTTGTTGGCTGATCAAGGTAGGCGGCAGGAGGGTTTTTGAGTAGAGGAACTCGGACAATCTGTAGAAGACCTCTTCTCGCTAGTGATAGGCGGTCACTAAGTGAGGGGGAGCATCCCGGAGTGAGGATCACTCACGATAGAGTTCGAACGGGTCGACGGAAGACTTCGGAGTGACTAGGATAGAATCTGCACAAGCGTGTGCTATACCAAACTACGATGAGGTTGTTTAATTAGAATAGGCTAAGTCTGGAGAGCAGAGTTGTAGCTATTCTAGGTTAAATCAATTGTGTAGGAGTGTGTGACACAAATTAGAGGGTGTTCTGGTTGTGTGTGATTTACCAGTTGAGGTTGGGTACTAGGTTGGCAGTGTGTCAAATCTATGTTGTACGGAGTGCCTTGGAGACTAGTGGTTTGAGGACTGAAGTATAGTCCTCCCCAGACGAAGGCAATTGGACGAACTGGGTGGTCAAATCATAGTTCATTTTTTCCTTGCTGCACAAGATCAGAGTGTACAAGAGGTTGCTATAGCAACTGCTTGTACACCCTCAATAACTCAGAGGCGCTACAAATTTCAGTTAGTATGTTGTGTCAGCACGTTTACCCTTTATTAGCATGCATTAGTAGCATTAGAACACTTTTTTTTTTCACTGCGATGACGCTGACTTTATGAGATTATATGCTGCGATTATACGCTAAGGTGAAGATGCTGATTTTATGAGATGATGTTCGATTCTATGAGGTTTTGATGTCTATGCTTCGCATGATGTCTGCAATATTGTGATGCTAGTGACTTAATGTTGTATGTTCTTTTGAGTGGAGATATTACAAGATTTGGAGTTGATAGAAAATGTTCTAGAAAGATTTGACACACGTTTGAAGGTTCAGGGGATTATCCACGTAGCACGCTGAGTTTGTGGAGGTTGACATTTTGAGTTATGAGGAGTGAGATTTTCACTCCACCCTTGCAGCGTTTAGCAGTGGTGGGACGGGAAAACAAACCGTCTTATCTCTAGTCCTAGTAACCGGGAATGGGTGGGTAACCCCCTATCCTGCTCGCGCTGAAAGGATAATGATGAGAAAGAGTTGGACGCACTCCATATGTTGCTATTCGAAGGCTATGATTGGAGCGGTTCAATGAGCAAAAATGAAAAAGGAAAAGCAATTCACATTGGAAAGCGAAACTCGAAAAGAAAAATTTAGAAAAAAAAGAGAGAAAAGAAATCGAGTTGAGTGAAGTCTTTGGACTAAACAAAACAAGAAAATTTCAAGAGCTGTCCTACAAAATAAGAAGAAAAAAGTTGAGTTCCTCATAACTTGGATTTATCACGTGCCAGAGAAAGCAAATTTAGCGTAGAAGCTTGACTACGACCTTGAGTTAAAGGATGGAGTCAGGAGTCTAAAGAGGACTAGCTCTCAGTCATCCATTGAAATTCCATCTTTACTTTACAGGTAACATGTATCATTGCAGTTTCTTATAGATCATTATTGAAGAATGAGTGTGAGTATATGTTAATGAACTGATTAGTGAGGACATCTCGAGTAGATTCAATGTTTAGTCTTTGGCATGACGGGAATGATTTGAGTGTTGCGAGTCATGATTTTGTTCTTATTTGGGGATGAGCAAAGATAAGTGTGACGTAGTTTGATGGAGCGTATTTATACGATCCATCGAGTTATTAGTTCCCATTGTTTAGTTGCATTTTGTGTGTGATAGATTATTTCTTTGTAGTGTTTCACATCGCAGGTGTATCAAGACCGCATTAGAGCTTTATTGCATAATTGGAGCATTCAAGGGCTCACTCAATCACTCAGGATTGCAAAGGATCAAAGAATGGATCGTGAGAGCATCGACAGAGCCAAAATGCCACCTGAGGTTGTACCACTCGTACTGGTTCGTACGGGTCGTATATGTCGTACTGGATACGGGCAATAAGAGCAAGCCAAGAGGAGTTGAGGTCATATTGGTCGTATGGGTCATACTGGATATGGGCGATATGGGAAAGCCAGGAGGAGCTGAGCTCGTACTAATCGTATGGGTCGTAAGAGTTGATGTACAGACAAATGACCATATATTTGTCAGCATTTTCCCTTTAATTCTTGTTTGTTTCGTAGTTTTATAAAGTCATTTGATGTTTTTTTTGTCCATTTCAGGTTTAAAATGCGTATTACACGATATGAAGTGGTCCAAAGAATACTCAAGTAAATTCCCATTGATCGAGGGCGAAAGCGAGCGAAAATCAGCAAGCTGCAAGAGTGACTCGCCCAGGCACATTTTGGTTTGCCTAACTGGGTGACCGAATCAATGACTCGACCATTTTTGAACACGGTTAAGGCTATTATAGATTCCGGGAAAGGTACAATCGAATTAAATTTTGGTAGCAAAAAGATCAAATTCGATTTGAAAAGCATGCTTAGAACACCTAGCACTTCTATAGATTGTCACTTGATTGAATCATATGATGCATATAATGTTTTTGATTCTTTTGGTATGAATTGTTGGGACCGGACGAGTCTTTACCTGTTATCGTAGAAGCTTCATTGAAGGATATTGAGACTTCTAAATTGATGCATGTGCTGCATGAATATAAAGGTGCTATTGGGCATTCTATTGAAGATTTGAAGGGGATTAACCCTGATGTTTGCATGCATAGAATTCGTTTAGAAGATAATGTGAAACCCAGTCGTGAGTTCCTCGGGCTGTAAATTGATTTCGGGCCGCGGGCCTGAATGCTGACGTCATCATAAACCTAGCGCGCCCCATGAAGACATTATGTCGCGCGCCCGAAGAATACATTAACGCTCGGCGCGCGACACTAATGTTGCCTGCTGGCGCGCGACTCACTGCGATGCAATCCCATTTCCGCCAACGCCGATTTCTTCCATAAAAACACCGTTTTGAGCCGCAAGTCTCTTCTCATGTATTCCGAACACCTGAAATGCAAACAACACTAAGAGGTAACTGTTCACATCAAAACATGTCGAAATAGTTGGGTTTAAATGGTTTAGCGAGTCGTATAAATACTCCTCATCAAACCACCCCACACTTAAACTTGTTCGTCCCGAACAAAGAACGAAAGCAAGACTCGCGACACCAAAACAATTCTAACATGCCAATGACTAAACACTGACTTTACTCGAGATGTCGTCACTAATCAGTTCATCAACATATACTCACATTCATTCTTCAATAAAGATCAGCAAGAAACCGTAATGATACATGTTACCTGAGAGGTCAAGATGTAATTTAAGGGATGACTGGGAGATAGTCCTCTTTAGACTCCTGACTCCATTCTTCAGCTCGAGGTCATAGTCGCGCGCATGTACTGAGTTTGCTTTCTCTGGCACGTGAGAAATCCAAGCTACGAGGAACTCAACTTTTCTTATCCTTCTTCTTTTGGTCGGACAGCTTTTGAAACTTTCTTGTTTTGTTTGGTCCGAAGACTTCACTCAACTCGATTGTTTATTTTTCTGACTTTTCTTTCTTTCACATTTGACTGGATTTTCCTTTTGAGCTTTGCTCTCCAATGTGAATTGCTTTTCCCCCTTATTTTCTTTGAACCGTTCCAATCATCGCCTTCGAATAGCAGCATATGGAGCGCGTCCCGCTCTTTCTCATCATTATCCTTTCAGCGCGAGGCAGGATAGGGGTTACCCACCCATTCCCGGTTACTAGGACTAGAGATAGGACGGTTTGTTTTCCCGTCCCACCATTGCATAAACACTGCAATGGTGGAGTGAAAGTCTCACCCCTCATAACTCGGAGTGCCAACCTCCACAAACTCAATGCGCTACGCGACTAATCCCATGAACCTTTGAATGTTTGTCAAGTCCCTCTAGGACATTTTCTGTAAACTCCACATCCTGTAATATCTCAACTCAAAAGCACATATAACATCACGTAACTCGCATCACAAAATTTCAGAAATCATGCAAAGCATTACGCATCAAAATCTCATAGCATCGAACATCATCTCATATAATCAGTGTCTTCATCGTAGCATACACAAATTTGAGAAACAAAAACGTGCCCCCTAGTTACCACTAATGCGTGCTAATAAAGATAAACGTGCTGACACAACAGACTCAACTACCCCACCCCACACTGTTGAACATAGCCGTGTCCTCACGGTACAATAAGATCGTCGGGAAGGGTAGTCATGCAAGACTCAAAAGAAAAAGAAAAAAAACGAAACAAATAAGAAATGCACAAGAAAACTATCCTAACTCAGCAAGTTAAGCTCCCCATGCACACATTAAGTTGCGCGTCCCAAGCATACATTAGCAGCGCTAATGTATGAACCCGGAGCGCAAATAATGTTGCCTTGGGGCGCGTAACCCACTGAGTTTTGCTAAGAATGAAAATAAATAAACAAAAATGGGGTTGCCTCCCGCAAAGCGCACTTGTTTAACGTCGTTGGCTCGACGGTATCTCTCATCCTCAATCGTTCACCGGCCCAGCCAACTCTAACTCCTTATCAGGTGGAACATCCTCTCCAAACGGAACATCTTTTAGCAAAAGTCGAGACACTGGCAATGAGGTCTTCAAGAATCCTTTAATGAACCTGCGATAAAATCTGACAAATTTGTGATAAACTCCAGCATATTCTAGGAAAGACACGATACCTCGCTGGTCAGTGGGAAAAGGCAATCCACGAATTAAATCAGTTTTTCCTTTGTGAGGTTGGATGCCTTCCTCATGCTGTCTACCCAACTCAAACGCCGCATCTTCAATGATGTCCAACGCATGTATTCGTGCAATGTTAGGTGGGTGCTGCATAGATTTATACATGTTAAAATAAATTACTTCTCCGTCTACTTCCATGGAGAGATCACCCGTGAATGTAACGATCTTCGTCTTCGCGGTCACCATGAAGGGTCTCCCAAGTAAGACAGGCGAAGTGTCTATCGCATCACCCTCCATTTTCATGACATAAAAATCTGCAAGGACTGCAAGCTTTCCTATGTGTACTAATACGTCAATAATCATACCCTTTGGCTTACTATATGATTTATTCGCTAGTTGAAGAATCAAATCAGTGGGTGTCAGAGGACCAATACGCAATGTTTGATATAAAGAGTAAGGCAACACATTAACGGACGCACCCAAATCCAGCATACAATGATCAATTTTGAATTTACCAATGACGCATGGAACTGTAAATGTACCTGGATCCTTACACTTTGGTGCTGCCTTGCACTGAACAATTGCAGGGATGTTCTGCCTCAAATTTACCTGCTCGGGCTTCAGTTCTCCTCTTAGGTTAGTGCGCAATTCGTCAAGGGCCTTAGCATATTTTGGGATCCGCCTTATTGCGTCGAGAAGTGTGGTTGAGATCCCAACTCTACTGAACAACTCCAATAAAATTTGATACGCTGTTGGATCCTCCTTAGGCTTTGATATCTGCATAGGAAATGAAAAAGGTGGGTCAGAACGGCGAAATTCGGAATTTTGGTCAGTGGGTAACGCGCCAGTGGTAGACGTTAGTGTCGCGCGCTTGGAGATAACGTTCTCTTCGGGCGCGCTATTATTGTTGGCTTCAGGCGTGGTCTTTGCGTTGACCGCGCCCCCTTCATACATTATTTGCGCTCCGGTGGAAGACATTACGGCGCCGCGCGTCTGGATAATGTTTTCATCCGGCGCGGAACTCACTGTTCCTGTCTGCTCTCTCGCCTCATTTGCACTTTCGGCCTCCTGTCCTCGCGTTAGGGTAATTGCACTGACATTTGCCGTCGGGTTAGGAACTGTTTGAGATGGTAATTTGCCCTGGTCATTCTTCAACTCATTGACGACCGTGATCAACTATGACATTTGCTTTGATAACTCCGCAAGAGCACCATCCGTCTTCACTTGGTATTGTTGAAGATTCACTGCAAGATCATTGACAGTTAGCGGGTTAGTCTGACCTGGCTGATTATAGTTCCTCCTTTGTTGATGCTGATCAGCATTGTTGTAACCCTCCTGTTGCTGACGAAATGGTGGCCGATAAAACTGGTTCTGCTGTTGAGGCGCGGCTTGCTCCTTAGGAAATCCACCTTCATTCTTCCAACTATATCCATTCGCGGCTAATCCAAACTTCCTCTGAGGTGGTCTGTTATTGAAATTCTGATATCCTCCTAGAGTGTTCACCTCTGCTGGATTGTCTTCGTACAAGGATGGACACGAATCAGTCTTGTGGTTGGTAGCACCACAAAATTCACAAGGCTTCACCACATTAGCTTGTCCCACCATCATCTTCTGCATCATGTCCTTCAGCTCTTTGATTTCTGCAGCCATGTGATTGTTGGATGAGTCTACCTGTGATACATTCCTTGTTCTGCTCGTATCCTCCCTTCGATTGATCTCCTCCCTGAAACGAGCACTTTCAGCGGTTTCAGTAATCAAATTACGTACCTCAGACGGTTTCAAGTTCAGCACTGTGCCACCCGCTGCAGCATCCAACATCATACGCTCGAGAGGTCTCAATCCATCCAAAAGATATTCCACCAAAATCCTTTCCGGGACTCCTAAGTTACAGCAGCTTTGCTCCAATGCGTTGAACCTCTCCATGTAGTCATACATCGACTCGCTTGGTCCTTGTTTGATATTAGAAAGTTCTCTGCGTACTTGTGTTGCCTTTGCTGGCGGGTAGTATTTGTCTAGAAACTTCCGCTGCATTTGGTCCCAGGTGCGAATACTACCTGAAGGAAGAGACAGAAACCACGATTTTGCTAAGTCAGTCAAACTCAAAGGAAATACTCGAAGCTTAAACCTGTCCTCCGAAGCTGCGTAGGGTCTCAATGTTTGGCAGATTCCGGTGAATTCTTGTAAATGCCTCGTCGCTACCTCTCCCGGTAATCCGCCAAACTTGGGTAAGTGGTGCACCACAGAAGTCTTTACCTCAAAATCGTCCTCTTCTGCACCAGTATTGATGCACCATGGCTGCTCATTGAAGTCTGGTGCAGCCAACTCTCTCATTGTTTGTTCCGGTCTTTGGGCACGCCTGTATGGCTGATGCCCGTAAGGTTGCTGCTGCACATATTGCTGAGGCGGTGGGTTAGGCTCATTGAAACCTTCTGCTCGTGCCCCTGCATCCCTAGCCAGAAATTCCCTTTCGCGGAGTTCCCTCTGGCGCGCTCTAAATACTCGCTCCGGCTCTTCATAAAATGGTGGAACTTGCACATCCGGATTTCCTGGTGGTGGTAAAGGATGGTTGTTGTTGTTGACCTGATTTTGTTCATTGTTTGGGCGGCCATCACCGTTAACACTACCTGCGTGCGACATGCTGGAAAGAGCAATTTACCGCAACAAAAAAATACAAAGAAATAATTGAAAACTAAATATAAAAAGAAAAGAAACTCTTCACCGTAGCAGTTCCCCGGCAACGGCCCCAAAATTTGGCGCGCGTCGTTGTGCGCGCGAAACTTGTATTTATAATTCCAAGCTCTAGCTAGTGTAGCGGCAAGCAAGGGTCGAACCCAAGAGAACTGACTGTGAAGCGGTTTCCTGTGAAGACTGAACTAAAGGGGGGTTTTGAGTGAGTGGTTGCAAGAACGAATGTAATAAAAGTGTGGATGTCAATCGAGAGAAGTATTCAGCTCAGGGAATTCATTAGTGACTGTTATCATCGACTTCTAAAGATACGATTCTAATCAAATGCGTGGTCACTCCGACAAAGGTAATGACCTGAAGTATCCCGACAAAGGTGATACCAAGCCTAGATTCTACTACTTGTTTCCACGACAAAGCTTCGACAAGAGTTAATAATCAGAATTGATGAGCGGATAGTTTCACGACAAAGTATACGCTAACCGTGCAATACAATTCAGGTTAAGATCCAGAACTTACGAATGAATAGAAATATGCATTAAATCCAAGTCTCAAACATGAATGTCACCAATTGAAAATCCTAAACAGAAACAGAAGTTTAGCTACTCATATTCATAACTGCAAAATACATTAAACTGAAAGGAATAACAAAAACTGTTCGGAATTACTATTCACCGCCGGAAAACACTGTTCACTGCCGGAAAACAATGTTCACGCCGGAATCACTGTTCACGCAATCTCCCAAAATTCCGTACGTCCTCTGTCTCCTCCGTCGTCCCAAAACTTTTCTGTGTAGTCGAAAAAACTGCCGTCCCAATCTTCCGAAACCCTAATTGAGATCGGGCTGTAAATTGATTTCGGGCCGCGGGCCCGAATGCTGACGTCATCATAAACCTAGCGCGCGCCATGAAGACATTATGTAGTGCGCCCGAAGAATACATTAACGTTCGGCGCGCGACACTAATGTTGCCTGCTGGTGCGCGACTCACTGCGATGCAATCCCATTTCCGCCAACGCCGATTTCTTCCATAAAAACACCGTTTTGAGCCGCAAGTCTCTTCTCATGTATTCCGAACACCTGAAATGCAAACAACACTAAGAGGTAACTGTTCACATCAAAACATGTCGAAATAGTTGGGTTTAAATGGTTTAGCAAGTCGTATAAATACTCCTCATCAGTCATATTTGGGTTTCCACACCTGTATTACCTGTGGCTTTCTCATGTCTTTAGCTTTCCAGTGCCCTGGTGCAGCGATCTTAGAGATCTTCCTCTGTGATTCTTTCCAGTAATAAGCATTTCCCGAAACTACTGGGCAAGGAGTCTTTATGCAGCATGTGTTGGCTCTGGATTTCGTTCCCCCTTTTTCAGCTGAGGAGGTTCTTTGCTGCCGCTTCAGGTTGGAGGATACCTTCTGATTCCCAATACTTGTGCAAGAACTCCTTTTATTCTGAGGCTTTGGCTTTGTTTTAGAAGGATGATGCGCCAGGTGCTGCAGCATCCTCTTGTTCACGTGTCTAGTTCCATCTTTCCCTGCAGGTTTTGGAAAATCATCTGTATTATTCTTTTCATAGATCATCGCATCCGAGGCTTTAATGAAAACTGTTCCTCTAGAGCTTTCTTCACCAGTATATCCATGCCCCGTTCTCCCTTTTCCAAGTCTTTGATAAGACAAAATTTCATCCAAGATATTTTTCTGAGAATCAGCTGCCTTGGCTGTTGCTGGTGAGAAACCAATGTCAGTGACTTGGCTTTCTGTGTCTTCCCTTTTCAGAATGGTAACTTGACTGTTGGATGAGGAGAGAAATTTCCTTCGTTCTTCTTCCAGAAACTTGACTCTGTCAGTCAATGCTTGATTCGTCTGAAGGACTGCCTCACACTGTTTGAGTATCTTCCCCAGATAGTCAATAAGGCTGCCAGATGGGTCCTCTTCATCTTCACTTTCGGATACTTCAATCCCATAGTGAAATTCATCCTTCTTTAGCTCTTTGAGGTTGAAATCTGACACACTGGTTAGCACAACACAGTTTTCTTCATCACTTTCCTCAGAGTCACTCCATTTTGCTGTCATGGACTTGTTGTTCTTTTTCTCTGAGTTTTTGAGGGGTTTGCTCGGACAGTCAGCCTCAATATGTCCATACCCTTCACAGTTCCAGCATTGGACTCCCTTTTTCATTTCTTTCTTCTCATCTTCATTCTGAGCCGGTTCCTTCCCTTTCCTTTTATTTTCTCCACCTCTTCTGAATTGTTTTCGTGAGGATGGGCTTTGCCCAGTTCTTGAGTCCGTGTTCTTCAGGAGCTTTCCAAGGTTCTTGACTAGCATACTCAGCTGATCATCTGGAACTGGCTTCTTGGCTTCTGTTTCAGCCTTTAGTCCAACATTCTTGTCCTTAGGAGTGAGATCTTCTTTAACCAGTTTCATCTCAAATTGTTTGAGGAACCCCATCAACTCTTCCAGCCTCATGAATCTGACATTTTGAGCTTCTTCAATGGCCGTCACTTTCATGTCAAATCTTGTGGGCAGCAATCTGAGTACCTTCCTGATCAGCTTCTCTTCAGGGATAGGTTCACCAAGAGCATGGGCTTCATTTGCAAGATCACAGAGTTTAGCATTAAACTCAGTGACAGTCTTCTCTTCCAGCATTCTGAGATTCTCAAACTGTGTGGCAATGATCTGTAGTCTTGACAGCTTTACTCTATCAGTTCCTTCATGTGTAGTTTGCAGAATTTCCCAAGCTTGTTTGGCCATGTCACAATTTGATATCAGCCTGAAATTGTTAGCATCAACTGCAGCAAAAATCGCATTCAGAGCCTTTGAATTATCAGTTGCTGCAGCTCCCTCTTCAGCAGTCCATTGTTCTTCAGGCTTTATCCGTGTGACTCCCTGTTCATCATGGTGATTGGGGGAGACCACTAGACCACGATAGCTCTCCAGGTCTTCTCATCGATGGCCTTGAGAAAGGCTTTCATCCTAGCCTTCCAATATCCATAGTTGCTTTCTTCCAACAATGCAGGTCTGCTTGTGCTCTGTCCTTCCTTCATTGTCATGGCTTCTTCAGAGACACTGTAGGATCTTTTACTCTGTGTGTTGAGCTCCCGCTCTGATACCAATTGAAATTCGCAGTGTCTCAGTCAGACAGATTTATGAACAAGCAGTTGCTGTAGCACACTCTTGTTCACTCGGAAATTGTCTCAGCAAACAATGAACAAGACAGAAGTTTGTTCACCCAGTTCGGCCAACTGCCTACGTCTGGGGAGGACTATTCTCAAGTCCTCAATCCATTAAACACAAAGGTCTCCAAGTACACTCGGTTACAACTCCACGCAACCTATGCTACTCAACCTTGTGTGGATCACTCGACACAATCAGAACAGGCTTTGACTTGTGTCTACACACCCTCTACAAATGTCAATCTAGAATAGCTACTGTCTCCCCGAAACTTAGCCTATTCTAAACTACACTGAACTCTGCAGGGTTGCGGTAGCAACTGCTGTACCACACAGCTGATGCACAAATGTTCGCGTCGCTCCAAAGCCTTCTGCCGAGCCGATCGAACAATTCCACGAGCGCTGCACACTCTGGAATACTCCCCCTCACTCAGTGACCTCCTGTCACTAGCGGGAACTGCCGCTTAGACACTCGACCGAGCCACTCACTCGTCAGTTCTTTCGCGGCTGCCCTTGATCAACCAGCAAGCACCACTGCTCTGAATTGGCTTCCAGATCAAGCTCAGATCAGACTATGCAAGTCCTGATCTCCTTCTGCTTTTGTCACCACAGCTCTGCGCTCACGCTCTGCCTTCGGTCGATGATCAAAGAACTCGTCCGTCGCACACCAAAATTGCTCTCTCTGAATTCTGCGTATGCACTCGTGTATCCCACAGCTTCGATCAGCCTCTCTGCTCTGAACTCCTTTCTCTTAAATAGCAGCACTAGCTTTAACCAAGACCAGAATTAAGCAATGTCCCAAAAAGAACAATTATCTCCTAAAATTTAGAAGATTAGATTTGATTTTGATCTTCAACACAAATCTCCTTCTCTAGCTATGAAACCCCACTGAAATATTCTCCACAGCACTTTAAAATATTCTTCTGGTGTTCTTCGTAGAGCTGGCAGGCCTTCTAGCCAATCCCAGGATGCTGCTGCTTCGTGGACAGATGTTGCAACCACTTGAACAAGCTCCTTCTATAGCATCCCCTGCTGTAGCTACTCCTTGTTCGCTTGTGTTGTAGCTGCTCCTTGTTCACTTGTGCTGGTTTTGTCAAAGACTGCCATACTACATCATCAGGTAGAACTCCGCATCAGCAACGCTGCAAAATTTCAGAATATGCATTCAACTCCCCTTTCACCCAAAGTCTTGTTTAGGGTTAGATAGTCACACTATCGCTCTACAACCCCAAACTCGAACAAAATTCAGATTTGGTTTTCTTTTGAACCAAATCGCATATGGAGTAAGATTGCTCTTTTTGTTAGGAACTCTACTCAATAAATAGCAAGCCGTTAACAGGCTTCTCCCCAAAATCCATCATTTAGACTAGAGTATGATAACATGGAATTAAACATTTCCTTTAATATTCTATTCTTTCTCTCCACCACACCATTTTGTTGTGGTGTATAAGGAGCCGTTGTCTCATGAATAATCCCAACGGACTGGAAGTAACCGGGATCATAGTATTCCCCACCTCGATCGGTGCGCAACCTTTTAATTAAGGTTCGTTTTGAAGTTCACCTTCATTCTTGTAAATCTTGAATTTATCAAGAGCTTCATCCTTTGAATGTAACAAATACACATAGCAAATTTAGAGCAATCATCTATATATGAAACAATATACTTCTTATTTCCTAAAGACAGTGATGCATGAAAATTACATAAATCGCTATGTATCAATTCAAGTACATTACTTTCTCTTTTAGCTTCATGAAAGGGTTGCTTAGTAATCTTAGTTAACATGCAAGTTCTACATTTATCAATGTTCATGTCAAATGTAGGAATTAAATCATGCTTGAACATTTCATGTAATCGTTTATTATGTACGTGTCCTAAGCGAGCATGTCATAAACTAGATAGATTATTTGATGCATTTGAAGAAGAGACATTTACAAAAGTCATAAATAAAGATGTAACAACTTTATTAATACTTAACTTAAACATTCCATTACACAAGTATCCTTGTCCAAAATACACTCCGCCTCTGGACAATATAAACTCATCGGCTTCATACACTTGCTGATATCCTAATTTATTTAAAACAATACTGGACATAATTTTTTTCTCACACTTAATACATACAAAAAATTAACAAAAACTATAGTTTTGTTCGAAGAAAATTCTAACTCTACTAGGCCTTCTCCAAATATAGGGGCAGTCGACTCTTCTCCCATGTGAAGTACTTTTCATCCTCTTGTAGCGGCAAAAGACTTGAACATTCCTTTATCTCTACACACATGCGCCGTAGCACCTGAGTCGACCCACCACGATGTCTCATCATCCTGCATCATACATATCTCAAAAAAAATTAGAATTATAATACATACTAGATGTAGTATTAACAGTTTCTAAACTTACAACTAAACTTTTCTAACCTTGATGACACTTCGGGTCTTGGTTCTTAGCACCAAGATCCTGGCCTTGAGCGTTCATGCTCTTCCCTTTTCCCACACGGCAATCTTTCTTGAAGTGTCCCGCCTTCCCGCAAATCCAACAAACATTCCCTTTAGAAGAATGCTTCTTGTTAGGACCATTGCTTGCTTAGGACCTTTTCTTGCCCTTGCCCTTGTTCACTCTTGGATTGCTAGTCTCCATCACATTTATCTTGTGAACCTCCTCAGTTTTGATACCTTCTTGCGTTCAGAGCTTTTCTTCAATCCGAAGTTCACTCGCAAGCCCCCCAAGAGATATCTCTTCCTTCTTGTGCATAAGTGTGCGCTTGAAGTCCTTCCAACTTGGTGGTAACCAGTCTATTATGCTAGACACAGCGATGGACTCACCCATCTTCAACTTGTGTTGGGCAAATTGCCCCAAGATGCGTTGCATCTCATGGAATTGTTCCATCACCGGCAGAGTATCAACCATTTTGTAATTGTTGAAATTACTCACAAGGAACTTCACGATAGAAGCGTCCTCGGCCATATACTTGGATTCAAGTGAATCCCATAACTCTTTAGCAGATTCCGCATTTTGATAAACATCAAAGAGAGGATCGGACATACCGTTGAGGATGTGTCCCCGGGTGATGTAGTCATCATTTTCCCACTTGTTTATGCCCCGGAAAGTCTTCACGGGTCCTTCATCACTGACTTCTGGAATGGGGGTAGAGAGTACATAGGCCACCTTGAGGTTAGTCAGCAAAAAGTGCATCTTCTTTTGCCAACACCGAAAGTCGGTGCCTTCAAACTTGTCTAACTTCTAGAAGTTGCTTGTCATGTCTCGTAGCGAAGCCATCTTTGGAAATACTGATTTCGAATGTTAGAGAATTTCGATTTGAACGGTGCTTGAACTTCTTGGCTTCGAGAGATGATGGATTCGCCTTTGAGGTTACCTTGTTTGGCAACTTCGGTAAAGTAGTAATTGAACTTGAATTCAAATAATATCGTGTATTCACTTTCCGAAATCGGTATTTCAGCCCTTATATGAGAGCCAAGGGTGTTTTGAACTGATGCACTACTTGGTTTGACTTGTAAACAAGTAGCAAAGCTAGAGTAAGTAGAGAGAGCAATAACACAAGAATTTTGAGAGTTATTGGAATTTTTTTTAATCTTTTCAGATCATTCAAGAGTGAGGAACTCGTCCTCATTTTATAAGAACTGAAATGGCATGACCAAAGGATGTGTCTTACGCCAAAGAGATGTGTCCCTTTCAGCAAGTAGCGCGCCCCAATATCATCGCGTCACAAGAAGACATTACGTACTTAATGTTGACTTGGCGTGCGCCACTTAATGTTGCCTTGATCCGTGCTTCATTCTGTTTGCGAGTACAAATTTTGCTCATAAACATCATTCATGTATTCCCCATATAACATATCTAATATACCAAGATTTTGTCCCAGGCTAATTAATCCTAAAATCCCTAACAAGAAAGTCTTGGATGGTTGGTTAGAACCAAAAAGGTTTATTATGTTACTTGTGGGAAGCCATGTTTTTGGAGATTTGAGTGCCCTCAAAGATGACTCCTCTTTTGACTAGAAAAAGATGACCCTTGGACAAAAAGGAACTTGAAGCTTTTACAATTATCTGTTTCAAATTTCGGCTTCCTATTTTCATAGCTCAGCACCCGCCAAGTTATTAGAAAGCTTAACCTTCGGTACATGCTGATGATAAGCCTGCACATTTTTTGATAAGCTAAATTTATTAAGATTGAGAAAGGTTCGAACACAAAACAACACATGACTCGGCTTAAGCTCTCAGCAAAAAGGGAGCTTCTTCATCATCATGATACTTCCTCCAAGCTAGCATATATCATAAACGGACTGAAATGAAAAGAATTATAATTATTCGAAATGAAATGCCTTTACATCCCATGTGTCTTTTGGTCTACTTATAGTGGATACATCCAATTATATGAAAGCTACTTGCATGCAAGCACTACATAGGAGGAAAAAAAAAGATTATCATTTCACACCTGATCGAATAAAATGGAACGGAAGAACAGAATACCTACGCCTCTATTATACGCTCAGAAGTAAACCATCAGTACAGTTAAGTTGTAAGTCTCCTCGCTAAGTTGTTTGCAGTCTTCACCCTCAGCATATACAGGTAAAACAGGATGTGAAGGGATGTTGCCATGCGAAATTCCCCAATTTTAAAGCACATAAGGGCACATGGCATGACTAGCTGTGCAATTTCAGATCGTCGTGATAGCAAGAATTCATGAAAAAATCTAACCAGTGTGTGTTCATGGATCAGAACAATATTGTCTTGAGGATTAAGAGAACCAACATGACAAAGCACATTATAACAAGCACTGTACCACACATGACCATTCCTCCTTTTTTCTGATTTCTCTCTGCCTACAAGAAAAAAGGATCATGTGCCAGAGATAGAAATTGAGAGCTGAAAGTATAAGTACATTGTGAACTTGTATAAGGCAAGCCTAAATAATTGAATACGAACTAGAACCTTCTCTAATTGTTTATAACCCTCTTCAACTGATGCTGCGACATTCTGGATATTGTAGTCAATTCGGTCCACTATCGTGCCCTGCTTGGACAAAATACAATCAATTACTTACAAGACATAAGATAACTTCACTTGAGAAGAATAGCATGCACAACACATTTCACGAACCTGGTCTATTACAAGAACCGACAAGTCCTTCATAACCTGAGCAAGTTCATTCACCGACTCCACGACCTAAAAATAAACATAAATATTCTTTGACTGATGCTTGTGATTGATCCATGAATTTTAAATGATAAAGGAGTTTCAGGGACCTGTTGAATTTCTTTTTCTCTTTCTGCTGTGAGAGCTTCGCTCTTTTTTAATTTAGACATTTGATGCTCATTGAATCCCTGAAATGTATGTTTCAAAGGAACACAATATCAGCTCGGCCTACTAAACTGAAGATGACAGGTAGCAGCACATATCGTCATGATCATCACTGAAGAAAATCAACAAATATTGAACTTTAGGCATCAAAATCATAAGAGTCTTGTTTCAAGCCATGAGGTACTGATCTGCGGAACCAGGCATCTTATAGGGCTAAGGAGAGAGACTTTGACTATTGGATGCAATATTTGGTTCAAAAAACTTGTGCTGTGAATTTGAGATGGGAAACTCAGCTCACCACATCATCAAAATCTTCGCCATCCATCTGTGACCTCCCGTTGATGTTCATCTCCAGGTCAACGCCGTCAGGTCCCTAAATCATAAATGATAAATCATGTCTGTTATTCACCAAACATTTTGTCTGGAAATAAGATCGCTCAATGGTAAAATAGTTACTCCTTCAGAGAAGACTGCCACTTTATGTGAATTCAGAAAGAAAAAAAAAGAGTGAGATTCAATGAACTGAAAAATCAATTTAGATTTGGTTATGCAAGAATGTAATAACTATTGCAAACTGATCTGAGTATTCAGTTCATTAGGCATGTACATAGAGGCTCAATTGGTGAAGTTTAATATTACCTCTTTTTGTTGCCGGAGACGTTTCAAGTAAGCTGACTGTTTCTTCCGGAGCTCCATTGACAAGTTTCGAAGATCAGTGGCAAGCGACCGCTGCAAACTAACATGTAACTTTCGGACCATTGACTAAAATAGAGTACTGACTGATTTGAGTTACTTTATGATTGAGCTACCTGCTGCTACTAATTAAAAAAAAAACGCATCAAACATGAAATGCATGAAACCAATCAGAAGTTTATCATAATTTTCAGGAAACCTACTTAACTGAATCATAGTTCTCTCCACCTCTCCACCTCTCCACCTCTTGGCAACATATTAAATGATAATTTTAAGAACACTGAAGAAGCGCAAGGCGTTGTCCTTGTACCAAGTTACAAATATCTTGGGATAGAAAAAAATAAATTGGAAAAAATATTATTCAAGCTGCCAACTCTTCATTCAAGCATATGAGTAGCTAGCGGAAGTTGAAAGGAAGGTGAGCCACTACTTAACCTTATATACAGTTTAATCAGCTTTTATATAAGGTATAATAGAATTTAAATTTCACCTTCAACCAAGTATGTAATTAAAGCAGTTTTAGGGTAACGAGCGCTCACTATGCATCAGAGACTATTTTTGGAGGAGGGATTGAAATACTGCAGATAAAAATCGTAAAATTAACAGGACCCCAATAAAAGAAAAAATGGCAAAGTTCCATCAAGCCATACCTGTACGTTTTTCCTAATATTTGAATCCTCGGAAGGCCCCCTTGAAGAAAGTCTCTTTAATAATTTCTCTGACTTCTTAAATAGCTGAGTAATTTCGTGGGTAAGAGCTTCAATTCTTTGCTGGTCCTCTGTACCATCTCCAAATGACGGCATTAAGGCCTTTGCGTGAGCCTTTGTTAACTCTGCCATCTTTGTCCGTGCCCGCTGAATATTCGCAGCAATTTCTTCCGATGTATCAACCCAAGCCGGAGGTAGACCCACAGTAACTGCACTGCTACTGCAACAAAAAAAATGTTATAATTTGTTAGGGAAAACAAAGCATGCAACAAAAGGAAATAATAAACCATATGGAACACATACAGACCGGCCTAAGTTCTGAAAATTTTCATTTTTCCATTCAGCTATTTTTCATTCGAAAAACCAAATTGGCTGCAGACACTGACAACTTCAAAATACACAATTTCATAAGAGATCCATTTTTCTAATGAATTCATTCATCAGGATGAACACTTAATATCTAATTACAAAAGCCGTGTGGGGGAATACGTCCTTGCACCAGCAGTCCAGCAGAACCGGGATTTATGCAAGAAACAAACATGGTGGCAAATAGGTCCTTGCACCAGCAGTCCAGCAGAACCGGGATTTATGCAAGAAACAAACATGGTGACAAAGTCCTATATAATCTTATTTACTGCATTAAAGAAAAAACAGTATCAATACACAACCTATGCGAACAATGCAGCAACGCAAAACAAACCAGTCACTTGGCCAATGTCAGGGATTGAGAGTGAAACAAAGCTCAAATGTTCCCTAGAAAGTCATACATTCAAGTGTACATTTCCCTACTACAGTATTTCAACAAAACCTAAACATCCTGCCAACAAATCCTCAAATCAAAGACTCAAAACATGATTCTATTAATCAAAAAACCAGTGATCTCTCTAAATTTTCAGATATCTCAAAGTAATTATTCCTACCACGCAGATAATAGAAAGAGACGCTTTTACCTGGAACTGGAGGGATCATCTGTCCTGAGCGGAGCATAAGATCGATTCTGATTCAAAAGCGAGGCACTGACCAGTTCAATAACAGGTCCTCCTCCGGATCTCGTGGACGGCGCCGAGCTCGTCGGAGCACGCACACTCTTTAAAGCGTCTCTGTACTTTTTGAACACAATAGTCCGGTTCCTAGTCGCCATTATCGCCGCCGAATTTGGATCAGACGAAAACCGAACGATATGGGTTCGAATTCGGAGGGTTTTCAACGTCTTCGCGGCGCAGATCTCACCGTGATTTGGCGGATGGAAATTTGAGTAGGCTGACGGGCGTTCGTAACCGGAGAAGGGGCATACTGGGCTTAAATCGTAAGTATTCGAACTTTTAGGGACTGATTTGCAACTTTCATATAAACAGTTTTCACTTTCATATAAACAGTTACCTAGAGGGCCATATCCGCTCATATTTGATATATGATAATATTGTGTATTTCGTTCACTTGTATTGCTATTAGAGCAACCGTACAACATATCCTCTCAAAATGTGCTCATACCGTATATATTAGATATAATTCGGATCGATAGGTGGTATCAATTGACTTTGTTAGTCCCATGATTAGGTATGACATGTTTTTGTGCAAAGAATTGTTCAAGTAAGTTAGAAATATGCATAGAATAGTTAGATATTAAAACTGCAACTGAAGTCAGGAGAATATTAAAATTGCTACGCAAGATGTTGTAGCAAATGTTGAAGTCGAGCTGGCTGTCATCCAGAGGAGGACATCGGCAGATTCCAAGAATCTTCTGCAGATCTCGAAGATCAAGGAATCTAAAATCTCCCGAACATCGACTATACATAATTTCTTCGCCGACATCCTTGATACGCTATCGCCTGGTATGGCAACAAGATAAGATCAACAAATATTCTAATTGAATATTTGGTTGAGATCTTTAAGGAAATTTGCGAGGGCTTTAAAATGTGTGAAGCATATCCGCAAGATTGCTGAATTCTCGGCTACACAGAATATCCTCAACGACATCTTTGATACTCAATCGCTTGGGATGACAACAAAATAAGATCAACAAATATTCCAATTGAATATTTGGTTGAGATCTTTAAAGAGATCGGCGAGGGCTTTAAAAGAAAGAGAACAAAGTTGAAGTGCATCATCCAGAAAATTATTCAAGAAGCTTTCTTGCTTTATAGCAATATACAAGAGAAGGAGAGGTCAAGTGATTGAGTGCACCCATTGGAGATTGGAGCTAAGTTATCACTCAATCACGAGAATAAGAAGTATGTGCTGCAACAACACGTTTAACAAACCCTGTTGCAAAATAGACCTGTCCAAATATCCGGGAGGATATTGAGTGGACAATCACCTGTTCGGGAGAACAAAGCTGCTGTGACAAGTCATAGAGAGGGATCTCTACACTGAGGGGAGCTCAGAGTGCATCCGGACGAGTCGGTGGTTGAAGAACTTGAAGAGAGAGTCTTGCAAGTTTGTACTTCGTGTTCCGATCGTAAAATAGTGGATTGCTGCTTGTCGGGGTTAGGAGAATCCCCCCCCCCCCCCCCCACAGTAGGGACATATTGTCCTGAAGTGGGTTTCCAAATCCACGCGCCTCGTACTTACTTTTCAGTATTTACTTTCACTCGAAATAGTCAAAACATCGAATCTGTCGAAACATTCCTAACGAGTTTCCTCAGGAGTTGTCATAACAATAGCTGGGACAAGTTCTACCGTGCGCACTAGAACCACAAGTGGTATCAAAGCAGACATCCGACACACAGGGTGAGATAGGAGGAAACTCAGAATGAGTGGAAGAGACATGGGGAGACCTCCCAGCTTGGAGGAAGATGAGTTTGGCTACTGGAAGTCGAAGATGAAAGCCTAGATCAGATCAATAAATGAGTATGCATGGAAGGCAGTTGTTGAAGGCTGGGTTACACCATCAGAAGCAGCAGATGCTCTTGGAGTAAAAGCACCGAAGCCACACAACGACTGGACTGTAGAAGAGAAGAAACTATTCCAAGGAAATAGCCAGGCCTTGTATGCTATTATTGTTGCAGTTGATAAATGGAACTATAAGTTGATTGCTGGTGTTGAAATAGCAAAAGTTGCGTGGACCATTCTGGAAACAATTTTTGAAGAAGATTGAAATTTGCAGCGCCTCTGATAAACAGATTTGTGAACAAGCAGTTGCTACAGCACACTCTTGTTCACCCGGAAACTGTTTCAGCAGGAAAGAACAAGGACAAAGGTTTGTTCACCCAGTTCAGCCAAATTGCCTACGTCTGGGGAGGACTCTTCTCAGTCCTCAATCCACTAATCTCAAGGTTTCCAAGTACACACGGTTACAACCCACGCAACCTATGCTACTCAACCACAAGTGGATCCACGTACACAATCAGAACAGGCTCTGACTTGTGTCTGCACACCCTCTACTGATATCTATCTTGAATAGCTACTGTCTCCTTGAAACTCAGCCTATTCTAAACAATACTCAGATTCTGCAGGGTTGCTATAGCATCTGCTGTAGCACACAGCTGATGCACAAACTGTCCGCGTCGCTCCAAGCCTTTCGCTGAGCCGTTCGAACGATTCCACGAGCGCTGCACACTCTGGAATACTCCCCCTCAGTCAGTGACCTCCTGTCACTAGCAAGAGCTGGCCTTCGATCAATTGCCCGAGTCCCTCCACTCGACAATCCCTTCGCGGCCTTCCTTGATCCACCAACAAGCACTGCTGCTCTGAATTGGTCTCCCGATCAAGCTGTGATCAGACTCTGCAAGTCCTGATCACCCACTGTCTCAATCACCTCAGCTCTGCGCTCACGCTCTGCTCTCGGTGATGATCGAAGATTCGCCCGCACAAATTCACTCTCTGTTGAACTTCTGTGTAACTCTCGTGTTTTCTCTCTTAGCTTCGATCCTCTTTTGCAATAACCACTCAGCTCTGTGCTCACGCTCTGCTCTCGGTGGTGATCGAATCTTTGCACGCACTTGAAATCTCTCACTTGATCTTCTGCATATGCTCTGTGTATTCACTCTATGATTCGATACCTTTGAAACTCTGCTCAGCTTCCTTTATATAGGAACTCCAAGTTCCATCAAATTCAGCATTTGGAAATTCCTTAAAGATCTCGACAAGATCTTATCTCCTAATTTGTAGGAGATTAGATTTGATTTGCAAATCTAATCTTCTACAAACAAATATTCTCCTTCCAAAAGATCCATATCTTCAAGCTGACTTATAGACCGCAATCTCCACTGAGAATATTCTGACAGATGCTCTGGAATCATCCCGTTGCTCAGCTCTGCATTTCTGGCCAGATTGTTCTTCGCACCAATACTGCTGCTACAGCTTCTGCTGTAGCAACTGCTTGTTCACTGAGCTTGTTCACTCTGGCTGGTTTTGCACCAGCAGTTGTATTCACACGGGCAGCTGTATCATCTTGCTTTCAATCTTCACAAAACTCTATCGAACTGCTGTGAGCTGGCAGCAACCCTCCGTACGTTCTTTGGGCTGCTCCAAGTTGATCGACATGCTATTGATTTAGGGAATCTTCAGCTTCTGTTGCTCTTCTCTTCAATTCAGGGCAGCTTGTTCTTCATAAGAAAATCTGCTATTTAGGATGCTACAGCTCTCTACTACACATATTGATGTAGCAACCTCTTGTGCATTTTGCTTGTTCCCTCTGGAATGGCTTGCACTAGCTGCTGTCTTTACACGCTTGCTGTAGCAGACTCTTGTGCACCTTGTAGGAGTTTGTCAATGATGCCATATACATTAACAAAGATGTTAAGGTAAAGAGGACCAGAATGCAGATGCTGAGGCTTAGCTATGAACAACTGGTGATGAAAGATGATGAGACCATAGCTGACTTCAACAACTGCCTGATGGATATAGAAAACGAAATGGGTGATACTCGGAAAGTATCTATCAGAAACTGAACAAGTGGAAAAAAGTTCTCAGGTCACTTCCTCAGAAGTTTAACGTCAAGGTAACAGCCATTGAGGAAACGGCTGATTTGGAAAAATTGAAGTTGGACTCCCTCATGAGATCTCTCAGAGTCTATGAGATGAAGATGAACAACAGAAAGCCAGCAGAGAAAAAGACTAGAGGAATTGCACTAAAGGCTGCTGTAACAAACACTGAAACAGAATCTAATGGTGAGATGGATGATGATCAAGTAGCTATGATGTTCAAACAGTTTAGGAGGTTCATGAAAAAGATGGATAAGAGAGGATCAAACTACAAAGCTCATGATGATCGTGGATATCAAGGGAAGAAGGAGTACCGTGGTGACCAAAGATATCCTGAGAGGGAAGATGATAGATTTCAAAAAGGCAAGCGTAGGGAGAATGATCAAAATCCAAATGAAGAGATTCAGTGCAGAGCCTATCAAGGATACAGTCACATACAATGGTACTGTGCTAACACATTGTTGAAGAAGAAAGTCATGGTAGCCACATATATTGATGATGAGTCTGAGAGTAGTGATACTAGTGAAGATCAAAATAACTTTGTTGCACTAACGACTATTACAGAGGATGTCACAGATCCTGCCACACTAATTGCTAAGGAAGGAGCTGAGGAGACAGACTTTGACACTGACACTGACTCTAGCAATGGAGAGGAAATCATTGAGGAGACTTTAAGGAGAAACCTGCGAGATATGTACGCCAAGTGGAAGCTTGTGGTAAAAATGAATGAAAAACTTAGTGTCACTATCACGCAGTTAAAGGACCAGAAGAGAGGACTAGATGAGGCACTTGCTGCAACAAAGACCAGACTCAATAGGGAAATCTGTGATCATGGTGAGACGAAGCAGGAGCTGGACAATTGAGAAAGAGAGTAAGGATGATGAATTCAGAAACGAAAAACTTGAATGAGATCCTTGGTGCTCAGAGGTATGTTACAGGACGGTCTAGTATTGAGAACACATCTGGAAACAGCAAAGGCAAAACACAGTTTGTCAGAGGAGAGATGTTGAAGGGAAGTGCCAGCATTATCTACAGCAATCGCTATAACACTCCCTGGACAAAAGATACTAGGATCTATCACTACTGCCACGCTCGAGGAAGCATACAAAGAAAGTGCAGAAAGTTCCTAGCTGAGTATGGACGTACTGAGACACGCATGATACAAGCATGGAGACCAAAGAAACATGGAAAGGAGGGATGCTTTGTTGCTTATAGTTCAACTGTCAACTTGAACAAAGATGTGTGGTACTTTGATAGTAGTTGTTCAGCACGTATGACAGGTAATTCAGCCTTTCTTAAGCATCTAACGCCACTGGAAGGAAGATCAGTAATGTTTGGAGATGGTGGAAAAGGAAAAGTTGTTGGAGCAGGTCTTCTGGAACTACCTGGATTACCCAGTCTAACAAATGTTCTTTACGTTGAGGGTTTGCATGCAAATCTCATCAGTATTAGCTAGATATGTGATGATTTTTGTGACGTAAAGTTCACCAGAAATTCGTGCCAAGTTCTCAATTCTGATGGGGATTGCATGATGCGTGGCAGTCGTTCTACTAACAACTCTTATTTGTTAGATGTTGCAGGAGCAGTTTTTGATGCAAACCGTCTACTTACTAAGACATATGAGATGAATCTGTGGCACGGGAGATTGGGGCACTCGAATCTGAAAGCTCCGAAGAAGTTGTCAAGCAAGAAGCTGGTGAGAGGGCTTCCTATTATCAAAGGAGAGGAGAACAGAGATGTAGCACTGCTCTTCTGGCCAGAGGCTCTTAGCACTGCTTGTCACACACTTAACTGTGTAACACTGCGGGGGAGTTCTGACAAAATGTGATACGAGATCTTGAACAACATTTTCCTAGGATACTCTCGCAACAATCGTGCCTACAGAGTTTACAGTCGGAGGAAAAAGACTATATGGAGTCGTCGAATGTTGTAGTAGATAATGGAGAACCGAATACCACTGATGATGCAGAAAGTTGCATTACACAAGTTGATGATGAAGATCATGTAAGCAATGCTGAGGTCACAATAGAGGATGCTATAGCAGATGCTGATTCACAGTCACCCATTGTTGAGGATCGGTGCTGATGTAGAAGAAGCGATCGAGATGATTCCTTCACGTCTTGTTCATAAACACCATCCTTTGATCAATGTCATTGGCAGGCCAAGGAGAAGTATGGTCACTCTAAAGGTTAAAAAGAATTACAGAGGGATGGTTCGCTTCGCTTGCTTTGCATCCAGAGAGCTTGTGGAGAAGAAGGAGTTGATCTTGACTCATGTTCGTATAGATTGCCAGAAAGCTGATATCTTTACACAGGCATTAAACACACAACAATTTGAGACCTTGAGGTCTGAGTTGGGACTGTGCGTGGTCGAAAACTAATCAAGGCATGACCTCTGGTAGTCCTTGAATAGAGAAGAGGGCTAAAGTTTGGGCTACCAGAAAACTAGAACGAAGTGTAACACTTATACTTCAGCTAACGTAGGTGCTATTTCAGATCTGTGACAAAATGTTGAAGGGGTTGTTGAGCCCACTACTAAGGAACCTATTGTCAAGGTCGTTGGACCTTCTGTTGGGAACAAAGAAATCACGGAGGGTGGTGCTAATGAGAATGCAGAGGCAGTTGTTGAGGAAAAAGCTAAGGATACCCCTGGCACAGATGCAAGGGGAGCAGACCAGGTTGGTCCACAAAGAAGAGTGTTAAGAGTCAAACTGGTGTTGTTAAAAGTGAAGAGGCCGTTGCACAGGCCATTGCTGAAGTTTTTGATGATGAGATGAGTTCTGAATATGGACATGTATGGGTCAGGGGGAGCCTGATCGAGATTAATCCAGAGGCCATTAATGAGTTCTATGGCATACATGTTGAGGAGGTTGTTGAATGTTGAGGAGAAGGCTGACTGGGAAGCAGTAGAAAGGAAGTTAACAGGGGGATTTCTTTCTATATGGTCTGCAGATTTGACATCTGTAGTCTTATCTGCGAAGCACGCTGTGATCCATGCTGTGAATCAGCACAACTGGTGGACCTCTATCTATGCATTTAATATCAGCAAGGGCTATGCCCTACTTCTAGAGGTGATTGGGGATGAGAAGAAGGTCAACCTTGGGAAAGTGATATGTGAACAGATAGCAGAGCACGCCGTTTTCAAAGGGGTAAATTTAAACATTGGGGTTTCCCTCATTAATATATGAATTAGGTATCTGTCAGGTGGAGTAAAGCTATCCAGCAACCAAGAGGTCCTTGTGAGCAATCACAAGCTATTCAAAGCGAAAGCATGTTCTGGACATTTCTCTATCCACAGGTGAACGTCAGACTCCAATGTTTGTTGGAGCAGTTGCTGAGGAGACCAGCTCATCATTTGCCATTATTGGAAGCTGGGAATGCCTGAACCCCTCCTTCTATGAAGAACTTTATGTATTTCAGTTCTTGAACGAAGTTGTGTCGTTCTATGGAAACATATGAACTTGCATCCCCTTGCCGAGTTTGTGTCAAATAGGGGGAGAATATTTGGAGGCGTAGTTCTAACTTCAACAACTAACTTTTAATTTGCCAAAAACTGCCAAGGGGAGATTGTTAGTCCCATGATTATGTATGACATGTTTTTGTGTAAAGAGTTGTTCAAGTAAGTTAGAAATGTGCATAGAATAGTTAGATATTAAAACTGCAACTGAAGTCAGGAGATGCTACGCAAGATGTTGTAGCAAATGCTGAAGTCGAGTTGGCTGTCATCCAGAGGAGGATATCGGCAGATTCCAAGAATCTTTTGCAGATCTCGAAGATCAAGGAATCTGAGATCTTCGGAGTATCGGCTATACAGAATATCTTCGCCGACATCCCTGATAGGCTATCGCCTGGTATGGCAACAAGATAAGTTCAACAAATATTCTAACTGAATATTTGGTTGAGATCTTTAAGGAAATTGGCGAGGGCTTTAAAAGGTGTGAAGCATATCCGCAAAGTTGAACTGCATCATCCAGAAAATTATTCAAGAAGCTCTCTTGCTTTATAGCAATATACAAGAGAGGGAGAGGTCAAGTGATTGAGTGCACCCATTGGAGATTGGAGCTAAGTTATCAGTCAAGAACGAGGACCAGAAGTATGTGCTGCAACAACACGTTTAACAAACCCTGTTGCAAAACAGACCTGTCCAAATATTCGGTAGGATATTGAGTGGACAATCAGCTGTTTGGGAGAACAAAGCTGCTGTGACAAGCCATAGATAGGGATCTCTACACTGAGGGGAGCTCAGTGCGCATCCAGACGAGTCGGTGGTAGAAGGACTTGAAGAGGGAGTCTTGCAAGTTTGTACTTCGTGTTCCGATCGTAAAATAGTGGATTGCTGCTTGTCGGGGTTAGGAGAACCTCTCCACAGTAGAGACACATTGTCCTGAAGTAGGTTACCAAATCCCTACATCTCGTACTTACTTTTCAGTATTTACTTTCACTCGAAATAGTCAAAACATCGAAACTGTCGAAATATTCCTAACGAGTTTCCTCAAGAGTTGTCATAACAACAGCTGGGACAAGTTCTACCGTCCGCACTAGAACTACAGACTTCACCAATATCTCGAGTCTCCGATATAATATGGCCGAAAATAAAATATCTGAGAACACGCTCGTGCTTCATATTCAAGTAAACTAATAAGGCATATTGGTATACTGCACTCGTATCTCGTTGCCCCAATATTTCGTATCCACCTGTGTTGCATGTATCTCATGGCTCCAATATGACGTATTTGTGCACTTCACCCACATCTCATGGCCTATATACGTTGTATCAGCGTGTAATGCATATATGGCTTCATGTAATACGAGTGAGGCTTAAGAATCATCAAAAAGACTTAGAAAAGTGGAAAATACACCCCATTTGCATAGTGTACATGGTAGAATTCCGAGAAAAGAGATTGCATTTACTTTTATTAGAGGAAGAAATTCCATAAGGAAAACAATCATCAAATAAGATCATACAAGCGACTGATATATAGAAGAATCTCTTTTTCATTTCTAGGTTTTTTTTTTTTTTTTTTTTTTTTTTAAAGTATGAATTACATGATGTATACAAGACTGCTACCATGTGTAGTGAATAATGAATCATATTCTTGGATCCTGCGGATCCTTCTTTGCATCTAATTCTATTAAAATCATTAAAATGATGTTTTGACATGTTGCGTATTGATTACATGAGTGAATTTCTTAGATTATGCATATATGATGTTTGATTAAATATTACAAAGGATGATATCGAAAATCGAACTTAGTTAACTTTAAAATGTGGTGAGCATGACGATGTCATATTTCTCTAAAACGGAAGCAAGTTATTTGTGCTCAGAAGAATAGGATTTATGCACTTAAGATGATGGTATAGTAAGGGACTAAATGTACTTGAGATTGTTACCCTTTTCATTAGAAAACAAGGTAAAAGTTTGGCTAAGAGGCTAAGAGAGTAGAATATTTGGTACGAGCGATGACAATGTGAAGGCATTCCTCAACTAGTAATTTCTACCAGAAAATACAATAGGCTATATGAATCGAATTCAAAACTTCACCTATAGAATCGACGAGACACTTGATGAAGCATAAGACCGCCTCGAGGAACTCTTGCAAATTTATCCATCATGGGTTTGAAAAATGACTAATGGAATAAATTTCATTATAAGGCAAGTAATGGATCAAGCAGCCTGTAGTTCTGGTGCTGCTCACTGAACTTGTCCCAGCTGTTGTTGTGACAACTGCTGAGGAAACGCGTTAGGAGAAGTACGATTTGTTTCGAGTAAAAAGTAAATATTGTAATCATAGTAGGGATTTGGTAACCCACTTCAGGACAATGTGTCCCTACTGTTGGGGGGGGGGGGGGGTGGTCTCCTAACTCCGACAAGCAGCAATCCACTATTTTACGATCGGAACAAGAAGTACAAACTTGCAAGACTCCCTCTTCAAGTCCTTCTACCACCGACTCGTCTGGATGCGCATTGAGCTCCCCTCAGTGTAGAGATCCCTCTCTATGGCTTGTCGTAGCAGCTCCGTTCTCCCGAACAGCTGCTTTGCCCACTCAACGTCCTCCCGGATGTCTTGGACAGATCTGTTCTATAACAGGGTTTGTTAAACGTGTTGCTTCAACATGTGCTCTTGGTTCTTGTGCTTGAGTGACAACTTTGCTCCGTTCTCCAATGGGTGCACTCAAAAGCACTTAACCCGTCATCTCTGGTATATTGTTATAAAGCCAGAGAGCTGCTTGAATGAACTTCTTGATAACCACTTCGACTCCAGATTGCATCTTTTTAAAGCTCTCAACAATCCTCTAAAAGATCTTATTCAAATATTTAATCAGAATATTTGTATGATCTTATTTTTTTGCCATGCCAGGTGATTGCGAATCGGCGATGCTGTCGAAGATATTCTGTGGAGCTGATACTCTGGAGATCTCAGATTCCTTGATCTTCGAGATCTGCAAAAGATTCGTGGAATCTGTCGATATCCTCCTCTGGACGACAGCTAGCTCAACTTCAGCATTTGCCACAACATCTTGTTTTGCAACGCCTGACTTCAGTGATGTACTTGTTCTTTGGCTATCCTACACGAACTTTCTAACTAACTTGAACAACTCTTTGCACAAAAACATGCCATACATAATATGGGACTAACAAGAACCTTGATGAGGTGACGTAGCGTGGTTTTACCTTTTGAAATTTGAACCAACAGGTTGCTATAGCAATCTTCTGGGTCACTTTGCGGAAATTATTTGCGACGGCCGAACCTGGAAGACTCGAACACTTTGGTTACCCAGTTTGACAATTACTTACATCTGAGGAGGACTTCTCTCCAGCCCTCAAGATTCAACTATGCACGGTTAAAGTACTAGGATACTCGAACACAGCTTACGATAGTCCAACCTTTACTTCTAACCCTAGCTTCAATCTTTGCTCATTCTCAGAGGCGGCTCAACCATGAGCCGGATGAGGCAGCCGCCTCAGACCACAAATTTTAGAAGGCCACAATCATTACAAAAAATATTTGGCTTTGGTTTTTGTGTTTTCGATTCGGTATTGAAATTCGCAGCGTCTCTGAGTTGCAGATTGTGTACAAGCAGTTGCTGTATGTAGCACACTCTTTTATCGACGGATCTTTTGCAACAAGCTAGAACAATGAACAGCTACTTGTTCACCCAGTTCGGCCAAGTGCCTACCTCTGGGAAAGACTGAACCTCAGTCTTTCAATTCACTAGTCTCAAGGTTTGTTGTACAACACGGTTCGACTCCATGCAACCTATGCTACTCAACCTTAGCTAGTCGATCACACACAATCAGAACACCCTCTGACTTGTGTCTCACACACCTACACACTTGGATTAATTCAGAAAAGCTATTCTACTGATCACAATGACTCAGCCTATTCTAATTAAAACAATGCTATCATAGGTCTGCTATAGCACCCGCAGTAGCAATTAGCTGGTGCAGGTTCTGTTCGCTTCGCTCCAAAGCTTTTCGCTGAGCCGATCGAACTCTTCCACAAGCGCTGCACACTCTGGAATACTCCCCCTCACTCATTGACCGTCTGTCACTAGCGAGACCTGGCCTTTTGCAGATTGTCCGAGTTCCTCCACTCGACAATCCCCTTGCGGCCCATGTTGATCAACCAACAAGATCGTCCTGCTCTGAATTGGTTCTATGATCAAGCTCTGACCATACTCTGCAAGTCTCGATCAGCCTCTGTTTCAGTCACTCAGCTCTGCACGCACGCTCTGCTCTTTGTGACTCCCCGACTCTCGTTGCCGTATGTAGACTCTCTGTGTATGTGCTCTCAAGCTTTCTCTATTATTTGCACGCACTTTTTGCACTAACCTTGCCCTTCTTAAGTACTCAACTGATCAGCAACCGAATTACACTTTTGGAAGTTCCTTAAAGCAATAATATCTCCTAATACGTAGGAGATTAGATTTGATTGGAGAAACAAATCTTCCATAACCAAATCTTCATCTGGATACGGGAATCTCTACTGAGATATTCTCTATGAATAATTAGAAGCTCCTCGTCACTCTGCTGCTCCTTGATCATCCTTCGAAAGCTCTCCACAAAGAATGCTGATTTGCTGCTATAGCTCCTGCTACAGCACCTGCTATAGCAGCTGCTTGAGCATTGGACTTGTTCACTTGTGCTGGTTTTGTCAATCGAATGAGATACATCATTATCAGGAGCGTCTCGATTTTTCTGGAATTTATTGATTCCTGTGCAAGTGTGGTGATCGAGCTAGAAATTTGTTTTCGTTTTAGTTTATATTGGTTTCAGGTAGTGAAATAGTAGAGGTGCTTTTGAAAGCGAGGGTTTGAGGCTTCGTATCCGATTACGAAGGCCTCTTTTTTGTGTTCCGCCTCAGGCCACGGAAAACGTTGAGCCGCCACTGCTCAGTCTGATCACACATACTAGCTTACACTGTCAACACAATCCAGTAATAGAAAGCTACATCTCTGATCACACAGACTCAACCTATTCTAAAACAATATGTTACCACGGATGCTATAGCAACTTACAATGTCAAGTTGCTTT